>JAMPIV010018576.1:0-647500 GCA_024509875.1 Oreohelix idahoensis | reverse complement strand
TAACACAATTCCAATGCCTGGAGATTTATGAGGGAACAGTAAATAAAAACTATTCTGAAGGGGGGCTTGAGTGTCATTAGTTAAAAGGCTGGGGGGGCCTTAGAAAAAATCTCAAAATAACTGGAGTGGGTACAATAAAAAGACCCCCCCCCACCACCCCATACTGACCCCCCCCTGTCCAAGGGGGGGGGAAACCTAACCCCCGGGTGGGGGGGCGAAAACAAAACCATATACAAGGGGAGGGGGGGGAACAACCCTAGGGGGAAAAGGGGGCGGGGGGGGGGGGGGGACCTCCCAAAAAAAAGGGCATCTGGTCACTCCCTCCCAGGTTCGCACACCGCCTTTTTTCCGGGCGGGGGGGATTTTCTTTAATCATAAGTGGGGAGGGAAAACCCTTTCGAGGGGAGGGGGGCGGCCCAAATGAGGGTGGGGGGGACAAAAAGGAAAACGGTGTGGGGAAAAAGAATTGGAGCTTACCTTTAGGGGAGGGAAAAGGGGGGGAAAAGAATAACAAAAATAATAAAGGCGGAAAAAGGGGGTAAAAACACACAACCCAACCAAAAAAGGGGGGGGGGGAAGTGTGAAATAAAGTTTGCAAACCTCACTTGTTTTTCTTTTATTACACGGGGGCCCACCCAACCTTGCTTGAGCCAGGGAATTAAAAACCAAGAACCAAAGGGGTACACAATACCCAGCGGACCTTACACAAATAAACTCAATACCCCCTCCCCCCAAAAGTGCAAAGGGGCCCCCGGGGGCGGTGTGGGAAAAGGAGAAGGGGATTTTCTCAGCGTCATGGGAGTCCACTGGACTCTCTTAATTAGCCCCCCCGATCACGGACCATACTCACCGTACCAAATATCATATTGGTAAGGGGGTCCCCCATAGACAAAACCCCCCCCCCCCATTTCTCCAACACTTCACCCCCCCCAGAACTCAAAACCTAGCACCAACTTACAACTGGTGATAATGGGGGTCACCTGAGGGGGGGGAAGAGGGGGGATCCTAATCCATTATTTATTTTTAGACCTATAAAAAATCAAATACCAGGAAAGGGGGGACATTATGTCAATATCTTGGGGGTATTCACAAGGATCTAATTAAACGCCCTGGTATTATGACATGAACACTACAACGGGGGCGACAATATCAATTATAACTCAAAATGATCACCACTACTTTAATAATCTAAGGAAAAACTTCATAAGGTGCCAAAAGGGGGGGGTTCCCTGAGATTACATTTTAAAGGGGGGGGGGGGGGTAGGGCATCTAACCCATAATGAGGGGGTCGCGGGAATATTCTATTAGTTCATACCTATTAATTATCATGATGCTCTCTATATAAATCAGTTCACAAAAAAGTCTGAAATTTTCATCCTACCCCACCTCCAAAAACACAAATCTTAATCCCCCCCCCCCCCCCTTTTAACCAAAATATTTTTCCTCCCTTATTGTCTCATTCAAGCTAGTTTATCTGAATATTTTGAAATATTTTTTATTATTATATTCTGATTATTTTAGGGCTTATTTGGCAACTAATAGTACAGTGGCCTACTTTTAAGTTTTAATATTGTCACCACCCACCCCCCCCCCCCCCCTTTTGGCAAACCATTTACCCCCTCCCCCCCCCCCCCCCCGAGGTGGACCCCCCCCCCCCCCCCCCCCCCCCCCCCCCCCCCACTCTTAAGAGATTAGTGATTAATCATATGTCAACTTGTAGGATGTTCGTGGGTGGGGTTTTATTGAACTTGAGAAAGAGAGTAGGGCTCTTAGACCGGGAAACTAACGACAATGTTTCCCTTTGATAACCCCCCCCCCCCCCCCTCCCCCCCCCCAACTTTTCAAGTAGGACATATCTACTTCCACTGCTATTCACGAGAGTAGGATTGGGCTTCATTGCAGCTAATACTCATCTGCTTCTGCTTTCTACAGCTGTATTATTTTAGCTCGTCAAGCAGCCACCCTAATTTACTCAGTGAAATTCTTATTATTAAGGTATAGCTCTGTTTATAGTGTATGTAGTAAATTGACTGAGACAAACATGCAGTACATTTAAAATGAATAAATCGAAGTTAAATTTGCATAATTACAAATAACACATTTAATAATCATTTAGTTTTAACAAGGGTTTAAAAGAATGAATAATGTTGTTTTTTTTCAGAAAGATGTCATCACTGTTGTGATTGTATAAAAGTTTATAAAGGAGTTCATGTGGCAGCTTATAAGTTTTACTTATCTGCCACTTGTAGGTTCTGATCCCCCTGATGGGTTGGTTCTCGGTAGATTGATCACTAATAAAGCTCGTCGCTGGTCAAGGATGTAGGGCGTAGCACGTTCCCAGAAGGCTCAGGGAGTGTCTACAAAGTTGGTCCCTCGCCTTAAAGCTCAGGCCACTTTTCCCTTCTTGTTCCTGAGATAGTACCATCAACTGGTACCACCAACAACAAGCCAATCCTGGCTCACAGACGTTTTGCTCAGATGAATAAAGTTAAGGCACATGATTCGGCCTCTTACATGTGTTCTTGGGAGTCGTTAATTTTATAAGATAATGCCCTCTATGACTCCGTGTGGTCTCAGTTTCCTCAGTCCTGGTTTCCTTGTTAAAATGATAGAGATTTCCTGGGCTGTTTTGTAAGTCAGTCAAGATTCTCAAAGAAAAGGTCCGGCCTGATAAAATGGAATTCTTAATTCTAACTTCTGGCAAGGTCTGGTTGTAGTCTTGGCAAGCGATTTCTCACGGTGAATTAAAACTGCGAAAAGGTCCGGTTATATTGCCTGTCCTACCCACGCATCTGTTTGTTATAAAGCTACTCAGGGCTTCAATCATTTCAAACACACTTGTTGGGTGGGGTAATTTCAAAATATCCCGACATGGAATAATTTTGCGCGTGATGCAAAGGTCATGTCTCCCATATATGGCATCAAAACATCCGATGCCTGGTGTACAAACTCACCAACACATCTGTAAACTCATACGACAATGTGTTTCAGATGTAACAACATATTACTCTAATATAAAGTAATGTCTTCGTGAGAGTCGGACAGGAAACGATTATATCATTTATGTCTGAGTAATCTCGTTATCTGTTGCTTGAGCACACAACTCTACTCGAAAACTAAGCAGACCAATATGGGTTTACCTGCGCAAATCTCAGCAAAGCTGTGCTTTGCCTAGCAAATGTGATGTATTATCACCAACAAGGAGTGTCAAATATCTTGACAATATCAAATATCTGCTATATAACAGAGAAAGAAAAAAGTGCTGACAATGGAAAAGCACGTAAATAGTCAGTACAACAATTTAAAATGAGTACTGCCGGAGTGAAAGAGAGATCGAGAAGGGGTCGCCCCAAATCCATCTCGTCACAAACCAACATGTCAGCTTTCGTAAGATCGTCATGAACAATCAGGTTCGGTCCTCGTTACAAGGTGACAGAACACTGAGCGCCACTGAAGCATTGCACCATCGTGGCATTGTGGTGAAGTGGGATGTTATAAATATTTATAGGGGACTTAGTGTACTGACTGAGATCAGCTGTGAAGGTATCTATATCTAATAAGTGTAGTGTATTATAGATAACCTTACTTGCTGCCACATATATATATATCTCAGTCAGAATTATTCTGGAATAGTGTGATGACTACGTTGTATGTCTAGGGTATGTGTATGATGAAGTGTAAGTCATAACAACAACAGACGGATAAACAATTTAATTTATTCCACCACACTTGACAACACTGTGACACTCACATACATATAACACTCTAAAGGATAACTTAAAGGAGTCACTGATAACTTTTCAAATAACAATATGTATTCATTGCTGTTATGAATGAATATGTGTCCTGATTCAATTACAAAGGGAACCAGGAATCACAATCAATTTTACTTACAAGTTATATGTACAGAATTTATCAATATGAATATTGTAATGACATATATTATTAAAAGTATCCTATGTGTGTCAGTTGTGTAGTAGTAATATGAGGTAATACTGGTTTTGTTTTGTTCAAGCTCTGTTGGTATTTGTCATCATGACTTCAATAGTTTGTCTTTAGGGGAACTATTATGTGAGATGTTCTCAGTTCCTGATATTAACACAATTTAATTCCCCTCTTAATGTTATTTTTACAAGGTCATTTTAAGCTGGTGTACATAATTTTGAGCTCAGCTGGCCACATCAGCTTATCTGGCGTGATGGCGGCAGGAACAGACTCCTCTGCTCGACTCTCCCCTCGGCTCTGGAGACACCTCACTGATAGCTAAATGGACCAAGGAGTATGCTGTCCGACTCTGGATTCAGCAAAGCTCTGACCAGGTGCTGCTCAATACCATCAAGACCACGGTCCCTGAAAACAAGAAGGATGTACTTTCTACTTCATAACTAATTTATACTCTCTTTTTACACTGAGCACAATACATCACAAACATTGAGTTCAGAGCGTTAGGCCAACTGTCAGCTTCATCTGAAATACTTTATACCAGTATTTACCTCCTTAATGGTTACCACGCCTCTGCACTTCCAGCATTATTTCTGTCTAATCAATAATCTAGGTGTCAGTGTACTGTTTGGCCATTCCATGCAGTTTTACTTTCCTCCGACACCTTCTGTTCAGGCTGGAGCATTATAGGCTTTATATCATGTTTGCTACTGAAACACGTTAAAAAAAAATCTTATGAGCAGAAATGATTTCATGTTGTCAGGCATCCCCACTATTTTATTTTGGTTATAATTTATTAATTTCTGGACTATTTGCGTAACGTTTTACATATTCTTTGTCAGCAAGCCCTAAGGAACCCAAATATCCAAATTTAAAAGAGCTAAGTGGCTGCGTTCAAAATATGCAATTTCTAGGATAGTCGTGTAGTTGTTTTATTTTTTATGTGAGAACCGCCTCCTGTCCTGCTGTACTGTCAGACTAATGTCAGGATTTCGGACATAAAACAGTAGAATGTCAGGTTTCCCCAATAAGCGTTTTTCAGATTTTAAAACCTAACTCTGGGAAGGGTAGTGAATTTATCACTGTCCGTCTGAAAAAAAGTTAGTACATGTAGTCTTACACGCGTGATAGTAGTAATTGTGTATCGCGTTACGCTTGTTGGGGGTGGCATTAATAGCGAGACGCGTGTTTAATTTTGCATGCGTTCCTGATTTTATTCGCCCCTCTCTCTTTCTATTTGAGTCCATCTGTTCGTTCGTTTTGGTAACGCAGTATAATTAATGTTAGGATTAATTTAGGTCATTACGCAGTCTGCCTCTCAATGTTTTTCCAAGAAATACAGCACACGTTTCATTGAAGAAAGCGGGTATAATACAGTAAGCTTTTACTATCAACGTGAAAGCGTTACAATTTGCAGACGAAGCAGAAAACAAGGGGATTTCGAGTACCTTCTTTGTGACAGCACTGTTATTTTACCATTGCTCTTTTCTTTATTAATTTTATTTGTTAGGCTTCATATTTACCTAATAATTTATATATGTGGATTAGAATATTCCACGATACCTCCCCTCTTAAAACAGACATTATATGTCAGTCCTTTATTCTATATACACATAGAGAAATTTATTATTATTTCTGGGGTTTACGGTGATTCTCATCACACGGATGGCGGCTTAAAAAAATCCGCTCCCAAATTGGTTTTTCCAGATATATACTCAATGCTAAAATTATATGGAGCCAAAAGTAAAGACCATCGGAGTAACCTGGAGTTCTCATGCCTAGCCTGTGCTAGAAACGATAAAGGTTTGTGGTCTGTTTGCAACTTAAATGCCTTCCCATATAGATAAATATTGAATTTCTTTATCGCCCATATTACTGCAAGACATTCTTTTTCGCTAGTTGAGTAGTTGATTTCAGCTTTATTCAACTTTCTGCTAGCATATGCCACTGGGCTTAATTCCCCATCCAATGCATCTGATTTCTGTAGTAAAGTTGCACCTAACCCAATATTACTTGCATCCGTCCTTACTATGAATTCTTGACTTAAGTCAGGTAATTTCAAAATGGGTTTACTTGTGAGCTTTTCCTTCAATTCTTGGTAAGTCATTTCACATTGTGGTGTCCATGTAATGCGATCTGGATGTCCTTTACGTGTCAATTCAGTTAACGGTGCACATATGGAATTAAAGTTTTTGATATACTTCTGGTAGAAACCACATAATGAGACAAAGGATCTCACGTCCTTCTTGGTTTGTGGTCTCGGGGCTTTCTGTAGTTTCTCTAAATTCTTTGGGTCAGGGGTCATGTTTCCCTGATAAACTGTGTGTCCCAAAAATTCCAATTCTTTACATCCAACGCAACATTTGGTTGGTCGGGCTGTTAAATTTGCCTCCCTAAGTCGATCAAACAGCATGTTCAGAGAGTCAATGTGTTCCTCAAATGTTTCTGTGGCTATCAGGATATCATCCATGAAATTTGTTATACATGGATTATTCAGAGGGTCCAATAATTTTCTCATCATTCTAGAGAAGACACTAGGCGCATTCTTCAATCCAAATGGCAATCTATTAAACTCATAGTGTCCTTCTGAGGTACTAAAGGCTAGGTATGGTCTAACCTCAGGCTTTACTGGAATCTGATAGTATCCTTTACTCAAATCCACTTTTGAGAAATATTTAGCTTTATTTAGTCTGGCAAACAGCTGAGTTGTATCCGGCAATGGATCCACCTGTCCTTCTGTAATAGCATTCAGTCTCCTGTAATCTATACAGAGTCTATGTTCTCCAGAGGGCTTCCTTAAGAGTACAACACCGGAACTATACGAAGACTCACTGTGCGAAATAATTCCTTCCTTCAATAGATAGTCTATCTCTTCCTTCAAAGCTTTCTCCTTAGCAAACGGAATCGAATATGGTTTCATACAGACAGGTGTGTGGTCTATCAGTTTCATATCATATTCCAATAGGTTTGTATGCCCTGGTCGGTCTGTTAACACCTCTGCATGATTATTTAGAACCTGTTGCACTCTCTCTTTCTGAGTTTTCGTTAAATGTGTACTGATTTTCACCTGTGCTGCTGTCTCACAGGGGTGTAATGGATATTCAAATGATGAAAGTGGTTCCTTTTTCATCTCCATGGCGATGGACAAGGTCAACAAGTGTGTCTCTTCCTGATGTTCTCTTTCCAAATATTTCTTCAGGAGATTCACATGATAGATTTTTTCTTTCCCCTTCTTATCTATCTTATAATTTGTTCTAGATACCTTCTCTAAAACTGTATATGGACCCTGCCATCCAATTTGTAACTTATTCTGACTCCCGGGCAAAAGAAGCAGTACCTTCTCTCCCACAGCCAAATCTCTGTCTTTCGCCTTCCTGTTATAATAGGCAGCATGTTTCTTCCTGGCTTGTTTTAAATTTTCATTGGCAAGTTTCCAGCCAGTTTTCAAACGAGTGGTCAGCTCATTCACATATTGGTATGAAGATGTAATGTTTTCCTCTGCCTTTTCATCAGTCCACGTTCTTAACAAAGCTACATATGGACCTTTAATTGTGTGGACCTATTTGTCCATGCACCGGTATGGTCTCTTCCACTCGAAGCTTTATAGTGATGATTTTTCCTCCCAGAATTATCATTCACAAAACGACCGCTACCAATTTTTCTTGTCTTGGGGCTTTCTCCCCTCTTAAAATTCTTGATGAGAGATTTCCTCTCTACATCTTCTTCCTCCAGTTGGTTTAAGTCCGATTGAGGGATTGTCGGCTTATCCTGGGGTAAGACATCTTTTTGCACTCTCCGCATAGTGGCCATTGTAAAACAGTTAAGTGAAGCTTGTCCGTGAAAAGGGGCTTCCCATTGCATTTGGTCCACTTTATCAAATCTATTTTTCTTTTTATTATCAGGCCTAATTTTGCCCCGTGGCGTGTCCAGGTCCTGATCCATGTTCCCACTTGTGGGTGTTCCCTCATGTGCTATGCTACAGCTTTCTACAAAATTCTCAATGTCCCATCTTGCTTTGGGCCAATAATAATTGTGAGCCACCTTTTGAATGATGGTACCTATCTTCTCATGGTCCCCATCTGGTTTCACATGTAGGCTCCTTATTAAGTCTGCCCTATATCTTTTAGGAAGTACCAGTTGTCCCTGACCTTTGGATCTAGCTCCAGTCTTCCTATACATCAACTTGTTTTTCATGTAAAAATCTCCCTTGCCTGGAGTTGTATGACAAGTTGACAATTTTCTGAAACAAGGCTTGAGTGTTTTATCCCCAGCCTGTGCCTTCCTCATCTCTTCTGGAGTGGTATCTAACATAATATCCTCCTCCTGTCTTGAGGTCGACCTGACCTGAAGGGTGGCCATATACACAGGTTTCCTTCTGCAACGGTCAGTGTCATGATTGTCCATCTGACAATTTTTACACCACCTTTTTCCTTGGTTGAAAGATTTTCTTTCATCATATTTCCTTTCATCGAATTGTGGGGTTTTATTTTTATTTTCATACCGTGGCCTATCAAATTGGTGCTTACCTTTATTTTGATCCCTAGGATCAAATTTATTAAAGTTCTGTGGTGCCCTAAAGTTATCCACTTGTTTCTTTTTATTACCTGTTACCTCTGCTTGAGCTGCTTGATACCTTTCAGCAACATTTAGCAACTCACCCAGCCTCTCTGCACCTTGTTCCATGAGAAAACTTTCTCAGGTCTGGAGCCATGGACTCTCTTAATTGCTCTATAAGGACCATTTCCTTAAGATCTTGGGTTTTCCCCAGAGAAGTCCATTTCTCCAAGTATGTCTCTATTCGTGCAGAGAACTGGTGATAGGTTTCACCTGACAGTAGTTTAGCATTCCTAAATTTTTTTCCTATAAAATTCTGCATTCTTTTCATACCTTAACAAAAGAGCCTGCTTTAGCATGTCATAATTTTCCTGATCACCTCTGCTCATTTTTGCAAAAACTTCATAAGCTGCCCCACGAAGTCCCTGAGATAACTTTAAGCTCCACCTTTCTCTCTCTAACCCATACGTGGTAGCTAATAGTTCATACCTATTTAGGTAGCTCTCTATATCATCGTCTTTCTCAACAAAATGATCTAAATGAAAATTCATAGCTGAGGTTGAGGCTCCTTGGCTAGCAGTGGCATCAGAGGCAAAGGGACTGGCACCATTTTCAGGAGCATGGCCCTGAAACTCAAACTCCCTTAGTCGTAACTCATGTTCCCTTTGTAATCTCTTCTCCTCCTTTTCTGCTTCCCTCTCTGCAGCTAATCTCTTGTCTTCCCTTTCTGCAGCCAATCTTCTTTCTTTCTTCTGCTTCCAATTTCTTAGCCTCAGCCTCAATCTGCAACCTCTTAGTCTCAGCCTCAGCTTGTAACTTCTTAGTCTTAGCCTCTAACTTTCTTTCGGCCTCTTTTTCTAATCTTCTTTCTTCGCGTTCAATAAATTTGTCACATTCCGTAGTGACATAGGCAACCATAACTTGCCCATCTAATCCTAACTCTTTTGCAGTCTGTACAGCAGCAGATCGAAACTTGGCCAGGTCCGCCATTGTCTATCAGGTAAATTTCTACAATGTCTAACCAACAATTTAATCTCTAAATATATCTAATGGACAACACAGGCACCGTGAGCTCAACCTTATTTAATTCCACCCAAGGATACCTTTTAATTCTTATATTCCCTGAAGTGAATTACCCCCAATATTTTTAATAGGGAAAGATTCAAAATCCCAAGAGCGAGACCCCAATATATGTGGTGAAGTGGGATGTTATAAATATTTATAGGGGACTTAGTGTACTGACTGAGATCAGCTGTGAAGGTATCTATATCTAATAAGTGTAGTGTATTATAGATAACCTTACTTGCTGCCACATATATATATATATCTCAGTCAGAATTATTCTGGAATAGTGTGATGACTACGTTGTATGTCTAGGGTATGTGTATGATGAAGTGTAAGTCATAACAACAACAGACGGATAAACAATTTAATTTATTCCACCACACTTGACAACACTGTGACACTCTCATACATATAACACTCTAAAGGATAACTTAAAGGAGTCACTGATAACTTTTCAAATAACAATATGTATTCATTGCTGTTATGAATGAATATGTGTCCTGATTCAATTACAAAGGGAACCAGGAATCACAATCAATTTTACTTACAAGTTATATGTACAGAATTTATCAATATGAATATTGTAATGACATATATTATTAAAAGTATCCTATGTGTGTCAGTTGTGTAGTAGTAATATGAGGTAATACTGGTTTTGTTTTGTTCAAGCTCTGTTGTTATTTGTCATCATGACTTCAATAGTTTGTCTTTAGGGGAACTATTATGTGAGATGTTCTCAGTTCCTGATATTAACACAATTTAATTCCCCTCTTAATGTTATTTTTACAAGGTCATTTTAAGCTGGGGTACATAATTTTGAGCTCAGCTGGCCACATCAGCTTATCTGGCGTGATGGCGGCAGGAACAGACTCCTCTGCTCGACTCTCCCCTCGGCTCTGGAGACACCTCACTGATAGCTAAATGGACCAAGGAGTATGCTGTCCGACTCTGGATTCAGCAAAGCTCTGACCAGGTGCTGCTCAATACCATCAAGACCACGGTCCCTGAAAACAAGAAGGATGTACCTTCTACTTCATAACTAATTTATACTCTCTTTTTACACTGAGCACAATACATCACAAACATTGAGTTCAGAGCGTTAGGCCAACTGTCAGCTTCATCTGAAATACTTTATACCAGTATTTACCTCCTTAATGGTTACCACGCCTCTGCACTTCCAGCATTATTTCTGTCTAATCAATAATCTAGGTGTCAGTGTACTGTTTGGCCATTCCATGCAGTTTTACTTTCCTCCGACACCTTCTGTTCAGGCTGGAGCATTATAGGCTTTATATCATGTTTGCTACTGAACTACACATATATACAGGCATAAATTAACAATTCACATTCAATTTTCATTAAAAGATACTGAATGTTTCAAGCTTACCACAATTCATGGAAACAAACACAGATACGTTGATTAGCAATGAATTCTGGCACAAAATACTGGCACAAATTCCCATCTGCTTATGTTCCAGGCTTTTATTTAACACAAATATGAGCTGGCTTCAACGCACTGTTGCTTTATCAAGCTTATTTGCACTAGTGGTCTCGAACTAACGCTCCTAAGTGAGTATATCAGCGAGTCTAGCCAATGGAGCCACGTTTCGACAAGTGTTTGAAAAAATGTTACCTTTCCACGTCTCCCCTAACAACGATAGATAGTATTTATAGCCCGACCAATCGTGGTTAGTCTTTCATTTGTTGCGCTCCAATCAATTTGGAGTTTACATGGTAGGCTATTTCTGTAACGTAAGGTTTTTTCAACAGCCAATAAAAGCTGGGGTTGATTGCCACGTCCTGTAAAGGATAAGCAACTAACTTTTAAGGTTTTTTCAAACACGTTATAAAAAATTTTTATGAGCAGAAATGATTTCATGTTGTCAGGCATCCCCACTATTTTATTTTGGTTATAATTTATTAATTCCTGGACTATTTGCGTAACGTTTTACATATTCTTTGTCAGCAAGCCCTAAGGAACCCAAATATCCAAATTTAAAAGAGCTAAGTGGCTGCGTTCAAAATATGCAATTTCTAGGATAGTCGTGTAGTTGTTTTATTTTTTATGTGAGAACCGCCTCCTGTCCTGCTGTACTGTCAGACTAATGTCAGGATTTCGGACATAAAACAGTAGAATGTCAGGTTTCCCCAATAAGCGTTTTTCAGATTTTAAAACCTAACTCTGGGAAGGGTAGTGAATTTATCACTGTCCGTCTGAAAAAAAGTTAGTACATGTAGTCTTACACGCGTGATAGTAGTAATTGTGTATCGCGTTACGCTTGTTGGGGGTGGCATTAATAGCGAGACGCGTGTTTAATTTTGCATGCGTTCCTGATTTTATTCGCCCCTCTCTCTTTCTATTTGAGTCCATCTGTTCGTTCGTTTTGGTAACGCAGTATAATTAATGTTAGGATTAATTTAGGTCATTACGCAGTCTGCCTCTCAATGTTTTTCCAAGAAATACAGCACACGTTTCATTGAAGAAAGCGGGTATAATACAGTAAGCTTTTACTATCAACGTGAAAGCGTTACAATTTGCAGACGAAGCAGAAAACAAGGGGATTTCGAGTACCTTCTTTGTGACAGCACTGTTATTTTACCATTGCTCTTTTCTTTATTAATTTTATTTGTTAGGCTTCATATTTACCTAATAATTTATATATGTGGATTAGAATATTCCACGACAGGCATCTCTATTCCTTGACGTGTCTGTTTGTTGAGAGGATATTTAAGATAAGTGGTGTTGTGTTTTGTTGCCAGTGGTCGTCCAATATTTTACGCGGCAGTCCCATTTCTCATTGTATGTCTTTCTATTTGTATGTACTCTTCGTATCCAGTGGGCAGTTGGTTTGGGAGTTATGAGGACACTACACCTGTTGATGGAGCTATTCAGTACCGTTATGTGGGGGACCTTATATAATATTCTCTTACAGAGGCGCCGGCATTATTTGCTGTGAGATTTTTTTATAGCACTGTCTGAGTCTTTTATATTAATTACGTGCCTAGCAGCCCTGAAAACAATGGCTGCTGCGCACCTCGAGCAGAGACTATTGTTTCTTTTATATCATCATCTGGTCTTGTCAGTAGCTGAGTATGGCCTGGGAATACTTACGCTGTCAGTATCGCAATATGAACGACTGGGACGCATTCAAAATGAAGGGATGCATTTAGTCTTGGGCTGTACGCGAGATACCCCCATTGTGACGATGCGGTATGTGCTTGTCTTGCTGTCTATTAAATCCAGATATGCGATGACTCAGGTATATGCGAGTAACCACGGATAAAAGTAATCCCCTACACATGAACATAGCTGACATCAAGGGAGTACGAATAAAGAGGGGGATGTCATGGATGGCGCAGACTGAGTCAACTATTCGACAGGTGACCACAGTTGAAAACATATTCAAGGGAGAGGAGTGGAGTAGGTCTAGTGAGAACTTGGCGACCTACCAACAGGTCATTATCAGCCTTGGCAGAGAATGCAGAGCTTGGGGCAATGGAAAAGCAGAACTAGAAATTGATCAACTGATAAATGAAAATGTTGGGAATAAGGATGCCGTTGTGTACTCTGATGGGTCTGTAGCCCGTGGTGGGAAATCAGGATGGGGCTTCTCGGCTAGAATTAAGGGCATGATCGTCGCTGAACATAGCGGGGCCTACAATACAAAAACCTCCAGCATGAGAATGGAGGTAGAGGCAGCTACTGTTGCTTTAAGGTGGTTGTCTGAAACTTCATTGACAAGAGCAGTTATTGTGCCAGACTCTCAGTCCATGCTTCGGAAAATCCTAAATGGATGGCTACAGCATGAATGGAAAACCTCAATAGCGGTCTCAAATCTTCAGGAACTGGTGTGGATCTACTGTCCTGGTAATGAAAGAGCTGATAGACTATCTTCAAGAGCACATTTAGTGGGTGCGTTGAATATGGATAAGGGAGAGGTACTGAAGACAATTAATGATCGCCTGTTAGAGAATGACACTGCAATCGATGAATCATCACGGCTGAGATTGCTGGAGTTTGGCAGTAGGCGTGGGACTGGCAGGAATGAACGTATGAGAGGATGCATCCGGCGTATGCACAATCAGCGCGCAACAGGAACTGTTAGCATTCATACCCTTCGACATTTGCTGAGGGAGACTAAGCACCTATGGGTTTGCCCGGAGTGCAATGATGTCGATTATGAACAACAACAACAATAACAATTACGTGATTAGTTGTGACGTCACGTTTTTCAGTGGTGTGTGTTGTACCCTACGTCATTCTTACACTTGTATCTAGTATCTTATTGTTTGTAACTTGTCGCCTCATCTTGCTGTATTTTTTCACATTTACACATATTTTATGTACGATTGTGTCAGTTCTGCGTTTCTGACTGGTTTTTTAAATTTTATTTAGTGGTCGCTAACGTTCTATTTTACGACATTGCTTTTAACAATCGGTATATCATCTCCCTCTTGAAATGTGGATATATAGAAGAATGGGGCGTATCTCATGGAAAGAGATGAAAACAAATAAGGAGGTCCTAGAAAATCTAGGTATGAAAAGAGAACTAATGAGGGACGTCAAAGTTCGGCAGCTAAAATACTTTGGCCACATAAAAAGGCATAACACCTTTCAGAAGACCATAACAGAAGGGAGAGTTGAAGGCAAACGTGCAAGGGGAAGACAGCGCTATAAGTGGAAAGATAACATCAAAAGATGGACAGGAAAGAGTCTATCAGAGTGCACCACCAAGACAAGAGACAGAAGACGTTGGAGATCCATTACAGCCAACCTTCGTTGTGGAGATGGTAACTGATGATGATGATGATATCATCTCCGTGGTCATTTTTAATTGCCTCCACTAATGTCTTATACTGTCTTTGTTCATAGTTCTGTTTTTCTACTTTTACATAGTTACTTACTTACTTAGTCGTTCCCTTTCTACCGTGAGGTGTAGAGGTTTGGAAGAGAGAGCGCCAGACTATCCTATCGGCTGTCGTCCTCCTGGCCTGGTTCCATTCTAGTACATGGTCCTTCAAAGATTGTCTAATATTGTCCTCCCAGCGGACTCTGGGTCTTCCTGGGGGTCTGGATCCCTGGCTCTTTGTTTTCCATGCTTGTCGTGGTAGCCGATCTTCTCCCATTCAGCAGACATGGCCAAACCATCTTAGTTGGGACTTTTCTACTTGGGTCTGCAGGGAGTGGGATTTTAGGCCTTGACGTATCGTCTGGTTGCGGACCATGTCTCTTCTTGTTACTTCAACCACCTCCCTCAGATACCTCATTTCTGAGGTTTGGATCTGGCTTTTGTGGGTTGTAGTCATTGCCCATGACTCGCATCCATATGCCAAGACTGGGACATAGGTGGAGCGGTATACAGCCATCTTCGTTTTCTTACCAACCTCTCTCTTGCTGAGGAATCCTCGATTTATGGCCTGAAAAAGTCTCCCAGCTGCTGCTTTTCGAGTGGCCAACTCTTCTTTGATGCCTCCCTTTCGGTCTATAATAGCTCCGAGGTATTCAAAGTGGTCGACCTGCTCCAGGACCTATTCTCCCAGCTTAATCTGATGTCTTCTTTCTTCTCGTGATATCACCATGGATTATGTTTTAGAGCTGCTTATGACCATCCCTCTCTTCTCCAGCTCTACCTTCCAGACTTGCAGGTTGGATTGGAGATGTACCTGTGATTTAGCAATCAGGGCAACATCATCAGCAAATTCCAGCTCTGAAATACAGACCTGTCTCATCTTCCAGTAACCCACTGAATACTTTCTTGTTCTCTCCTTACATGCCTTGATGACATCGTTCATGAGGAGTATGAAAAGATAAGGTGACAGGATATCACATTGTCTTACACCAGTGGTGGTTCTGAACTCTTCTGACTTATGGTTTGCTGTCCTCGCATAATTTCTGCAAGACTTGTAGAAGCTCTGTATAGCATGAATCAGAGGTGCTGGAATGTTATTCGTTGCCAAACAGTCCCAACGTTTGCTCCAGTGGACCCTTTCAAACGCCTTTTCCAGAGATATGAAACAAAGATGGATCTCACTCTTATACTCAAGGGCCTTTTCACTCAGCTGTCTGAGTGTGATGATTAGGTCTTGAGTACTTCGGTTTGCTCGGAATCCGCACTGGACCTCATCCAATTCTGGCTCAGCTAGGCGTCGGACTCTCTGCTCTAGGATTCTAGAGTAGATTTTACCAGTGACACTGAGAAGGGATATATACCTCTATGGTTTCCACATTGTCGATTGTCACCCTTTTTGAAAATTGGTGTTATGATGCCAATCTCCCAATCCTTTGGTATGGTCTTGTTGCACCACGCTGCCTGTAGGACCCTTAAGAGTAATAGGTCGCCTGATGCTCCCATGTACTTAACGATTTCTGGTGTTATACCATCATTTTAAATAGTTGATCATGCTTACTATGACTATTTGCCAGTAGTACTGATATTAGTACTGAAGATTTGAACGTTCTAGGGAATTTTGCTATACTGCAATTACAATATAATTTTGTTGGATTTGTGGTTCATCGAACCAGAGTGTACATTGAATAAATTACTACAATTGTATAATCGTACTACACTCTATTACGACTAAGTGGGTTATAATTCTAATGGTACACAATAGATTGCAACTGAGTTACTACAACGTTCACCTGTATCATGTCAATACCGGTAGATTTCAGGGAACAAGGACAGTAACTTGGTTTGGTATGAGAGGCTCTTAATAAATTGGCTATTGCACAATATGATGCTGCAGTTAGAGAAGAGAGTGCTCACAAGAGAGTAAGCTACGAAAACATCAACGAGATGAAAAATTGAAATCAGCCAAACGACAAGAAAAAGGAAAAATTAGCACAAGAGGGAAGAATTAAATTAGGTGAAATAGAGAAAGATATCTTCTATGGACAACTGGCAGACGGCAGAAGAACATTTGGACGTCAGCAGCTGAGATTAAAAGATGTGTGCAAGAGAGACATGATGGCACTGGACATAAATCCAGCAACCTGGGAGGATGAAGCTGCCGATAGCACCAAATAGTGATACTATCTGCGGCGCCACCTCAGTTTGGGCGAAAAACTCACACAACAACCAGAAGAGAGGAGAAAACGTGGAAAGGAACACCAGGAAAGTAAGCAGCTGAGGGCTGTCACCTCGGGCGCATTCCCATAGTCAGTTATGACTAAAGAGGTTATTATTATTATAGAGAAGGGTATAGAATTGGAAAAGAAAAACAACAAGAAGATCAAATGACAGAAAGAATTTTAACTTGAGAAATTCCGTTTGGCACATCAACCAAAAATCCAGAACCTGAAGCAAGTGGATCCTCCAATAAATAATCTACTGCGCATATTAAATTATGACTATCTAATTTCGTGCCAGGATTGGATGACATATCGTGCTTTCTGCCCCATTGCTCCAGTTTCTTTTTTCATTTTCACACACACAAAACAAGAATGATATCCTACTAAATGTATAACTATCAAATAAAATATCTAATAGGTGTGTTTTATTCCAAACCAGAGTTAATTGTTAAAATATTTTTACAATACATTTTAAGGGTTAATAAGAGTTCAATCCTGCTATCATTTCCTGCATTTATTCTCATTGTCTTTGTCTTTTCCCTGTGTACTTTCAAACCTAATTGCTGTGACCCCTCATCAAGTATTTTCATTTTGTCTTGCATCTGATTACGGTTATGGGACCGAAGAGCCAAATCATCAGCAAAATCTGGATCATCAAGCTGTTTAGTGGGACCTCAAGACGCAGCAATAGAGACCGCAGTCAGCGACTCATAGCTTGACTGCCTGCGTCAGGACCAGCGAACCAGAGCTGGTCAAGACCGCACTCCACCTCCACGTGGTGGTCCTGGAAACAGTCTGCAGCTGTGCAGGCTGGCTGAGCGAGTGTGGATCGAAATGGGAAGGCAAACCCGGTCCTAAAAAATGCCGTGCAGAAGTCGGATGTGTCGACCGAAAGGTGCAGATATCGCAGCTACGTTGTAAACAGACACAACGCAACCACCGTCCTTTTCAGGGCGAACGAAGAAGAAGAAGAAGAAGAAGAAGCTGTTTAGTCAGATTCCACTGGATTACATTTCTGTTGTGTGTCGTCGATGTTTTCATCACCCAGTTTATTGCTAGTAAGAAAAGAAATGGAGAAAAGAGGCATCCCTGTCGCACTCCAGTTCTTATCCCAAACGGTTCTGTAAGTTGTCCTTCATGAAGAACTCTGCATGTCATGTCTTCATGCGTTTTCTTTATGAAATTAATGATCTTCAGGTGAACTCCATAATGCCTCATCAATTTCCAAAGTGATTCTCTGTTTAAATATATTATTTATTTTAATAAAGTAATAAATAATTATTAATCAGTCTTACGTGGTAAGTTGTTATGTGGGGACACTTGTATGTCACATGCAAATACATTTTGAAAACAATTGAATACTTTGTTAAAATTACTTTTTGAAGGCCATGACAAGAAATACGTTGTTGTAGTAACACTACAAGCAAATTTAGTCATGGCATCAACCAGTACAAGCAAATCTAATCATGGCATCAACAAACTCAAAGCTGCCCACATAATTGATAGCCGATTTACGGAAATAGGTAACTTATTTACAAATGAATTTGTAAAGCCCAAATTTGGGCTTATTCGAACAGCAAGGAAGAAATCAGTGACGGGCAGGGTGGAATAGAAAGCGAATGGCGAACTCCATCAATGTAGCTTCGATGCGAGTGAAGCGTGTGCCGCGAAGAGTCACGACCCTGAGCTCCATACGAAGCGAAAAGATGATGATGATGATAATATCTTCATAAGATGATGACTTCGGAAAATAACTGGATAAACAGGAAAGACACCGACGGTTTCTGCAAATCATAAATCGAAACAAGCATTTTTATCAAATAAGGTTTCGGGAAGATCGTGAAGTGATGGAATCTAATAGAAGGCTATAAGTCGTTCTTGGGGACATTGACAATAGCTCACGCTACATTCAGGCTGGTTGTAGAGTCGCTTCGAGTATGCCAATAATTCAAGCTAGTGTAGCGTGTAGACTTTAAAGTTAATTTTAAATGATCTGTGAGAAGCTATTTTTAAAAAAAAAAAAATTTGATTGTAGCAATATTCTTTAAAGAATGACTAATGAATATAGGAATGATTGAATGAGTTGAGTTTAAGTGGTACCGTATTTAAATGTTTTTAAATTTTTAAATAAATAATGTTTCTTTTTCAGATGTAGAATTTGCATTTTTTTAACCTTAAGGCAAAAAGAATTAATTCGGAGCTTAGAGCGGGGTCGGAGCGAAGCTGGAGCAGTCACTACCAATGCTGGAGCAGTCACTACCAATACTGGAGCAGTCACTACCAATGCTGGAGCAGTCACTACCAATGCTGGAGCAGTCACTACCAATGCTGGAGCGGGGCAATTCAAAAATGGGATTGTTCCAAATCACTTTCTATAACCATTATCCATTTTCTGTGTATGGTGAAGCGGCCTTTTTCAATTGCTCCATACAGTTATATGTTTACTCTGTGTAAAACGGCAGATTTTCCCTAATTTTAATTTATTTCTTGTCTCAAGACAGTCATGACAAAAGTGTGGATGACTGCGCTATTCGGCCACTGAGAACAAAGAAAATGTGGATATATTCGGATGTTATGTTACTGATCAAGTTATCTATTTTCACATATTTGATTTGCGCTATAATCGGTTCGTTGCTGCTGTTGTATGTTCTGATCTTTGCGCTCAAACATTTCCCATGATTATTTTAATCTGTCGTTTGTGCTTTGTCTAATGCCTACTTTAGGATATATTTTGCTTGGTTGTATGTAGCAATGTTGAAGGTCATTGAATGATTGTGGTATTCTTCCATTTGTTTGAAATATTGCTGTTATGACTCATAGTGATATGTGTTTCTATCGTTTTGGTCTTTTAAAAATATTATTTGACTTCTGGTGACAGTGTCACTAAGTTATGGTGCAAGAGACATAACCGCGTTATCTATAATGAAGAGCAATTGTCAAGTAAGAGTAATGCGGATAGAATCTTGGTGAGTAGTTATATTACAGTATAGGCGAGCAGTATAGAAAACGGATATGACTTGAGAGTAATAAGGTCACGGAAGACCTAAATCATAAGACAATTCTCCAGACCTAAAGGTCTTTAATATTTGGACATGCGCCCTAATATAACCGACTTGGTTGAACGGGAAAAATAAAAAATATCACTGTCTCTCTCTTTCCCGTATGTGCTTAGGTTGCTTCAAGTACTTAAAAAGTGTGGCCGTTGATGAACAGGTTAGTCTGTTATACCCTACTTCTATTTAGTTGATCGTATAGGCTCGTATCTCTGCCCTAACAGTAGACTGCTTGTTGTATGTTAAGAAAATTATTTCTGTCTGGCGACAACGTTACTCAGAACAACAGTTGATAAATGAGACGATGACAGCAGGCTTCATATTAAACGTATAACTTTATTTACATACGTCATCGTAAAATAGGCTAAATGCTGGCTCTTGACAACATCTGTAAAATACTATGCCCAACCTTCCACCTGAGGTTGGCAGACATGTACAACAAGATTCAGTAGGTAATAATTTAGTGTCACTCTATCTCTCTCGCTGCTTTAATTATCATAACTGTTTCTAGTGGCTATTGGAACCACACTTTGAGAACCACTGTTGCTATAATTTGCTCGGCCATCTATCTCTTCATATGTAAACACTCGTCTCTCTTATTCTCTGACATATTCTTTTGTTTCTGCCTTTGTGTATTTTAATGACACTGGCCAGGGGTGTAAATTTACCAAGTCTATCTTCTAAACTAAAAACTATCGGCTGTCTACTGTTCTTCTAATTTACCTAAAAGTTCATCGACAGGTTTTGTGTAAACTCTACATACCTGGTATCTCGAAATTCACATATTTCTGTCACTTGGAAACATTGACATCTCGTCCTCAGAATAAATAAAACTGTCATACACAAACGTGGCAAATATCGAGATAGACGTCTGGGCGAAAGTACAGTTTTTCTGCCACCGCAGAAGCAACCAATATTCATTGGCTTATCGGCCCAATGGAACTTCTACTCGCTACCACTTCTAGAAGCTAACTCTATCACATCTCGGAGCAAACTCGTTTAATCTAAAATATCGATTTGCAACGACGACTATTTTCGAACTCTCCAGCACACTTTGTCTGACAAACAAATCACCACTACATTCAAAACACGTGAATAGTTCCCCTCGCTCACCTTGCCAAAACCAGACAAAACAAAACAACAACAATCCTCAACCAAAGGATGTAAGCACTACTCTTGACCCCCTCTCTCCCTTCTATCGATTATTCCCCTTAGACTACTGATCAAACGCCAGCTAATCTCAATCATAAAAATTAATCTGATAAATATAGTTCTAACCGAATTTTCCCTCTTAACCAACCTAACGGTTACAGAAGTGTCAAAATGGGTTTAAACCACGAAGCAGATTTGTCTGTAGTGTATAGGACAGAGAGGAGCAACGAAGAGCAAGGAACGAACGTAAATTGTTAATATGAAAATCCATTCGACCTCAGTGTATTATAATGATCATCTAAGGTACAGTAACTCTCGAAGCGCGATAGTTAAGAAGATAGAACAATACAGCGCATAATTGACGAGTTGGCTTTTTTTTCAACATCAGAGAATTCGTAAAATGTTTGAAGGACAACGCCACAAGGTGGTAGACGCCATTTGCAACTTTCAAGTGTATGAACTGTAAAACTAGAAGATGTCGTTTATTGTGATGCAAACTAAGTAGATCTCTGCGACTTGGCAAAATACCCATCCTTGGTAGTTATCAGTTGAATTATTCAAGCGGTCTTTTGCTTAAATTCTCGTTTTATTATATATTGGACAAATGTTAACGAAGTAACGACCAGTCTAAAAATGTTGAACAATTGTGTTGAGGAAACAGGACGGTGTTCCCTGTGAAATGTTTTGCTTCAGATTTTGTACATTTGTTCTAGAAATAAATCGTGAAAAACCTGTCGAATCACTGATAAAGTATTGAGAGCGTGTAAGACTGGTCAAGAGAGGAAATATATAAAAAAAATAAAATGGTTTGACTACGGGAAACCTGGGTTGACTAACATCACGAGGTAGCTTGACTGCCTTATGTGGCCACACTGTCACAATAGCATCGTAACGGCGATCTATATTTGTCTACATGGCCGTCATCTGTATGCTCTGAATAGGTTATATTTCCTTCAGTGATCGGATGGACTTTTCTATTCCATTATGTCTTCGCGAGTCCTGGAATGTATCAATTTGCATGTATCAATTTCATGGCCACATGTGATGCCTTTCTGGTTCCCGTGTCCCTGTTCCGGTATTTCCCTTCGTTGCTGTCAGACTGTCTGTGGTTACTTCCAGTAAAAGGATTTCTTCATGTGCGTCAAGATGCTCCTTCTCGGATGCTTTCAGGCTCGGGCTGGTGGTCTGTGCTCAAGTTGTTGTTTCTGTATCAGCTGGTTTAAGCTTGTTGTCGGGTTTAACCCAAAATTGATAACGGGGTAGGCAAATGAACCAAACAGGTTACACCAAACATGTCTTTGACTGGAACTCATAGACGAGACAAGTAAGGAGGCAAACGACGGTCTGGAGAAGAAACGAAGAGGAAATCAAAGAACAGCGCAGAAATCGGTGACTAACAATTATTGTAGCTCTGTCGTGTTGCGAGTCCTTTGTTGTCCACCGCCAGCGGCTGGCCTGTCACTTTCCAAAAATGGCTTTGTTTAAACAGGGGATTATGCCTTCAATGGAATTCTTGTTATTGCCTAGGTGTCCGTCTACCGCGCCAAACAATAACTAGTCTAACGAGCCAGGTGCGTTCCAAAAGATAACGTAAGGTTGAGAAATATCAAAGGTGTAAATAAAGTTAAACTTAAGTAAAAGCTGTGATTATGAAAGGTCACGTTAAAAATGATGAAGGAGAAAAATAGGAGTGAAATAAAATAAGAACGATAGTGAAAAGGGTAGAAGAGGAAAAGAATAGAACCACTATATCACAAGCCCTATGTTAAACGGAGAACCAAAAATACTGATAAGAGCTGACTTCTTTGTGACTTCTATGTACTGCAGTGCGACAGTGTAAATGAACATGCTGTGTAAACGTCTGCCAATTTATGTTTGTTTTACTTCATTTTGGGAAAACACATTGAAGAGAAAGAATGGATGGGTATTTAAAAAAAAATAGAAAAAAGGTGATTCGTCTTACGAGGACAAAAGACAAAGAAAATAGCCAACGTTGCGGCCACAAGGCCTTCGTCAGGGAAAGACAAGAAAGTGAAGGCTAGATAGGACACATAAGAATGTAAATAAATATAAAAATAAAACCTGGATACTTCCCTAACTAAAGGCAGCTAAGTCCTAACACGCTTGCCACCGAACAGACGTGCGTCCCCGGGAAAGCAAAGTTTGAAGAGAAAGAACAAAATGGCCGAAGGGACAGTGGTGTAGTCTGTTAGGGAGATAAGAAGCGGAGATTATGAGGGAAACTGCCGTGAACTAAGTGTGAAAAAAAGCAAAGCTAAGACATATTTGTTATTCCGTATAAACAACTAAATAAAATAAATAAAAACAAACAAAAAGGGAGGGGGGGGGGGGAATGGTGACACCGGTTTGTTTTATTATACTTATCCTCTTTATGGACACAAATGTAAAGACGGGGGGTAGAGTGGTTGTCATCTTGTATAAATATGTCTGTGTCTTTCTCCTCTACCCCTCTACACCATTCCCCAGAGACAGTCTACTAGATATTCCATATCGCAATTCCCATTGCAGTGTTTTACTTGTAATATTCGCACACCTGTGACTGCACTTAATAACGCCATTACACCACTGTTCTGTCTAACACTGAGCCCGCAGTATCAATGTCATCTTCTGCGTGTTTCTGTGCAAGCGTGTGTCATTATGTCTACCTATTAAAAGTGAGGGCAGGAATGTATCAATATCATTCACCTCAATATAAACAATGAAACAACCGTCTGAAAATAAATCCCTAAAAACCATACCAAAGTTTATAAACTGTTTACTTACCATTTTCGAACGACGTCAAAGAAATCAGCTGACGTTTTACGGCTTGTGTATTAAATCTTACACATTCATTTCGCTTCTAGGTCTTTCAGCCGATGTATGTATTTTTATACACACAAACGTGTTTGCTGGCGCGCGTCACACACTATGTGTTAGCTGTCGTTCAACGCTGGCGAAATTAAATCTGGCAAAGTCATTTCGCTAATTTCAGCCGATGTTAATATATCTATCCACACAAAATATACAGTAGAACTCCATTTATCCGAACCCCATGGGACCGAGCATCGTTCGGATAATCAAATGTTCGGATAATTGGATTACATAATGTATCGAGTACATGTACACATATTTCTAAAAATAATTAACCATCACAAGGAAAATACACTATAAAACATATTTACTTGTACTGTAATAATAATACCCACACTGTATTAGATCACTGTATCACCAAAATCTTTTATTACACTGCAGTGCATGTACTACTTGTATTAATTAGTTTTGTTAAGAAAGAGAAATGTTTTCAAAATAACATTACAAACGATTCAAAACCAGGCGCAACTTACGTATACATGTACTTGCACAGATGTAGCCCACTATTTAAAATAATGAGGAATCCTCTTTTGCACCAAACTGGATAGTCTCCTTTTGGCTGCTAAGTCCCGCATTCTCTTCAACAGCAGAAGCTGTGTAGGACAGCTGTCATCTTCTTGCTCGTACCAAGCCATCGCTGTTTCTAGTGCTATAAAGGCCTCTTCAGGACTTGGTCGACGTTTTGGTTTTTCTTCATAATCTACAAGTACATCGTGTACTTCTGAGGAGTCTTCATCATCGGTCACTACATGTATTTGGTTTTCTTCTTGCACAAAAGACAAAATTTCTTCGTCATTCAAAAACTGAAAACCAGAATCATTATCATCTTCTAGCCACATGTGTGCATCATCTTTGTCACAGTCCGAAAATCCGGGCATTGCTTGAAACAGTTCCACAACTTCATTTATACAATCATCATTTGTGTCCACTGCAGTAGTTTCATTTCCTCCTTTTTTCCCAAGCAATCTACTCCAAGCCTTGTTGAGATTATCTTGTGACAGTGTGGTCCAAGCATCAGCTAACATATAGCAGCAGTCTTTGAGATTAAGCTTTTTGGAAAACGCCACCACACTTTCTTCATCTTCAGCCAACAATAAACGACGCAGGACTTCCTTCTTGTACATCTTTTTAAGCTTTGCTATAACACCCTGATCCATTGGTTGAATCAGTGCTGTTACATTGGGAGGCAGAAAAATTACTTTAAAATTTGCATCAACTGCATTCAATGTATCCGTCTCTGGATGAGATGGTGCATTGTCCAGTAGAAGAATTACTTTTCCAGTTTTCTTTTCTTGTTCTCTCAACCTCTTCACATTTGGGATGAACTGATTTGTATACCAATCAAGAAATATTTCACTATTCATCCAAGCACTCTTCTGTGCTTTGTAACACAATGGGAGACATGTCACATTCTTTAAACAACGTGGTTTTTTGGCTTTGCCGATCATTAGCACCGGTAAACGATGACTTCCACTGGCATTCGCGGCTACCAAAATTGTTACTCTCTCTTTGCACTTTTTAAACCCAGGGGCAGCTGCTTCGCGCTGAGATGCAAGTGATTTTTGAGGCAATGATTTCCAGTATAAGCCAGTCTCATCGGCATTATACACATCATCGAGTGAATAACCTTCTTCTTCCAAAAAAGCCAAGAAAGTTTCTTTAAAATTTTTAGCGGCAGTTGCATCGCTAGATAAAGATTCCCCTTAATTCTCCAATTCTCGTATGCCATGACGAGATTTAAAGTTTCTTAACCATCCCTGGCTAGCCTTAAAGTCAGGAGGACCGTCAAGTTGATTGTTGAACTGAAGTGCCTTTTCACACAACAGAGAACCAGAGATAGGTTCCCCTTTGCTTCTTCTTTGCACAAACCATATATACAAAGCCTCTTCCAAGTTCACATCTTTCGCATTTCTCATGGTTTTACGTTTCTTCGACCCATTTTCACTATCAAATTTCGATGCAAAACTCATAATTTTATCCTTGTTACTTTTGATGTCAGAGACGGTAGCTTTCCCAACATTGAAAATCCTCGCAAGTGAAGACACAGTTTCACCTTGTCCTAGTCTCTTGATAATTTCTGTTTTCGTTTCAATTGACAAAACATTGCGGTTCCTTTTATATGCTTTAGGCCTACTGGAAGGTGCCATATCGCACAGAGAAATACTTGTACACCAAAATTATTCTGCTATAGTAGCAGACACAATTATTTTAAGTTGAACTGTCTGTTAAGCCAGTGTTCTACCTAGAACGCACACGTACTTTGGATTGGTAAACCAGATATTAACTGACTTTATGATCTAACTGACTTCCTGTACGTAAGCGACCGACCATTAGCCATCCCATTCTCTACAAATTGTTCGCACACATTTGAAGTTTGCCGCAAAAGATTCAGAATTTTAGTCTAACGTGACTGTGGCATCTGATTTTTTTTTTTTTTTCTGGAAAAAGTGTTCGGATAATTGGATGTTCGGATAATTGGGGTTCGGATAAATGGAGTTCTACTGTACTTATATACAAATACGTCTGCAGGCGTGCATCACACACAAGATGTGTTACAGAGCGTCAGCTGTTCGAATGGTGAATGATCTCTTTTCATTGATTTCTCACTGGTTGAGTCGAAAGCCGCTTAAGGGGCGAAAATATATGCTGACGTAGGTTGCCCACAAAAATGCATCAATTATATAAAATTAATTTATGAATTTTTTTTATTTTTTTTTTTAAGGAAAGCTCTGATGTGCAAAAATATGGCAAGAAGAAAGACCTACAGCAGGAAAAGACAGGTTACTTACAGTGATGTTTTTATGAATGAGTTAACAGTGGCCCACAGCACTTTTTCAGTAACTGCAAATAGATCGAAGCGAACTTTTAGCATCTTTTGTGCAAATTTTTTATATTCATATGCACACCAGCTTCAGATTATTCTACTGACAGATTTGTATCTGCATTAAGTCGACCGAAGTTGTATTTACCGTGTAAAAAATATGATATCAGGATATCGAAGCTTCGCCTCCAAACAATGACGGCTCTCTATATTGAAACCGCGCTGCTGCAGACAATGAACTAAGGTAACAAAATCATTTCCGTCATTGAGCAGGCAGCACAAAAGAAGTGTTGATTTAAGGTCTGTTTTGTGAATCAGCCATAAACAAAGATAGTTTTTGTAAAGTTACAACTTCAACAACGGGGATGGGAGGGGTGGGGGGTGGGGGAAGAAAGGAGGGGGGAGGAAGAAAGCTGAGGAGCTCCCCCCCCCCCTCTCTTCTCTTCCTATATGCACACACTGGGATTCTCGCCAGTGCTACGGAGTTCGTGCACTGTGCTGATATCCTCTTTCTGTGATCTAAGGGAGGAGAAGGGGGCACTAATGGAGTTGTCCGTGTGCAATGACGATAGCCCTTAAAACCAAAACAGAATGTCATCTGATGGAAAAGTAAATAAGCAAATAGACGACATGATTATAAATAAACGGTATAAAAGTAGCATGCAACATGTCAGTAGCTACAGTGAAGAAGAAGGTAAGGGTGACCATTTTCTCTTTGCAGTAAACATGCAAATTAAATTGAACACCGATTTTCATTAAAAGCAACACAATGTGGACCACAGACATACACAGAATAGTCTGACGAATGAACGTATGAAACAAATATTCTGAAGATATAACATATACCAGCTGCAAAACACACACACAATGATGTGAATTGTGATGACAGTCATAATTCAGTCATTAATTTTTCTGTGGCCGTCTTTACTCACTGCACTGTGCCATTCCTTTTCTCTTTTTCGTGCGATAATTATCTTACTTTTACGCCTTCATATATCGATATTACAGCATACCCCGTTGACACACCTAGACATCCATACATGTTAGGCTATTCACGTTCATGATCTATTTATATTTCTTTGTGGCCTGTCGGCGCTTAGCGCTGGTGCTGTACAATGCCACCTTGACTCGTTTGCTCATGACGCCCGCAACAGATGTATTAAGTCGTCTATTACCCCATTAGATTGCATACGTACTTCCGCTTTTCTGGTGAATGAGTCTGACAGATGTAAAACAGATGGTCATTTAAGAGATAGCGTGGGGTCATTTAAGGTTGTTTGGGTTTATAACAATCTTGGCAAATTATGGCAGGACATACCATGTAATGATTACCGAATGGTCTATTAACAACCTTACCTTAAGTAAGATGTCTTGTTGTAATAAAGAAAGAGTGCAACCTTGGAGATGATTGATCAGATTTAATCATTAGGACAGGTGGTATAACATAATGTTTCAGGTAAATGTAACACGTAAGTGGCTTTACCGTATATGGCCGTTGTCACGGAATTTACTCCCCTTGTTCTGCAGTTATGGTCCAACAGTAATCAAAATTCAGAATATCTACTGAGGGTCTTCAAAGGTGTCTAACTTTTGCTCAATATTACTCTTGGCATAGATTTGAATTGAAGAATGGTGCTTCAATTCTAGAGAGCCTCATAGGAATTTAAAAGAAATCAAGTATTACGGCTGATAAGATCCAGGCCGTGTAAACTTTTTTTTAAATATCTTTCCTGACCTTTTGTGAGTTAAAATTTGGCATGTTCTGCTGACCCCCCAACTGATTTAACTCAGTAAAATATTAAATAGCTCTGTTATAAGTATTTAAAATGATTGAGACACACGGGCTCAGTTCACTCAAAATGACTAAATCAACTATAAATGTGTATATATTACAGAAAACAAAATTTAATAGTCAATTACCGTTAACAATTGTAAAATAAATAAGGTGGGTGATGCTTGCCGTCCATTATTTGAAGTAATATATATATATATATATATATATATATATATATATATATATATATATATATATATATATATATATATATATATATATATATATATATATATATATATATATATCTGCCATCAATGGTACCTATACCTTGTAGCGGTATGGCGGCTTGTGTACCCTGACAATCCCCAGAGCTATGCCAGTGGGAGATTTACTCCTGGTAGGTTCAACCAAGCTGGACTGGTCTGCGTGGGTAGGGGTCAGACAAAAGCTGGTACTCTGGTCCTCCAGGTTGGGGGTTTTAGCACAGGGCTGACACCCCTGTCTATGTAAAAAAATCGCTCATTACGGAAACAACAATAAATGGAAAAACTTTGCTGCGGGACGGACATCCGGAGTCTCAGGCTCGTATGACTGACAATGGTGAAAGCCGAAAGGAAGCCACTGGCATGAAAACAGATGCCCCGACCGCAAAACACGAAACCAGAATTGGTTTTTGGAACGTCAGAACTATGAATGAGGCAGGACAGATGAGACAAATCACAGCAGAGATGAGGAGCTACAAGTTACATATCCTGGGAATTAGCGAGAGCAGATGGACAGGTAAGGGGAGAATAAAAACAGCTACAGGGGAAACAGTGCTTTATTCTGGCAGAGAGGATGGTCAGCACAACGAAGGTGTAGCCATTATCCTGAAGAAAGGAATGGAAAGGTCTTTACTGGAATGGAAACCCATCAACAACAGACTGATAAGAGCAAGACTGAGAGGGAGGTTCACCAACACCACCATTATACAATGCTATGCACCAACAAATGACAGCGATGAAGAGATCAAGGACGAGTTCTATCAACAGGTACAAAAAGAAATGGAAACTACACCCAGGTACTATCTCATTATAGTAATGGGAGACCTAAATGCGAAAGTGTGAGCACACAATAATTATAATGAAAGAGTAATGGGGAAATGCGGCAGTGGAACAGCAAATGAGAATGGGGACAAATTAATAAGCTTCTGCAGTATTAACAACCTGGTCATTGGTGGAACACTTTTTCCACACAAGGAAGTGCACAAGTTAACATGGGAATCACCAAACGGACGAGACAGAAACCAGATAGATCACATAATGATCAATGGCAGATGGAGACATGCACTACAAGACGTGAAAGTAAGAAGAGGCGCAGATGTGGGAAGTGATCATCACCTAGTAGTAGCAAGACTGAAAGGGAAACTCAGAGCTACTGGACAAGTTGCAGTCAAACAGAAAAGATACAACATCACGAAACTGAAGGATCCCCTCACCAGAAAAGCTTTCGGTGTCGACATAAAGAGAAGATATGAGATTATCAGAAGCCAGGAAAGAACAGAGACCGATGGTGTTGACCAGAGACTCAACACCATCTCAACAATATACAAGGAAAGCAGCAAGTCATGCTTGGGATTCCAGGAAAGAAATAGCCAAGACTGGATAACACCAGATACGCTAAACACCATAGCGAAGAGAAACGAAATGAAAAGAAAGAAAACAGAAGCTAAGTCTCCCAGGTTAAAGGCAATATATAGTGAACAGTACAGTCAGCTGGACAAGGAAGTTAAACGTCAAACCCGTGCTAACAAAAGGACATTTCTGGATGACCTTGCAAGACAGGCAGAAGAGGCAGCACTGAGAAATGAACAAAGCACAGTATACACAATAACTAAAATCATCAGTGGAAAACGAGGTGCAAACAATATTACATTAGTAAGAGATAAGCACGGAAATCTCATCACGACAGTAGAGGGACAGGAAACAAGATGGGCAGAGCATTTCAGAGAAACTCTGAACAAGGAACCACCAGAGACACAATTGAATGTTCCTGAGGCTGAAAATGATCTAGATGTTAATACAGACATCTCACGAAAAGAAGAAATCATCACAGCAATCAAAGGGTTAAAGAATGGAAAAGCTCCTGGTCATGATAACTTAAATGCAGAGCTATTTAAGACAGACCCAGAGCTAGCAGCAGAATTATTAGAACCACTATTTGCACAAGTCTGGAAAAAAGGGACAACACCAACAGAGTGGATAAAAGGAATAATTGTCAAATTGCCCAAGAAGGGAGATCTTGCAGACTGCAATAATTGGACAGGAATAACTCTTCTCTCAGTTCCCAGCAAAATACTAGGCAGGATAATTATACAGAGAATCTCAAAAGCAGTAGACCACAAACTGAGGAAAGAACAAGCAGGATTTAGAAAGAACAGAAGATGTTTAGATCATATATTTACCCTCAGGAACATTATAGAGCAGTGCTCAGAATGGCAAAGACAGCTGTACATTAATTTCGTTGATTTTGAAAAGGCTTTTGACAGTATACATAGGGACAGTTTATGGAAAATACTGAGGGCTTATGGAATTCCAAGCTGCATAGTGTCAATCTTAAAAAGCCTTTATGCCAACTTTACGTGTAGCATTGGGCAGAGCAACCTAACCTTTGAAGTGAAGACAGGAGTACGACAGGGATGCCCCTTATCAACCACTCTATTTTTAACAGTCATAGACTGGGTGATGCGCCAGACAACAGAGGGCAATCCAAGAGGAATAAGATGGACTACATTTTCTACATTGGAAGATCTGGAATATGCAGATGACATTGCACTGCTAGCACATTCACATCAACACATCCAGGAAAAAACGGATAGACTTAATAAGTATAGCCAGCAGGTTGGCTTAAACATCAACCTAAAGAAGACAGAGGTCATGACACTCAATGTGAGCAACCCTGAGCCCATATCAGTAAGGAATCAGCAACTGGAACAGACAGATGCCTTCACATACCTAGGATGCATAGTAACACCAGACGGCGGAGCAAGCAGAGACATCAACAACAGAATGAACAAAGCAAGAACAGCCTTTTTTAGTCTAAACAACATCTGGAAGTCCTCTCAGTACAGCACAAGCACAAAATTAGGATTATATCAGAGCTGTGTGCTGTCTGTGCTTCTCTATGGCGCGGAGAGCTGGAGAGTTACAGAGAAGGAAATGTCGAAATTGTCCTCTTCACACAACATGCCTAAGTAAAATTCTCCGAATCTTTTGGCCGAATACCATCACCAACCAAGATCTGCTTACTCGGAGCAAGCAAGAGAACATGCACACCATCATAGCTGGCAGACGCTGAAGCTGGGTTGGCCATGTCCTCAGAAGAGACCCCGATGCCATCACAAGAACAGCTATGCTATGGACCCCTGAAGGAATACGAAAGAGAGGCCGACCAAAAACAACTTGGCGGAGGACTGTGGAGGCTGAGATGCAAAGAATGAACAAGAGTTGGGGCACTGTACGAAGGATGGCCGCCGACCGAGATAAGTGGAATCAATTTGTTGTTGCCCTACAAGACGCCACCAGGCGTAATGGCCACTGACTGCTTTGACGATCGGCGGCTAAGGATCAAAGAAGAATTATATATATATATATATATATATATATATATATATATATATATATATATATATATATATATATAATATATATATATATGGGAGCCGCGGTAGCATAGTGGTTAGTGCACCGGCTTCCTAGTGCAGTGGTCTATGGTTCGATTCCCAGATGAGGCGGGAATTTTTTAGGCTACAAACGGCTCCTGGGTCGACCCAGCCACAAATGGGTACCAGAGCAACTCTGGGAAGGTTAAGGCGGCCGGCGTGATGCCGACCACATCACCCCTAGTGTGCCGACGGTCAAGATAATATGGGCCTAACACCATATTCCCAATATGCCTCAATGGGCGTGTAACGGGGTCCTTTACCTTATATATATATATATATATATATATATATATATATATATATATATATATATATATATATATATATATATATATATATATATATATATATATATATATATATATATCTTCTTCTTCGATCCTTAACCACCGACCGTCAAAGCAGTCAGTGGCCATCACGACTAGTGGCGTCTTGTAGGGCAACAACAAATTGATTCCACTTTGCACGGTCGGTGGCCATCCTTCGTACAGTGCCCCAACTCTGGTTCATTCTTTGCATCTCAGCCTCCACAGTCCTCCGCCAAGTTGTTTTTGGTCGGCCTCTCTTTCGCTTTCCTTCAGGGGTCCAAAGCATAGCTGTTCTTGTGATGGCATCGGGGTCTCTTCTGAGGACATGACCAACCCAGCTCCAGCGTCTGCCAGCTATGATGGTATGCATGTCCTCTTGCTTGCTACAAGTAAGCAGATCTTGGTTGGTGATGGTATTCGGCCAAAAGATTCGGTGAATTTTTCTTAGGCATGTTGTGTGAAAAGAGGACAATTTTGACATTTCCTTCTCTGTGACTCTCCAGCATTCCGCACCATAGAGAAGCACAGAAAGCACGCAACTCTGGTATAATCTTAATTTTGTGCTTGTGCTGTATTGGGAGGACTTCCAGATGTTATTTAGGCTAAAGAAGGCTGTTCTTGCCTTATTCATTCTGATGTTGATGTCTTTGCCTGCCCCACCGTCTGGTGTTACTATGCTTCCTAGGTATGTGAAGGTGTCTGTCTGTACCAGTTGCTGATTCCTTACTGATATGGGCTCAGGGTTGCTCACATTGAGCGTCATGACCTCAGACTTCTTTAAATTGATGTTCAAGCCCACCTGCTGGCTAAACTTATTGAGTCTATCCGTTTTTTCCTGGATGTGTTGATGTGAATGTGCCAGCAGTGCAATGTCATCTGCATATTCCAGATCTTCCAATGTTGAAAATGTAGTCCATCTTATTCCTCTTGGACTGCCGTCTGTTGTCTGGCGCATCACCCAGTCTATGACTGTTAAAAATAGAGTGGTTGATAAGGGGCATCCCTGTCGTACTCCTGTCTTCACCTCGAAGGTTAGGTTGCTCTGCCCAACACTACACGTAAAGTTGGCATAGAGGCTTTATATATATATATATATATATATATATATATATATATATATATATATATATATATATATATATATATATATATATATATATATATATATATATATATATATCACCCGTGTGTTACCGGGGCCCGAAAGGGGAGCAAAGAATAATAACACTGTCCCCTGCCAGGCATGTCGTAGAAGGCGACTAAGGAGGGTTGGGCATGGGGCCGGTTACCCCCATCCTGTAAAAAATTTAAACCACAAAAAACTTCAACAAATATGGACAAGTCAAATAAAGGAAATAAAACACAGCCATCCAAGACAGGGGAAGGTCCTCTCGCGGAGAGGCGTATGATGCAACACAGAGAAAGCCGAAAGGAGTCTGTGTTGCTGACTAACCTTCTTTCTTCTAGGAGAACTTCCAGATTTGGCACCTGAAATGTTCGGACATTAAACGAACAAGGGAAAGTGGCGCAAGTAGCAGCAGAAATGAGGGAATACAAAATCGAGGTTCTGGGAATGTGTGAAACAAAGTGGAAGGGGGTAGACAGGAAGAAACTCATCACAGGTGAATTGGTGCTGTCCTCAGGACATGAAGACGAAACTTCACACCACAGTGAAGGGGTAGCTCTTATGTTATCTAAAGAAGCACAGAAAGCACTCATTGAATGGGAAGCTGTTGGACCCAGAATAATAACAGCTACTTTCAAAACAGGAAAAAAGAAAATTCATGTAAATGTTACCCAGTGTTATGCACCAACTAATGACAAAGAAGAGTCTGTGAAAGAAGCATTTTATACTAAACTACAGGAAATTATGGATAAAGTAAAAAGAAGAGACATCACAATTTTGATGGGTGACATGAATGCAAAGATATGTACAGTCAACACCGGATTTGAAGAAGTCATGGGAAAACATGGGCTAGGAGTAATGAATGAAAATGGAGAACTATTCGCAAACTTCTGTGCTTCAAATCAACTGGCTATAGGAGGAAGCATGTTTCCACATAAGAGAATACACAAGGCAACATGGATATCACCAGACCATAGAACAGAAAATCAGATCGATCATATATGCATAAAGAAGAAGTTTAGATCATCATTGCAGGATGTAAAGGTATATAGAGGAGCAGATGTGGCATCAGATCACCATCTACTGATAGCCAAAGTAAAAATGAAACTCAAGAGATATGCAACAATGCAAAATTATAGACAACAGTTTAATGTAGGACAGCTAAGAAATCAAGAAACAAGAGACAAATTTGCTGTCACAGTATCCAACAAATTCCAAGTGCTACAACAGCTGGAAGATGTAGAGAATACAGAAGACTATTGGCAGCAGGTCAAAACGGTATGGAAGGAGACATGTGAAGAAATACTGGGGAAAAGGGAAAGACAACAAAAAGCATGGATAACAACAGAAACCATCAATAAGATAAAAGACAGGAAAAACAAGAAAGCAGAGTTAAACACAAGCAAAACCAGAAGTTCCAAAGCCAAGGCTCAAGAAGTGTACACAGAAGCAAACAAAGAAGTAAAAAGAAGTATCAAAAGAGACAAGAGGAAGTATATTGAGGAGTTGGCAAGAGAGGCAGAAGATGCTGCAGCCAAAGGAAATATGAGAGAACTGTATAGCAGCACAAAGAAGTTAACAGGGAAATACAAGCAAACAAGTTGTCTCATAAAAGACAAGAATGGGAAACTGCTCAGCAATATACAAGAGCAAATGAAGAGGTGGACAGAATATTTTGGGGACCTTCTCAATAGACCAGCTCCACAAAACCCGCCGGACATCCAGCCAGCAGAAGAAGAGCTACAAATTAACGGTGAAAGACCAACGAAGGAAGAAATAAAGAAAGCCATAAAGCTTCTAAGAGATGGAAAAGCGTCTGGACCTGATGGCATTCCAGCAGAGGCCATCAAAGCAGATATCGACACGGCTACAGAGATGTTATATAAATTACTTGGTAAAGTCTGGGAAAAGGAAGAGATACCAGCAGAATGGAAGGAAGGATATCTGGTTAAGTTGCCTAAGAAGGGAAATTTACAAGAGTGCACAAATTATAGAGGAATAATGTTACTATCAGTGCCAGGAAAAGTATTAAACAGGATTATCCTTGAGAGATTAAAAGAGTCCATAGACAAGAAATTGAGAGATGAACAAGCAGGCTTTCGACAAAACAGATCATGTACAGACCAGATAGCCACTTTGAGAATAATAGTTGAACAAAGTCTGGAATGGAATTCACCACTATACATCGGATTTGTGGACTATGAAAAGGCATTTGACAGAGTAGACAGAGAATCACTTTGGAAATTGATGAGGCATTATGGAGTTCCCCTGAAGATCATTAATTTAATAAAGAAAACATATGAAGACATGACATGCAGAGTTCTTCATGAAGGACAGCTTACAGAACCATTTGGGATAAGAACAGGAGTGCGACAGGGATGCCTCTTGTCTCCATTTCTTTTCTTGCTGGCAATAGATTGGGTTATGAGATCATCGATTACACACAACAGAAATGGAATCCAGTGGACTCTGACTAAGCAGTTGGATGATCTGGATTTTGCTGATGACTTGGCTCTTCTGTCCCATAACCGTAATCAGATGCAGGACAAATTGAAAACACTCGATGAGAGGTCACAGCAATTGGGTCTGAAAATACACAGGGAAAAGACAAAAATAATGCGAATAAATGCAGGTAATGATAATAGGGTTGAACTTAAAGAAACACCAATACAAGATGTAGAATCATATACGTATCTTGGCAGTAATATAGACAAAGTTGGAGGGACAGACAGCGATATCAAAATAAGAATACAAAAGGCAAGAGGAGCTTTCATTGCATTGGGAAATATATGGAGATCAAGAGAAATAGGATCCAACACGAAAATAAGAATCTTCAACTCAAATGTGAAGTCAGTCCTATTGTATGGCTCTGAGACATGGAGAACAACAAAGACAACAACCAAAAAGCTACAGACTTTCATAAATGGGTGCTTGCGTAGAATAGAGGGATTAAAATGGTATGACAAGGTTACCAACGTAGAACTGATGACAAGAACTAGACAAGTGCCAGTGGAACAAGAGATGAGAAGAAGACGATGGCGATGGATAGGACACACACTGAGGAAACCTGTTGATAGCATTACAAGGCAGTCCTTGTTCTGGAACCCGCAGGGCAAGAGAGGCAGAGGAAGACCAAGAAGTACATGGAGAAGAGAGTTGGAAACAGAGGTGAAAATGATGAGGAGAACATGGAAGGAACTTGAGATGATGGCACGTGACAGGAGGACTTGGCATGTGTTTGTTGAAGGCCTATGCTCCTTTGGGAGTGGAGGGTTATGAAATGAAATATATATATATATATATATATATATATATATATATATATATATATATATATATATATATATATATATATATATATATATATATATATATATATATATATATATATATATAATGCGGAACAATGTCCGTGGCCAAATACAAACATAGGGGTATGTCGAAAGACACGTATCAACGTTAATTCCAATGTAAGCGAAACTCCTCTTCAACGTTCACAAGATACACTTTATTCATGTACAGTTACATAGCTCCATCAATTATATGAATAGTTTCACGCCCAATGGCAAAGGCAGTAATATGCAGTCTTCATAATGTCGTAAGGCACTCCGTTCCGCTATGGAGACGCTGTCCTTGCATTCTCAACAGTTTAATATATTTGATACATTCGACACAATAATGAAAAGTACTTCCTGACATTCAAAGAAGCTAGGAACACCTCAACAGAGTATATTGGTGCCCTAGTGATGGTAAAATTCAGGTAAAACACAGTAGCCTGCAGGAGGAAACACACATGCGACCTCTCGCATTAAAACACAATCAGCATCTCTCATTGCAGACGATAAAAACCCCACTTCTGCTAAATTGGCGTCTGCCGCCGTTCTTTCCCGGCATGACGTCATTTCCGTTTATTGAGAGTAAATCCGTAATAAAATATAAGAAATGAAGCTCTGTCGAGCTGAAGATACTTTACACATAATAGTTATGAATTTTACTCATAAAATACCCCCCCCCCCCCCGACTTGGCAACCTGAACAAATTTTCTTAATGACTCATCTTCATTTTGCATCTTTATAAATGATTCTTTGTCAATAAGTTCAACCTGTAAATCATCTTCATTAGTCTCCTCCTCATCATTCACTTCATCAATTTGTACCTGTTTATTCAACTCAACACGAGACTGAGCTTGGGTAGTAACAGAATTTGCAATCAGCAAATGTTGCTGTTCCCATTTTAAAATAGCATCATTAGTGCATTCATGCAGTGCAGGGATATTCCCCAAAATTATCCCAGCCACTGGTTTTTCCAACAGACAAATTAAAGTCCTTCCTTTAAAATAAGGGGTGTCTAAAAATACTTCAGCAGTTGGATAATATTCAACTGTGCCCCCGAATTTGATGCACTTGACTTCTTTGCCTGTGTAATCAGCTTGGTCCACTAATGATCTTTGAATCCCACAGTGGTGCACCCAGTGTCTCTGAGCACTGAAACAAGTTGGTTGTTTACAAAACCTTCATTAAATACTAATTATCCTGTCCCTTCATAAGAGTACATGACTGGCAAAGGGTGGCCGCACAGGAGCCTAGGAACCACCTCCAGCTGAAACACAGAATTGCATTCAGAACAATTAGCACTATTGGACAAGTCCACACTACATGCATTTGCAGGAGAAGCAACATTGTTAATTTGGACATTGTTAACCGTATTATTTTCACTCTGATGCACAACTGCATTGGAACGTTCAAGATTTCTAGAACGTCGGAAGCTATTGTTCTGTTGAAAACTCCTGTTATTGTAATTATTTCCATTGTTTCCATAGAATGACCTATGTCCTCTGTTTGATTGGAAATTGTATCCACCTCTGTTCCAATCCCTGCTAGGTCTGGAATAGTATTGTTTTGGTATATATCCATCATCATATGATTGGACGTTCCTTTGATGTTGCTGTGACCTACTGTTAAAATTATACCTCCCTCTGAAAGATCCAGTATTATAATCTCGATTCAATCGAAAATTTCTATCCACACTATTTGATCTTTGTCTGGGTGGATCGTACGTCATAGTTTTAGCTGATGCAACTGGCAATGGATCCTTTATGTTAGCCTTGCTAAGATTTCTTCTAGGATGTGCAATTTGGTACTGTCGTCCAAGAATTTCTAAAGCAGACAATGACGCAGGTTTCCTCTCCTGTAAAAATGACAAAAGTCACCACTGACAGAAGACAACACATTGTCTCTTAAAATTAAGTCAACCAGCCCATCAAAAGTTTTATCAATTTATGATAAATCAACCCATCTAAAAAAGCAAAGCTTAATGGATGCAATAAATTCAGCAAAATCTTTGGCTGAATCTGGCAACAATGATTTCAGTTCCAATCTGTATCCATTTTATTTCATATTTTTTTAGCAATAAAGCCTTCACAGCATCATAATCGTTTCTAGTATGATCATCCATGGTGCAGGCTGCTGAAAGAGCCTCACCGACCAATAAACTCATTAACCTGCTGGGCCATGTAGCTCTATCAATCTTGAACTCCTGGCAACATGTTTCAAATCTATTTAAAAAACACGAAATATCGTCTGTATTGGAATTAAATTTGGGCAAATTTAATTTAAAAGTAGAAGCATGGTCTTTCTTTCCAGCCTCCTCAGCTGCTGGATTAACCTTTTTATGTTCAACTCTTAATCTTTCCAACTCAATTTCTGCCATCCTCTGAGCAAAGGCCAATTTTTTCTCTTCAAGTTCAAGTTCTTGTTGTGCCTTCCTTTCTGCTTGAGCATGGGCCAATTTGTTTTCCTCAATGTCTTGTTGTGCCTTCCTTTCTGCTTGAGAATGGGCCAATTTTTTCTCCTGAAGTTCTTGTTCTCTTCTCCTATCCTCATAATCTAGCCTTTTATTATCTTTTTCCAGAGCTAAATCTTCTTGTCTTCTCTTCTCAGCTACAGTTAATTATTCTTCTCTCTTCTGTTATCTGGCGACGGCTCTTTCCTCTCTTGCTATGTCGTCCAGACTCTTCACTTCCTTTGCATGCTCAGTGTTGCGCCACGTGGTCTTTTAAATTTATATTATTATTATGTTCATCGGTGGTAACCGTCTGGTTACACTGGCCAAGACACTTCTAGGGTTTTACAAGACCACCGCACACAATCCACATCAAACTTCCACAGTAAAGTCGTTGAAAGGCGAAGTGGAACGATTACAAATGTTTAATATCAATTAATTCATTTTTCATATACACATCCAGCCAATATATTATGGCATTCTTTATGCCGTCATAAAAAGGGTCTCTGTACTGTCGTAGCTCGAAACACTGTCGTTATATCGATTTCAAAGTTTATTTAATTCTGACTCACATTTTCAACAGAATCCATTCTCCCTTGTAAAATATAACTAGATAACATCTCACATAAGCATTTTGATGATCTAGTGCTGGACCATCATAAGGATTTGACACAATATAAATATATTTCATGAGCTCAGACATGCGTCCACTCGCCATAACTACACACATCGACGTCTCTAGCAGCCGATCTCTCACGTCTGCCAATGGCAACCTTGACGTCTGCCCATTTACACCTCGAGGCAATGACGTCACTTCCTGTGTTACCAAGGACTACATATAATAAACAAACCAGAAGCTTTGTCGAACCATCTAATGATATCGACACATATGTTATGAATTTTACTCATAACATTACTCCCCCCCCTCCCCCGCAAAATAATGGAAACAAGTTTTCTTTATTTCCGTGGTGTGAGTATAACATCACCAGAGTGAAAAATGGTATCATCAAACTTCATTGTCAGTACGAAATAGCATAGCACCCAGGTATATGCCACAGAGTAGGCAATTAAACACTCAATGTGTGGACAGTGGTAAAAAAAATACCAAAGCCAAAGACTACCAAGGACAAAAATCGTTTTAACTGCAATGTGAGTTGGCCATAACTAAAAGCGCTCAACATATTAAAAAATGATGGTAGCAATACATGCACTCACATACCTCACATCGTCCAATAACACCTATCTGTCAAGTCCAGTATCAGTAGTCAATTTCTTATTAATCAACAGCAATAATGCAAAGCATTAAAGATGATATAAATATGTAATAACGTAAAAAGATCAAAAGAGGCAGACATTCGTTCTAAGAAAATGAATGAATGTAACATTACACACCAACAAAAATTAAGGTTAAGTGTACCTCTTAAGTACTGGTCAGCAAAAGTGTACTGTGGTATCTTGCATCTAACACAATTGTGTGAGCAATTAGATACGAAAATGCTGATGTGTTTTACGAATTGATAATAGTATGGGGTATTAGCCATCTATTGATTCAAAATCTAGTGTGAGTGTGAAAATGATTTGTATCAAAGACCAAACCGCATCTGGCGAGTTAAAATTAATTAACACCCAACTTAAGCACTGTAGTTAAAATGCGTAGTGTACTGAAATTATACACAATCATGACATATTAAACTAAAGTCTAGTGAAAATATGTCCAAATAACTCATTGTCAATGTTTTTGGTTATCCTCCATAAAATAGTATGTTTATCTCAAATAGGAATGTTCAAATCCAACCAGATTGAAAACCGAAAAAAGTCAGATAGAAATTTCTCAGTAATTTTCCTTGATCGTGCGAATCATTCTAGAGTTATGTCCCTTAATCTGTAGATGCCGTTATCCATATTAAAATGAAAATAAATGTATGCACGAAATATCCTCAAGTTACAGCATTTTCATCATCTCATAGAATGTGCGTTCTTAGTCTGTAGACCAAATATGATCACTGTCAATAAAGCACAATATATCCACGTAATGCGCTGAGTTGAACGAGTTACTACACGAAATTGAGCATTTCAGCATTCATCAACATCAGGTGCCGTGTGAACCGATTAATACTTGTAAGTATTGTCACACACATTGAAAAATGTTCTTCAAAATGCGAAAATCTAACATAGTTCCCAGCATTGGAATCTTACAGCAAGTTATGGTATCCTCTACCTTTGGACTTCAATAATACAATTGAAAATTCTGTTCAACCGCAGTAGTGTCAGACAAAAACGTTATCATAAGTGCAATATTCCACTGTTCACCATATCACGAAGTCAGTCCATAGGTTAGTTGCAACATCACAAGTCGCCTGCATTTCTCGAGTTGATAGGTGACATAGGGTCCTTGACACACCGAGACAGGACATCCGCCAGAACATTCTGACTGCCCTTGATAGCTCGTATTTCATAATCGTAAGGCTGAAGTTCAAGAGATGCTGTGGCAGCCCTCTCATTCCGAAATCTTGCAGTTTTTAGATAGGACAGAGCCTTCTAATCTGTCTACAAGATGAATCTTGATCCCATAAGATATTTCTGGAATTTGGAGAAACAGAAGACAACCGCAAGGAGTTCTCTTTCTACAATCGGGTATGTCTGCTCCGTTGGAGTTAATTTTCGACTGACGTACAGGATTGGATGCAGACAACCATCGAATTCCTGCATAAGCGTACCACCGATTCCTGATCCAGAGGCGTCGACTCTAAGGATAAAGGGAAATCGAGCGTCAGGTAATCTCAAAATTGGTGATTTGGAAAAACTGGTTTTAAGTACATTTAGAAAAACATCACAAACATGGGATCAAACAATCTTATTTGGGGAGTTCTTTCTTAACAACGAAGACAGAACTGAAGTAATTTCCGAAAAATTAGGCAAGAATTTTCTTTAGAAAACAACAAGACCTAAAAGACTGCGGACCTGTTTTTTTGTCTTAGGAATTTCAAGCAAGATTTTAGAGATAGTAGAATCTTCAGGTTTAAGAAAACCACCTCCTACCTTATGACCAAGAAAAGAAATTTCAATGGATCCAATTCCTGTTTTGGAAGGTCTAGCAGTAAGGTGATGGAGATAGACTATCCACAAGAGAATCTAACAAAGTCAAAAGAACAGTGTAGAAAATAGCATTCAAATAGTCAAAGTATAGTATCAAGATGTGGGCCTTCTACAAAACTGATCATTAAAATGTACAACATTATTAGCCTCATCATAAGTACCAAGGGGAAACAAGACTTCCTGTACATGATTAGTGGAAAGAAAACATTCACGTCCCTGCAAATGAACAAGTAGGAAGTTATTATGTTCTTTAAATGGTGTAACCCGACCTGTAGTACCTGAAAAAAGAAATAGAATTGTCAAAACCGCCACACAACTCAATGTAGTGGCTAGTACATACCACATGAAATCATGGGATGTCAGCATCTGAAAGTAAAAAGCTGAAGTAATATTAATATTCTCGAGGTTCCTACATGAAAAGGAAGAATCATATAGTATAAGGACAATTGCAAAAAGGAAAACAAACAACCAAACATACAGTTTTGACTGAAGAGTATACCACCAAACTAAATTTGACATTGGACCAACCCCGACATCAACAATGTCAGGTACCACATCATCAATGGTGGATGCGGATGGTCTCACATTAGCAACATTGTCATCAACAATTCCGGGTATCACATCATCGATGCTGGATGTGGTTGGCTCCATATTAGCAGCAACCAGTGATTCACTCGAATCAAAATAGACATCCGCTGATTCCTCACCATTGTAGAAATCATCAAGGGACTCCTCAATGACGGGAGGAAGAAATTTTGAATCATCACCATCATCATTACTCAAAACTGTGTCTATCCGAGTTCGATCATGTGATCGTGCATGTACATCCCTAAGAGCCTGTGCTCTGGTAGTATCAACCCTGGCAGTATATACATGTCATTGTTGCTTCCACCTCAAAATATCATCATCAGTACAATCATGAAGACCAGGGATATTCCCTAAAATTATCCCAGCTACTGGTTTTGACAACAGACATACTATAGTCCTGCCTGTAAAATACGGGGTATCCATGAATACCTCAGCAATTGGATAGTATTCCACTGTGCCCCCAAATGTAATGCACTGAACCTCTTCGCCTGTATAATTAGCAGGGTCCACTAATGAACTTCGAACCCCCACAGTGGCGGATCCAGTGTCCCTGAGCACTGAAACAATTTGGTTGTTCACAAAACCCTTATCAAAAACCACTGATCCTGTCCCATTATAAGAGGACATCACTGGCAAAGGATGTTCACACCGGAGCCTAGGTACTCCCTCTGGCTGAAACAAAGAATTACATTCTGAACAGTTAGTACTGTTGGATAAGTCTACACTACATGCATTAGCATGAGAGACAACATTAGTATTCTGGACTGGATTACTGTCACTGTGATGCACAACAGCATTGGAACGTTCAGGATTTCTAGACTGTCTAAAGTTATTGTTCTGTTGAGAACCTCTGTTATTGTAATTATTGTCATTATTCCTGTAGAATGACCTTTGTCCACTGCCATAGTTGAAATTATATCCACCTCTGTTCTGATATTCATTAGATTTGAAAGATGATTGTGGAGGAAAATATCCATCATCATATGAGTAATAATTTCTTTGAGGCTGTTGTGATCTTTTATTGAAATTATATCTCCCCCTGAAAGAGCCATTATTGTGATCTCGATTTACTCGAAAGTTCCTATCCATGCTATTAGATCTCTGTCTAGGTGAATTAGGCATCACAGTCTTAGCAGATGCCACTGGCAATGAATCCTTAATGTTATTTTTGCTAAGCTTCCTACCAGGATGTGCGATCTGGTATTGCCGTCCAAGATTTTCCATAGCAGATGTTTCAGGTTTTCTCTCCTGTAGGAATGATAAAAAGTCACCACTGACTGAAGACAGCAATTTGTCTCTCAGAATTAGATCAGCCAGCCCATCAACAGTTTTTTCAATTTTTGACAAATCGACCCATCTAGAAAAGAAAAGCTTAATAGATGAGACAAATTCAGCAAAATCCTTAGCTGAATCGGGTAACAATAATTTTAGCTTCAACCTATACCCATTTTCATCTAATTGATACTTCTTTAGCAACAAAGCTTTTACAGCCTTATAATCATGTCTAGTCTGATCATCCATGGTGCAGACTGCAGTAAGAGCCTCACCCACTAATAAACTGAACCTGCTAGGCCATGTAGCTCTATGTTAAGTCATGTTTTCGAGTGGGAGTTAAGTGTTTGGGATTCTTACGTACGGGTCTGATTTTTTATAGACACGCTAGAAAGCACGTGTAAAGTTATGAGATGACTTTTTATTTGGGTGCTTGAACATAGCTCAACTGAGTATGTGTTAGTTTTTTAAACATAAAGAAAGTGTTCAAATGTTCTTAGTAGTAGTTGGGGGAGAGATACGGGTGAGCTGGGCTCACATGTCAAGCTGTTAGTTCGCGCTTGAGTGAAGATGTACTGAGTTGTTTTGAGAAACTGTAATCTCGGTGATTAGGTATCTGGCAGAGCTTCGAAACGGTTTTTTATAGTCTCGCTAGTGTGTCCAGAGTTATTTTCTGATGGATTGTATATTATTACCATTTATGATGAAATGCTGTTGATGCACTCAAGTTTCTGATGGATTGTATATTATTACCATTTATGATGAGTTGCTGTTGATGCACTCAAGTTCCTGATGGATTGTATATTATTACCATTTATGATGAGTTGCTGTTGATGCACTCAAGTTTCTGATGGATTGTATATTATTACCATTTAAGATGAGTTGCTGTTGATGCACTCAAGTTCCTGATGGATTGCATATTATTACCATTTATGATGAGTTGCTGTTGATACACTCATGTTTCTGATGGATTGTATATTATTACTATTTATGATGAGTTGCTGTTGATGCACTCAAGTTTCTGATGGTCTGTATGCTATTACGATGTGAGCTGATTGCTGTTTATGTGATCGATTTCTCTATGGATTATACCTGCCATCATACCTTGTGATTTGCTGTGATCTGTTGTCCATGATGTCAACATTACTGTCGTAAATAAACTGTGTATAAGTTGAAAACTAGTTGGTCTATTTCCTGACCCAACGTTACTTTTGTGTGGGTTTACATCAGATATTTACAAACCTAAAGAACTCGCGACATTCGCGACATATTTACACACCTGTCGGCCACTAACAGTAAGCCCGACATTACTGACATCGACCTTGTCAGTGATACTACACCACAACACCCACCACAAACAATAAACAATAACAGAAACCACTAACAGAACAGCTTGTAACGAATTTCTACAGTAACAGAAGTGGTGTCTCCAGTGATATGGGGTACGATACCAAGAACAGGAGTAGGATCTAACAGAAGTTTAACAGCATTCCCCAGAACATCAACTAACATAATTTTTTGTGATGTACAAATCAAATTATACAGTGTTGCCAGTGCGAGTTTTCGTGTACGAGTTTTTTCAACTAGACGTCAACTAGTACGTTTCAAAGAATCTGAGAAGCTGCGAGATCCAGTCTACAGACCATGTGATACCCGATGCCCATCGTTGGCGTTGTCGCGAAGGCCGGGAGTTCTTTTTTGAAGATAAGGGGTTTTTGTATGTCACTGTGCCACTGTTATATGTTAACGAGCCTTTCTTGATAGCGTGTACTATTTGTTATATTTAGTGTTCTATGTTCCATGTTTATGCGGGTTTGGTTGGGAGGTGACTTACAGTAGGAAACATCCCAGTTTTCATTCCAGGGCCTACGTAATCATTCTTTAGGGACACTCTAGCAGATTTCCTGCAGTGGAAATTCCAGCATTTTTGCTGAAGGATTTTCAGTCCACTGTGTTTGGTGATCTGTGACACCATTGTTTAGGTGTGACGAACTATTTTATTGTCGTTATTGTGGTATTTTTTCTCTGTGCCTTAGTTTCTTGATTAATTTGTTTGTGATTGTCATTCTCAATCTTACTATCATTTATTTCTATACAAATTATTTGTTTATACACTGTGCTTTTGCTTGTATTGTCACTCCTCTCGCAGTGTCATTGCATTCTTTGCAATATTTTTTCTTTAGTTTTGCTTTCTTGTTTATTTGATTCTGCGAACGTTATCATTTGTCTTGAGTATTTCGTCTTGGTTTTTGTCATTTTCCGTACCTTCATCATGTATTTCTTGTCTTAATGTTTTACACTTAATGATTGATTTATAATTATATGCTATATATAAACTTCAGATGGAAGCTGAAGATAAGAAACTTCAAAGGCAAATGGAAGCTAATGAGAACGAAAACCGTAGACTTCACGAGCAAAAGTTGTTCTCTACGGAACTTGAAAAAAATGAAGGTAATACACAAAATGCTACGGACACTCAAACAACTTCACATAAGAACAATTCTAATTTTTATAAGATCAGATTGCCTCCTTTTAGACCTATCTCCGATGACGTCTTATTCTGTCTGAATAGGTTTGAACTCACATGTGAGTCTCATAAGATAGATATGTCAGAATACTGTGCACGACTTATGGAACTACTTTCAGGCGAAGCTATGACAGCTGTAAGTATGTTGGAAGGACCGTACAAAAATAACTACGATACTGTCAGAGCTGTCTTATTAAAAAAATATCAACTTGATGAAGACGGCTATCGTCTCCGCTTTAAATCTCTATTGCCGGAGACTGGAAAAGATTTTTCAGAATTTATAGCACATATACGTCTTACGTTCTCAAGATGGGTTGAGCTCTCAAAAATTGAACACACTTATGAAGCCCTCATGGACTTATTGCTTCGTGATAAAGTCATGTCGTCAGTTAACACTTCTTTTCTTTCCTTTCTACATGAGCGAAAGCCTACAAACATGAACGATATGGAACAATATGGTCGCCAATACGTAACGGCACACCCAAATGTAATTGTTGGCCACTCTCAAGTCAGAGAGGATTTACCCGTGGCTTCGGCAATACCGTATGGTTCTAATTTTCGCCATAAATCACAAAGTGTTGATCGCAATTTTGGTAAGGGAGATTATCGTGATTTTAGACAGTACCAAGGGAGTCCATCACGTAGTAATTCTCCTTCTCCAAGAAACTGGAGACAATTTAATGGACCTCAACATTTTGGTTCCAACAATTCTGGAAATTATGGAAGGGATAACTACACTAGGGATTATCAACCTTACGGTAATTTTTCTCGGAGGCAACAAAATTCATCTAATAGATATTTTGATCCAAGAGGAAATAGTAATCGCAACAATTCTCACTGGGGTCCAAATCGGAATAATGGTCCCAATAGAGACAATAATAATGGTCTCAATAGAGGAAATAACAATGGTCCCAATAGAGATAATAGTTGTGATCGATCTCGATATACTGGTAGATCTCCAAATGATAGATTGCATCGCCATGCTAACTCTGCTCAACAGGAGCATCAGGTTATTGTTAATCATGGTAACAATAATAATAATTATGTCTCTAATGCTGGTTGTTCTGCTTTCGATTTCAATCGTGCATCTCAGTGCCCTGAGTGCACAACTTTATTCCAGCCTACAGCGGTGACTACTTTGAGTTGTGGTCATACTCTACCTACTCTTCCTGCCTTGTCTGCACATGATGGAAAATGGTCTCTTATCCTACACAAGGGATTTGTAAATAGTAATCCCTTCTCAGTACTCTTTGATTCGGGATGCACGACTGTTGGGATTAAGCAGTCTCTGATACACCCTTCCAGTGCCACTGGTAATGTGGTGAAATGTGTGACATTCGGTGGGACAGTTGAGACTTTTCTAACTGCCATCATCCACATTGTCACTTCCTTTCTTACGGGACATATTCACGCATGCATGCTCCCAAATCCGATTGCAAACCTTATCGTCGGACGTATACTTGGGGTTAAGGATTGTACTCCACAACAGATTGCTACCTGGGAACAGCAACATATTCATGATGCCTATGCTGTTACGACTAGAGCACAAGCTCAAAATCTTTTACAGGTCCCACCTGCTACAACTATGGAGGTACATGATCATGATGCTCACTCTGTTATGTCACGGGAGTCTTTTATCGAACTCCAACAAAATGATACATCGTTACGTACATTTTTTCTGCTAGTCAAACAGGATGACGCAAATTACGACACAAACCTTAAACATTGGTTTTTAATTAAAAATGGAGTGCTAGTTCGGATGGTACGTGATTCTAATTCATCCATACGATCACAAATTCTGGTACCGACCGACATGAGAGCTCGTATCTTACAACATGCCCACGACTTTCAATGTGCAGGACATAAGGGTTTTTCCCGCACTAAATCTAGGGTGCTTTCTGCCTTCTTTTGGCCGGGCGTAAATAGGAATGTGACTGTTTATTGTCGCTCCTGTACGTTATTCAGGAGATTAAGTCACGAGGTCCACGCCATGCAGCTCCCATCCAAGCGGCAGAGTTCCTATCCGTCCTTTTGAAAAAATGGCAATCGACATTATCGGCCCTTTATCGGTCATGACTGCTAGGGGACACCGATACATTCTTACATGTATTGACATGTGTACTCGTTGGGCAGAGGCTATACCTCTTAAGAGCATTTCTTCTGCTGATGTTGCAGATGCTCTCTGGCAAATTTTTTCTCGATTTGGTTTTCCCAAGAAAATTTTGTCTGATCATGGTACACAATTTGTGTCCAACTCTATGACTAAAGTAATGGCCATGCTCCACATTGACAGGTCTCTAAGTAGTGTGTTTCACGCGATGTCAAATGGTTTAGTTGAGCGTCAAAACAGAACGCTTAAGCAGTTACTGGGGAAGATAACTGGTGACTATCCTCAGGATTGGGACAGGGTTTTACCCGCTGCGCTTTTCGCATATCGGGAAGTGCCAAGTGAGCATACGGGGTTTTCACCATTCGAGCTCGTTTTCGGTGCACAACCTCGTGGTCCCATGTCGTTACTTCACGACCTACTCACTGCCGATGACATTAATGATGACACTCAGTCTTCTTATGAATATGTCATCACTCTAAGACAGAAAATTATTAATGCATGTAGGTTGGCTACCTCAGCATCTGAGTCTGCCAAAGAGAAGGCAAGGCTCTTTACGAATAGATACAGACGTCTACGACAACTCTCTCCTGGTGACGAGGCATATGTTTTACTTTATCGTAAGGACAAACGCCTTCTTATTGCCTGGAAAGGCCTTTTTACAATTGTCTCGAGAATCTTTGACGTCGACTATGTTGTCGACATTGACGGGAAACATAAAACCTATCACATTAACATGTTGAAGGAATTTCACACCCGTCCAGATTATCTTCAGTCTGTCTTTCATGCGACAGACGACCCTCCTGTCCGTCATAATCATTATGCCTCTTTGTCGGTTATTCAAGAGGAAGAGGCTGCTTTCTCTGACGTGCATCTTCCTGTTCCTGTTGTCCCGTTACATTCAACGGAATCCTGGAAAAATGTAACTATTTCTCCTGAACTCCCTACAGAAAGTCAACAGCAAGTCTCCTCTTTATTACAGACTTTTCAGGATGTCCTTACTGACATCCCTGGTCGGACAACGGTCATTACACATGACATTATACTTACTGGTTACAATCGTATTAGAGTTCGACCTTATCCAATTCCGCTACATTTTCAAACTCAAGTGGAAAAAGAATTGAATGAAATGCTACGGTTAAACATAATCGAACCATCGACTTCGGCATACTCCTCTTCTATAGTTATTACCAGGAAAAAGGACAATAACATACGTCTTTGTGTTGATTATCGCAAATTAAATCAAGTTTCTAAATTTGATGCGGAACCAAAGCCTTATTAGAGGATTTACTCATCAAACTTTCTAACTCAATTTTCGTCACAAAACTCGACTTATCCAAGAGATATTGGAAAGTTCCACTTACTGAATGCGCCAAACCTCTTACAGCCTTTTCTACACCTCGAGGTTTGTTCCAATGGAACTTCATGCCTTTTGGTCTCGTCAACGCTCCGGCTACTTTTGTACGCATTATGCGTCGTATTCTTTCTCATCGTTCTGATGTTATTGCGTATCTCGATGATATTTGCCTCCTTAGTAATTCTTGGGATGATCACTTTAGTGGTCTCTGTGCACTTTTGTCTACATTGCGGTCTAACAACATGATGGCTGAACCGTCTAAAGCCCATGTTGGTTTCAGTGAGATCTCTTTTTTGGGCCACCGTGTTGGTCATGGTCTCTTGCAGACTGAGGACCATAATACCTCAAAGATCCTCAATATCACTGCTCCTAAGACTAATAAAACAGGTTCGTAGTTTTCTAGGTCTAATTCAATTCTATGGACGGTTATATCACACCTATCATCTATCACTGCGCCTCTTTCTAGTCTATTGAAGAAAGGGTCGCCTAACATAGTACAGTGGTCCCCAGAGTGCCAGACCACTTTAGATCAAATTAAATTGTTATTTTCATCTGCTCCTATCTTACGATCACCCAATGCAGACAGGCCTTTTATTCTTCTCAGTGACGCCTCCTCGATGGGGATCGGAGCCTCATTGATGCAAGACTATTCTAGAACTTTGCACCCGGTGATGTATGTTTCAAGAAAGTTGACTGCAGCAGAACGGAACTATTCTGTCCTAGACCGGGAGTTGTTAGCGCTGGTCTGGGCGATTCTAAAACTTCAGAGGTTCCTTCTTGGCGCGCATTTTATAGTGGAGACTGACCAAAAAGCCCTCACGGCTATACAGAACAAGGATTTGAAGAGCTCAAGATCCACTCGTTATGCCATTTCTTTGCAGCCATTTCACTTTTCGATACGAGCAATTCGAGGTTCTAACAATGTGATGGCAGATATATTGTCTCAATGCCCACAGGATTCTTCTTAATTACCATCTTCTAGATTTTCCTTTTGATGTCGGTTTCATTCGTATATTCACGACTTTTCCGTACATCGTTGCACGCTGCTATTTTTCTCGGACACTTTTATCGCCCTATATTATTGATAATTTCAATTCAGTCTGTGCTACTTTCACTGCCATCCTTTCTCGTTTATCGGAGAAAGGTTCGACTAACAGCATACAGTGGTCTGAAGTTTGCACTGGCCACATCCGGTAGGTTAAGGTTAAAGTTAACTTTTTTCTCTAAAATATCCTATCGTTACCAAACAGGAATTTTCATTTGATTATTTACAGGAACGCCTTCTCGATGGGAATCGGAGCTGTTATACGTGTCTTCATACCATTGACTGAATTTGAGCGTCGATACTCTGCAACAGATATCAATATGTTTGACTTCACCATTCAAGCCATTCGGAATTCTGACTCCACAGTGGATGATTTTGTCTCAACACGCTCATAAGACTTTCCAAGGCCGCTGGAGCTTTGATATTGCACATAACTAATTGAGGACATTGTGTTCATTGACTTTCATGTGACACGTTATTAGAACATTATTCATACACAACAGTGTGTTGATGAACATTGAACGAGTGACAATAGTATTGACAATAGTATTTAAACTTAACGTTTCATTACGATACATTTCGATATTGAACATTTAGAAAATGTGTTTTTTCTGACATTGTTATTTATTTACATTACCTAGCACTTAGTTTAGCACCAGTAGTAACTATTTATACGCGGTATTAGTTTCTGATTTCAATAATAAGCTCATTATTAGTACTTAATTAGTTAATTAACTTGTTTCTCGTGCCTATTATGCTCTATTTAGATTGTAGCTTTCTTTTCTGTTTTATATATGTATTGCTTTTGGTTCCATGCTGTTTTGCCATACTTGTATTTATTTACACACAATCCGTTGATTAATATAAAATGTTACCATGTTGTATCATTGCTTTCTTTCACTACACACATTTCATTGCTGGTCATTCTTCATTTCATCTCCTCTTTTCACTTTCCACTTATTGGTTCATAGTTAGTTTATACTTGATATACTTCATCTTTGTTTGAATGTGATGTTTGATTCTCTTTGCATACGTCATCTTCATACTCTACACATACTTCCATCACTCTATTTTTGGTTTATTTATATGACTTAACATATAGTATAATTCTCTATGGTATATAATAGAATTTGATCGACCTCACATTTTTGTTCGGTTTAGTTTTCAAAAAAAAAATGATGATGTCATTTTCTTTTCCCCTGGGGTCGGTGTAATCTGTTAAGTCATGTTTTCGAGTGGGAGTTAAGTGTTTGGGATTCTTACGTACGCGTCTGATTTTTTATAGACACGCTAGTAAGCACGTTTAAAGTTATGAGATGATTTTTTTATTTGGGTGCTTGAACATAGCTCAACTGAGTATGTGTTAGTGTTTTGAACATAAAGAAAGTGTTCAAATGTTCCTAGTAGTAGTTGGGGGAGAGATACGGGTGAGCTGGGCTCACATGTCAAGCTGTTAGTTCGCGCTTGAGTGAAGATGTACTGAGTTGTTTTGAGAAACTATAATCTCGGTGATTGGTATCTGGCAGAGCTTCGATACGGTTTTTTTATAGTCTCACTAGTGTGTCCAGAGTTATTTTCTGATGGATTGTGTATTATTACGATTTATGATGAGTTGCTGTTGATGCACTCAAGTTTCTGATTGATTGTATATTATTACCATTTATGATGAGTTGCTGTTGATGCACGCAAGTTTCTGATGGATTGTATATTATTACCATTTACGATGAGTTGCTGTTGATGCACTCAAGTTCCTGATGCATTGTATATTATTACCATTTATGATGAGTTGCTGTTGATGCACTCAAGTTTCTGATGGATTGTACGCTATTACGATGTGTGCTGAATTGCTGTTTATGTGATCGATTTCTCTATAGATTATACCTGCCATCATACCTTGTGATTTGCTGTGATCTGTTGTCCATGATGTCAACGTTACTGTCGCAAATAAACTGTGTATAAGTTGAAAACTATAGTCCGTTCGGAAATTCGTGCCCACGCATCGAACGTTGTAACTTTGCAACCCCTTGACGGATGTTATTGAAATTTGCTACGTGCCCTACTGATATCAATGCAGTTATTAATATATTTTTTGCCCTTACAAAACTCATGTCATGTTCGAATTTTCTTCTTTAAGTTATATAAAAAAAACTCTTACCGTTGTCTGGGTTAATTTTTATTAGTTCTACAGGAACGTTACAAGATCCGTTCAAAAATTGCGCACTTAATTTTTGTTGCAGCACAGCGCAAGCGATGAAATGTGCTATTCAATATTTCTGTTGTTTGAATTAGTGTAGTGACTACATGTTCGCACGAGTGCGCACCTATTGTACACAGTCGCGATTAATTATTTCAGCGGATTATGCTAATTGCAATGAGTTGGCTGCAACGAAACAAAAACGACACCAGCGTATAATATATTAATAAACTAAACTACATAATTATGAAAAGCGCAATGAATCTGAAATGCAAATTTATCACTTTGCAGAAGGTAACTGTTATATTGTACAGGCATTTTTGCAGAGAGGCTAAGATGGGTTGTTTATACCACGACATCCAAGAACCAGGTAGGAGAACACGAAAGGCCCTGGGTGTGGATAGAAGATCTTTTCGACGTTGGATACAACAGGACGGTGATTGTACAGAGGCTGCGGTTAAGCAAGGAAGGAAGAAAAAAATTGATGATTTTGACAAGGATGTCATTAGACGTTTGATTTTGAAGATGTTTAATGCCAATCAACTTGTTACTCTCCGCATGCTGAAAAGTCGGCTGCAAGTAGAATGCGATATTAACGTCTCAAAAACAACTCTTTGGCAACTTGTCAGAAGTGTCGGCTTCACTTTTAGAAAAACGTCTGGCGGAAGGAATTTTTTATATGTGAAAAACCACATCTGGTTGCAGCTCGAAGCCAATACCTTAGGCAGATTCGTGAGAGAAGACAAGACGGCTATGATATAGTGTATTTGGACGAATCTTGGGTTAATGCTCATCATAAGAACGAGAAAGAATGGCAATCTGTTGACGGAGAACATAGAAGGAAAATTCCCAGCAGCAAAGGTCAACGCATTATATTAGCACATGCTGGCAGCAGACAGAATGGGCTTGTCCGTGATGCAGAGCTAATTTTTCAATCAAAGTCAATAGATGGTAGGGACTACCACAGTGAAATGAATGGGCACATTTTTAGAGATTGGATAGTGAATACACTCCTCCCGACTCTAGATAGGCAGTCTTGCCTGGTGATGGATAATGCGTCCTATCATAATGTTCTAGCGCAGGAGGATAAAGCTCCCACTTCGGCAAGCACGAAAGACGAAATCAGGAGATGGCTTGTTAATGAAAACATCTTCGCTGACAACAGCTATTTAAAACCATAGTTGTTGCAGCTTGTGAGACAGAGGAATAAGACAAAAGTGTATCTGATTGATAAAATTATCCAAGAGCAGGGTCATGTTTCTCTTCGACTCCCACCTTATCAGTCTCACCTTAACCCAATAGAGCTGGTTTGGGCTAGTTAAAGGGCAAGTGGCCTCCCAGAACACCACTTTTAAAATGTGTGATGTTAAAGACATGACTCGTGAGGCCCTTTCACGAATAGACACAGAGTACTGGGCTAAATGTGAAGAACACGTGCTCCATGAAGAAGAAGATTACTGGCAGCGAGATGGCTTGCAGTTTATCCAACCAATAACTGTTGTGAACTTATTGGAGTCATCCGATTCGGAATGAGGCACGTCGTTCGCATTCCTTCGTTTGTGATAAACTAATTTCATATGCCAATCTATAATAACACATAAACAGTTACAATTCGTCATAGCTTCCTGATGATTTACTGCTATCATTGTTCATTATCAGATCATCATTCCTCGTATCAAAATCACGTGAACAACCAATCACACATTTGGGAAACGCCTTTGAACAGTATTGTCGCACAAATGTTGTGATTTAATGTAAGAATTAATGTTGCGGGCAGATTTAGGCAAATGTTCCAAAAAGATCAATCAAAGAAAATCGACGTTTTGCAAATTTCGCGAAAGCTGTGGATGAAATGATCGCAAAATCTTAACTGCATGGAAAATCTAAGACGGCATGCAAAAAATCATGTCCATACAACAAACAGTTTTGGAGAAGATTGACGCTTTCTGTGGGCACGAATTTCCGAACGGACTATAGTTGGTCTATTTCCTGACCCAACGTTACTGGTGTGTGAATTTACATCAGATATTTACAAACCTAAAGAACTCACGACATTCGCCCATTATATGTACACACCTGTCGGCCACTAACAGTAAGCCCGACATTACTGACATCGACCTTGTCAGTGGTACTACACCACAACACCCACCACAAACAATCAACAATAACAGAAACCACTAACAGAACAGCTTGTAACGAATTTCTACAGTAACACTCTGTCGCGAGACGTTCAGATGTTAGTAAAAAATAGGAAGATATCCTGGATATAAAGGTGTATCAGATGATACCAGGATAGTGCCAGATAAGAGTCTGGTCTTATCAGTAATAACCCCTTCTCTGAAGAGAGTAAGGGTGTATAGACACAAAGGTAGGGTCAAGCTATGTAAGTTCCCAGAAAAGATGGTGATGTAGTACTCTGAGTCCCTAACTGCTACCTCTCCTGATCCTCCTCTGTGATTATGATATTTAATAGTGTTTCTGACTCTGCTAGGGGTAATTTATATAACAAAATTCACCAACAAGAGCTGTAATTCAACTTAAAGAATTTACGAAAGTCCTCTGGTGAATATTTACAATTTAATTAAACAGTTGCTCTTTTCTGTTTGAAAAGTTTTAAACTCCAATATTTTACAACATTAAATAAATAATAACAGTCAACAAATGTTTTTTTTTTTTTCACATATGTCAAAATGTCTATCATCTTGTTGACAAAGCTTGCTTGATCATTCCCTTGAAGAATTATTATTATTATTATTATAAGTTTATTGAAACTCTGTACTATTATGGTCATCACACACTAGATGCGGATATGTATTTGGTGAGTATTGATAAGCTGTACAGTTGCCTTAAGCAACTTATTTGAGTCACTGCAGATGGCTCCCTTAGATGCTGGATACAATCTTCAGATGTAATCTCCAGCAATTACATACATTATGACTGGCCTGCTATCACAGACTAGCACTGCATTTGTTGCAACGTTAGTAAGAGAAGCCTCTTCTTATTTTGAGACTTTTGGTTGAAGGATTAAACCTGCAATGAATTCAAACACAATCCCTGTATTTGTCTATCCATATCCCTCTTATGACACAGATGGGGACGATGGACAGTTTCAGATAAGCGTGCTAGCAGATGCACAAGGTATAGTATAGTATCAACAATCATTTTAATTCATAGTGATCACAATTTACTTCTACCTTCTTAATTATAAGTATTTTTCCCATGATTCGCCTCCATGCAATAATTTGGTTGTGGGTAAAACTATTAAGTAATATGTCAAACGATACTGTAAATCAATCCCTTTCATCCTTCTTTATGATCCTGGTAGGTGTCTCATTCCATTCACGAAATACTCCTTCAAATACTTTAACAAACCTACAGTCGTAATTTGGCCATCATTCTCAATATTATACACATTTCACAATGCTGGATTTTCCACTAAAGGTTAACACATGCTTGTATTTCAGCCGGCAACACACTCGTCCAGGAATATTTTCTTTACACATCTACACACTTTCTAATGCACTGATGGATTAATCAATATAATTACACATAAATATATACATATATATAAAGATTCGTTCTTACCCTCAGGCACACACAGACAGGCCCTCAATGGTTGATTAAGGTCTGCTAACAAGTGCAGAAGGCAAACGCTGGCATTAATATATGCTCTGCTTTTCCCCGCTCTCTGTGTATTTTCAAATCGTGACTGACCGGAATTTGTTAGGCAAGTCTATTTATAGTCTGACCTCGGACGTAAGAGATAGAATAACCGAGGAATGCAATAACTATCCTAAAATATGGGTACCGTTTGGCCTTTTGTACAATGTAGGAAAACTACTTTTTAAATTATCTTCGTTATTCCTGATGCGACTTTAGTCATTTAAAGTTTACATTATACTTGGAATTAGGCTTTATATATCTATTGTAATCCTTTTGGTTACTACTTGCATTTTCTGTTATGCATAGTTTAAACAGCTAAATTTAGATCAACCTAAAGCTTCGAATGTATTTAACCTAAGATTTCTCCCGTCCTATAAAAGTATTATTAGAAGTATTACTACTTACGGGTAGAGTAACATCCCTAATATTGTTTTGATAACCTCTGCCAAGTGGTACTTCTTCCATACTGCTGTAATAAAATTCCGAAGTTAATCAGGTTACACAGATAGGGCCTTGCCATCTTTATTTTTCCCAGCGATAGTAAACACACGACTAAGAAGGCGTTTTCATTGGTCAGTGTATTTTATCTTTCTACAATGTATGGTGCGCAGTAAGGCCAGAGTTATTAGAATTCGTGATGTGAAACAGACGTCATTTCACGACACACTCTATCAATCTTAAACTCTTGGCAATATGTTTCATACCTATTTAAGAAGCATGAAATGTCATCGATATATTATACTAAATTTTGGCAAATTAAGCCTAAAAGTGGAAGCATGGTCTTTTCTTCAGCCTCACCATTCAATGGGTTCGCCTGTGGATGTCGGAGTCTTAATTTTTCCAACTCAAGTTCTGCCATTTTTTTAGCATAGGCTAATTTCTTTTCCTCAAGCTCTTGTTGCGCTTTTATTTCAGCTTGTGCCAATTTGTTTTCTTCAAGTTCATATTCTCTTCTCTCCTTAGCTAAATCTCTATCTAATTGTCTCTGATCTCTTAGTTCATCTTCTAACCTTTTTAATTCATTTGCATGCTCATTTAATGCAAATACTTTTAAAGCTTCACCCTCCATACCAAATTCTTTTCCAATCTTCGTAAAATACTCCAAGGTAGCCATAATTTACTATTATTGTGAATCCAAATTGTTCAACAATAATGCAAATATTATATAATGAATATGAAAGCAATATGAGCAATACTTATTTCACCTCTCAAAAATAATCAACTGCATGTAATATTAGATGTTAATAGGAGCAAAATATAGATACGAACAAGATGGCAGAATACAGTGAAAGAGCCAAATCAAGATAATACTAATGAAAAAAATCAAGGCAGAACTGTATGAATTGTAAAAATGAAAAACGTTTAGCTCTATCACACTTATGACAAGACAAGCACAATTTTACAACATCTATGACATCTAATAACTGAGGGATAACAAGAATAAACCAACAATCTCACAAACAATAATGCAGAATAACTAAATAAAATTACAATTAACTTAACAACAATAACAAACTGACAAAATAACAAGACCTTCACAACTAGACAAATAATGAATCTGGTTAATTCAATTAAGGCAGTAACACCCAGCTATGTTCGCCGGCCCCTTAATTTGAAAAAATCAGATGCAAAAACTAAAGAACGCCTATGAATTTACGACCGTCCATGGAGGTATAGCAAATTCACAGGTCCCACCAGCCGACCCGCTTAATACAAAAACATATAGATACACAAAATTACATATAACATAAAGAAAGAACTCTGGCAAAAAAGATTCTTTAAATCACAAGCTGCATGGATCTATAAATATACTTATCTGTATGCCAGACACAAAAAATCCTCCTGGTTTCAGCCTCCTTCACAAGAAACGATGATACAAACTCTGTGTTGACCAGGGTTAGGATCAGCAAAGCAGCCAGCAGTCGACACACACCGCGATCTTGAAAACTTCTGACATAAGCAGAAAAACGAAATCCACTACTTGAAAAAAACTTCCTGACATCACTTCAGGATCCCGGCTTGAGGCCTACAAATTGTTGCGCCACGGGGTCTTTTAAATTTTTATTCTTATTATGTTCATCGGTGGTAACCGTCTGGTTACACTGGCCAAGACACTTCTAGGTTTTTACAACAAGACCACCGCACACAATCCACATCAAACTTCCACAGTGAAGTCGTTGAAAGGCGAAGTGGCACGATTACAAATGTTTAATATCAATTAAGGCGCTACTCCATTTTTCTATACACATCCAGCCAATATATTATGGCATTCTTTATGCCGTCATAAAAAGGGTCTCTGTACTGTCGCAGCTCGAAACACTGTCGTTAGATCGACTTCAAAGTTTATTTAATTCAGACTCACTTTTTCAACAGAATCAATTCTCCCTTGTAAAATATAACTAGATAACATCTCACACAAGCATTTTGATGATCTAGTGCTGGAACATCATAGGGATTTGACACAATATAAATATATTTCATGAGCTCAGAGACATGCGTCCACTCGCTATAACTACACACATCGAAGTCTCTAGCAACCGATCTCTCACGTCTGCCAATGGCAACCTTGACGTCTGCCCATCTACAACTCGAGGCAATGACGTCAATTTCTGTGTTACCAAGTGTGATGGGGCCGTAAAGACACCCCGGCTTCCCCCTTCATGTTCAAGGCATATTTATCGCCCATATATTTTCGATGTGCGCGCAGCACGCTGGGATGTGAAAAGTGATAGAAGATATATTAGTTTAGGCCACAATAAAGCCTAAACTATAATTGTGTTATATTTGATAGTTGTGGGCCATATATGTGTTTTCGTGCCTAATAGAGCAATAAAGGCGAGTGTTATTTGCGTAGCGCAATTAATCCGCGCAGCGCACTAAAGTTGAGTGATTCGCCCTAGGGCTTATATAAAGAGAATGTAAGCCTTCGAAAGATTCTATTCTTTCAAGAGCCGCCCAGACGAGAGAGAAACGAAGTTAGACACCAAAGCCAAGCTGTAAATGCCTTGAGCACATTAGCAATCGAGCACTAGCTGGGTGTTTGTTTGGTGTTTGGTTTGTTGGTTTATTTGTTTAATGTTTGCTTCGTGTGTTTAAATGTCACTGATAGGGTTGTAGAAATAAATACAGCCCCTGCCTTAAGAATCAGAGTTTTATTGTTGAATCGGGTCGGTTGCGAGTGTGAAAGAGAGTGATCAAATATCACAACATCATCATCATCTCGCCCACCCTATCACAATTGGCGTCGTCGACAGGATATGCAGACAGTGACACCGAGCAAACAGCAAACGAACAAGTATTGTAAACACCCAGCGGTGCGGTATTGCAGCAAGATGCCTTCGATCAATGCGCCTGTGAAGGTAGTACACGTGGAGGGGCCAGAGGTAAGGCTATTTGATGGAAAGGCAAATCCCACCTGGCAAGAGTTTGTGGAAGATGTAGAGGCCGTGTGGAAGATGGCGCCCTTTTGCGCAGAAGTCAAGGTAGACGTGATCTGGAACAACGTTACACCAGTGGTCTCTAGGGAATTACGGATATTTGGCGGAGCCAAGGCCAGCCCTGAGCAGTTACTCAAGATAGTAGAAGAAGCCTACAGCGAGCAACCACCAGTCAGTGAGATGACCAGGAATTTCCAGGCCGTGAGTCAGGGACCTTGGGAATATGCTGTTTTATGTGAAGGTAAAAAGCTTGATACACTGGTGCAGGTAGCCAGTGTAGAAGCTCACAATGAAGAGGAGGCACTCAGAGCAGAATTATCCCTCCTAAGGTCCCAGATATCACAGATCTCAGAGACCAGTTTGCCAGTACAAGAGGAGGTGCAAAGAGAGAAAGAACCAGGCCAACCGCGAGAACAGCCAAAGCACGACGAGAGGGTGCATGTTCTTGTATGTGAGAGTCAGGCTGTTGTCAACGAAAGCAGTGAGCTGACAGTACCAACAGACGCAGTTGCACCGACAAGGCGAAAAGGGGTTTGCAAGTGGTACAGTGTCCACAGGGGATGGGGATTTATCACGCCAGATGATGGAGGTATTGATGTATTCATACATCAGACCGAGATCTTCAGAAAGGGGTTCAGGAGTCTGGCGAGAAATGAGAGAGTGGAATTTGACAGCAAACCATCTGTCCAGGGCATTGAAGCAGTCTATGTGTGCGGCATTGGCGGTCAAGAATGCAAAGAAAGTAGGAGGCGACCCATGGCACAGAGAAAGCCTACTAGGTTGAGGTGCTATAATTGTGGTGAGTTCTCAGGCCACATGGCAGCCAAATGCCCTCAAGGCCCTCTTCCAAAACGATGTTTTAGATGCAAGTCAACTGAACATTTGATAGCCGCCTGTCCCTCAAGGAGCTCTTTCCCGAGATGTACTGTCACAACCAGGTTGCCTGCAGTATGTAAACCAAGAGATGGCCGTGACAACTGTCACCCTAAGGGAACAGAGAAAATTGGTCGTCGTCTAGTGGAGGAAACCCGTCCTAAGCAGATAGGAGGGGGTGCACATCAAGGTTCAGAAGAGGAAACTCATCTAAAGCAGATTGTGGGGAACGTAAGCCACCGTCCACACAAAATGAGTGTAAAACACGTCAAGAGCGATCCCCCTACAAAGTCGACAGCTGCATGCACTGACAGGCAGATGTCACGGGCAGGCAGCGACGCGGCACAGGTGAGCGAGTCTTTTAGACCACAGCGGCTGACAGCCCAACAACGGACAACGAGGGGCATGACGACCAAGAGTGTCCCAAGCCGGGTTGTACCTATTCCAGAAGCTCAGCCCAAAGCATCGCCTCTCAGAAAGAGTCATGCGCAGCACCAACGATCTGAGAGGTTACAATTGAAGCGCCAGAGGTAGTGATGTTGTCGGGACAACAACAAAATCAGGAGTGAGATATGTGATGGGGCCGTAAAGACACCCCGGCTTCCCCCTTCATGTTCAAGGCATATTTATCGCCCATATATTTTCCATGTGCGCGCAGCACGCTGGGATGTGAAAAGTGATAGAAGATATATTAGTTTAGGCCACAATAAAACCTAAACTATAATTGTGTTATATTTGATAGTCGTGTGTTATATTTGATAGTTGTGGGCCATATCTGTGTTTTCGTGCCTAATAGAGCAATAAAGGCGAGTGTTATTTGCGTAGCGCAATTAATCCGCGCAGCGCACTAAAGTTGAGTGATTCGCCCAAGGGCTTTTATAAAGAAAATGTAAGCCTTCGAAAGATTCTATTCTTTCAAGAGCCGCCCAGACGAGAGAGAAACGAAGTTAGACACCAGAGCCAAGCTGTAAATGCCTTGAGCAAGTGAGTTAATTTAGAATAGCATTAGTGTTCTATAATTCTGAAATTATATTGAGCGAATGAAATAAAGCGATTGATGTGTTTCCAGGACCTTATAATTTAGTCTTGAAATATAAATGAGTGAAAATAATGTGTGGATAGGTTTTATTAGGCACGCTAAGTCCAAATCACAGATGTGAGAGTTTTAGTAGCAATTATTTCAATCATCAGACCGGGCAAGAAAGGCAAATATAGTATGAAACTATCTCACACATGAAACCAGGCAGAGAAGCGATTTATTACTTGAATTTAAATAATATTAACTGTTATCAAGATGGCAGTCACGTGGTCTCCCCTTAACAAAGACATACAGCCCATTAACAACTCCATTTAACTTTCTCAAACCATTATTCTGTAATCTCCCTCATTCTTAAAGTCACAAGCTACCGGTCACAGCAGCTGGAAAGTTCTCCTCCAATTTCAGGGCAGAAGCTATCGCACTACTACAAGCTCTGAAAATCCTCACCATACCAAAACAACAGCCACCAGCTAAGACAGTAATCTTCACTGACTGTAGATCATTACTGGAATCAATACAGAACACCAGAAATGATAACGTGACGCATGAGATAAGATCTGAGCTTAACATAATCTAAAGGTCATCAACCATTGCCCTTCAGTGGATACATTTCCATTGTGGAATCACTGGAAATGAGAGAGCAGATGCTCTATTTAGAAGTGGCAGTAAAATGGAACAATTCAGCCACTTATCGCCCTATAGAAAAGCTAAAACCATCATCCACACCAAGTACAAAAACCAGTGGAAGGAGGAAGGTGATACATACAGCAGAGATGACCCAATCCACCAACTTAACAGACACTAACAGACCATCATATTCCGCCTGAGAACTGGAAACTGCAGACTACTAGGCCATCTCTATCGCCTCAGGATATCTCATACAAACGAATGTCCATGTAGAACTGGAATCCAGACCCCCGAACACACTCTCAAAAACTGCCCAAGCCATGATGACCACCACGTCTGATCTGGCCAGGGGGTGCTGAGATCAAGCAGAAGCTATGGAGCTGCCGCGCTGACCTGGAAAAGACTGTTGACTTTGTCCTGGCGACAGGACTGCAGATTTAGCATGACTATAAATTGAACGCAGAAGAAGAAGAGGAGCAAGTATGCGACAACCGAACATTCCCACCAACTTAAGAACCACAAAATACATGATACACAACAACAGCAAACAGCAGTGAATGGACCGCTGGGCCACCGGCTCAACTGCAAGAGCACTATATACAAAAATGTCTCAGCCAAACCCCAGAGATAGTATCAACAACTTAAGCTGCAGAGACCAGAATACAATCTTCAGGTTGAGAACAAGACATGTACCTCTCAATAAGCATTTGCACAGAGTGACCTCAGACCATGCACCATACTGCAATCACTGTAACAGGCAGAAGGAAGAAACAGTCGAATGCCACCTCCTGGAATGCGTGGCACTAGCAGACCTGCGGAAGCAATTGCTACCACCAAACCCCTCCATCCCCAACACCTTGTATGGAGATACAATGCAATTGAGAAAGACATGTATCTTTCACGACCTGGCACAAGGAAAAAAGAGTGAAAACCTGTAACCTAGGGTGATCGGAAAAGTCAAGTTCAGTTCCACAGACGTAGGCCTAAGTATGTTTTAAGAGTAAACTAATACGAATAGGTGTTTGGAGCTAGCAACGTTATCTTGCAAACATAAATTGCTAGTATAGCACCAGCGCTGCAAGAGGTGATGAATGCTTGCATGCAGTCTTCCTTCAAGGAGGCCAGCTTCAGTGGATGCACCATGCTCAATGGGGAGCCTAAAGGAAAATGACGAGCAATTTATTGCCGTCTAAGACATAAGTAGGCTCTCGTCACAGAGCAAAAGATTTTAAATAGCCGAAGAAGAAAGCTGAAAGGGTCGTCATTTCTACAAGAATTTCGTCACATAAATTCTTCAAGGTATAAGGCAAACAATAACCCTGCTCGTTCCAAACTGTCGTTTAACTTTCCTTTTTGCACGCATCCTCACTCTACCTCACAAGCTCTCGAAACAAAACAAATTATCAGTAGTGTGTATCATCGCTCCTTCGTTCAACCTTACCTTGTGAAATGTGACCGAATTATTAATAGTCACTGTATTAGCAAGTAAAAGTACACACAGTCGTAATAAAAAATAAACTACATATTAAAATAGTTATTAAAGGCTTTAATTCGGTGGAGTAAAGTATCCCTTTACGCTAATTTACATATCGATAGATCTCCGCTGAAAGGGAGGTAAATCACTCTAAAGGTAAACATTACCATAAAGATTACATTACAGGACAGGCCAAAGTGACTAAGAGTATCTTTTAAATTTAAAAAAGTGTAAAACTTCAGTTATAATACTTAGCGTCCCAAGTCCGAGGAACCTTCCTCGAGTGTCAATAGTTAGGAATATTAACTGTATCTTAAACAGATGCACGACTTTCTACGGACTTTCTGTGCATCAAAGTTTAGATAAATGATTAACCCTATTGGGGTAAGTTGCAACATGCACATTATCCTGGTTTTTATTTGCATTTGACATGTATGAATTGCTTATTGATGTACAGTTGCATATAAGACTGGCAACCTCATCATATAAAATAACTTGCCCTATAAACAGCCACTGCAAGAACTGGTGACTGCTTCGTGCGGGTTTCCTCACAAGGAACCAATAGCAAGTTAGCACCAGGTTACATAGGGAGCAGGAAGTGGACTATATATATATATATATATATATATATATATATATATATATATATATATATATATATATATATATATATATATATATATATATGATAGGGTGGGCGAGATGATGATGATGCTGTTGTGATATGTGATCACTTTCTTGCACACTCGCAACCGACCCGATCAACAATACAACTCTTGATTCTTAAGGCAGGGGCTGTATTTATTTTTACAACCCATTCAGTGACAAAGAGCACACTGAAGCAAACATTAAACAAATAAACCAACAAACAAAACACCCAGCCAGTGCTCAGTTGCTAATCCTGAAACGCAAACAAAGCACGGGCTAGTTAAAATCATAATAGTTAAATAATCAGAAATACCATGCTCTCACCTGTCAAACTGTCCTTCTTCCACACTGTGTGAAACATTCAACTGTCATGCACACACACGCACACACACATGCATGTCGTCTAGCGATACTAGTATGGTGTTGTGCATGAGGCTGGCAATCTCACCGTGTAACATCGGTTGCTACCGAAACCACTACTGCAAGAGCATCTGAATGCTTCATGCGGAGGCAAACCACACTGGTGGCCCCATGCTCCATCAGGAGCGGAGAAGAGAAATATATATCTCCAAGTGAGCCCACGTGCTCTCACAAACCATTCTGCACATAACAATATCTAAATAATAATGAAATATGTATCAAATAGAACTAAACAATATGTACAACCAACACTCTCCTTAATGGGCATAAACCACTACCTCGCAACTGATCCATCTCAATATTCATCCCTGCACTCTGAAGCATGTCGTATATGCCGACTGATGAGATTGGGAACTCATCATATAAAACACATTGTTACAGAAACAACCACTGCAATAGCATAAAAATGCTTCTTGTGGGCTTGCGATGGACACCAGTTGCATTGGTGTTTCCATGTTCCGCAAGGAGCAAACAGATAAACACCTGTCTCAACGTGCCTCACGCACAAAGGAGTGGCATTGCGCTCACCAGAAATCTAAATGACTATCAAAGTAAACCACTAAAGATAAACAGTAGGATTATGATAAGCATCGTGAAATACACTCAATTACCATCGCATCAAAGAATAAAATATAATTATTCTTGACTTTAACAAAACTGGAACTAAATACATCCCCTAAAGGAAATTTACCACGAAAACTCTCTTCTTCTATTACTGGGGAAAATTACATTAACCTACTGTAACAGTCAGATGTAACAGTCAGTAGAACAAGGAACATGGACATTTCATGTGTAGTAATGCATATAACCATCGAGCATAATCAATCCTGCATAGCTCGTATGTATGATGCTAGTAACGTTGGCTTGATAATATATATTTTCATACTGTAGCTCAGAGCCCCTGACTAAACGCGTCAGGTAGTCTTGTGACAAATATAGTTGCTTAATATCGAAGTCTGTGAACTTGTTGATAAAGTCAAGACTTCATCTGGCTTCTCCCGCCAGACACTTCTTCTTCTGCTCAAAGATATAGGCCGTAATGTCGGGCCTCATAATGATTGATGAACAACTGTGTATTTTCAAAGGCAGGCATTATCTTCCGTGCCGAAACATACCGCCATAATGCGGGTTTCATATAAATATACGTTGGGAGCCGCGCTGGTGTAATGGCTTCGGCGTTGTACTGGCGACCAGATGTTCATGGTTCAAACCCGGGCGTCGGCGTTTGAAGAAATGTTTACGGCCGGAAATTTGACTGAATAGCCTGAACGGCTCTTGTGATAAACCCTCTGTGGATGGGAAGGAGCGAAGCTCCTGACCGGGTTGGAAGGAAAGTCCTCAGGTTCCCCAGCCTCGCAATGACATGTCATTGGGCCGAAGGGCTGAAAGCCCAAGTGCCGCTGGTTAAGGAAAAAAAAAAATATATATAAATATACGTTCATTGTGCTTCTATAAAGTAATTCGACGAATAGACTTAGTTAGCTACGTCAAGCACACATAATGGACTCTGGATCTCAAGAACTGTGAGCGCTACTCACAGGTTCATACTAAATGTTCTGCAATCTTGGCATAATAATAAAGTTTATTTTACCTTGGACAGAATCCGAGAAATACACAAATAACCACTGTCGTCATTCTAGACGAACAGAATAACTCTGGGGAGAATCACTGAAATCACAGTTACACTGAAGACTCTCTTTCCCCCAGATAATGCAGAGAAGAAACAACGGACATCTTGTCCGGTCAGAAAAACAGCTCATCACTCCCCGACGGAAGTCTTCTCCGATCGCGCTAAGAACTAGCGCATGCGTAGACAGAACAGATTTGAGAACAGTTAACCCCATCTTAAGACAGATCAACCACAAAGAATAAACACAGGGAAGATAACTGTTACCAACAAAGGGCAATGATAGATATATCATATAGGAAGATTTTTTTGTTTGTATACGTTAGTTTGAAATATTTGGTAAATTTGTAGTCTCTAGTCAAAGGGCGAATACTCATTTTTTGCTTCGAGCGAAAGTAAATATGTAGTCGCCCCACTTGAATATAGTTGAAAGGTTAACATTAGCGCATGCCCAATGAGACAATTATTCGTCGTTGGCTCTTCCGTGAGGATGGACGAATCTTGAAGGCTGTCGGACAAAAGGGAGTCCGAAGTTTTTCGTCATTGTGATTGATTCTGGGGAAAAGAGGAGTTTCTCTTAGTAGACTATAATGGTCGATACTTCTCCCAGAATATATATTTTTTACGCCGAGGGAATGGCGTGTGCTAGTACTAGTATTTTCTGAACTTAAGGTAAAGAAGGAACATTTTCTAGAAAACTTTACCTAGGCCTAACGACATCATAGATGTTATATCATCTTTATATATTTGATGGATCGTATGTAGACGATTCCTGTACTAGCAGCACTATGAGTGGACATATATAACATTTCTTACGGGTATGGAAAACCCAAGATATTAGTTGAGCAAATGAACGGAGCTTTCATTTGTAGTGAGGAGATCTTTTTGGATGAACGCCGCTCACTGGGACAAGCGCCATTTTGAACCCCACTGTTGGTCTGTTTGAATCGTCAGTCAGAGAACAGATATATCTTATTACCTGATGGCGATACCAAGACCTACATTGTATGAAGTCCACTCTTTGTTATTTGAGATTGTCAACCTTAAAAAAAAAGACCCTGTTGAAGTTAGAGCCTAAAAGACTTAGCCTGAAAGACGTAGTCAGCAGAGGGTCTGTAAATGAGCATTGTGATGACCATTATTATTGTTAACTCAAACTGATACGATTATTCCGTGGAGATATGAAACGATAGACAATCAGAATTATATATGTGCTACTATCGTTCAATTATATTTACATGCTATGAGATTGCCAAATTGATGTTGCCACCCATTTGGTCAAGTATCCAATGATTTATTGTGTCAACCTATTCCAATGACTGTCAACCGTGCTGTCAGAGTGTGTCATTAAACTGTCTAAAAACGTCTACAGTAGTTCCAGCTATCATTGATTTCCAGCCGTGAGGGTATGAGTGCATTGTTACCAACTTGTCAACTCCACAGAACCATTCATCCCATTCGCGTTACTGACATTCATACTCACACTTAACGTCAACATCCCTTGCCAGGGCCTCAACACGTTCTGGACAAGGCGACCTGTTAACCTACACTGTGTTTAGGTTTGAGTTGACCACTTACTCTCATCAAGCAGACGAGTACATACAAACATTCATTCCATCACTAATACATAAAGAATGACATTTATCAACGGTGTGAAACATACACTTATCTATGTGATGGCCAGAAAAACGTGTTATCAATAACCCCAAATCAACCTGTCCCAGAGAGTTAACATACAGTTCTCTACCTTCGATCGTCAAAAGTATTAAATAGATTTACGTCTTATGAAACCGTCAAAAATGACAGCAACAGACTACCACACCCTCCGGATAAAAAAAATGAAACTTTTTTTTGGAAATACATCAATGAGCGAGATGCAACAAGCTCATAACGCATGAATGATACGCCGATGAAAGGATCAATATAAATATAACGACATAATGTCAGACCCAATCAACGCACAATAGCGCGTCTAGTGAGAACAAAAATTCACCTCACAAAATAAGAGAAAATATTTTCTCCAAGTAAAATATATCCGGCAGGTACCATGAAATAAACATCAGTTGCTGGCGATGCTAACAAAAATCACATACATATCAAAAAATGCAATGTTAAATTAATGCGAATGATAACGTATATAAAAAAGTCATATAAATCTATAGAAGTATCATGTTATATAATGACTATCAACTAATGGATGGACATAATCAAAATTTGTAAAGTCATTCTATATACATATGACAATACAAGTGTATAATCTAACAAATAGAAGATGGCATCCACATAGAATAAATCATTTCTGTATCTCGCAGATCATGAAAGCAGCATCCACATAGTATGCAAGGAAGACATATCGCAACATCAAGGTTCTCAAAAGCACTCCGTACCTGGTACTAGTTTGTACTGAGAACAATATAAATGACATAATTAGCAACATTCTATAATGTACTATAATTACTAATACATATTTAAGTGTTACTTGTGGCCGCATTAATTTTTTCCGACCTTTATATATGTCAACTCGACCTTCTCCATTACACTAAAGATGACAACAGAGAAAGAAAACAAGTAATTTACCACTCTAAGGTGACAGCAAATGTGTTAATATATATTGTGTTAGTGTGTATGTTTTGCGGGTTGGTTGGTTGGGAAGGTAACTCCTGTAGAATATACCACGTGACAGAGGTTCTACTGAGAGCGTTTTCTGTAGGGACTGTGCATATTTCTCACAGCGGAAATTGCGAGCGACGTGTGTCGCTACTTTTCATTTTTTTTCTTAGCTGTGACGAGATGTGTTAGTGTCGTTTTCGTTATTTTTTTCCATTCTTTGATTTTTGATTTGTTTTGTTTGTAATTGTCTACTCTCTTCCTTCCTTTCATTTATTTCTATACACATTTTTGTTTATAACAGTGTTGTCATGTGTTTTGATTTTTCGCAGTTATCATTGTCAATTCACACAATATAAAACTGGCGCCTTCTTTATACACACGCATGGTGACGCGCCGCCTTTATACACATTGCATGATGCTTTTCATGAACACGTGGCTGCCATCTTGTTTTAGTTAATATTATCTAAATTCCAGTTTCTGATAACATCTCTGCCCAGTTTCATGTATGAAATAGTTTCCTACTATATTTGCCCGGTCTGTTGAATGAAATAATTGATACTAAGCTCTTACAGCAGCAATCTGGATTTAGCACTAGTGAAATCTATCCACAAATTATTTTCACTCATCTATCATTTCAAGACTAAATTATAATGTCCTGGAAGAAAACTCCTTTAGAAATACATCTATCTATTTCCTTAAACATTAGAACAGACTCACACTGAATATAATTTCAGAATTACAGAACACTAATGCTAATTTGCTTTGAAATCAAACTCACGTGTTCAAGGCATCTATTTTGTAGATCGACGCGTTTCTTTCTCTGGGTGACTGACGAACTAAGAGGCCCCTGCTGGCTCGCTATCTCTTTATATAGGCCCTTGGGCTAATCGCTCAACTTAGTCCGCTGCGCGTATTGATTGTGCCACTACGCGATTAATAATAATAATAATAATAATAAATTCTTTAAGCACCAAACACGGCGCATAAGGCAGAAACCAGTGCTCTCCAGGTTGTTCGTTGTGACGCCACTCCTCTTAACTCTTGCACATTATTTAGGCCCAACGTTCTTCCTTCTCTTATTATTGTTGTTCTAAGTGTTTCTACACGCGATTATCGCTCTAGAAATAGCGAAAAACACAAATATACACCTGTTACGACATGTTTTAACGATGTCGCCTGCTACAGTTGTTAGCACCTTTAAAGTACGCATTAGAGGCTTGAGAGGTTTTAAATATAGAATGTTTTCACGCTTCACGGTATTTGTTGAACGCGAATTGTATAGTACGCTTGTGACGTGGTAGTGTTGACTTAGTCACGCTTGACTACGATCTTGGTTCACCCTTCAGATTCCGGACTTGAACCAAGTCGGACGTGTTTTACTCCTCTCAGTATAGATGAATAGCGCTGAAGTGATTGTGAAGATATGCTTAGGGTCAGCTATCTTATTAAATGAATACGAGGATAGAGTATTCGTATATTATGATGAAGATTGTATGAATTCGGAATATAGATAAGTATTAATTGTATGATTCTTGCCAGAATCATTATCTTAGTTAAAACTATAACGATTCGTTACCGGGTGACCAAATCAATGGCATCGCGTGTAAATCGTTAGACATTTTGACGACAAGGAATTATTATTGAGGAGACTAACGGACAGCGCTGAATTGGATGTATTTAAGTTGATTTCAATTTATTCAATGAACTTGTATTGTGATAATAAATGTGTATTATCTGTGGACTCAACATCACCTCGTTGTCGCTTCCATACAATTGAATTGGCCAGAATAGCCCCCATTCGCGAGAACATAAATCAGTACGAAAAATTAACTAAATTACAGACAAACCAGGATCAAGTAAAGAAGCATGCAAGTAACATTATAAAAACCTTTTCTGGATTATATTTAATAAAAGCAATAAAGAGCAAACCACAGAAAAAACGGTGCAACATAAGTGGTGGCTTACAGCGTGGAAACGAGAAAATTTTTTCTTCAAGAATTAACATTAGACTTTCTTCTGTAATTAATATTCGATGTGTCAAGAACTGTTTACTTTTGTCGTGCGCTCACGTGATTTGAGCACGATATGAGTCATTGCGCATGTGTCATAAAGGTCAAACTGACGTCATTGTTGCCAAGCAAGAATTCTCACGGAAAATTATGGCCGTTATCCGCTTTGGTCAAAGTCAAATTTTCAAAATGCTCCAAGGTTTCAAACTTCTCATCGGATCAAGATGAACCTAGTATTATCAAATAGTGGACTACAATCCTGAACATCAATTTATTTCCGTTGACGCATGCCAGCTATGGCCGGAGAACATAAGCAATCGTATAAAGCTAAGTAACCATTTTTGGTCTTGTAAAGTAACCGTAGTCCATGTTGCGCATTCACAGGCATGTTTTTGATGTCATCGTTTAAATGTTAAATGTTTTTTTTAATATGTATGCACGTCGTATTGTACATATCAGCGGGAAGGTTGGCAGGGAATCAGGATTTTTGTTATGTCAGTGTTAATTGACCGCAAAAATCCTGATCGTTCCTAGGGGTTATTGGATATTTGCAATCTTTGTACAAGAGGTCCCCTAAAAAAATAACTGGGGCACACTCTGCTTGTAATTGCATACATTCAATATTAGGTGTTAGCTGTAAAGTTACGTTATATTTGGGGTATTTTTCCGTACTAAGTTTTCATTTTATTCAGTTTCGTCAGTTGTTCGTACTATCAATTGTACACTCTTATCTGACTATCTTTTATTTATGAATATATATTTTAACGTTCATCTATGAGTCCATTTGACGTCATCTTTTTTAGTGTAGTGTGATTGACCTATTTTTCAGTTCTTCTTCTTCTTCTTCTTTCGTTCGCTTGAACTATATTGTCTATATCTGCAATGGTGTTTCTTGTATAAACCTCACTGTCTTTTGTAGTTCATACAGAGGTCCATATAGTTTTGCTTCCAGTGTTGTTTCTCTGGGCCAGTGGGTTTGCCTCAATATATCATATTCGGGGCAATCTTGAAGTACGTGCTCCGCAGTCTGGGGTGCCTGTCCACATGTACACATGGCTGAATTGCCAATCTTGAATTTTGTATACATGTGGCTGCGGAGGCGGTTGTGTCCTGTTCTGAGGCGCAGAATGACTATTTGTTCTGATCTGTTCATAGCTTGGTAGTCATCCTGCGTTGGTGTTGGTGGCTTTCTGATAGATTTGATCATCTTTTTCTTCTGATGGTATGTAACTGGTACATCCGGTTGCTCGTCTGCAGCACCTTCTTTAGCCAGTCCATCTGCTCTCTCGTTTCCTGGTATTCCACAATGAGACGGTATCCACTGCATGGTGACCCTGCGCTGGTTGCACAGTTCAGAAAGTAGGGCTTGTATGCCTGGCAATTTTCTGGACTGAAGTGCTTGGAGTGCTGATCTTGCATCTGTCAGGAATACTACAGGCTGTGGACCGAGATTGGTGTTCAATAGTTTCTCAGTTGCCACCTTGATTGCCTGGACTTCTGCATCATAGTTGTTACAGAATTTCCCCGTTGGTACTCTGACAGTATCCCTAGTGTTGTTTGGGTATTCTATGTACACTCCTGCTCCTCCATTCTTTACTGCATTCTGTGCTGACCCATCCGTGTATACTCGGACCCAGAGGTCCTGTGGGTATTCATCATCCAGGAAACTGAGAGTGACTGTCCTACGTTGCACGCTGTTCTGTTCATCCCTGTCTAATATTCCTTTCACTTTTGTGTGGATGTGTACTGGTAGCCCATGCTCCTCTCTCCAAGGGGTTTGTTCTGGCACAGACTTTAGGGGGCTGTTAACTTCAGGCAGGTCTGAGGTTTGTCTACGTAATCGTTTAGCCTGGTGGATAAAGCTGCTTCTTTTGAGTCGCCCCATTGCTAGGTTTTGGAATCTGTCCTTCATTGGATGACTCGGCATACAGAGGAACTTTTCTGCCTGTGTTAGCACTTTCGTGTCTCTGCGTTCTCTCAGTGCTTGTATCCTCCCCATTTTCTCCATCTTCACTATAGGCGTTGATTTCATTGCCCCCGTGATGACCCTAAGCGCCTGGTTTTGCACCTTATCTAGCTCTTGTAATGTGGTGTTTGATGTTGGGCACCACGCAGCTGACCCATATTCCAGGTGTGGTCGTATGCCCTGCTGGTAAACTTTACTAAGTATTTTCCCGCTGGCTCCCCATGTGGTTCCACTTAGTTTTCTCAGGAGGGCTAACTTCCTCCTGGCCTTTGTTGCTGCTTTGTTGATGTGCTGCTTCCATGTCAGCCTATCATCGAATGTAACTCCGAGATAGGTGGGTTGTTTATCTTCTCTCAGGAGCTCTTCGTTTATCTTGATGACACCAGCTTTTTGTTTGGGAGAGAGGGTGAAGAGCGTAGTGCTGCACTTGTCTGTATTGATGCTGATACACCATCTATTCGCCCATGAGGTTAAGGCATCTATAGCTCTTTGTAGCAGTTTGGTGGCCACTGTTGCATGCTCATCTGTGCACCATATTACCAGGTCCTCAGCGTACATTGCCACTTTCATTCCATGTGGTAGTTCAGCAACCAGGTCGTTGATGTAGACTAGGAAAAGTGTGGGGGACAGAACCCCTCCCTGAGGGACGCCATGACGCAGTAGAATTTTCTTACTCTTGAGGCCATCTAGTTGTACTCGGGCTCTTCTGTTATGCAGGTATGCTTTCACCCATTTGTACATCTTACCATTCACTCTACAATTTCTCAGTTTCTTCAGAAGCCCTTCTTTCCAAACCTTGTCAAATGCTTTCCTTAGATCTATCCATGCTGCTAGTACCAGTTTCTTATCTTGGAACGCATCCTCAATCTCTTGGGAAAGGTAAGTTGCCTGATCTTCGGTGGAATAACACTGCCTAAAGCCCGCCTGCTGTGGTACAAGAAGGTTTTCACTTTCAAGGTACCACTGCAGCCTGAGGTTGATGATACGTTCCATTGTTTTGCAGAGGCAGCTTGTAAGGCTGATTGGTCTGTAGCTGGAGGCAGTGGAACTGTCTTTTCCTGGTTTTAGGAGTGGTATCATGATTGCTTCCCTCCAGGTCTGTGGAACTCTGCCTGAGTTCCAACAGATATTGAAGATCTGCAGCAGCTTTGTTTTTGCTGCGGTTCCCAAGTTCTTAATCATTTCATTGGACACTCCATCAACTCCTGGCGACTTTCTCATTTTCAATTTGGATATTGCAAGCTCCAGTTCTCTGAATGTGATTGGTGCCTCCATAACTTCAGGTATGGTTCCATCTCGTCCTGCGTATTGTTGTTTCTCACGAGTCTCCTGTTGCTTCTCTGGGCTAACTTTGATGTTGTTGTCTTTAGCAAAGGAGTCTGCCAAGTGATCAGCTGCCTGTTTTCCCATGAGGATGTTTCCGTCTTTGTACAGAGCAATCCTTGAGTTTCTCTCTGTACCTTCATCGTTAAGTTGTTTTACCAGCTTCCACAGTTTCCTCGTATCTCTTTCAAAGTTCAAGGACTCTGTTTTCTCCTTCCAGCTTCTTCGCCTGGCCTGCAACTTGGCCCTTTGAAATTTGGCCTTAGCTTGCTGGTAGTTATTGTGGTGTTCTTGGCATGGACTGGTTTCTGCCTGCTTTCGAGATGTTTCCACGTCGTTGTGCAGCTGCTCTAGTTCACTATTCCAATATGGTTTGTAGTGCTTACGAGCCCCTCTAGGTATTGTTTCGCGAGCAGCCTGTAATATGCATCTGCTGAATTCATCGACTAGCTTATTGATGTCTTTGTCTACAGTCAGATCTCTAGCCAGTATACTAGTACGGTGCTGGTACATTGTCCAGTCTGCCTTCTTGTAGTTCCACCTAGAGAGAGTGCTGCTCTTCTTGACAAGTTCATTTTCCACAATTAGGAAGACTGGCCGGTGGTCGCTGCCTCCAAGTTGTTTCCCTACAACGCGTGTGGTGTTCCACTCCAGGCTGGGTGAGTGGAATGCCAGGTCTGGTGTAGAGGTGGTGTGCCATGATCTCGAGTAGAAGGTTGGTGGGTCGATTGGCTGGTTAATCAGGATAAGCCCATTGTCATCCTGCCAGTTTTCAAGCTCCTCACCTCTCCTGTCCATGTGATCATAGCCCCAGCTCTGTGAGTGGCTGTTGAAGTCTCCGCATACAATCATTCTTTCTTTTGCTGGGATTGTATCTAGTGCCAGTGGGCGGTCGCTCGGACAGTAGTAGTTGAGCAGGTGGAATTCTGAACTTTCTGTCCTGAGATGAAGCATCTGGTATTCCGCCCCGTCCATATATGTTTCAAGCTGACATGCACTGATGTTATTCCTCACGAGTGTCAGTATTCCACCCTTTCGCCTGTCTATTCGGTCAGATCGGTAGCACTGGTAGCCTCTGATTTTGAAGGCTATGTCCTTGTTGAGGTGGGTTTCTTGCAAGCAACATACATTTACTTGCTCTTCATTCAAGATATTTTCGAGCTCTAATTTTTTTGCTGTAGCCGTCTTTTTTACTATTGACGCCTTCAGCATTCCAGTGCATTATTTTAAATAGTCTTTTCTTTGCTTGGCCAGTAGCTCTATTCTCATGCCTCCTGGCTCCACGGGGCAATTGAGAAGGACCCCCAGTAGTAGGGGTTGGGCCCTTCCGAGGCAGAGGGCCCGGCACTGCGCCTGCCTGGGTGTCCGTCACAGGGCGAGTGCCATAACGTTTTGCAGATATAGGCATACTTCCATAGCGCATGTGCGTGGCATCCTGATTGCTGTGGTGCGCCTCTTGGCTGGTTGCCTCCGTCTTCAGCACCTTGACTTGCTAGGGCAGACTGTGGTCTTGCTCGAGTGTAGGAGGGCCTGGCCAGTCTTGGTTTTTCAGCCGCTGATGGCTGTACTTGAGCCCCATCTCCACGTCAAGGAGCTGGCCTCGATGGGGATTTTTCAGTTCAAAACTTACTACTTCCTACAATTAGTTGTAAGGGAACATGATAAGTAATTGATTGGTTATATTGAGTGACCATACTTTATTTTATATACATATAATTTAATAATTGACGAAGTAAATATATTATTGAATTAACATGGCGACTTTGTGATATTTGATGAAGATAGGTATATAATTTGATAAAAAAAGGGAAGCACGTAAAGAATTTGATTATTATTTGATTGACTCGGGGAGTCATATAAATAGCTACTATGGATATTTTTCATCATTTTCTCCGGGAGGGAGATAGATTACGTTTAGGGAGGCAAGCTGTGAGGAATATGCCACAGAACATTTCTTAATTCAAATGAGCGAGGATCTTAAGGAGTTTGCTTGGCGTATGTGTGGATATGCCCCTTCACGGGAGAAAGCAGTGAGACTTGCTAACTATTCCACTATTTTTTATGATGAAGGTAAAATGACTACTCAGGACTGTAGTAGTATTGAGTTGAATGAGTTGAAGAAAACCATAACGAAGCACAAAGGTAGGGAGATTACCCTTACCAATGAGCTGATACAGCAAAAAGGGGAATATGAGAAGAAGTTGTCAACAATGGATTTTGAAAATGCTGTATTGAAGAATAAGGTGACGGTGTTGATAGCAGATAATACGAAATTTCTTAGTCAGAAGAAAGAGTTAAAGGATGAGGTGACCTCGTTGAAACAGATGTTGGATGACCAGATCAGTCAAGTGAACTCTTCCACACGTGACTAGGCATTATTGCCTGAAGAAAATGATCAATTTATTCTTGAGTGTCAGAGAAGTAATGATACATTCGGGGTTTATTTGATAATTTGAAATCAAAATGTGACACTACTGAGGTCCGATCATGAATCTTTGATTTCGGAGTATGTTAAGTTTAAATTAGAATGTGAAAAATGGGAAATTGAATCTCACAAGGGCAATACTGTGTCAAACCTGAGTGATGATTGTCTAACTGTTGACAGGGTGACTGCATTTGAAGCGTTACTCTTGCAGGATAAACATAGATATGCTGAACTGGAAAAGAAAATGCAACAGCAGATCGATGACCTTTCCACTAAGCTGAATGCAGTTGATTCCTTACTTATTAATGAGAGGAAGATAACTACTAACTTGAATAAGTTAAATAAGAAGCAGTGGCAGGAGATTATATTCCTGACTTCTGAAGGTAATAAATTAAGAAGGAGGGTTGATTGTCTATTGGATGTACTGTCAGGTAAAAAGATAGGGTTGAACAACAGATATGAGAAACGTACTTTACGACATGACTTAAGTACTAAGGGTGATACTAAATTACCAGCACACCCAGTGAAGATTATCAGATCATTTCGAGGCAAGTACACCTTCCCTCGACAGAACAATACTGCCAATTCAGGGGACAAGTCTTGGCGACACGATCAGCCACCAACTGGTCTTAAGAAAACTGTTGACGTTGTCAACAGCGGAAAGCAGTGTACTAAGAAGAGTAACATGTTGAAATATATGGTTGGTGTTAAAAGTGATAGGAAGATACTTCATAAAATTAAAACCAGTACATTGAAAAAAAGGATTTACTTGGTTCTTCTGGTATGTCTACTATGTCTACTACTACATGCCCTACCAATGTACCCTTACAGGGTAGGAGTCATCATCCTCATGTCCAACAGGATAATCCAGGTTATAGAAAGAATTATACATACATGAGTGACAAACATTGCAATTTGCCTCATGCAACTAAGGTTGCACAGCACTCGTGCTCCCATGTTAGTGACAATGGTCCTACATATGTTGGTAAATGTGCATATTCTCGCACGGTGTTAGTGCGAAATCTGCCACAGGAAACTACCTGGCAGACACTTGGTAATTTTTTTCACTACACGGCAGACGTTAAAATTGTGCGTCTGTTGCCACATACCAATAGCAGGTATGGTGAGGCGTTGGTAACATTTAGGACCAATAGAGACGCTCGTTTGGTTATGGGGCGTGACAATGGTGTTTACTTTCATCACCATTCTCTCAGGCTACAATTGGTACCTGATTCTGCTTCATGCAGATATTAGCCTATAGATATTAGGATTAGTTATCACATTCGTTGATGACTCAGCATACGCAGTCATCAGTTATTTTCTCTCATTGTCATCTATTCTCATCGATATAGATTGGTTAGTGACTTTTCTTGTTGTACACATGTTTTCTGTCTTTATTTGTTTTTACCATGCTTACAATAGACAGTAACGTGGTTGATTGTTCTAACTATGCTCAGCCAATGCAGCATAAGTTCGTATATCGTCTATTTGTCTTGAGAAAAGACATGCTTATGAAAGCGACATGGACTGCATAAGCTAACATTGCGTCCACTAAATTTCTAGGGAATTTTTTATTATTAAATACCTCCTAAATTTGAGGTCAACATGTGCTACTAAATTTTACGCAAATGTATCTCTCCGTCAGATGCGGGCAATTTCAACGTCAGTGACGTTCGCATTCAAGGACAAGTAATCGTTTGATGGCATTCCTGTTCTAAGAACGTGAAAGTTCCACTGCAAACGAAGAACGATGTTTCGAGTTTCCTTGACTTCACTATCAAATTTACTTCACGAACGTACTGAATTTCGAATCAAGCACGTCAATATTGTATGACTACATTAATATCTACAATAGAAGCAATACCTGGAACGGAAAATGTAATGGCTGACGCACTCTCTCTCAACCCTGCTGAGTCAAGTGAAAATAAATTATAATTCATGCGTTCAAGGAGTGAGATTGGACTACACGTACATTTTAATAATTCTGTATTACAACGTCACGTTACACGGCTTACGTGTTAGGAACCGCATGCATACGAATAACACTTCGAAGAAACGTGCAATGAACTAACGTATGTTTACATTCTGCACATGAAAGTTACGATGTTCCACGAGACTTATTTCAAGGTTTCAATTATCAACGTTTGGACTTTGGTTTGCGTCCATTCGTCTCTCACTCGTTATGATACACTCGAAAATGAATATTCGCGTCATCTTCGAACTTATCGTTTTCAAATGTGAATCAGATTGACTAAATGAACTCTGTCAAATTATATATTCACACTTGCATGGAATACAGATGGGAACTATTAACTCAGTCTTCATTACGAACGATTTATATCAAGATTATCGCTTACGGAATGAAATTCTTCTTCACATGGAACAAACCGTAGATTCACACATGGAAATAACAACGTTTCAATCTTCATAACGAACACTATTAATTTCAATACTTATTGATTTAATAAAATAAAAATATAGTGTGACAAAAAGAAGAAAAAAGAAAAGAAAAATGAAATTATATGACTGGTAAGATATCGACATGACTTACGACACTGTTCTAGACCGAACATCGTAGGCCGTATTTTGTGCTTTGTTAAATTTTTGATATGATTAACCAAGCTATTTTTAAAAAAATCTATAGAATAGATTTGTTTTCCCCCGTCGGGCAGGGCATTGTTACGATATGTTTTAACGATGTCGTCTGCTATAGTTGTTAGCACGTTTAAAGTACGCATTAGAGGCTTGAGAGGTTTCTTCTTCTTCTTCCTCGTTCGTCCTGAAAAGGACGGTGGTTGCGTTGTGTCTGTTTACGCCTAAGCTGTGATATCTGCACCTTTCGGTCGACACATCCGACTTCTGCACGGCATTTTTTGGGACCGGGTTTGCCTTCCCATTGCGATCCACACTCGCTCAGCCAGACTGCACTGCTGCAGACTGTTTCCAGGACCACCACGTGGAGGTGGAGTGCGGTCTTGACCAGCTCTGATTCGCTGGTCCTGACGCAGGCTGTCAAGCTATGAGTCGCTGACTGCGTTCTCTATTGCTGCGTCTTTGGGTCTTTGAGAGGTTTTAAATATAGAATGTTTTCACGCTTCACGGTATTTGTTGAACGCGAATTGTATAGTACGCTTGTGACGTGGTAGTGTTGACTTAGTCACGCTTGACTACGATCTTGATTCACCCTTCAGATTCCGGACTTGAACCAAGTCGGACGTGTTTTACTCCTCTCAGTATAGATGAATAGCGCTGAAGTGATTGTGAAGATATGCTTAGGGTCAGCTATCTTATTAGATGAATACGAGGATAGAGTATTCGTATATTATGATGAAGATTCTATGAATGCGGAATATAGATAAGTATTAATTGTATGATTCTTGCCAGAATCATTATCTTAGTTAAAACTATAACGGTTCGTTACCGGGTGACCAAATCAATGGCATCGAGTGTAAATCGTTAGACATTTTGACGACAAGGAATTATTATTGAGGAGACTAACGGACAGCGCTGAATTGGATGTATTTAAGTTGATTTCAATTTATTCAATGAACTTGTGTTGTGATAATAAATGTGTATTATCTGTGGACTCAACATCACCTCGTTGTCGCTTCCATACAATTGAATTGGCCATTCTGGCTATTCTAGCCCCCATTCGCGAGAACATAAATCAGTACGAAAAATTAACTAAATTACAGACAAACCAGGATCAAGTAAAGAAGCATGCAAGTAACATTATAAAAACCTTTTCTGGATTATATTTAATAAAAGCAATAAAGAGCAAACCACAGAAAAAACATTGCAACAACACCACAACTATCAAATATAACACACCACTATTGTTAGGCTTTATTGTGGCCTAGTAATAAATCTTCTTCTTGACGAAAATGTGGTAAAATGCACTAAACCACCGAGACTATGGTGGTGACAAGATGGCGCTGTCACACACACACACACACACACACACACACACACACACATATATATATATATATATATATATATATATATATATATATATATATATATATATATATATATATATATATAATGAAAAATGTCTTTCGCGCTGTTATCTGATAACTCGAGAACGGCTGAACCGATTTTGATGCGGTTTTCCCCAGCGTATCGGTCATTTCTCAGGAAAAGTTTTAAGGTATAAATCGTAAAGATACACTATCATGAGGCTGAGCAGTGAATTTGTCTTCACTCCATTCATTCTTATCTCAAGGGACTTCATTAATTCTTATCTCTTATGTGGGCCGGTCAGTAAACAAATAACTTAAATTGTGCATGTCCTCATGGCTCCTTACGAAGCGCTGGTTGAAAACCCGTGCTTGAGACATTTAAGCACATAATTTAACAACATAACTAGAATACGAGAAGAAATGCAAATCAGGACTTAGGCTGGTTACAAAATCTGTCAAGCCCTCCAAGACATTATGACGCACAGGATTGCGTCACATTCAACAAAAACTGAAATCTGTGAATCATTAATCATGTCTACAAACTCAGACTGCCAAGAGATCCTAATTATCTTCTTCGTTCACTTTCAGACGTCGACTTGAATACGTTCAAAGAAAGCAATGGTCAGCTTGAGGCTATGTGCATTTCCGAATAGCTTTTCCACGAATGGTACAGGTGACGGCAATATCTGCTTTCTCTGTTCCACATATGTTGAGCGTCTTTGAAGCAGATGTTCAGCAGTCATTTTATCAGTGCCACTGATCGGAAGTTCCTATCTTTGTCTTGTTGAATAGATGGTATCCCAATCTGTTGTGGCCCTTGTGGAGTCTGAAGATTACCACTTGTTCTCTTCTGGTGAGCTGGTAGGATGTATCATTTTGTGTGTGACCTGCATCCCATTTGTTTTTGCATCTGATTATGATATCATTACCACTGTTCATAAACATCTAAACTATTTGTAATATATTTCAAAAATAATTATCAGCATTATGTGAATTAACCTCCGTGTAGTTCCCACGGGTCTCTGTTGTTAAATGACTTACTTAAATGTTCAATATCAAGATACTGACTATACATGAAAAAAAAAATCTTACTCAACCCACAAGGTGTCTTTTCCTGAGGCTACGTACACCATCACCAGTAGCTTCACGTGTGAGTCGCGCAATGTCATTTATACGATCATATGTAAACGTTGCTGCAAAACCTATATTGGCCAAACAGGCAAACGACTTGGGGACAGATTCAGCCAACACTTGAATGACATCTCTTAGCAAAAACATTTTTAATCTGTTTTTTTTTCAAACTTCCGTAGAACCAAAATACACAGATGAAGTAATCGTGCTGATTGACATTCCCGACGTGCAATGGCGACTTTTTTTTAATCTGTTTTTTTTCGTGAACCAGAGTTTGATTGACACTCTTAATTTGTTTTACAATCAGCAGACTTAGGGTAGTTTCATCCCTTGCAAAAACCATGCCCCCGAGAAGAAGTCTTGACACCTTACAAAGAATGAGGGCTATAGCGCGGGTTGAAAGTGGTTTATCTGTCCGTGAGGTTGCTAGACGGCTTGCAGTGTCACACTCTACTATCCAAAGAATTTTGGAGAGATTTCAGGCCACAGGAAGTGTGGAGGATCGCCACCGGCTAGGTCGCCCTAGATGCACCAATAGATATGATGACCGGTACCTCTTGTTGTCAGCCCTGCACCATCGAACAGTGACGTGTTCCACTCTAAGATGTCAGCTGAGACAAACTGTAAACGTTAATGTCAGTCAAAGCACCATTCGCAGACGTTTACATGAATTTGGACTGGCTGCTCGACGTCCTGCAGTCAGAATCCCTCTTACTCCTGCTCATCGCAGAGCCCGTGTTGCTTGGTGTCGCGAGCACATCCGATGGACAAGGCAACAATGGAGTCAAGTTCTCTTCACTGATGAATCTCGCTTCACTGTGCCATTCAATGATGGCAGGATTCGAGTTTGGAGACGACCAGGAGAGCGATTTACTGAAGACACAATTCGAGAGGTGGATCATTATGGTAGGGGTTTTGTCATGGGCTGGGGAGGCTTCTACAGACACGGCAGGACCCCACTCTACATCATCCAAGGCAACTTGACCGGCCCAAGATAACAGAACGAAATCTTGAGACCAATTGTTCAGCCTGCTCTGGAGGCCATAGGTGGTAATGCCATCCTCCAAGATGATAACGCTCGACCCCCATCGAGCTCGTGTGGTGAATGAGTTTATTCAGCAACATGGGATCATCAGGATTGATGGCCAGCTCATTCACCTGACCTTTCTCCGATTGAGGACCTCTGGGATGTCCTTGGTCGAAGATTGTCAACAAATCACCCCCTGCCAATGGATGTTGCACAGCTGACTGCATTTCTGCTTCAGGAATGGCAAGCTGCTCCTCAGGATACTCTTCGGACCCTTGTGGACTCGATGCGTCTACGCTGTCTTGAATGCCTTGCTGCACACGGTGGTCATACCCGATTTTGAAATGTCTATTTGTCCAATATCTATTGTGTGACTTTTGAAAAGGTGGGTGATACACTTCACAGCTTCATTGCTTTTGAATGTGTGTTTCCATTTCTTTACGTGACATGTCAATTTGGTATTCAATAAATGCCGTTTTGACTGATACCAATTACGTTTATATCAGATTTGTTTTATGGTTTCAACCAAGGTTTTTCTAAGTGGCCCTTGACTTTTTACGAGTAGTATATTTTGACTCTTTCCACTCTTATCCTATTTTTCTATTTTTCTGCTGCCCTCTAATAATATGTATGAATATATAATACACTGTTTTTAATATGACTTGATTTTTTAATTTCATATTTATATATTTATTTATCTCCAACTCATTCTGTCCTCTTCTATTTCCAGTCCCCACTAATATTACGTTTGGGTAGTTTATTGTTCATTTTCGTTTTTTAGTATGTATTGTGTACATCCGGTGGTGGCAGTCATTTCCTTTTCCGGGCACGCTCGTCCGTTCACGGGCAGCAAAAGTGTTAGGACTTCGATGCCTTCAGGGAAGTACCTAGGTTTAATTTTTATATTTATTTAGGTTCATATGTGTCCTATCTAGCCTTCACTTTCTTTCCTTTCCCTGACGAAGGCCTTGTGGCCGTAACGTTGGCTATTTTCTTTGTCTTTTGTCCTCGTAAGACGAATCACCTTTTTTCTTCTTTTTTTCACACCCATCCAGAGCTCTTACTAGAAATTTCGTCTACACAGAAGCTGTCATGTAAATTATTTGTGCTAGAAAATGTGTGTATGGTCTCGAAGATTTCTGTATGTTCTGACATTATAATTGCTTAGCGATTCATTTAGATATGGAGAAAAGGCAAGTAACTTTTTTTTCAGTTACTATTGTGCTGGGGACTATTAGCTACCTACCTACATAATAATTTTCAGAGTTCATTATTAAGTTTATTTACTATTTAATAACTTTACTACTTAATTATTTTCACTTTTCCTTTCATTTCTTCGTTACCTTTTTCTGTTTAATAGTATCGTAGACAAGATTTGTGTGCTTCTTTTAAAAACACTTAGGTTTTTTTTTTTTTGCGTCATTTTTAGGCATTATATACCATGGAAATAGTAGGTTTTCTTTTCTTAGTTTTTGTTTAACACATAGGAGTATTTATCCTCAGTTACGTGCTTTAATTTTTGCTTTACTCAACGCCTATCAGATCATCCAAGAGAACTTCATCAATTGGGAGAGTTAGCAACACAGCAAAGAGAATGAGAATGAGAAGACAAGCCGAAACGACCACAGAGATCGTCGGCGTCGTGCTACAAACAGATAGATAAATAGATTGACAGACAGACAGACAGATGATAGATAGATAGATAGATAGATAGATAGATAGATAGATAGATAGATAGATAGATAGATAGATAGATAGATAGATAGATAGATAGATAGATAGATAGATAGATAGATAGATAGATAGATAGATAGATAGATAGATAGATAGATAGATAGATTTTTGCCAGTTACTCAACACTCATGTACACACACCAATTTGGTGCTACAAACACACGGACGTGAATACTAACTACATATAACAGATATGGGTAATGGGTCAGCCAACACAGTAATTTAAAGTTTATGGTGTTTATTATCATTTAAACCAAAATCACATTTAGCATGGTACAGTCAAAAGATCATAGTTACAGAAAAATACAATTTAACAAGGGGGGGTTGAATAGTAGTATCCCAATATGCCCTTCCCGCTTGTATAGACAAAAAACCCAGTCCAAAGACAAGTGGTTATCAGAAAGAGACAATTTAACCAAAAGATAGATTAATTTATTCTGATAGGGGTTATTACACTATTTAGGAGGGGGGTAGGAACAGAGTCCTAGTATTCTCCAAGTTATCCCTTGACTAAGCAGATTAAGGGAGGGGAAATAAGAAAATGTAAACAATCCCCCTTAGAGAGGAAAAATACAATGAATGAAGTGAAAAAGATATTTACCAAGTAAAGAAAATTATAAGTTTAGCTAATATATCTCGTTCATTCATGCACGCTAGCGATGGCCATCACACCCATTCACACTTACCGATCGTTGAATCTGGCAATCCATAGAATCACACAAACAGCTATAAAATACTCAACAAATGTATGAGTCTTTTCCTTCGTTTTCCAGCCCCAGACTATCGGGTTTTGGCGTTCAGCAAATTTTCCCGTAATCGCTGGAAGGTGAAGCATTAGTGTTCTTGTTTGATTTTTTCTCTAAAAGTTTCTATGGGATGGCACTGTCACAGGTATAGTTATGAGAAGGTAGTGGTCTCCTGGATTTCACCGCTAGTGGTGGGAAACTTCTATAGCGTGATGACAAAGACTGAACAGTGAGTTATGTTTTCTTCGAGGTTTAAATCCAGTGGAAATAACAGGACTGTCAGTGTACAATAATATATTCCTTTCCACGGTAGAGCAGTAAAAATTATATATAAATATCGCTTCTGGCAATTGTTCTTCTCCAGTTATTTTTACATAATTTATTGCTTTATGAGTTTTAAATGTTCTTGGGTTGCTTTCTCTCATGTAAATTTAGAGAGCGAGACCGCACAGGGCCGCCACAAGAAGATTATATTTAAAAGGTTCATAACAATTCTGGGTGGTAGAAGAACCGAGTCTGGAGGACTCTATAATTGCTGGGACGCAAAGGTATATGATCATCCTATGTGAAAAAATAGAAAACATGAAATCATACACGATACGAGTCATATTCTGACGCGCGCTAAGTTTACAGTTAAGACTATTTTAAACACTAGCGTATTCAATTATATATATTTAAGAAAAACTCTCCGCGAGTCTAATGGTTAAAAAAACACACGTATATACAGAACTAAACTGTATTAATTTGTTATAAATCCCTTAGCGGCTTCTAAATACATTTACGCATCTATTATATTGGGAAATAACGTATAGATATATCATTTAATTTACAACTGGAAACTTTTGAGATGGGATTATTTAATAGGTTTAAATTAACACAAAATCCAGTGAAATAAAATGAAAGAACTAGACCACTGATCACTTGAAACTAATATATTACCGCTTTCACAAACAGAATGAATTAAAGTCTCCAATATAGAAGATATCCGCGAGAAATCTTGTTCTATAGGCTAGTACTTTATTCAGACTCTCTGGCGCAAATGATAAACGCATTCTTCAGTGGTCGCAATATATAATTAAAGAATTGAAGGATCAGGGGGACACGCAAACTTTCACAACTTATTTGATATTAGGTGAATTCTGCGTTTCTGCACCGCCATCCCCAGCACCATTACCCAACTATCTACCGCTTAGATTTTCCCCGTTCGTCTCGTTCTGCGAGCGGTTTCAGCGCTCTTCTCTGGTTCGCACTGAGGTGTTAAACGAAGGCGTGAAACCGCTTCGTCCGTTCTGGGAACCACCACTGCCTTTGAGGATACCGCTCTCCCGATAAGCTTTGGCAACTCCTACTAGGAGGGGTGACAGAAAGGTGTAGAGAAATGCTTGATTAAAATCGCTCTAGAGATAGGCAGTAGGCGTGGTTTAACCTCCCGTAAGGCAAAACGAACCTCCTGGATCCTCGCCTGATAACTGTTTATCATATTAATTATCCAACGTTGGTAAAAATCCACGTGGAAATGATGCATACTAATGAGCCCGCGTGGAATCCACGTTGACTATTGTGTTTCACAGAAATCCAGGGGCTGCGATGCAATTTAAGGCTACTATCCTTTATCATCCATCAATTCAGGGACTTCAATTTTCATACTCTACGTCACAATCGTCCCCACTTTTAGACATGAAACCATTTTTCATGTTTCATTTATGACAATGAAACTGCCCTGATTGGTAACTTTTGGATGATTGGTATCTTCGATTTCCTCCTCTTCTTCCGTAGTCCAGTTTCTACTCATGAAATCGGCTCCGACCTTCTGTCTTCCCGGAATATATTCCACTTTGAAGGAGTACACGCTTAATAGCAAAGCCCAACACATGATCTTTGCGTGAAATTCCTTATTTGCGCCAAGAAAAGCTATAGGAGCGTGGTCTGTTTGCACCGTAAAAGCTGTCCCGTAAATAAACTCATGATGACGTCTTATCCCGTCAATCAGTGCCAGACATTCTCTTTCAACTGTGCTGTAGTTACGTTCAGCCGTTTTTAATTTTCGACTGCCATACGCAACTGGGAATAACATATTCGGGTCGGTGTCATCTGTTTGCAGCAGTGTTGACCCGATGCCCTGACCCGACGCGTCGACCCGCAATACAAAAGGTTTCTTGAGGTCAGGTAACCTCAAAATGGGGTATCCGGACAACTGTTCTTTTAAAGTGCTGTATGCTTGTTCGCACTGCGAATCCCAAATAACCTTATCAGGACGTCCTTTTTTTTGGTAAGGTCAGTCAGGGGTGCCGTTAGTCCGTTGAAATTCCGGATATATTTTTGATAATACGCACATAGTGATAAGAAAGAACGGGTGTCTTTCTTCGTTCGGGGCCTTTTAGCTGCAACTATTTTCTCAACATTCTTCCTAACAGGCCACATGCAGCCATGAGAAATAGTATGCCCCAGGAAGTCTAGCTTTTCAAACCCGATGAGACATTTGCTAGGTCTGGCTGTGAGACCAGTTTCCTGTAGTCTCCTGAGGAGCATAGCAACCGTAGCAATATGTTCGTCGTAGTTTTCCGATGCAATTAAGATATCATCCATGAAATTATGGATATGGGGACTGTGCAAAGGTTCTAAAAGCTTCCTCATCATCCTGGTGAACACTCCTGGTGCGTTGTGCAGTCCGAACGGCATCACATTAAATGTGTAATGTCCTTCACTAGTGCTGAAAGCTAACAAAGGTTTAACTTCCTCCTTGACTGGTATTTGGTAATAACCTTTACTCAGGTCAATCTTGGAAAAAATTCTTGCTTTGCTAAGCTTGGTGAACAACTCAGAAACAGTCTGGAGAGGTTCGGGCTGGAATTCCGTTACAGCGTTTAGTAACCGGTAATCTATACACAGCCGAACTTCCTTATTGGGCTTCTGCAACAGTACTACACTCGAACTGTAAGGAGATGTAGACTCACTGATAATTTCTGCCTGACGCAGCTTGTCTATTTCTCCGCGTAGTGCATCCGCTTTAGCGTACGGAATGGGGTAAACTCTGGTTCGAACAGGGGTCTCGTTAGTTAATTTCATATCAAATTCTATGAGATTTGTTCGACCAGGTACATCCGTTAAGACTGCAGCGTACTGTTTCAGTAGCGCCCTGGTTTCTGTCTGTTGTTCTTCTGAGAGATTGTCGCCGAATTTGACATCTTTAAAGGATTCTGTTTGTTGCAATGGGTACTCCATGCAACTATCGTCATCTTCCTCGTCTTCCGTTGCTATGGCGACCGCCAGGAGATGCTCGGAGGACGGCACTGGTCTTTCCAAATATTTCTTTAGCAGATTAACGTGAAAGACCTTCTCCTTTCCTTTAATGGAGATCTTGTAATTAGTGCGGGAGATCTTTTTAAGGACGGTAAACGGCCCTTGCCATCCGATGCGCAGTTTATTGCTTCCGATTGGAAGTAGCAACAAAACTTTCTCCCCTGGTTGGAGTTCTCTCTCTTTTGCAGCTTTATTGTGTCTTTGAGCGTGTTTTGCGCGTGCTTTCTTAAGGTTGGTTGTAGCTAGATCCCATCCTAGCTGTAGCCTTTCCTTGAGCTCAGATACATATTTGCTTGCAGAGACGACTGTCTCGTCAGCCTTTTGGTCTGTCCGGGACCGAAGTAAGGCTTCTAGTGGCCCCTTAATAGGTCTGCCGAATAAAAGTGTAGCTGGCGTAAATGCTGTAGTTGCTTGGGGAACTTCTCTGTAGGCGAATAAAGCTGCAGATATATAAAGGTCCCACTCTTCAGGTTTCTCTTGAGCCAGCTTACGTAATATCCTGGTGAGGCTTTCCGTTGAAAACGTTCCACAAGCCCACTTCCGGCCGGATGGTAGGGACTTGTGTGGATATGTTTGGCCCTCAAGATCTCAAAGATCTCTTCCATTAACAGGCTACGGAATTGGGATCCATTGTCCGTCAAAACTTGTTGAGGGAATCCCAACCGTGTAAAAATTTGCACAAGGGCTTCTGCGACATGCTTTGAATTAGTGCATGTTAGCGGTACGGCTTCGGCCCACAAAGTGCAAGTGTCAACTAAGGTCAGGATGAACCTGTTCCTTCTTTTGGTCTTTTCCAGAGGACCAATAATGTCGACAGCAACCCGTTTTGAATGGTGTCCCCACTATTGGCGCATTTGCCCATAGGGAATAAAGGGTGTGTCAAGTGCTTGGGTGCCACACGTTGGCACTGGGCGCAGGATTTCACATACCTGACAATGTCAGAGTTCATTCCTGGCCACCAATAGTGGTTTTTTATTCGCTGAATAGTGGCGTTTTGTCCCGTATGTCCGCTAAAGGGAAGAGTGTGCCCCCTTTCTAAGATCTGGCTTCTGTACTGCGTTGGTACTAGGAGCTGGTTATTCCCTGTATCAGGGTCGCCCGTTCTACGATACAATACGCCATCCTTCGAAAAGATGTCTCCGTGGTGTCTGGGGTCCTTAGCCATGGGCAGTTTTCTAAAGCAGGGCTCCAGAGTAGGGTCCTTTTGTTGCGCCTCCTTCAGTTCATTCGGCAACAAATTTGGCGCAGGCTCCCTCTCCTTCTTGGTTTGCCCTCTTGTGGTTACCGCTGCCACAATCGGCTCTTTTGGTCTCCCAACAAACACATATCTACATCCCAGGATAACTGGGTAGATAGGATCATCCATTATGGCCGCTTTAATAACACCTCTGACAAAATCAGAGTGTATTTCTACCAGTGCGATAGGAAGCGTCCTGGGTGCGTCACTCTTAAAAACTCCACATAGTTTGACGGTGTCCTCTGTCTCCTGACCGGGTTTGACTAGGTGCCTGGCGACAATACAGTCAAAAGATAATCCAGTGTCAAAAAGACAAGTTGTTGAGGTCCCGTTCAAAATTACAGTTCCTCGCGTTGAGGGTCTGTCCCCCTCAGGTTGAGAATCACTGACATTGACTCTTCCTTGCGAGGCTGTATGCAAGCATCCGATGCGGTTTGGCCCGGTGTGCTTGCCCTGATCAGACGTCCCTGCTGTAGGGGTCTTCCCCTTGCCTTGACCTTGGTGGCCGCGCTGCCATGTAGGCCTGGTGGGTTGATCAGGATTGTTGTTGTTTGGGGGATATCGGGTTTTGTAGAATTTCGATTTCTCCTGGGGAGGTCTCTGGGTATTAGTTTCTCGTTGGTTATAGTGCTGGGAGGAATTAGAAGAATAGGATGACTGTTCTAGATTTTGTTTTCGAGATGGCTCATCTGTGGGTTTTCGTTTAGTGCTGGGAAGTTCGGCCATTGCGTTTGCATAGCGTTCCGCCTTATTGAGGATGTCCTCAAGCTTGACTGCGCCCTGCTCAGCCAAAAATCTACGGGTTTCGTTTGATAAAGTTGATTTTATTTGTTCTACAAGAACAAGTTCCAGAATTCCCTCATATGTAAGAGGTAATTCTGATAATTCAAGGCACTTTATCAAATAGCCCGTTAAACGTGAAGAGAACTGGGGAAATGTCTCCGTGCTCTCCTTTCGGCTGTTTCTGAACATTTGCAGAAATTTTCGGGCGGTCATCTCAAAACGCTCTAGCAAGGCCTTCTTTAACATGTCGTAGTCATTTTGGTTGTTTCCCAGCTTCACGTACACATCATAAGCATTACCTTTTAGTGCCTGAGAAAGTTTAAGGCACCACCGGGAACTCTCTAACCCATACAGATTTGCCATCCTCTCGAATTTCTCTAGGAAGGTGTCAATTTTCTCATTAGGGCTAGGGAAAGACTCTAAGACAAAAGACATCGCTGTTAATTGGGCAGATTGAGTGCTGGAGAGATCCGTTAACTGAGACTGGGGTGAAGACGGCTCTCCATTATTGGAAGTAGAAGCACCCCGACTCTCTAAAGCCTTAAGCGCCAATTCGTGCTGTCTCTCCTTCTCTCTCTCCTCACGTTGTCTCTCCTTCTCTCTTTCCCTGCGGGCTTCCATCTCTGCCTCAATTTTCTTGTGTTCCAGTTGACGATCTTCCGCTTCTTTCCTCTCTGCTCTATCCTGTGCTTCCTTCCTCTCTGCTCTCTCTTTCTCTTCCTTCTTCTCAGCTTCTGCATTCTCTCTCTCAGCGTCATATCTGTCAAGTTCCCTGTTGACAAACGCGTTCGCCTCATCTACTTGCATTCCTGTCTCCCTTGCTTCCTGTCTCAACATGGACCTCAACTGAACTCTCTCTGCCATGTCAAAGAACTGGATGCTACTAAGACGAGAGAATAAGATGAAGAAAAAAAAGAAGGGGAAAAAACAAACTCTACACCGCTCACGAGAAAAAACACAAAATATAAATTACCTGAGATACCTCCTACCGTTATTAATTTGCTAACCTATCGCTGCTATTTTCTGTCAGTTAAGATTCTTAATACAGGCGACTACGCCACGTTAAATGGTAGGTCAAACAACTAGAAAAAAATCTACTATTACTTATTTGTAGAGAAAATTTTATTTCAAAACAATTTAAGGGAAAAAAATAAATTTTCCTTAAAAAAATTAAATCTCCACCACAAAACTCCGCCCGCCGAAGTCAGTTAAGAGAAGAGACGTTATTAACTAGACTTAACAAATCAGAATAAGGCGTCTTTAGCTTTGCTCAACTCTGCTAACTTCAAAACCTTTGTGACTGTTTCACAATCACGCGATCCCAGCAATCTTTATTAAAAAAAAATTTCCAATTTTCTTTGCCAGAGAATAATTAAAATAACCAATTTTTTGTTTTCCGTAACTCTCTGCTGCTGTGGAAAGAAAACAATCCTATATTTTTTTTTGTGTAATCGACACCAAGTACTAAAAGCGTTGTCTATGGGTAAAATTATTTTTATTCCCTATCTTCACAAAGACAACTCACTCACACTCTATCTAGAGTTAGACCCAGACTTAAGATCAGATCCTACTGGGGCTACCCGTTTAGTGGTACTAATTTCTAGATCAGACTCAAAATCCCGGCGAGCAACCCATTTATTGTCGTAATTTTATTTGAGATAGGTCTTAGAAATAGTGGTCCCGTCCGAGTGGGAAATGATAGTGAAGGCTCTGTGATAGTAAGGGTTAAGAAATGGATAGTTGATTCACAAGGGTGCTGAAAAGAGTAAGGACAGTCTCTGAAATCGGGTAATTTCTCCGATCTGCCTATCTTACGACAATTTTATTTATCTGTAGACTCCTAAACCTCTCCTGGCTAAACAATTTTTGCCAGTTACTCAACACTCATGTACACACACCAATTTGGTGCTACAAACACACAGACGTGAATACAAACTACATATAACAGATATGGGTAATGGGTCGGCCAACACAGTAATTTAAGGTTTATGGTGTTTATTATCATTTAAACCAAAATCACAACATTTAGCATGGTACAGTCAAAAGATCATAGTTACAGAAAAATACAATTTAACAAAGGGGGAAGGGGGAGGAGGGGTTGAATAGTAATATCCCAATATGCCCTTCCCGCTTGGATAGACAAAAAAAAAACCAGTTCAAAGACAAGTGGTTATCAGAAAGAGACAATTTAACCAAAAGATAGATTAATTTATTCTGATAGGGGTTATTACACTATTTAGTATGGGGTGTAGGAACAGAGTCCTAGTATTCTCCAAGTTATCCCTTGACTAAGCAGATTAAGGGAGGGGAAATAAGAAAATGTAAACAATCCCCCTTAGAGAGGAAAAATACAATGAATGAAGTGAAAGGATATTTACCAAGTAAAGAAAATTATAAGTTTAGCTAATATATCTCATTCATTCATGCACGCTAGCGATGGCCATCACACCCATTCACACTTACCGATCGTTGAATCTGGCAATCCATAGAATCACACAAACAGCTATAAAATACTCAACAAATGTATGAGTCTTTTCCTTCGTTTTCCAGCCCCAGACTATCGGGTTTTGGCGTTCAGCAAATTTTCCCGTAATCGCTGGAAGGTGAAGCATTAGTGTTCTGGTTTGATTTTTATCTAAAAGTTTCTATGGGATGGCACTGTCACAGGTATAGTTATGAGAAGGTAGTGGTCTCCTGGATTTCACCGCTGGTGGTGGGAAACTTCTATAGCGTGATGACAAAGACTGAACAGTGAGTTATGTTTTCTTCGGGGTTTAAATCCAGTGGAAATAACAGGACTGTCAGTGTACAAGAATATATTCCTTTCCACGGTAAAGCAGTAAAAATTATATATATATATATATATCGCTTCTGGCAATTGTTCTTCTCCAGTTATTTTTACATAATTTATTGCTTTATGAGTTTTAAATGTTCTTGGGTTGCTTTATCTCATGTAAATTTAGAGAGCGAGACCGCACAGGGCCGCCACAAGAAGATTATATTTAAAAGGTTCATAACAATTCTGGGTGGTAGAAGAACCGAGTCTGGAGGACTCTATAATTGCTGGGACGCAAAGGTATATGATCATCCTATGTGAAAAAATAGAAAACATGAAATCATACACCCAATACGAATCATATTCTGACGCGCGCTAAGTTTACAGTTAAGACTATTTTAAACACTAGCGTATTCAGTTATATATATTTAAGAAAAACTCTCCGCGAGTCTAATGGTTAAAAAAACACACGTATATACAGAACTAAACTGTATTAATTTGTTATAAATCCCTTAGCGGCTTCTAAATAAATTTAAGCATCTATTATATTGGGAAATAACGTATAGATATATCATTTAATTTACAACTGGAAACTTTTGAGATGGGTTTATTTAATAGGTTTAAATTAACACAAAATCCAGTGAAATAAAATGAAAGAACTAGACCACTGATCACTTGAAACTAATATATTACCGCTTTCACAAACAGAATGAATTAAAGTCTCCAATATAGAAGATATCCGCGAGAAATCTTGTTCTATAAGCTAGTACTTTATTCAGACTCTCTGGCGCAAATGATAAACGCATTCTTCAGTGGTCGCAATATATAATTAAAGAATTGAAGGATCAGGGGGACACGCGAACTTTCACAACTTTTTTGATATCAGGGGAATTCTGCGTTTCTGCGCCGCCATCCCCAGCACCATTACCCAACTATCTACCGCTTAGACTTTCCCCGTTCGTCTCGTTCTGCGAGCGGTTTCAGCGCTCTTCTCTGGTTCGCACTGAGGTGTTAAACGAAGGCGTGAAACTGCTTCGTCCGTTCTGGGAACCACCACTGCCTTTGAGGATACCGCTCTCCCGATAAGCTTTGGCAACTCCTACTAGGTGGGGTGACAGAAAGGTGTAGAGAAATGCTTGATTAAAATCGCTCTAGAGATAGGCAGTAGGCGTGGTTTAACCTCCCTTAAGGCAAACCGAACCTCCTGGATCCTCGCCTGATAACTTTTTATTAAATTAATTACCCAACGTTGGTAAAAATCCACGTGGAAATAATGCATACTAATGAGCCCGTGTGGAATCCACGTTGATTATTGTGTTTCACACAAATCCACGGCTGCGATGTTATTTAAGGCTACTATCCTTTATCATCTATCACTTCAGTGACTTCAATTTTCATACCCTACGTCACAGAGATGCCAGTCGCTGATCGATTCAAGAGGAGGCCACACACCATACTAACGGGAAAGCCCGTACGCCAAAAAACTCCCGTAACCCAGATGCAAAACAACTGTCAATTGATTGGTTGAACCCTAAGGTATTCTTGTGTGCAATTTGAACAATTAACTCATTAAATTAAAAAAGTTATTGAATGTCAAAATTATGGCTATGTGTGTGCCTTCAGTAGCTATGCGTTTATTTTTTTGAACAGTATAGCTGGTGAGGCTGTCAAGATCAAGGCATTAGATGAAGACAAAATTATAACCATCCTTGAACCTGTGTTAGGCAAAAGGGCGTTAGCCAATATTAAAAACCCATTTTGGCATAATCATTACCACAAATCAGAGTGACAGAATAAAAGAGATGTTAGAGGTACTAAAAGTAGAAGCAAAAACAGTGACTCTTGCACACGACATAAAAGTGAAGATAGAGCTAGCAAAAGAGACCAATAGATGTGTGATAAAGGGGATAACCACCACCCTGTCAAGTGAGGAAGTTATGAACAACCTCACAAAACAGAACCCAGACATAAAGCTGGTACAGGTGGACAGAATAACAGTGAAAGGGAGTGTTCTAACACCAATGGTAGTCTTAACGACGGAAGAGAGGGAAACCCATAAAACACTACTATTTGGGAAAACGAAGAAGAATACAGAAGCTTACATTCCCTCTGTGCTACAATGCTCCAACTGTTTTAAATTCGGCCACGGAAGAAACAACTGTAAGTGGAAAATAGTTTGCAGATACTGCGCCAGTACTCACCCCTCTGCACAGTGTGAAAAGGCAAAGGCAGATTCCGACTACAAAAAGGGGAATACAAACAGAAACTGTATCAACTGCAAAAGGAACCACAGTGCCAGGTTTCAGGGCTGTCCAGTGTACCAGCAAACCAAACAAGCACTAAAAGAATCCATCTTAACAAGAACACCATTCACAACAGTGATTAAAGAAATTAAAGAAAACACCAAAAACACAAACACTAAAGTTATAGCAGAAATCAAGTCTATAGAAGAAGAAATTAAAACTATTAAGACGCAGCTGTCGAAAGAAAAAGACCAGATAGTAACTAACAAAACAAAAGAAAACAGTCAGCCAGACAGTTCAGCTACAACATTGGAAAATGTGAATGTGCTGAAAAGTGCAGAGGCAGTGCTTCAAGAAGTGAAAGCCATACAGCACCTAATTGCCCAGGATGTAGCTAAACTGACTATACTGAGAAAAGAAGATAATGAAATAATACTAGTTAAACTGACTGAACTAAAAGAGGAAATTGAAATTATACTAAAAAGAATGGAAAGTGAAAGACAAGAGATAAACATAGACAGAGAAGTGAATGTAGTATTGGATGAAAATAGGAAAGTGGTCAAAAAGAACATAATACAACAGGAAAACAAAAACAACCTAGAAGAATCTATCAAAAAACATGATGAGGTACTTTTACCATACTTAGTGGAAAAAGTTAGGGATAAAATGATAAGCCTGAATGAGGATTTTCTTGAGAACATGGTAGATAAGAAACACCAATACAAGATGTAGAATCGTACACATATCTTGGTAGCAATATTAACAAAGTTGGAGGGACAGACAGTGATATCAAAATAAGAATACAAAAGGATAGAGGAGCTTTCATTCCATTGGGAAAAATATGGAGAGCAAAAGAAATTAAGTGCAACACAAACATCAGAATCTTCAATTCAAATGTGAAATCAGTCCTATTGTATAGCTCTGAAACATGGAGAACAACAAAGACAACAACCAAAAAGCTACAGACTTTTATAAATGGGTGCTTGCGTAGAATAGAGGGATTAAAATGGTATGACAAGGTTACGAACGTGGAACTGAGGACAAGAACTAGACAAGTGCCAGTGGAACAAGAGATGAGAAGAAGACGATGGCGATGGATATGACACACACTGAGGAAACCTGTTGATAGCATTACAAGGCAGTCCTTGTTCTGGAACCCCCAGGGCAAGAGAGGCAGAGGTAGACCAAGAAGCACATGGAGAAGAGAGCTGGAAACAGAGGTGAAAATGATGAGGAGAACGTGGAAAGAACTTGAGATGATGGCACGTGACAGGAGGACTTGCCAGGTGTTTGTTGAAGGCCTATGCAGTTTTTAAAGGAACTACAAGACCAGATAGATGAAACAAACTATTTAGATGCTGATATAACAGAGGAAGAAGTAACTAGTGTAATAAAAGAGAAATCTAATACTGCATCAGGGCATGATATACTTAGTTATGAAATCCTTAAGAAAGTACCCAAAAAAACTATAAACGTAATAACTTCCCTTTATAACAAAATCTGGAGCTTAGGAAAGATACCAAAAGCATCGAAAGTAGCTATGATAGTATCCATCCTAAAACCCAATAAGGAAGCCCAAGATGTAAGTTCATTTAGGCCTATCTCCTTAACATCACAACTAGGCAAAATCAGTTATATAGCCCAACCCAGTCAGGGTTTACAGCAGACAGAAGTACAGTAGACAAGCTTGTAAGATTAGAACACGATGTAAAGCTAGGGTTCAAGAGGAAAGAGAAAACAGTGGCAGTCTTTCTAGATGTAGCAAGAGCATATGATGAATGCTGGAGAGATGGAGCTCTTTACAAAATGAAAAAGATTGGCATTACTGGTAAAACCTATAGGTATCTAGAAAACTTTTTACAGGACAGATATTTTGCTGTACAGGTGAACAATGATAAGTCAGAAATATATGAACAACAGAATGGAATTCCTCAGGGATCAGTGATTTCACCTTCAATTTTCAATATAGGTGTAAACGATTTAGCAGATGAATTTAAGACATTAAGAATGCAGTATCACAATTTGCAGATGACTGTGCCATTTGGCGATCTGGAAAAAACTTGGACCGTGTTTACCAAAAACTTCAAAAACAAATAGACAAAGTTTCAGAGTGGGTGAAAAGTTGGGGCTTCCAAATTAACGTAAACAAAACAGTAGGTGTGATATTCAGCAACGGAAATTTTTTAAAAATAACAAAATCAATATAACCATTAAAGGACAAAAAATATGTACCTCCTCAACAACTAGATTTATGAGCTTAACTTTAGATAAACAACTAAATTGGAATAAACATATAGACAATTTAGTAGAAAGCTGTAGGGGACCCCTAAATATACTAAGGATAGTAAAAGGCAATGGATGAGGGGCCAGCAATAAAATAATGCTCATGTTCTACAAGTCTTTCATCAGGGGGAAACTAGATTATGCCAGCATAGTCTATGACTCAGCTGCATCTTCTAACAAAGCAAAACTAGACAGAATTCAAAATGCAGCCATGAGAACCATTACAGGTGCATTTATAACAACACCAGTAGAAGTACTAGAAGCATACCGCCCCTTGGTCTAAGACGGAAAGAACTAAGATTAAATTATGGGAGTAAAGTAGCACAAGAAGTGACCCACCCAGCATATAAAGCATTTGTCAAAAACCAACCAAGTGTATAGGACGTCCCCTTAAATAAAGACAGATAACCAACAGGGTGGAAAACTATAGAAGATCTAACACAGTTCAAAGAACTGTCAAACACAATTAAAAGTAGTAATAAATATAGAAGCACAATACCACCCTGGGAACTAAAAAAAAACAATCATAGAATACTCACTTACTGAAAAGATCAAACAAAACATAGAAGATAAGGAAGCCAAAACGATAAGTAGAAAGTTCATAAATCAACTTACAAAACAAAGTCTGGCCGTCTGCACTAATGGATCCAAGGGTGATAGTGAGCAACTAGGTGCAGGGGTAGTAATACCACAGTGGGGAATTAAGAAGAGCTACAGTGTAACTGAAGGGGCGTCGATGTTTACCGCAGAGATGGTAGCAATTCTTAAAAGTTTAGAAATAATTGAAGATAACCCACCAGTTACGATATTTACAGACTCACTATCTTCACTACAAGCACTAGAACACCCAGGTAAATGTGGCCGGCCAGACATAAAGGAAGAAATTCTTGCAATTAATACATCACTAGGGAACAGAGGATGTAGTGTGAGGCTAGTGTGGGTTCAAGCACACATAGGTATAGCTGGTAACGAGTTGGCAGACCAGAACGCCAAGAATGGGAGAATAAGTAAAAACAATATAAGAGCAGGACTGGGAAGGTCGGAGATCAAGAGCCAAGTGAAGCTAACTATAAACGAGGAATGGAAGACAACATGGAAGAACAGTAGAAAAGGCAGACACGCGTTCAAACTGCTGAAAGAACCAACAAGGACGTGCCAGGTCAGAGAAGAATTAAAGATACCATCGAACAAAAAGCTGTGGCGTCTCCGTCTCGGTGCAGCATACTTTATGATAGAGGAACCACACTGCCAAGAATGTCAGGAAGAGAATGACATAGACCACTACCTGATAAACTGTAAAAAGTACGAACAAAGGCTTGAATTAAAAACTTACTATAGAAATCCTTTCCCCGAGACCCTTTGAAGTTCGTACTCGGGCTCTTTGATCTCGGAAACGGGCATTAGTACAGAGAAAATCTCCGAGAAACCCGTTACCCGTATAAGTCACTCAGAATTTTTGGATAGTCTAAGCACGCAGTTCTAGAACCATTTTGCTAAATGTGTTAATAGCATTCATGGGATCTTTCCTTCTGATATTCTGGTAATAGAAATTAGTGTTTAAGTGTTTAAACGGGTTACCTTTTACCAATTAAAAGTGTTAGCTTTACCATTATAATTCACTTAGATTTTCTAGCTGTTAGAACTAGTGAAATAAAATACCGAGGAGCTATTTAATACCAGATGTTCAGTTATAATGTTGATTTTCACCACCCGCTTTCTCGCACAAGAAGAGACGGTTTTAGTTGACTGATTTATATGCTAGGCGCGACAGGTAGTGACAGAAAAGAATTCACGTTATATTTCATTTCGTGTTTTATTATAAGTGCCTATTATTTAATACCATACGATGACAAACAGACGACGACAATTTAATAGCTATTAACGACAGGCGATATTTATGTAAGTGCGCGTATGGATAATTGAATTGAACTTTGTGTGTTGGTCAGACCCATACCCAATTAACCGTAGTTTTTCACGTTTGTGTGTCTTGTTGTCACATAGCTGTGTGTGTTTGTGTGTGTGTAGTTAAACTTATATTTATATGTATGAGGAGGGCAAGGTTGTCTTGTACTAACTTATAGTCGTATAGATAGGCTGGAATAGAGAAACTTGCTCATTCCAGAGACATGTCTTTTCCTTAAGCTATCACCCCGTGAAATCTATTTCTCACACCTTTTCTCACGTATCTATCACCATCCACTCTACTCAGACGGGGCTAAAAATAACTCTCAACTTATCTGTACGACATATACATAAAACAAAGGAAAACATATAAGGTTAGTACTTCAGAAAAGACATTCAACCAAATAGAAATTAAGCAACAAGAACTAACAAATCATTAAATAGAAAATTTTAAACAAATTTAAAAAAACAGAAAAATTAGCAAACTTACTAACTACTCATAGGACAAGGAAAGACAACGAGGTTTAAAAAAAAACAACTCAAAAAGAACAAATACTAATACAAATTAAAACCAAATGTAAAGGACAATAGTTATATATAAACAATACAAAAGAGAAAATAAAATGACAAATACTAATATAAATTAAAACCAGCAACTGCAAGAGACAATAGTTATTTAACTTAATACAAAATTAGTAAATAAAATGACACTAAATACCCCAATTATAACCAATTTTCAGGTTGAACAGGGTAGACCAAGATGGAACGAGAAGAGGCAATATTGGGCAGTTGTTAAGTGCCCGCTTCCACCCATCACCTCTTCAAAACAACAACAACACTCGAAGAGGCACCTGAGCAGTTACTCCGGCACTGACAGGAACGTGCTGTTACCAAACTACTCGACTCCTTACTTGAGAAGGAACAGTCAAACATCCTCTGGGAACTAGCAGTGACTGAACCAGGAATCAGCGCCAACCATTGTCACCATATTGCAATCTAAGTACCCAGTCATCTTCTTCTTTGATCCTTAGCGGCCGACCGTCAAAGCAGTCAGCGGCCATCACGCTTGGTGGCGTCTTGTAGGGCAGCAAAAAACTGCTTCCACGTTGCTTAGTCGGCAGCCATCCTTCGTGCAGTGCCCCAGCTCTGATTCATTCTTTGCACCTCAGCCTCCACAGTTCTCCGCCAAGTTATTTTTGATCGGCCTCTCTTTCGTTTTCCTTCCGGGGTGTGTTCTTGTGATGGCATCGGGGTCTCTTCTGACGACATGGCCGACCCAACTCCAGCACCTGCTAGTTATGATGGTGTGCATGTCCTCTTGGTTGCTCCGAGTAAGCAGTTCTTGGTTGGTGATGGTATTCGGCCGAAAGATTCGGAGAATTTTTTTTAGGAAAGAGGACAATTTCAACATTTCCTTCTCTGTTACTCTCCAGCATTCCGAACCATAGAAAAGCACAGAAAATACATAGCTCTCATATAATCTTAATTTTGTGCTTGTGCTGTACTAAGAGGACTTCCAGATGTTGTTTAGACTAGCAAAGGCTGTTCTTGCTTTGTTCATTCTGTTATTGATGTTTTTGCTTGCTCCGCCGTCTGGTGTTACTATGCATCCAAGGTATGTGAAGGTATCTGTCTGTTCCAGTTTCTGATTCCTTACTGTTATGGGCTCAGGGTTGCCCACATTGAGTGTCATGACCTCTGTCTTCTTTAGATTGATGTTCAGACCCACCTGCTGGCTATACTTATTAAGTCTATACTTTTTTTCCTGGATGTGTTGATGAGAATGTGCGAGTAGTGCAATGTCATCTGCATATTCCAGATCTTCCAATGTAGAAAACGTAGTCCATCTTATTCCTCTTGGACTGCTCTCTGTTGTCTGACGCATCACCCAGTCTATGACTGTTAAAAATAAAGTGGTTGATAAGGGGCATCCCTGTCGTACTCCTGTCTTCACCTCTGCCCAACGGTGTATGTAAAGTTGGCATAGTGGCTTTTTATGATGGACACTATGCAGCTTGGAATTCCATAAGCCTTCAGTATTTTCCATAGAGTGTCCCTGTGTATACTGTCAAAAGCCTTTTCAAAATCAACAAAATTAATGTACAGCACTGCTCTATAATGTTCCTGAGGGTAAATATATGATCTACACATCTTCAGTTCTTTCTAAATCCTGCTTATTCTTTCCTCAGTTTGTGGTCTACTGCTTTTGAAATTCTCTGTATAATTATCCTGCCTAGTATTTTGCTGGGAACTGAGAGAAGAGTGATTCCTCTCCAATTGTTGCAGTCTGCAAGATCTCCCTTCTTGGGCAATTTGTTCCACTTCGTTGGTGTTGTCCCTGTTTTCCAGACTTGTGCAAATAGTGGTTCTAATAGTTCTGCTGCTAGCTCAGGGTCTGTCTTAAATAGCTCTGCATTTAAGTTATCGTGGCCAGGTGATTTTCCTTTCTTTAACCCTTTGATTGCTGTGATGATTTCTTCCTTTCGTGGAATATCTGTATTAACATCTAGATCATTTTCAGCCTCAGGAACATTCAACTGTGTCTCTGGTGGTTCCTTGTTCAGAGTTTCTCTTAAATGCTCTGTCCATCTTGTTTCCTGTACCTTTGTTGTGATGATGAGATGTCCTTGCTTATCTCTTACTAATGTAATATTGTTTGCACCTCGTTTTCCGCTGATGGTTTTAGTTATTTAATATACTGTGCTTTGTTCATTTCACAGTGCTGCCTCTTCTGCCTGTCTTGCAAGATCGTCTAGAAATGCCATTTTGTTGGCTCGGGTTTGGATTCACGTGTTTTTATCACTTTTTAACGACGTCGCATTTCAAAAGTGACTTCTTTTTCTCGTTCTTTGGTTAATGATGTCACAGAATGACCTTGAAACTTTTCATTTCTTGTGCCATCCCGTAATTCATGTTGTGGTCTTTGAGTTCTATTTTCCTACTCGAACAATATTTGATATTTTCGAGTCATTGTTTACACTTCTTCCTGTAATAATTCGTCATGTCTGTTTACCTGAGAGAGTAGACAGGTGATGTAATATTGACTGACATCAATATGTTGGTAAAACTCTCGTGTACCAGACATTCGTGCCTCAGATTAGCACAAAGATCGCCCTGCGAGTTTGATTAGCGCTGATATGGCTATGGTAACTTCCTAATTTCTCTCGTGGAGAGAACACAACCCAGATGGTCACACGATGAATGTTTCTTTGCACAGGTACAATGCAGTAAATTATCCCGTGGTGACCTATTACAGACATGCACCTGAAAGACGGAATGTTGTAATACGTTTCCGGGAAGACATTGTTTGTGATAATGTAGGAAGTCGTGCGTGTAAACGATAATGGTCGGAAATAACAATTCATTATATGTAAAGTGACAAATAATTACGCAGAATTTTCCTATGAGGAAATTGTTGGGATAAACCCCATCATAACACGCATGATTGAATACAATTGGCTGGGCAATTCTATATGTTATAAACAACACTTCTGATTGGAGCCTAGTCAGATAGTAACAACCACGTGCGTGGGACGAAAGTTGCAATATAATCTGACACTTTCGTTGGTTGAAAGCACTGTGAAATTCACCTTGTCAAGAAGACAGCCAGCTAGCCAGAGTAAGGAATAGGATCAGAATTCCATTTATCGGACCAGGCCTTGTTTGAGCATATTGTGGACTTATATACCAGGAAAACTCTACCTACATTAACACGGAAATCCGGAATCCTAGGAATCTAAACACAGTCAGAGCGGGAGCCTAGTGTAAAGTAATACCCCACACCGCGTGTAAAGAGGCATCTTAAACAAGTTGCTTTAACTATTTCTCTGAGCCAGGAGTCAGTATTCCCAAAGAGATTTTAGGGTACGTTGTACATTTCATAATTCTATATTTTATGGTGAGATGCAGAAGGGTAAATGCTCCATCGGTGGCCAAAAGAAGCGCTTCAAAAACACGCTTAAGACTTCATTAAAAAATCTTTGGCATAAACCCTCACACATGGGAAGCTGCTGCGCAAGACCGAACCACTTGGCGCACATCTCTTCGTAAGGGTGCAGTGGCATGCGAGGTATCCAGAAAAGCAGCAGCGGAGACAGGCTAGAAAAGTCAGTGAAATAAAACCTTCACCTGAAGCGAACATTCCCTGCCCACACTGTCCAAGATTTTTCTAGGCCCGCATCGGGCTCATGTCACCTTCGTACCCATAGACTAACTTAACATATTCCTAATAATTGGATGAACAGAGTGGTCGTCATCACCCATGATGGACGAACAACATTTTACATTTATTAACATGTGAAAATGGCTAATGGATGTCCAAGTCATACAAGGCTGGCAACCTCAGCATATAGAGTGATGATTTCATGAACCACCACTGCAAGAGCTGGTGACTGCTTTATGCGGGTTCTCATAGAGAACTAAAAGCAGAGGCAGCCCCAAGATCCATTTGGAGCAGGAAGTGGATGATGTTAGAACTGATGTACATACTTATTATTATATTCACCTTTTAAACCAGTGCAAATGTAAAGATATTCAATATAAATGTAATGAATGTTTTCCGCTCACTGGGATTAATATTAATGCTCAGAGAGGGTAAAGTTCTGAGGTAGATGGGATGGTGGAATGAAAAGGGGGGTGGGGGGCACATTATTGTGTGTCAGGAAACCCAATACTCAGGAGGGTATTTGTTTCTCTTCTTTCATAATACTAGTCGGTGGTACCAGTTGGGGGTACTATCTCTTGAACAAAATGTGTGGTATAAGTGGCCTGCTGTCAACGCTAGACATCATCATCAGACGGGTCTTGAAGACGCTGGACCAGCTTCGTGTTTACTCTCTGATATTTCTTGGAACGTGTCCCAACCTTCAGACTTGACCAGTGACGAGAGTGCATCAGTCCATAACCTGCAAAAAACCAAACATCGGCTGGAGCAGAAACCAACAAACTTACTGGCAGCTAAGTACAAACTTAAAAGCTGCCAAGTGAACTTTCAGACAATTCCCTCAATATCCATAACATCACCCTGTGATGATAACCTTTTTTTAAAAGAGAATAATTCATTTTACACTGTTAAATATAATTGATATTATTAAATGCGTTATTTGTATATATACTAATTTATACGGTAGTTGATTTAATTCTTTTGAGTGTACTGCACCCATATGTCTCAGTCACCTTAGATACACTTAAAACAGAACTACTAAATTAAGATTTCACTGAATTAAATCAGTTGGGGGCTTGAACGAGTTAAAAAAGAATATTCTTCAGCCTGTGATTTTACTGTCAGCTGTAACTGTCATTTTTTAAAACTATGCACACAGGCCATTAGTAAATAGTGGTTCATTTTGATCATGGCCATTAGTAAATAGTGGTTCATTTTGATCATGCTTTATTCTGTTAGTATCTTTGCTAATGTTGTCTACACAGTAATTGGTGATATTACAAATCCGCATCTATGTTCAGATGTTATAGCAAACCACGTAGAAAAGTTGAGCTTTGTTCTTACAGCATTTTTGTATTCTTCATAGAATGTTCTTGTCCTTCAAATAAGAACTCCGCATTGAGGACAAATTTACGATCCCTGTGCAGAAATGCCGGTGTGCGACAACGATTCTCTTTTCAACTTTTTTTGTTTTGAAAAAAAAAGGGAGGGGGTGTCTTACTGGCTTAAAGCTGCATTAGGAAAACATTTTCAAACTCCAGAGACTGAATTCAGCAGATCATTCTGACGAAACAGCCCTATTATCTGGACATTACTGATTACCTTACCTTCCCTATGCCAGAACCGAATCCAGATAAATGATAAAACTTGGTGAGTTTGAAAAGTCAACTCCGCCTATGCCGGTCCCAAGCCCGGATGAAAAAGGAGGAAGGCGGCCTGCATGGAGGCCGTAAGGAGGCAGCCCCTCCACCATGCAAAGGCACAACAGGCCAATCACCTGTTTGCTTTAAACTATGATTACGAGCAATATAAGAGAGAAAACCGGACTGATTCTAAAGGCGACGAACTGGAACGGACTACGGACTACGACTTATGGAACTTGGAACACAAGAAGTATAAATGGGAAGGAAGAGGAGCTGAAGGAAGAGAAGAGGAAAGCAAAACTAGAAATCCTGGCTATAACGGAAACAAAGAAAAAGGGACAAGGAGTCATGGATCTCGATGGCAACACACTGTTATACAGTGGTGTACCCACATCTGAAAGAGCTAAAGGGGCGTGGGTTGCATTGTGGCCAAAAACCAGAAAGATAGTATCAAGGGATGGAACTTTGTCTCAGAGCGCATTATGGTTGTAAAACTAAAAGAAGGAGAAACCATAGTCAACCTGGTCATAGTGTATGGGCCAAATGAGGATGAGAAAGCAGAGGTCAAGGAGGAATTCTTCGAGCTGCTTCAAAGGACAGTGGATGACTGCCTAGATGAAATTATCATGCTCGGAGATTTCAATGCCAGAGTTGGAAATGACCATGCTAGATGGGGTGGAGTTATCGGAAGATATGGAGACGATACTCTCAATGACAATGGAAAGCGACTCCTTAGATTCTGCAGTGAGCAGATTCTATCATTGCAAACACAAAGTTCCTCCATAAGCGCATACATGCATACACTAGATGTGAACCAACAAGGAATGAGAAGTCAGTGATCGACTATGCCATAGTTAGGAGGAGCTCATTCAAGTATGTCCGGGATGCTAAAGTCTGGAGGGGGCCAGAGATTAGAAGTGATCACTACCTGCTAACAATCAAAAGAACAACTGAAAGAGTTGCTCAGCCTAGGAACCGCCCAATGCAAGAAACTAAGTAAACGAACCGGAGAAATGAGCATTAGGACCTACAAGCTGAAAGAGCCAGAAATTAAGACCAGATATCAGGGGCTTATTGCTGCAGCGGTGAGCAACACAGAAGAACGACCTGATGACGTGGAAACCCTCTGGAATAAAATCAAGGATATCATAAAGACAGCTGCAGCAGAAGCATGCGGTGAAGTCCGACTTGGGAACAAGAGAAAGAGGACACCTTGGTGGACAGAGAAAGTCAAAGAGAAAATAAGAGAGAAGAAAATGGCATGGAAACAATACTTAAGAGCTAAAAACACAACAGGACAGATGGAAAAATATAGAGAATATGTGACACTCAGAACAGAAGCAAAGAACAAAGTGCTAGCAGCAAAACAGAAGTCCTGGGAAGAATTTGGAGAAAAGCTAGAAAAAGATGCACAACAAAACCAGAAATTGTTCTGTAAGACCCTAAAGAACATGAGAAAGGAAAAACAATGCCCTCTCAAATTTATAAAGGACAAGCAAGGCAAATTGCTTATTGCCCCGAAGGAAGTAATGGAAAGATGGAAAGAATATTTCTCACAACTCCTGGATGGTGAGCATGGTGAAGCATCAGAAATGATAACCACTAGCACAGAAGAGAAAACGAATGATGGTGAAGATGACATAAAGATGGAAGAACTGAAGGCAGCACTGGAGAAAATCAAGATGGGCAAAGCAGCAGGGCATGATGGTATAACACGAGAAATGGTTAAGTACATGGGAGCATCAGGCGACCTATTACTCTTAAGGGTTCTACAGGCAGCGTGGTACAACAAGATCATACCAAAGGATTGGGAGATTGCCATTATAACACCAATTTTCAAAAAGGGTGACAATCGACAGTGTGGAAACCATAGAGGCATATCCCTTCTCAGTGTCCCTGGTAAAATCTACTCTAGAATCCTAGAGCAGAGATTCCGACGCCTAGCTGAGCCACAACTGGATGAGGTCCAGTGCGGATTCCGAGCGAACCGAAGTACTCAAGACCTAATCTTCACACTCAGACAGCTGAGTGAAAAGGCCCTTGAGTATAAGAGTGAGATCCATCTTTGTTTCCTAGATCTGGAAAAGGCGTTTGACAGGGTCCCCTGGAGCAAACTTTGGGATTGTTTGGCAAGGAAGAACATTCCAGCACCTCTGATTCATGCTATACAGAGCTTCTACAAGTCTTGCAGAAATTATGTGAGGACAGCAAACCATAAGTCAGAAGAGTTCAGGACCACCACTGGTGTAAGACAAGGTGATATCCTGTCACCTTACCTTTTCATACTCCTCATAGACGATGTCATTAAGGCATGTAAGGAGAGAACAAGAAAGTACTCAGTAGGGTACTGGAAGATGAGACAGGTCTGTATTTCGGAGCTGGCATTTGCTGATGATGTTGCCCTGATTGCTAAATCAGAGGCACATCTCCAATTCAACCTGCAAGTCTGGAAGGAAGAGCTGGAGAAGAGAGGGATGGTCTTAAGCAGCTCTAAAACAAAATCCATGGTTATCACGAGAAGAAAGAAGACATCAGATTAAGCTGGGAGAACAGGTCCTGGAGCAGGTCGACCACTTTAAATACCTCGGAGCTATTATTGACCGAAAGGGAGGCATCAAAGAAGAGTTGGCCACTCGAAAAGCAGCAGCTGGGAGACTTTTTCAGGCCATAAATCGAGGATTCCTCAGCAAGAGAGAGGTTGGTAAGAAAACGAAGATGGCTGTATACCGCTCCACCTATGTCCTAGTCTTGACATATGGATGCGAGTCATGGGCAATGACTACAACCCACAAAAGCCAGATCCAAACCTCAGAAATGAGGTATCTGGGGAAGGTGGTTGAAGTAACAAGAAGAGACATGGTACGCAACCAGACGATACGTCAAGGCCTTAAATCCCACCCCCTGCAGGCCCAAGTAGAACAATCCCAACTAAGATGGGTTGGCCATGTCTGCAGAATGGGAGAAGATCGGCTACCACGACAAGCATGGGAAACAAAGAGCCAGGGATCCAGACCCCCAGGACGACCCAGAGTCCGCTGGGAGGACAACATTAGACAATCTTTGAAGGAACGAACGAACGAACGAACGAACGAACTTTATTTTCAAAGGGTTAAGAATTGGGCACGCAGGCCCGTCTGACATTCTGCCCTTCCTCTCTCTCTCATCATGTATACTGTATCCTTTCATCCTCACATTTACTTTAAGCATTATTAAGGCATTTATCATTATAAAAGTAACATAACATCAAACATTTGCAATAATCATCATAATTAAAGTATGTTTTTAAAATAAATAAAGATAGATAGATAGATAGATAGATAGATAGATAGATAGATAGATAGATAGATAGATAGACAGATAGATAGACAGATAGACAGACAGAGGACTAGAATGGAACCAGGCCAGGAGGAAGACAGCCGATAGGATTGTCTGGCGCTCTCTCTTCCAAACCTCTACACCTCACGGTAGAAGAGGAACGACTAAGTAAGTAAGTAAGAGTTTGAAAAGTCACAACAAAGCTGGGTCATAGAATCCAGGAGCAAATCGAGCTTATAAATAAGTGACGCGATAGTGAGAAACAGACTTGGAGAAATACCGTCCACACTGGCATAAGTGTTCTGGGGAGTATACTTTATTTTACATTAGCCGTAATAAAACTGCTGGCTGGTCAGTTCTGTCACAACTGGATTCTTCGCAGGGATCAAACCCTGTCTCCTTGGTCTGGAAAGCAAGCATATATTGAAAGCGCTTATAACTCCAATAGATAAAATGCTAGCAAAACAAATCATGGAGCACATACATAAGATGCTCTCGAGAACAGATGTGCATTACGTCAAATTTTAAAATATAGAACAGAATAGAAGAAATAACAAAAGTAATAAAACAAGTCAAAATTTCTGGATCAAGAGGCGGAAAAAACCTTACTAAGCTATGACAACACCGCACTAAACTTCCGTAATATTATCATGGCAATGAGAACACGAGAGGACACTTTTCATGCGAAGAAACGACAAAAGTGGCAACTAGTATATAACAATTAAATAAATACACAATTTCACATCCACCAATTAATTTCAGATATATTTATTCATTTTTACACTTGTCGTTTTCTCACAGCTTTACTATATTTCTCAATTTTGTTTCTTCTTTGTGCCTTGTGGCTGAAGAACTTTCGTGTTTCCAGCATATTGATGATTTGTTTAAAACAACTGCCAAGACCTTTGTGATAAAGTAGTCTTTTCTTGTTAGTCTTTTACCTTTTCCATCATCGTTCTTATTTTACTTCTCTCCAAGTTTTTGCTCTTTCATCATTGTCGCCTAGAGATTTATGATCAATAAATTTCTATATTCATTTCTTTTCTACCCGTGTCCTCTACTTTATTATCGCTCTTTTATCCCTTTCCTGTATTTTTCGCATTCGTTCGTTTGCGAAAAATATATTTCTTTCCCATTCTGACTTTACCGTTTTTTCTCATACACTGGCAACGCATTCTATTACATCAGATTTCAGTCGCTGCAGGTAGACGACAAACTGTGAATATCCGTCTAGTCAGACAAGAGAGCAGACATTTGTCTAGCATTTCCATCGGACACGTAGCTTCTATGACTAAAGTTCTCGGCGAGGTGTGGAAACTGCCATCTGCCTCGACCAGAAATGAGACATTCGTCTAGCATTTCCATCTGACACGGCACTCTACGGCCAGTTTCTTAGACGGAGGTGTCAAAGACGTGAAGTGGGAGTTTATGGCAATCTCTTGGTTTACGTAAGTGTTAAGAGGAGAGGGGAAGACGGGGGGGGAGGGGGGGGGGGGTCGAAATAATGTGGGATCCTTTGTCTATTTCATATATCTTAACCGGAGTTTTAGATTTCATTCACTCAGTAACTTCGCAGTCAAGACTAGAACAACCTACGTTCGATTCCTAAGAATCTCTGTTGATAGATGATGGCATTTAGTTGGTCGAAGTGGATTTAGTTCTTAGTAGTTCTGTGTTGAGGTAAATATAATCTAGTATTTTGCGAGTGATTAAGTGTTAAATCGCTTATTATATTTCACTAGTTTCTTTTGTGAAGAGTAAATAATTTATAAGTCTGTATTATTCTCTAGTGACGTGTTTCAGTGGAAAGCAGAATAAATTATAAGTTCTAGCTTAAACTCATTTGGCTATTAATGAATTTAATTAAACTACTAGAAATCAGTCGAGAATATTTTAAAAACTAACTGATAACTGCATTGATTCATCATTGAATATTGACGAAATACGTCTGTATTTCTAATTCATGATGATTGATTTTATGAATTACAAGTGTATACCTTACTTCACGGGAGTTTTAAACGATAAGTCAAGCTCTCCGCTTGCAGTTTATAATGTAAGTTATAACCGAGTACAGAGTATGTATAGTATTTTATACGTTGTTTTCTCTTTATTCGGTGAAACTGGGGTGGCCCAACTTTGCCAGCGTTTTAGTACAACTGAGAGAAGAAACATTTTTTTTATCTGGGCCTATTGCGCCAGATTATGTTTCTTCACAAACTCCCATGTACATGCAGCCCTGTGGCGAGAAATATTACAAACATTAACATTCCGACATTCTAAATACTTGTGGTGTGAACAATAATTATCTATTGAGAGAGAATTCACCAACCGGTCATCTTCCTATATAAGGGAAACATCGTGATTCTGACACTGTGTGCCCGCTTAAATCTAATTCTTACCTGAACTGAGTAAAGTGACAATAACTAAATCTGAACAAAATATCGCATGAAGAGGACGCTCCCCGGACCCACAGGACGAAACCAAGATCTGTACAGCTGGGTATCCGCTTCATCAAATGAAAGCAGATTTATGTTGAGAGTGTCATAAAGTGCGCCAGACGGCGAACACCATCCAGACATTAGGTAAGAAAGTGAGACAGGGATCCCTGCTGAAAGAACAGAGTGAAAGTAGACTGAGTGATTCTTTTATGATAAGATTTGTACACCCACTTTGTAATTTCATTTTTTTTTTCAAATTGTTGCTAACGCAGGTTCTTCCTCTCTTAGGATAGAGTAAAGTATCAATTCTGTTCTTAACCTTAAAGGGAAATCTTAGACTAAAGTATATGTATCCGTGACTCTTTGTGGCTATCACTTTTCTTCTAACAGGACTGTGGGCTATACATCGGGGGAAAAGATCATACCAATGGGTCTATCTTTCTTGTAGCAATTCATTGACTTTATGACTATTTGTATATGCTTAAATGTAATTATATATGTTGTGATGGAAGTTTATTTTGATAATTAAACTTCACAATTAAACTTAATCAGTGTGGCGGTCAGTTCGTTCCCAAATATCTATATTTTTCATTGTCATAGGTTCACGTGTTTGTGCGTCTATTGTCGTCACTTATGTGTGTGGGTATGTGAGGACAGATATATTAATATATATTATATTAGAGTTGTCTGACTAATCTAACTCTGTTGTAGATGATAGGCTGACTGAGAGGAGCTTCTCGAGTGTCAGAGACAGAATCTACTATATTTCCTCCACCTCACTCGTGAAATCTATTATCTATTTTTCACCTCCCACTGAGCTATCGCTTATCTCTATGTCTATTCAGTAGGGACCAAACTAAGTCTTAATCACCTATCACAAATCTACGACAATCATTGCTTTTACATAAGTTTAACTTTAAGATTTCCCATATTGGCGTACATCTGGCTTCGTTTGATCCTATTGTCCCTGTTGGCTATTGCAACACATGGGCAATGGGAAGAATTAGTTTGATAGCTTAATCCCCCGTTCGAACAGCCGGTGTCAGCACAATTTTAACACAATACAAGCCAGCCGGGGCGATTGAAAACAAAGGACTTGCGAGATGTACAGGAGTCCTTGTTACCAGATTGTATATTGTTTGACGGCGAATAAGCTTAGATTTGTTTGCGTGCAGACAATAAAGGGAACCACCATACAACAATGAGACAATAGGTGGAGCGTCAGCAGGTCTGGTCAAAAGGAAATATGGCAGGCTACAAAGAAATTTAACTCTGTCACAAAGAGATAAGTAATTTCTCTATCAAGCGACCAATCCCAAGCCACGGTTTCCCTTAGCACCTAACATCGTGCATACCGCAAAGAGTTTGTTACGAGAACCCACCACTTTTGGGGGATTGGTCTTCGCAAGGCGCGTTCAGATGTGAACGACAGATTTGTGGATCAGAGCGCGGAGCTATAGGCGACAGCCCACGAATTAACATACTGGTAACACGAAAATTTAACCTGACGCTCCGCTGGTCAGGACATTTACAACACCCGTGGAGCATAAGTAGAAGAGTTGTCCCTAGCTATACTTTCATTCCAGTGTGGATTTATATTCATTCCTGTGGAATTTAATTTTATATAGTGTCCTTAAGGAATTTGCGAAGGGAACAGGAGCCCTACATAAGTCTACATATTACGTGTTTGGAAGGAAGCTAGAAAGTCTAGGTCCAGAAAGCAGATTTAACATGATAGGACATCGTACCCACGCCCGCGTTTGAATATGTCGGTGACGCAGATTTTTTTCATCTGTTTATCAAGTGCTCACAGTTGATTTGGATATATATATAATCTCAAGTTCTACACACTCAAAAGCTTATCGCTCGAGTTAAAGCACACACACGTTGATTCTCCTATATCATGTTCAACTCACTTAAAAGCATATTTCCTAAATCAAGATCACATACTCATAAGTTGATGAGTCTATATATCAAGATCACATAACCATTAGTGATTCATCGAGGTATCAAGATCAAGCACTCACACGTTCATTCATCTTGATATCAAGTTCAAATCACTCGAATGCTTATAGCCTGAACCAAGTTCTGCTACTCAATGCGTCAGTGCATGAAGTGAATTCATATATTCAAACCGTGTAATGCAGGACGTAAATTCATTCAATCAAGCTTCATAGCATGAAACACACTTGTTACCAGTCTAGTCGGTGCCTTTTCAACAGCAGATAGCAGAAATTTGCGTGAGACAAATGTCAACAGTTTAGATAGATTTCCAAGCGTTGAGGGACATTACATCTTACACGTTCTCGCTACTACACGTGCAAAAGCTTTCATCAATAAGTACTCGTCTTGGAAAAAACCCACACGGTGGAACAGACACTTAATTGGACAGTGTATAACATACAGTGGAGGAAATTTGAAAGACTCATGGACAATGCAGATGTATCTTCAGTGAGGTAATACTTAATATATTGTCGCAAACTGACGGTAAATTTGAATTTTCCAATCCGTCCCAGCCTCTTTACTGGCATTTCTCTGAATTTTTTTTTAGACAGCCCCTGCACTATTTAATTGTTCTGTTCTTCTTGTATCATCTCTAGCAAAGACCGTCACTATTCGGTGCGTCTAGCTTTTCATTGCGTGTCGGCCCCTTATTTAAGATTCCCTGCTGTGGGCGCGATCGGCAGCTTAAAATAGCATTGCATAAGACGCACCTGTGGTACGCCAGCCCAGGGGGGACGTTCCTCGCACGTCATAGTGTTTTGACTACACTAGCCGATGCACGGGCGGGCGCCTTACTAGAGGTCTCTTGTAGTTCAGCGGTACAGCGTGGCCACCCTTTGAAAGCTGGGTAATTTCCTTAAGTCTCCAACAAGGGGAGAGAAACTCGCATTCATTCTGCGCCTTTGTAACGGGCCTTTTTCGTCGATCGCTGGTTAGTCGCAATTTATATACATATACATTATGTATATTACACGGAACTTAGTGTCTCCGATGTAGATTCTAGACTAATGTTTGTTACTTAGGGTTACGTTGAAAGTGGGGTGGCCCAGACACGTGCACTGGCACGCAAACGCAGATGGTTAGATCAGCGTCCTTTCCAGGACTATATAGGCCTGATAGTGGTTGTCTTTACACTTCGCTAACAAACTGGGCCTGAGGACAGACCGAATGAGACACAGGCAATTGTGGGCATATAATTCGACCAGTGTCGCCTAAGATTCTTGGTATCTCGGGGTGAGCTGAGACTTTGTAAAATAATAAGTGCTTAGTTATTAGTGTATATAAAACTGATAGCAGTGACTTGCAATTTTTTTCTGTGGCAACTCCTAAGTAATTTATTCAGTAACGTGTCATGTTAAATGTACCAAGGTAGCTCCGTTACAGCATAAACTAACAAATACTTAATCTGTTGACAGCCTCATAGTTTTGCTAGTGTTTACAATGGGTTAACTGTATGCTTAGGCTGACATTACTTTTGGGGAATTACAGTTGGATAAATTATTTATAGAAATCTTTACTAGTAATGTGGGCTTGCTATAACAACTGAATTTGTGGGAGGCAGTTATTGTATTTTGGGAGTAACTTCTCATGGCAGGGTATGGACTATGTAATGTCTAGGCAGCCTAGAGAATTAACCACCCGCCAGTGAAAGAATTATTTCCTATGTATCATAGCAGCATAAACATTACCTATGTATATATTCCATTTTAGATATTATTATTTTATTCCTTTTTCTATCGACCCCAAGAGGCGCATACAAATTGGTTGTGTAATGTATTTAATGCTAATATTTTATATAAATTCAAGTAATGATATAGTATGAATGGTGCATCCTCACAATGAGAATCACGTGGTCGGAACACCCATAAGTTCAATTAGAAGAGGACATCCCGTTGATTTTACGGACAGAGCAAATGCTCAGATGTACATGTATGTACAAAATATATTAGCCTATGTGGGATGCATGTTGACAATTGATATTGTGGAAGTAACAGGAGGACAACTCAGGTGGAAAGAGACAACACAGAGACTTGCCTAGCCATAATAAGACAAATACTGTAATATAACATTAATGTTATGACTTTATTTTGCTTGAGGTAATGGGTGTATGTTTGGTCTTTAGTTCCAGATACCCCCACTGCTAAAAACAGCTGACTACAAACACAAGCTGAGGGAACGCACTAATTCTCCCTCCTAACAGTTTGCAGCAAGACGAGTGTCAAATTGCCTGGCAACTATACCTACTTCGCCTAACCCCTTTAAATGGGTGGAAAACTACGTGAATATCGATTTCATTGCAGTGTAGAACCAGCGATCGCAGCCTGACATCATGTATTGCGCAGTAGTGGTTTCCTACTCGCCTATTTAGTAAAAGTCAGAGCATAATGGCTGTGTAGGGGTGGTTCATTTTGGAGTGATATTTATTATTACTTCTAGTTTTCTGGTTCACGTGAGATTTGACTTTAGTACTGGCTTATAGCCCGCCAGAGATGTTAAATTGTCTCACTCTTTATTTAAGTGTCCAGGTTCCTCCCTAAGTCCTTCTATTGCTGGTGTTAATGTTATTGAGCAATTGTAGTCGTGATCATATTATTACTGACATACACATCCACATTTTCAATTGTAAAATAATATGGCAACTACTTGATCCAATCAAGATGAATTTTATTTACAACAAATTAGTCAGGAAAATGACAATCATTGTGTACATAATCATTTTGTACATGCTTAAGTCCATTGGTACCAAAACTCATTATCAAATTTCTCCTGTTCGAGTGTGCATACAAATTCCAGGTTGTATGTTAACATCTTTTCTTATCCAAAATTTCAAGTTCTTCCTTTATCTTGTGCGGACATATCAATGCATATTTATCTTATGGCAGTTTTGTTTCAATGTATCTTAGAATTTATTTCCAGACATTTAATCCTCCATTTCTTTACGTTCTGCCTTTCCTGAGGTGATATGGTTTTCATCATACTTTATACATTTTAAAGTAAAACAACGAAAATCGAGCGTAGTACTTACTGCATCAAGAAAATAAACAGAATTATAAATCCTGTAATACACAACTGCATTGTGAATATAACTGATAAACCTCAGTTATCTTATAGTTGAATATCCTCAACTGACCACTAGACATGGGTACGTCTTTCTGCTTCACATAATTCTGCTAGACTGACTTACTAAAATTTTATTCTGCCAGCAAAGCTTTTTGAGCTAACTTGAGCTAATAATGTTCTCATTGGTTAAGGATCATGTGACAGTCGCATTTTAACCCGCATTCCCAAATATCACCATGACTACTGACGGTAGACGAGCGTGCGTCTTTTTACTAACGCTGACCTTAGGGAGATGACACCGCTTCAATTCCCTTTCTTCAATGCTCCGGGTTAATGTATTTTTTATTTAAGTTTAGCATCTATTATTTTTCTTCAAGAAAATGGTAGTTTACTTTATGTTATGAATGCTGGTGGTGGTCATACGGCCACGTGGCCTCCAGCATATCAATCAACACATCATTGCCAGCTTAATTGAAAGTATCGTTCTGTGTGCTTAAACGGAGTGCTCAGTCACAATAACAGGTCTCAAACCAGACTACATGTCGAGTATTAGATACTAGGCACACCTGTTTTAAATCATAGCGCCAGGAGAAGAGCGCAAATAAGGACAGTTGCCCTGAGCTGAGCTCGACTAGTTATGCGTGTATTAGCTGTCAGAGGAAAGACAGAGTTAACCGACTACCTATCTTGGTTTAGGCAAGATTAGTTCGTTTTGTGAAAACGGCACAAAGGATAGACACTATCCTTTCAGTGGATTTATAAATTTTCCCCATCAGTTTATGGGCCGAGGCATAAAGACCTGACTTAAGTTTGTTTTTTGATTTTTCACAAGCAGCTGAGGGATTTTTTATTTTACCTGTAGGTGGCCTCCTGTTTTGTTTTCCTTGATGTATGAATTGATGCAATTATTAACTTTGTTATTTGATCAGTTATTGTTTGCTGGATTTGTATTATTTTCTTCTGTACAAGCTAATGGTAATGCGCTGTTCACAACCTTCATCCATATCTATAACTAAGTAACTGTGTAAGCTCTTACTATTTCTCTATCTATCTGTGAGAAAGAAGAGAGAGCGGATGATACTTAAGAATACATAAGTGAGTTGTGGGGCTTGGAAAGAGAGATAGCTTTAATAGATCTTCTTCCTGGCTGTCTTAAGTTTCTCCCTAACTTCCCGGATCATCTGTTTTCTCTATAATTGTTGCAGTTCACTCACGTTGTTGCAGTTTACTCAAATTTTCATACTCGACAAAATACTTCTAAAATACGCAACTCTTGACATATATCGCATCATCATTTCACTATTTACCTACTTTTACTATCATTTTTAATTAACTATATTTTTACATTTCACCTGTGTGTGAACTGTCTCTCACCATTATCCCTTTTATGTTCTACTAACCCTGTAAGTGTATCTATTTAACTAATAAACTGTATAGCCATGTTGATCATTGCTTGGCTATTTAACGTACCATTCGTGATGTCCGAGTTAAATATTTACATATAGATAAAATCCTTCATTTGGGAGCTTTTTATTTATCGGGATCAGGGAAAGAAGTTAATGTCCATGATTTATTAGAATACACTAACTAGTGGAGAGCATTCACCTTATCTTCTTCGTATCCTTACCTTGAATAGGTCTCTTTCTTAAGCAGCCAATTTCTGGAGACCTTACTGACACATTTTATAGGCCATCCCCATCATACTAAAGCGGTGAAACCATTGGTGCCCCGCCCAGTAACAACTATATACAACAACCATGTAAATTAAACTTTTCCACGGATGGCACGTCTTTACTTCAAGGGCACTCTTCATTTTCTCTCGAAACAGATTCCGGGCTAAGACAGTATTCCAAAATGGGACAATTTTGAAATCATATCATTGCAAAGAAGCCGTCTTGGATGTAATATTCTTGAGACCTTTCACAGTTTATCTTCACATACCAGTCAAAAGCTTTGTTGTTGTCTATAAGGACATTGAGTCCTTACTAATATTCTATGGTTTTTTCGATAAGCTGTCTTAGTTTGTATATTGTATCTGTTTACCCTGCTTCTTTTTTGTATCCATGTAGCGCATAGCTAAATTCGGAGTCTGCTACTGATCGTGTGTATTGCCCAATCATTTTCGCTAAAATTATACCAATATTACTAACAGGGGAAATACATTCCTCTTGTATGCCATTTGTCTTCCATATGCATACAACAGTTGCTCTCGCACAGCTTTCTTATATTGTTTTTTTTTTTCCTGTTCAATTACTTCAAGCCAGTTTTCTCACATGCTTTTACTGCTTCAGTTATAATTTAAGCTGCGGCATCATGTTTGTTCACAATGACTTCTCTAACTTCTTGGTGTTATCTGTAAATAATGAACCAGGGTGCCAAAAAATGAACACAGAAGTAACAAAGACGGAAACCTCAGGGAAACATAAATAATAAACAGTGGGCAGTGTTTGTGGTGAAATTACAGTGATGCAACGTTAAAATTCCTCCAATTATAAAGATAATAGGTAAAATAACATGTAAGGATAAAATTATACGTAAGATACGATGATACATTCTCGCCTACGCCAGCGTTTTCTAGCGCCATTGAAACTAACTATTTAGAATATGCAGACTAAACGGTTTACCCTTTTAGACGGGAGGGAAACGGAGATAAAATAAAAAAATATGACGGTCGGAACACGTGTTTGAATCTAAAAGTCTAAAAGACGCAATTTGTAGTTTTAAAGAAAAAAATTACGCCACTAGTTGACACAATGTAAGGAATTGGTAGAAAAACGACCTTAGCTCTTGTTAGAAACAGTCGTATCTTGGACGTTTTACGGTAATTGGTTGTTTTGTTTAAATATAGCGGCAAACGCCGTGGACGAAGGTTCAAAAACAAATTTCAAAAACTAACCTTGAGAAAAGTAGGTTTTTCTTTAATAATAATGTTAGGAGAGTAAAAACTAGCTAGTTTGATAGCCCATCTTAATCTGACAAATAATATACTTTTAATTACACAGACGGACAGATAACACGGAAGATATTGACGAAAGACTGTATTGTTCAATACAGACTAGCGAACAGTTTTTTGTGCATATTTTCACTAAAGTTACATTTTGACACGTCCTTGAGCCGAACGCATAAAAACAAACTGTAATTGGACTAGGGGCAAAGTAGGAGAATAGTAGCTAAAAATAACTTAGCATAGAAATCGTATAAGTAAGTGGGGCAGATTTGTGTAGTTTTTTCTTGTAGTTAGTCCAAAAAAACAAGTGTAATTTTGGGAAAAACCAAGTGGAGACAGACGGACCGACAGAAAAATACTACACACTAGACTGAGATTGGACTGAAATTGGACTTTTAGTTTGAATATTTGAAAAGGTAGAGGGGAAGTCCGCTGATTGGACAAAAGCATTTATATTATTGAACGAGAGACGCACGCTTGTGCCATTTTTAAAAGACTGTCCTTAAACACAGTTCGTTACTGCTAAATGAGTGTTTTCCAGAAGATATTATATATTATCAGTGGGACGCCATACTATAGCCAGCAGCTCAGCTGAGTTTTGCTAGTACAACGTAACTGTGTTTTCACATTTTGAATTGTTCATTCATATTCATTTCATTCATAACCCTCCACTCCCAAAGGAGCATAGGCTTTCAACAAACACATGCCAAGTCCTCCTGTCCCGTGCCATCATCTCAAGTTCTTTCCATGTTCTCCTCATCATTTTCACCTCTGTTTCCAACTCTCTTCTCCATGTACTTCTTGGTCTTCCTCTGCCTCTCTTGCCCTGGGGGTTCCAGAACAAGGACTGCCTTGTAATGCTATCAACAGGTTTCCTCAGTGTGTGTCCTATCCATCGCCATCGTCTTCTTCTCATCTCTTGTTCCACTGGCACTTGTCTAGTTCTTGTCATCAGTTCCACGTTGGTAACCTTGTCATACCATTTTAATCCCTCTATTCTACGCAAGCACCCATTTATGAAAGTCTGTAGCTTTTTGGTTGTTGTCTTTGTTGTTCTCCATGTCTCCGAGCCATACAATAGGACTGACTTCACATTTGAGTTGAAGATTCTTATTTTCGTGTTGGATCCGATTTCTCTTGATCTCCATATATTTCCCAATGCAATGAAAGCTCCTCTTGCCTTTTGTATTCTTATTTTGATATCGCTGTCTGTCCCTCCAACTTTGTCTATATTACTGCCAAGATATGTGTATGATTCTACATCTTGAATTGGTGTTTCTTCAAGTTCAACCCTGTTATCATTACCTGCATTTATTCTCATTATTTTTGTCTTTTCCCTGTGTATTTTCAGACCCAATTGCTGTGACCTCTCATCGAATGTTTTCAATTTGTCCTGCATCTGATTACGGTTATGGGACAGAAGAGCCAAGTCATCAGCAAAATCCAGATCATCCAACTGCTTAGTCAGAGTCCACTGGATTCCATTTCTGTTGTGTGTTGTCGATGATCTCATAACCCAAATCTATTGCCAGCAAGAAAAGAAATGGAGACAAGAGGCATCCCTGTCGCACTCCTGTTCTTATCCCAAACGGTTCTGTAAGCTGTCCTTCGTGAAGAACTCTGCATGTCATGTCTTCATATGTTTTCTTTATTAAATTAATGATCTTCAGGGGAACTCCATAATGCCTCATCAATTTCCAAAGTGATTCTCTGTCTACACTGTCAAATGCCTTTTCGTAGTCCACAAATCCGATGTATAGTGGTGAATTCCATTCCAGACTTTGTTCAACTATTATTCTCAAAGTGGCTATCTGGTCTGTACATGATCTGTTTTGTCGAAAACCTGCTTGTTCATCTCTCAGTTTCTTGTCTATGGACTCTTTTAATCTCTCAAGGATAATCCTGTTTAATACTTTTCCTGGCACTGATAGTAACATTATTCCTCTATAATTTGTGCACTCTTGTAAATTTCCCTTCTTAGGCAACTTAACCAGATATCCTTCCTTCCATTCTGCTGGTATCTCTTCCTTTTCCCAGACTTTACCAAGTAATTTATATAACATCTCTGTAGCCGTGTCGATATCTGCTTTGATGGCCTCTGCTGGAATGCCATCAGGTCCAGACGCTTTTCCCTCTCTTAGAAGCTTTATGGCTTTCTTTATTTCTTCCTTCGTTGGTCTTTCACCGTTAATTTGTAGCTCTTCTTCTGCTGGCTGGATGTCCGGCGGGTTTTGTGGAGCTGGTCTATTGAGAAGGTCCCCAAAATATTCTGTCCACCTCTTCATTTGCTCTTGTATATTGCTGAGCAGTTTCCCATTCTTGTCTTTTATGAGGCAACTTGTTTGCTTGTATTTCCCTGTTAGCTTCTTTGTGCTGCTATACAGTTCTCTCATATTTCCTTTGGCTGCAGCATCTTCTGCCTCTCTTGCCAACTCCTCAATATACTTCCTCTTCTCTCTTTTGATACTTCTTTTTACTTCTTTGTTTGCTTCTGTGTACACTTCTTGAGCCTTGGCTTTGGAGCTTCTAGTTTTGCTTGTGTTTAACTCTGCTTTCTTGTTTTTTCTGTCTTTTATCTTATTGATGGTTTCTGTTGTTATCCATGCTTTTTGTTGTCTTTCCCTTTTCCCCAGTATTTCTTCACATGTCTCCTTCCATACTGTTTTGACCTGCTGCCAATAGTCTTCTGTATTCTCTACATCTTCCAGCTGTTGGAGCACTTGGAATTTGTTGGATACTGTGACCGCAAATTTGTCTCTTGTTTCTTGATTTCTTAGCTGTCCTACATTAAACTGTTGTCTATAATTTTGCATTGTTGCATATCTCTTGAGTTTCATCCTCACTTTGGCTATCAGAAGATGGTGATCCGATGCCACATCTGCTCCTCTATATACCTTTACATCCTGCAATGATGATCTAAACTTCTTGTTTATGCATATATGATCAATCTGATTTTCTGTTCCATGGTCTGGTGATATCCATGTTGCCTTGTGTATTCTCTTATGTGGAAACATGCTTCCTCCTATAGCCAGTTGATATGAAGCACAGAAGTTTGCGAATAGTTCTCCATTTTCATTCATTACTCCTAGCCCATGTTTTCCCATGACTTCTTCGAATCCAGTGTTGACTGTACCTATCTTTGCATTCATGTCACCCATCAAAATTGTGATGTCTCTTCTTTTTACTTTATCCATAATTTCCTGTAGTTTAGTATAAAATGCTTCTTTCACAGACTCTTCTTTGTCATTAGTTGGTGCATAACATTGGATGACATTTACATGAATTTTCTTTTTAGCTGTTTTGAAAGAAGCTGTTATTATTCTGGGTCCAACAGCTTCCCATTCAATTAGTGCTTTCTGTGCTTCTTTAGATAACATAAGAGCTACCCCTTCACTGTGGTGTGAACTTTCGTCTTCATGTCCTGAGGACAGCACCAATTCACCTGTGATGAGTTTCTTCCTGTCTACCCCCTTCCACTTTGTTTCACACATTCCCAGAACCTCGATTTTGTATTCCCTCATTTCTGCTGCTACTTGCGCCACTTTCCCTTGTTCGTTTAATGTCCGAACATTCCAGGTGCCAAATCTGGAAGTTCTCCTAGAAGAAAGAAGGTTAGTCAGCAACACAGACTCCTTTCGGCTTTCTCTGTGTTGCATCATACGCCTCCCCGCGAGAGGACCTTCCCCTGTCTTGGATGGCTGTGTTTTATTTTCTTTATTTGACTTGTCCATATTTGTTGAAGTTTTTTGTGGTTTAAATTTTTTTACAGGATGGTGTAACCGACCCCATGCCCAACCCTCCTTAGTCGCTTTTTACGACATGCTTGGTAGGGGACAGTGTTACTATTCTTTGCTCCCCTTTCGGGCCCCGGTAACACACGGGTGATTTTGAATTGTGGTAAGGAGAAAAATTCATTAACCCTTTTATTTAACATTTAATATTTTGAGTGATTGATACTGCCATATCATGAAAAATGGATACGACAAGTGAGTGCTTATGCTAGGTCCCCAGCGAGAACCAGGGCCTAGAGACAAACACATAATAATAGAAAGCATATCAAAGACTATAGAAGACAGATCTATATTTGAGATCAGTGGGAACATAACACCCACCTTATTGGAGGGAAGAGGAAACTATTGAACATATTTCGGATGCAATGCAGTCTTTGGAAACTGGTACTATTTGATACCACCTGGGTGAGATGTGCTGAGCTGGTCAGAGAGATCTGACCCAATCTTTGTAAGTTCTGTTTGCTTTGTTGTGTGTGTAAAATTGGTGCATTAAGCAGTATGTGACCCATGGCACAAATTTTGGTTTCAGAGTTTCTGGTCTGGCACTACGCTAGTGCCAGATGCTTTTGTAGAAGTACAAGAGTGGATGCAGAAGCAGCCTAACATTTTACTCCAGCTATTGTGAGGAGTGGGCTACTAGAATTCTGTACTGCATCGTCACAGGCCAGATAAGTGAATACCTGGCCTGCTGTAGATTCATCACACTGGTTCCACAAATAAATAAATAAACCAAAATCGTGTTGATAAAAACTGTACTGCAGGTCTATATTTCAAAGACATGAACATTGTAAAACAGAGATTGGGCATGATGACACCACCCCAACTAAACATCCAGTGCTAGTTCTTCCAAAGACACTGTAGTCAATATTAATATTAACCAATGTAACCATATATTTATGTATAAAATTTTCATTTGATTGTTCAATATATATGCACCTTTATTGATAAATACATATTATTTCATACGTCCTGACCAGAAGAAACATTTGGTTCAGGACTAAATAAATGTAAAAGATTGTCAAATTTAAATTCTAAAGACAGTGTTAGTTGATTTTATCATAGAGATTATTATTCTTAGTATTAGACTTAGTATTTACATGTGTGTGTCTGTATATTTAATTACACTAACTAACAAAAAAAAAATTTTTTTTCTTTCTCTAACATTTCTATGTTTTTCTGGTCAATTTTAATGCGCTGTTTTTAAATCTGCAAACCGTTTTTCTCTATCAGGTCGGGATCTCTAGAAATACGCAATTGAAGTTTTTTAACAGCGCATACAGTATTACAACATCATTCGTACAAGAAGTATAACAGTTATGTAGGCTTGAATTTCTTTGCAGTCGACTTTCGTCGGTGAATGGCATGTGGTACATCGCCATGAAGCATCCAACAATAATCGGCAAGCATGGTCACATTCCACCATCCTTGATAACGTGACTCCATTACGGCGATATCTTGATGGAATCGTTCTCCATGTTCATCGCTGACTTCGCCAAGGTTGTCAGGAAAAAAGTCAAGATGCGAATCGAGCAAATGGATTTTGAGGGACATGTTACAGCCCATAATTTTGTATGCATCTATGCACTGCTTAACAATATGCACATAGTCGACAGATTTGTGATTTCCCAGAAAGTTATCGACGATCAATTTGAATGCCATCCATGCGCGAAGTTCACTACCATGTAACGAGTTCTCGAATTGTTTGTCTGCAATAACTTTCCTAATCTGAGGTCCTACAAAGATACCTTCCTTTATCTTTGCATCGCTAACTTGCGGAAACTTTTCTCGAAGAAAAGTGAAAGCTTTGTTCGTTTTATCTAACGCTTTTACGAAATTCTTCATGAGCCCCAACTTTATATGTAACGGTGGTAAAATGATGCTGTCTTTGTTAACTAATGGCTCGTGTATTACATTTTTATGCCCGAGCTGCATACGATCCCTGATAGGCCACACCTTTCTTGCATAAAGTTCCTGTCTGTTGCGGCTGTCCCATTCACATAGGAAGCAACAAAATTTAGTATACCCAGTCTGCATGCCCGTGAGAATTGCAATGACCTTTAGGTCTCCACAAATCCGCAATTGGTAGTCATTGTACTTTATTTTTGCCAAAAGTATAGCCATATTGTCATAAGTTTCTTTCATATGAACAGAGTAGGCGACTGGAATTGATGAAAATAAATTTCCGTTATGCAATAACACGGCTTTTAGACTAGTCTTGGAAGATTCGATGAAAAGTCGCCATTCGTTGACTATGTGCTCATGACCGAGGTGCACCATTAGACCGTTTACATCTTTGCAATAGCAAATGTCATCATCCATCTCAAAGTATTGAACAAGTTCTCTGTGTCTATGACGAATATTAGGTATCGGAGTATTGGGCGCTAAAAGATTCCATTCTTTGAGTCGCGAACCGAGTAATTCCGCTTGTCCTTTGGTAAGAGCGAGATCACGTATTAGATCTGAAAGTTCTGAATGGTTAATTAAGTGAACACCATCATTCACCGGTATATAATCCGAGTCAGAATTAGTTTCTAAAGCAGGTAAACTATCATTTTCTGATGGTTCATTCACGTCCAACGGATATTGTTCTGGTGGAACTGGGATCGGACACGTGATTGGATCATGAGGCACTGGTTTCGAAACCGATTCAATATTTGGATAAACCACAGACTTTCTAGTTTTAAAAGTGAAACCATGGATATTTGTCAAGCAGAAGTAACAATCAGTAGCGTGATTTGTCGGTTCACGCCATATTACTGGCACTCCAAAAGGCATCGACTTATGCTTCGGCGATTTTCGTAACCAACCTGCCAATGTATTTGAAAAAGTCGAACAAACTGCATTTGGCTTCCAAGATTTATTTTCATCAGCAACTTTCGAATCGAAATAAAGTTCATATGCTTTCTTTAGTAATAGTGTAAAGTTTTTCTGGTGAACACGATCGGTAAAATATCCGCACACGTAACAGAACAGATCAGCCGAATTTCTACAACTTCTGGAAGCCATATTTCGCTCAGAATTATTTCAAAATACAGTAACTATTTGAAAAACAGGGTAACATATGTCATGCATCTTTTAGCAGTATAAAAAGTAGAATTATTTTGCATTTAATTAATTTTTAATAAGTTATATAGTAAAAATGAAACGGAGCAAATAACGGTTTCCCAAAAATATATTTATTCACAAATATCTTAAGAACCCGATGTGATAGAGATAAACGGATTTCAGATTTGAAATCAGCGCAAGAAACTGACCTAAGAACACTTATTCTTATATAAGAAAGAAAAATGTTGTTTGTCAGTGTTACCTACACATCACAATTCAGTACCCTAGACATTTAACGTAGCTAACATACATAATAGCAGAATAGGTCTGTTTGAGGTCATAAGTGGTAGCAGAAAGGCCTTCTGTAACTCACATAAACTGTTATCATCAGGAGCCTTCACAGCTGACCTCATCCAGGACACTAGGTAACCTAACAACCACGCAATAACATCAAAAACCACTACAGTGTTGTTAGTCACAATTCACTCCTTTATCGAGGCGATGGCGCCGTAGGATGGTCCTGAGTTTGATTTCCTGGTACACCCTGCTACTTTTCTACTGTCTAGTTTTCTACTTTTTTATGTTTTACTAGTGCTTCCAACATGCCCGTTTATGTTTATTGTTATCTATTTACTGTAAAACTAGTAATAGAAAGTTTTAAGAAAAGAATTTCAGTTTTAAACATTATAACACAGCCCTACAAAAAAAAAAAAGTTTTTTGGTGCCAAACATTTTACTCTTGATTGTACATAAATGAGGCCTGCTCAATCCAAATATCACATTTACTTGTCTGTAGCAGCTCTAGTTTTTGAGATACAGACATTTTTGTATTTCATTAATACAGGATGACCCACACACACACAAAAACGGGCCGGCGCGCGCACTTATTGTGCGCGCGCGGGCCCGTTTTTTTTTTTTTTTGGGTCACCCTGTATTATTACAATATTTTCTATATAAGGCTATGTAAAAAAACGGTTCTTGTGCGTTTATTCACCGGTTAAATCAAATTCTGGAAATTTATTACCAAAACTGAGAACCGTACTTTTTCTTGACTGAAAAATGTTGATTTCACATTGTGATTTGGGAGGCAAGTTAAAAAAAAAAAAGCGTTTCTCTTGCATTCATAGTTGACACGCTTACGACAGACCCGCCCTCCACCCCCCCCCCCCCCCGTATTTTTAAAAAAAAGTTTATAAACCAATAGAACGGAATTGAATCAGTTCTACAAGTTAACGGTACAAAGGAAACAAGGGAAATCGCTGCCGTTGCCTTCTCTAACTCAAGATCAGAGTCAGGCACCCTTTTACAGCTGGTTTGACTGATGCGTGACACATGTTCCCTTCCTCGCTGCCGTTGCCTTCTCTAACTCAGGATCAGAGTCAGGTACCCATTTACAGCTGGTTATGGAATTGTTACGGTATATGTTAATAACGCCGTCTGCTAAAGGTTAGCAGACGTGCAGATGTAAAGGTTAAGACATTTAATATATTGCGATAGATGTTTCAATTATTGAACGCTCCATACACGATCGATTATGACGTGTCTGGCGTTGTTTGGGTCACAGTCGGTAACTAGGAGACGCGACCCTTTGTTACTTGACCGCCAAGCTGAATAGCTGCGTTTTCTAACCTTCCAATTCAATGGCATGATATAGCCATTTATATGTGCATTTATGATGGACCAGGGTCAGTCCTAGAACTCTATATGAGAGGAAACTTATGGAGGTTAGTGTTTAATTAGAATCCTCAGAAGGAGGAGAATAATCGTCCAATCCGTATGAAATATTCAGACTCGCAGTCTCACTGTCGGCAGGTAGCCATGTCTATCTGCGCGTGCATATAGCTGTGATGTTCTGACGACAATACTGCATTGTATCCTTAAACGGACATTGACACGTAAACCAGCAGTCTACGTTATTGATTAATTTATGCATGACTTATACGGACTTATGTTCTGCTCATATTTGAAATGATCATCCTGTGTGTACATGTGATTAAATATTACGGACTCAACCTGAAGGCATTAATTACTTGAACTCAGCAACATTAATGAAGGTCCAGCATCGAGAGGTGGGGAGACCAGTTTCCTTCCTCGCTGTCTTTTCCTTCCCTAACTCAAAGTTAAGTACCCATTTATAGCTAGGTAGACCCCATCTCTCGATGCTGGACCTAGTATGGTGAAGTCTCTAACACTCCATAACCAGCTGTAAATGGGTACCTGACTCTGATCCTGAGTTAGAGAAGGTGTGGTGAAGTGGGATGTTATAAATATTTATAGGGGACTTAGTGTACTGACTGAGATCAGCTGTGAAGGTATCTATATCTAATAAGAGTAGTGTATTATAGATAACCTTACTTGCTGCCACATATATATATATCTCAGTCAGAATTATTCTGGAATAGTGTGATGACTACGTTGGATGTCTAGGGTATGTGTATGATGAAGTGTAAGTCATAACAACAACAGACAGATAAACAATTTAATTTATTCCACCACACTTGACAACACTGTGACACTCACATACATAAAACACTCTACAAGGATATCTTAAAGGAGTCACTGATAACTTTTCAAATAACAATATGTATTCATTGCTGTCATGAATGAATATGTGTCCTGATTCAAATACAAAGGGAACCAGGAATCACAATCAATTTTAATTACAAGTTATATGTACAGAATTTCTCAATATGAATATTGTAGTGACATATATTATTAAAAGTATCCTATGTGTGTCAGTTGTGTAGTAGTAATATGAGGTAATACTGGTTTTGTTTTGTTCAAGCTCTGTTGGTATTTGTCATCATGACTTCAATAGTTTGTCTTTATTGGAACTAGTATTGGAGATGTTCTCAGTTCCTGATATTAAAACAATTTACTTCCCCTCTTAAGTTTATGTTACAATGTTATTTTAAGATGGGGGTACATAATTTTGAGCTCAGCTGGCCACATCAGCTTATCTTGCGTGATGGCGGCAGGAAAAGACTCCTCTGCTCGATTTCTCCCCTGTGCTCTGGAGACACCTCACTGATAGCTAAATGGACCAAGGAGTATGCTGTCCGACTCTGGATTCAGCAAGGCTCTGACCAGGTGCTGCTCAATAACGTCAAGACCACGGTCCCTGAAAACAAGAAGGATGTACCTTCTACTTCATAACTAATTGATACTCTAGTTCTACACTGAGCACAATACAACACAAACATTGAGTTCAGAGCGTTAGGCCAACTGTCAGCTTCATCTGAAATACTTTATACCAGTATTAACCTCCTTAATGGTTACTACGCCTCTGCAATTCCAGCATTATTTCTTTCTAGTCAATCATCTAGGTGTCAGTGTACTGTTTGGCCATTCCATGCCGTTTTACTTTCCTCCGACACCTTCTGTTCAGGCTGGAGCATTATAGGCTTTACATCATGTTTGCTACTGAACTACACATATATACAGGCATAAATTAACAATTCACATCCAATTTTCATTAAAAGATACTGAATGTTTCAAGCTTACCACAATTCATAGAATAAACACAGATACGTTGACTAGCAATGAATTCTGGCACAAATACTGGCACAAATTCCCATCTGCTTATGTTCCAGGCTTTTATTTAGCAAAAATATGAGCTGGCTTCAACGCACTGTTGCTTTATCAAGCTTATTTGAACTAGTGGTCTCGAACTAACGCTCCTAAGTGATTATATCAGCGAGTCTGGCCAATGGAGCCACGTTTCGACAAGTGTTTGAAAAAATTTTACCTTCCTACGTCTCCCCTAACAACCAAAGATAGTATTTATAGTCCGACCAATCGTGTTTAGTCTTATATTTGTTGCGCTCCAATCAATTTGGAGTTTACATGGCAGGCTATTTCCGTACGTAAGGTTTTTTCAAACACGTTATAAAAAAATTTTATGAGCAGAAATGATTTCATGCTGTCAGGCATCCCCACTATTATATTTTGGTTATAACTTCTTAATTCCTAGACTATTTGCGTAACGTTTTACATATTCTTTGTCAGCAAGCCCTAAGGAACCCAAATATACAAATTTAAAAGAGCCAAGTGGCTGCGTTCAAAATATGCAATTTCTTCTACCTCCTGTTTCGAAGATGTGCTGTCTGGGTACTGTAATGTTTTCAAACGTAAACCCATCTAATGTTATCTTTTCTAATAAGAGTTTTTCAGGATTTAAAACCTAACTCTGGGAAGGTTAGTGTTTTTATCACTGTCCGTCCGAAAAAAAGTTAGTGCATGTGGCCTTACACGCGTGATAGTAGTAATTGTGTATCGCGTTACGCTTGTTGGGGTGGCATTAATAGCGAGACGCGTGTTTAATTTTGCATGCGTTCCTGATTTTCATTCGCCCCTCTCTCTCTTTCTATTTGAGTCCATCTGTTCGTTCGTTTTGGTAACGTAATATAATTAATGTTAGGATTAATTTAGGTCATTACGCAGTGTGCCTCTCAATGTTTTTCTTAGAAATGCAATACCCGTTTTAATGTGTTGTGGAAACGCTTGTATTTATGCAGTGGCTTATATTTAACGTGGAACCGTTACAATTTGCAGACGAAGCATAAAACAAAGGGGGATTTCGAGTACATTCCTTGTGACAGCACTGTTATTTTACCATTGCTCTTTTGTTTATTAAATTTATTTGTTAGGCTTTATATTTACCTGATAATTTATATATGTGGATTAGAATATTTCACGACAGAAGGCAACGGCAGCGAGGAAGGGAACAGGTGTCACGCATCAGTCTAACCAGCTGTAAAAGGGTACCTGCCTCTGATCTTGAGTTAGAGAAGGCAACGGCAGCGAGAAAGGGAACAGGTGTCACGCATCAGTCTAACCAGCTGTAAAAGGGTACCTGCCTCTGATCTTGAGTTAGAGAAGGCAACGGCAGCGAGGAAGGGAACAGGCCACCCCACCTCATAAAGCTGGGACCCAGTACATCGAAGTCTATAACACTTCACTCCCCTACGGCAGAATGTGCTACGTGACTACAACCTTACGAACGGCAGGCGTGTTTTAAAAAAAATTCTAAGCAACGGGGGAGGGGGGAGAGGACAATGACACTTTTTCAGTCAAGAAAGAGTACGGTGATCGGTTTAGGTAATAAATATCCACAATTTGATTTAACCGGTGAATTAACGCACAAGTACCAAAAAAACTATTGCTGTCTAGTCCTTTACAAAAGAAAACTGCTTGTTTACTCTCAGTTTCAGTTTTCCAAGAATCTTCCCAGAATTGCCTTTTTTAGATTTTAAGCCACTGCATGCATGTTAGTATGCTACTTATTTTATTACACTTCTAACAGAGAATGGCATCATCTTCAAGAAGAGCATGTTTTCTTTCACTGCATTTATTTTGTTATATTTGTGGAGAGTACACTTTCAAAGAAGAACATAGGAAGCATATTACTGTTTTTGTGAAAAGGGCATACTTTGCTTACTTTAAAGTAAAACTAGGTGACCAGGACAAGTCTTGGGCTCCTCATATTGTTTGCAAAACATGTTTTGAACACCTGCGACAGTGGACTTGTGGGAAAAGAAAATGTTTAAAATTTGGAATTCCAATGGTTTGGAGAGAGCCCAAGAACCACTATGATGACTGTTATTTCTGTGTTGTGAATATTAAGGGAATTAATGGAAAAAATCACAAAAAGTTGAAATATCCAGATTTAGATTCTGCTAGGCAACATGGTCCACACGGAGATGACAAACCAATTCCAACTTTCAGTCAGATTTCGGATTCCCTGCTAGAAGATGAGACAGCAGTGGCATGTGGAACGACAAGTGACAGTGATTTCGAAGATGATTTTTCAGAAGCTCAACGCTTCGACCAGCTTGAACTAAATGATCTAATCCGAGATCTATATCTCTCCAAGGAATCTTCAGAACTTTTGGCTTCAAGATTTGAAAGAAAAAAATTTACTGACTGCTGAAACAAAGGTTACATTTTATCGCAGCAGAGAGCAAGGTTTTATTCCATTCTTTTGTAAAGAAAACAACCTTGTGTTTTGTACTAATGTAGGAGGTCTTGTTAACAAAATGGGTGTAAGATACACCAGATGAGTGGCGACTTTTCATTGACAGCTCTAAAAGAAGTTTGAAGGGTGTTCTCTTACACAATGGTAACAAATATGGCTCAATTCCAATTGCTCATTCTACTACAATGAAGGAGGAGTATGCTACAATAAGCACAGTTCTGGAAAAATTGAAGTATTTAGAACATAACTGGATGGTTTGTGTAGATCTTAAAATGATGAACTTCTTGCTTGGCCAGCAAATGGGATTCACCAAATATCCATGCTTTATATGTTTGTGGGATAGCAGGGCAAAAGATATGCACTGGACAAAGAAACAGTGGCCGTTGAGGGATGAATTTAAAGTTGGAGAAAAAAATATTGTCAATAAGTCTCTCATTGATAGAAAAAGAGTTCTACTGCCACCATTACATATAAAGCTTGGCTTGATGAAGCAATTTGTTAAGGCACTGAACAAAGATGGTACCTGTTTTAATTACTTATGCAGAAAGTTTCCAGAATTGAGCATAGACAAACTTAAAGCTGGAATTTTTGATGGACCTTAAATTAGAAAGTTAATAAACGATCCAAATTTTATTGATTCCATGAACAAAACAGAGTCCACAGCCTGGTCATCATTTGTTTTAGTTGTGCAAAACTTTCTGGGTAACTTTAAAGCAGACAATTATTCTGAATTAGTTGGAAACATGCTGTCGAGTTTTTGTGAACTTGGATGCAACATGAGCATAAAATTGCACTACCTCCATAACCATTTACATTTATTTCCGGAGAATCTTGGCGACTTTAGTGAGGAGCAAGGTGAAAGATTTCACCAAGATATAAAAACAATGGAAGAGAGATACCAGGGACTTTGGGATGCCCACATGATGGCAGATTACAGTTGGACCCGTAAGCGTGACTGTCCGGGCATATCACATTCCAGGAAGTCCTCGAAAAGATCCTTTTTGCGTGTTGACTAAACAAGTGCTAGTGATAAAGTGTTATTACATTTTTGGTAATATATGCACAGTAATTACATATAATATGAATGCAGACTAAAGTCAAAATGCCACTGATAGCACCTAACTCTAGGATTGTACATAACAATTGCCCTACTAATATGGTCATTCTTAGTTATCTCAAAAACTAGAGCTGATAGAAAAAATCTGATTACATTTTTGGAATCAGCAACCCAAAATTACCCAAGAACAGCTATAAAATTTAAGGCACCAAAATGTGTGTATACGGTACCAGTGTAATGCACAGGATGTTTTGGGGTTACCATCTTCAGCCAGTCATCAACAGGAAACAAAGATAAGAAATTTATAAAGGCTAACAGAAAACAGCAAATGACACTGCCAACTCACATTGGGGGGGGGGGGGAGAATAAATATATCAGAAATTAAATTATTATGAGAAAAATGTGTATTTTACTGTTAAATGTTTAGACTATATATGTTCGAAACATCTCTGGCTTACTTAACAATTCTCTGAAACATTTTTCCAGTTTGTCTTTCAGTGACTGCTTTCGTCTTATACTGGATGCCCATGTTTGAATCTCATATGCATGAAAAATATCTTTTGTTCTCATTGCCGTGATAGTGCTGCGATAGTCTCTTATGGCTTTTTTCATAGCTTAGTCAGGTTTTCCCCACTGTCGATCCAGACATTTTGTTTGCTTTTTTGTTTCAATGACTTGTCATTTCTTCCTACCATTCTATATGTGACGTAATCCCCGCCTATTCTAGAGAGCAGCTAGCTTTTATATTCTTCTTCTTGTGATCGCATCTTTGATGTTTACACCGTCAGACGAGTTCTCATGATGAATTCGACTGTTGTTTGAAGTTCCTCTTTAGCTCCATATACCGTAGCTTTGTTTAGTGTTGAGTCATTAGGCCAGTATATCTTTCTTAACTGGTCATACAGAGGACAATCCTGTAGAACATGCTCAGCAGTTTGTTCGTTTAATCCACATGTGCACAGTGGTGAAGCAGACAATCGTAGCTTGTGCATGTGTGTTGCTGTCATTTTCGACGGAGTCATCTGTCAAGTTATTTGCTTATGTTTGTATCATAAGTATAATTGTGTCTTTACCTGCGATGTCAGGTTGATTAGGGGTTGTCTTCCCTTGTTTATTCATTCATTGTGTTTGACCTTTAGGGTCAGAGGTTGACAGTTCGGCGTGGGCCTATGGGAAGGTTTTTTAAGCGGGAGTGAGATATACTTCCGGGAAGCCGGGAGGTCCTGTTTTTCTGAAGGGACCAAGAGTCCATTGTTTTTTCGGGGAGAATCTTCGAAGTAACTGCTATGGCAGTTTTCCCCAGTGAATCTCTGTGCGTCGGGATGACGACAGAATTCCTTGTGTAGTTCTGAGGATTCATTTACCAGGTAATACCGACCTTTATGCATTATTACGCTTTTCGGTGGCAGAACATGTAAAGGATTACCTAGGGTGAACAGCAGTTCACGGATCCGCCATTTCAGAACTTATATATTTGTGCTCGAGGTAGCCATCCAAGACTGTTAGTCTTATATTGTCCAGAAATCCAGTGACGAGGATATATTGTGGGAGCCGCAGATTGGCGGAACTTCTATCTACAATAAGTATTACTGCAGGGTTGGTGATAACCTATTTAACAGAAGTACACGGCCGACGTTAGGACGAGGCCTGTGCTTCCGGCTATTATACTACAGCCTGATATGTGCAATTGGCAGGGAGTGCCAAGTTGCACCTGTGTGTCAAGGTAACTAAGGCATCTGACGCGTTTAGTCAGAGACGCCAAGGGCGACGCTACGAACTGTCATTATTGAAGAACTTTGCTATTGACCATACACGTCTATTCTGATGTTTACCTTTTTGAATGCCAAATGTATACCTATCGATGTCAGGTCAGCATGACCTTGTTACACTGACTGTTCCTGTTGATATTATGTGTGTTCCCGTCAATAAATGTCTTGAAACATGCCTGCAGTGTCAAAGCATCTTTGATTACTGCATGTGAGAGTATGGGTTGCAGGATCTACATCTATACGAGCCTAAACACATTCGCGTCTTCATTCGCACCCACACTCAACTCATCATACGCTCGCACTACACATCTAACAACATGTAAACTGTCTTGGGCCAGTGATCACCTCAACAAGAAAAAAAAATACAGTTACATTTCTGGTGGACCAGTTACGTGGGCTCTTATGATACATTTCTTGTCGCCAATGTGGCCTAGAAACTTACATTTCTGATGGACCAGATCTGTGGGTTTAAAAAGAACAGAGCGAGCATTTGACATTATTGTTGACATTTATGGATCCAGAAATTTACATTCCTGGTTGGCTGTTACATGTATGATGTCTCCAGTTTTGTCGAGAAAGTTACAAGAAGGACAAGTACACATTACACTTCTGATCTGTGGGTCTAAGCTACACACGGGACAGCCGTAACACACAGTGCTAATTCTACATTTGCAAGTTTTGGCTACAACAGGACAGATATAGGTCATCAACGGTTGACACAAATAAACAGTACGAGCATTTATATTATAATGCTACATAAAGCATAACAAGACAAGTACTGAAGTGAACTACTAGGCATTTGCTACGTGGACCATAACTGCATAGAAGGCGGGTTCCTATTGTAAACAGTACTGCGGGTTGTTACACGTTTCATTCAACAACAGACTTTTCTAGGTCAGAGTATTCAAGCTACATTGTTGGAGGTCAAGTGTCTGTAAACAGTACGTGAAATTGTAAACATTCAATGTGCAAGCCCTAATTTGAGAAGGTCATAGTAACTTTGGTTCGTGAATACCACTTTATGTTACAGTGGATTTGACGTTCAGTGCGCGTTTGACATTTCGTTTCTGTGTTCGCAAGGAGCAAGAAATTTATTTTAGTTTCAGCTGTGACTGAACTTGTTCTGCAACACATTGAAATTGATTGCTATATGTTTATGTCACTTCTACTGTTTTGTGTATTTTTCTGCGGGTTTTTCGGTTGGTGGGTCTTACGGTAAATATGCCACTTGATCGAGGCTTACTGTAAGCGGTCTGTAGGTGCAAATTTTCTTAATTTGGAAATTTGCTAGTGACAATTGGTCGCTATTGATGTTAGCTGTGATGTAATTGTACTTAACGTTGTTTTTGTAATATTTTGTCTGTTTTTCAGTTTTGATTGTCGATTTGTTTTGTTTGTATTCTGTAGGTCTCTCCTTTCTTGTGTATTTCTCTACACATTTTTGGTTAAAACAGTGTTGCCATTTGTATTGTTTTGTATTTTTGTCTTTGTATTTTTTTTTTTTGGTTGTACTACATTACTGTCATGCACAGTCTACATACACATACTTGGTCATGTTTTGATATTATTGATAAGGTAGACTCTTCATATAGAGTTTGTTAAATAATATTATATAAGATATTTATACAAGTTCTTTGATAAAAGACTTGTTATCTACAAAGATTAAGACAGTAAAATAAAGTGAAGTGAGTATACAAGTCTAGCATTTCAGACTTGTCTCCCATTGAAGTGGGATAAGGTAATTTATTTAATTTTTTTTCAGGTTTCTGATCTCATTAGACAGAATGTCTACATTGGATTTCTTCATCCAGCAAGGGTTGACCCTTGGTAAGTCTGGTAAAGAATTGGAAGAATATTCATCTGCTCAATTCGCCATTGCATTAAAGTCAGAAGAAAAGAAACAAAAAGAGGAAATTAAATTGAAAGCAGAAGCTGAACTAAAGAAGCTAGAAGCTGAGAATAGAAGATTAGAACTTGAAGAAAGAAGGTATCAAAGAGAGGCTGAGGAGAGAAAAGCTCAAGCTGCTGCTGAGGAGAGGAAAGCTCAAGCTGCAGCTGATGAAAGAAAATTCCAGATGGAAATGGAAGACAAAAAACTTCAAGCTGCTGCAGAGGAAAAAAAACTTCAAGCTGCTGCTGAGGCTGAAATTAGGAAAATGGAACATGAGGAAAGAAAACAGAAGATGGAACTTGATGAAAAACTCGCAATTTTGGAGTTAGAGAAATTGAAATTGGCGAGTACGGGTGCTCAGCAAACAACTTCGAGTACGACAAAGGAGTTTGTTAGTAGGATTAAATTGCCTCATTTCAATCCTTTAAAGGATGACGTAGCAGATTATCTAGATAGATTCCAATTTTTGTGCGATACGCATAACATAAAAAAGGAAAAATATGTTGAACAACTGATGCCATTTTTTACAGGTGACACAGTGACTACTCTTATGACAATAGACGAACATGAGAGGACTAATTATGATGTTGTCAGGGCAGCATTACTAAAGAAATACCAATTAAAACAAGAAGACTATCGTCTTCGTTTTAGGACAATGTTGCCAGAAAATGGAGTAGATTTCTCTGATTTTGTTACAAAGATACGTCGTACATTTACACGATGGGTTGAGTTGTCTCAGATTGAGAAAACATATGAAGGTCTAATGGACTTATTATTGCGAGATAAGGTTTTGTCATCTGTTAATGATTCTTTTCTTGCATTCCTTCATGAGCGTAAGCCTAAAAACTTAAAAGAAATGGAGGAATACTGTTGTCAGTATGCCACAGCACATCCCCATGCTACAGTTAGCAATTCTAAAGTGAAAGAAGGGTTGCCAGCTGCTTCGGCAACACCATATGGCCCTAATTTCAGAAAGAAATTTCAGGGTGCTCAACAAAATTGGAATAGGGGAAGTAATCAAAATTACACTCAGAAGCGGAGTAATCCAACACATGATGGTTCTTCGTCTATGCAGTGGAGACAAGATGGTAGTTCTCGTAATTTTAGTGGTAATAATTTGAGACACTTTCGTAAAGGCTATCCAAATAATAACTATTCAAATTTTCGAGGTAATCATTCTCGACGTCAAGATTATGACGATGGTGAATTTAGAAACCGGGATTCAAACCGGAATGATGATTACAATAGGCAATATGATAACAATTACAGGGGAAATGATAGTCGAAATAATTACAGGGGAAATGATAATCGAGGTAGACCTAGGTTTAACAAAAAAAGACCTTACCAACAGGCAAACTCTGCGCAACAAGAGTTTGATGGAGTCTGTAATACAGTAAATGATAGTGGTAACTCTAGGGCTATCACTGGTTGTGCTTTCGATTTTGGGAGCAACTGAATGCCCCCAATGCTTAACATTGTTTGACTCATCAACTGTATCTACGCTAAGTTGTGGTCACCCTCTTCCTGCTCTACCTGCTACAGTTGCGCATGATGGGAGAGGATCTCTCATCTTACATAAAGGTCTAATAAATGATAGGCTAGTCTCAGTACTTTTCGATTCGGGATGTACTACCGTCGGGGTTAAGGAGTCTCTGATAGATCCTTGCTGTGCCACTGGAAAAACAATCAAATGTGTTACATTTGGTGGTACTATGGAAAGCTATCCTACTGCTATTATTAGGATTGACACTCCTTTCTTCACAGGAGATGTCCATGCATGTCTTCTTCCTAATCCTATTGCGGATCTTATAATCGGTCGTATTCATGGGGTTAAGGAATGCACCCCGCAACAAATTTCTAGTTGGGAAGAAAAAAACATTCAAACGGTCAATGCAGTGGTGACAAGAGCTCAAGCTCTTAATCCCCCAACTTCATCTGATAATAGTAATGAAGTTGATAGCCAAGACGAGCACTTGGTGATTTCCCATGACTCGTTTGTTAAACGTCAAGAAGAGGATCCGTCTTTGAAGAAATACTTCCTTCTTGCAAAGAAAGGGGATCCCAATCAAAATACGAATCACAAATCGTATATCACTATGAAGAATGGTATATTGGTACGAATGGTACAACACTCGGACAAGTCTATGCACTCGCAAATTCTTGTGCCTAAGTGTATGAGAGCCTTAATTCTTCGGCATGCACACGATTCTCAGTGTGCGGGACACATGTGTTTTTCCAGAACTAAAACTAGAGTCCTTGCGTCATTCTTTTGGCCATTTGTGAATAAAGACATCCGAATTTATTGCCGATCTTGCAAAATTTGTCAAGAGGTCAAGTCTAGGGGTCCGAGACATGCTGCTCCTATTCAGGCTGCAGATATTCCGATTCGGCCGTTTCAGAAAATGGCTATAGACATCATTGGTCCGTTCAAAATTAAGTCAGCCAGAGGACACCAATTTATCCTCACTTGCGTGGACATGTGCACGCGTTGGCCAGAGGCTATTCCTCTGAAGAGCATATCAACTGTCGATATCGCTGATGCTCTTTGGCTCGTATTTTCTCGTCTGGGATTCCCCGGAGAAATACTGTCGGATCACGGCACTCAGTTAATTTCGGACGTTATGTCTCAGGTAATGGCTACGCTAGACATTAAAAGGTCTCTCAGTAGTATTTATCATCCAATGTCCAATGGATTGGTAGAACGTCTTAACAGGACACTAAAGAACTTACTTGGCAAGATAACGGAGGATCATCCTGAAGATTGGGACAGGGTTTTACCTGCAGTCCTCTTTGCCTATAGAGAGGTTCCCAACGAGCATACAGGGTTTTCTCCTTTCGAACTTGTCTTTGGCGCGCAACCGCGCGGGCCAATGTCCTTGTTACACGATTTGATAACTTCCGATAATATTGACGATGATACACAATCGTCATATGAATATGTTATAGCTCTTAGAGAAAAGATTATCGAATCGTGCAGGTTAGCAACTTCATCTTCCGAATTTGCGAAAGAAAAAGCTAGGCGATTTGCTAATAAGAAAAGACGCCTACGTCAACTTTGTCCTGGAGACAAAGCATATGTCTTACTGCCCTCAAGAGAGAATAGACTTCTCATTTCTTGGAAGGGTCCATACACTATAGTCTCGAAAATTTCTGATGTCGACTATATTGTCGATGTGGATGGAAGGCATAAAACCTTCCATATAAATATGTTAACAGAGTTTATTGAACGTCCAGACTATTTACAGCCTATTTTCCAGGCGACGGACGACTCTCCAGTTCAACATGGTCACATCTCATCCCTGTCCGTTATACAGGATGAGGAAACTATTTTTTCTGACGTGAACTTACCTCTTCCTACGATTCCACTTATTTCAACGGAATCGTGGAGAGACGTTACAGTCTCTTCTAACTTGTCTTTTGAGGAACAACGTCAAGTATCCTCTACGTTACAATCATATCAGGATGTCCTTACCGACATTCCTGGACACACAGATGTCATAGAACATGACATCATACTTACTGATCGTAATCCGATCAGAGTAAGACCATACCCAATACCTATTCATTTTCAAGCACAAGTCGAGAAAGAATTGGATGAAATGATTCAACTACAAATAATTGAACCATCCACTTCAGCTTATTCTTCGTCGATAGTTATTGTTCGAAAGAAAGACAATAACATACGTCTTTGCGTTGATTATCGCAAATTAAATCAAGTTACGAAGTTCGATGCTGAACCTATGCCGTTATTAGATGATCTACTTATTAGACTTTCTAAAGCTAAATTCTTTACTAAACTAGACTTGTCGAAAGGTTATTGGCAAGTCCCATTGACGGAACACGCCAAACCTCTCACTGCTTTTTCGACACCTAGGGGTCTGTTTCAATGGAATTTTATGCCTTTCGGGCTTATGAACGCCCCAGCGACTTTCGTGCGCATGATGCGACGAATTCTATCAGATCGTGCAGATGTCATTGCATATTTAGACGACATCTGTCTTTTCAGCGATACTTGGGAAGAACACTATGTGGGTCTGAAGGAATTGCTATCTACTCTACGTGAGCATAGTTTGACTGCTAAACCCTCTAAAGCTTTTGTTGGGTTTAGTGAAATTTCCTTCCTAGGTCATCGAGTTGGTCATGGTCTGTTGAAGACAGAGGACCAAAACATTTCAAAGATATTAAATATCTCGGTTCCGAAGACAAAAAAGCAAGTGCGTAGTCTCTTGGGATTGATACAATTCTATGGAAGATTCATTGAGAATCTGTCCTCCATTATGGCACCACTTTCAACGTTATTGAAAAAAGGTTCTCCTAATATGGTGCGTTGGTCCCAAGAATGCCAATCTTCATTGGATCAGGTTAAGAATTTGTTCTCATCTCATCCTATCTTAAGACTACCGACGATTGATAAGACTTTTGTCCTTCGTAGTGATGCCTCTTCCACTGGCATTGGAGCGGCACTAATGCAGGAATATTCAGGAACTCTGCATCCTGTAATGTATATTTCTAGGAAGCTGAATGCGGCAGAAAGGAATTACTCGGTTTTGGACCGTGAATTGTTGGCTATGGTTTGGTCCATTCTTAAGCTACAAAGGTTCCTTCTGGGCGCGCATTTCTTTATGGAAACCGACCAAAAAGCTCTTACGGCTATGCAAAGTAAGGATTTGAAGAGCTCGAGATCTACTCGTTATGCTATTGCTCTTCAGCCTTTCCATTTCACGGTGCGAGCTATCCGTGGTTCGGATAATGTGATGGCGGACATATTGTCTAGATGCCCACATGATTCCAGTTAAATCTTGTGTCCTAGTTTTTCCTGATATATTTTCAGACTTAGGTCTGTCCTTAATATCATAATATGTTGTAATACAAATGTATTTGGATGATGTTTAGATAATTTAACAAATTTCATTTTGTCCATCCATCAGTGATATGTTGCTAAAATAGCATTGACATTTGTATATTGCTATGATTATATTATTTAGTAATGTTTGATATATGATTGGTATTGCCAGCAACTTAGGTTTCTTGAATGGTATCCCTTAGTTTGTTTGGCTTAAAGGAAATATTTTCTCCTATGTTGGGAGATGATTTGTACCCTCTTCTATTGTACCTGATATTAGGTTCATTGTTTGCATGAGCACAGAAGTGATACTGGTGCTATCTTGCTCATGAACATATTAAAAAAAAAAAAAAAATTGCATTTTTTTTTTTTACAGGGGGGTGGTAGTAATGTTGCTGTCATTTTCGACGGAGTCATCTGTCAAGTTATTTGCTTATGTTTGTATCATAAGTATAATTGTGTCTTTACCTGCGATGTCAGGTTGATTAGGGGTTGTCTTCCCTTGTTTATTCATTCATTGTGTTTGACCTTTAGGGTCAGAGGTTGACAGTTCGGCGTGGGCCTATGGGAAGGTTTTTTAAGCGGGAGTGAGATATACTTCCGGGAAGCCGGGAGGTCCTGTTTTTCTGAAGGGACCAAGAGTCCATTGTTTTTCGGGGAGAATCTTCGAAGTAACTGCTATGGCAGTTTTCCCCAGTGAATCTCTGTGCGTCGGGATGACGACAGAATTCCTTGTGTAGTTCTGAGGATTCATTTACCAGGTAATACCGACCTTTATGCATTATTACGCTTTTCGGTGGCAGAACATGTAAAGGATTACCTAGGGTGAACAGCAGTTCACGGATCCGCCATTTCAGAACTTATATATTTGTGCTCGAGGTAGCCATCCAAGACTGTTAGTCTTATATTGTCCAGAAATCCAGTGACGAGGATATATTGTGGGAGCCGCAGATTGGCGGAACTTCTATCTACAATAAGTATTACTGCAGGGTTGGTGATAACCTATTTAACAGAAGTACACGGCCGACGTTAGGACGAGGCCTGTGCTTCCGGCTATTATACTACAGCCTGATATGTGCAATTGGCAGGGAGTGCCAAGTTGCACCTGTGTGTCAAGGTAACTAAGGCATCTGACGCGTTTAGTCAGAGACGCCAAGGGCGACGCTACGAACTGTCATTATTGAAGAACTTTGCTATTGACCATACACGTCTATTCTGATGTTTACCTTTTTGAATGCCAAATGTATACCTATCGATGTCAGGTCAGCATGACCTTGTTACACTGACTGTTCCTGTTGATATTATGTGTGTTCCCGTCAATAAATGTCTTGAAACATGCCTGCAGTGTCAAAGCATCCTTGATTACTGCATGTGAGAGTATGGGTTGCAGGATCTACATCTATACGAGCCTAAACACATCGCGTCTTCATTCGCACCCACACTCAACTCATCATACGCTCGCACTACACATCTAACAACATGTAAACTGTCTTGGGCCAGTGATCACCTCAACAAGAAAAAAAATACAGTTACAATGTGTTTATTCAATTTGTTATGCCATGTCCTGAGGCGAAAAATGGTTATCTGTCCCTGCCGGTCAAGAGTGTGGTAGTCGTCGTTGGGTTGATTCTGTTCCCTTCTGATAGTCTGGATAGCTCTCTTTTTCTCAGTGTATGTGATTTCATTATCTTCTTGTTCACATTCTCCTCCCTTTATTGCAAGTTTATCTGCCTTTTCATTTCCGGGTACACCACAATGAGATGGTACCCACTGAAGTATGGTTCTCTTTTTGGCAGCTACCTTGTTTAGTTCATTTCTCAAATGCGGGAGTTTACCACCCTTGAGAGCTTGCAGGACAGACAGTGCATCTGTGAGGATGACTACCTGGTGGCAGTCAGAGTTGGTGTTATAAATCATATTTGCAGCTTGCTCTAGAGCTTGAACCTCAGCTGTATAGTTGGAACAGAATTTACCAGTGGGAATGTGCCTAGTCTCATAGTGGTTGTCAGGATATGAGATAAAGATACCGGCACCTCCATTCCTAACAGCATTTGTTGCTGATCCATCTGTATAGGCATGTATCCATGATTGATCAGGATAGCTTTCTTGGATCATACTCAATGTAGCAGTTCGTTTTTGCAGATCATTTTACTCATATCCACTTGTGAGACAACTGACTGATGTATTAATTTGGAGGGCACTGCTGCCCTGTTCCCATAGTACAGGGTGGGCTTCAGCGGTGTTGTCTTCATGGATAGGTCTTCTTGATGCTGTCTTTTTCCCCGATGCACAAAGCTGCTACGTTTTAGACGTCCCAATGCCAGATCATCTAGTCTTGCCTTCATTGGGTGCGTTGGCATACTGTTGTACTTTTCCATCTGGATCATGCTTTTTGTGTCTCTTCTATAGGACAATGTCTGTAATCAAGCAGCTTTCTGCATCTCTGATATTGGTGTAGTTTTCATGGCTCTTGTAATGAGCCTGAGAGCTTGATTTTGCACCTTGTCCAAAGACTGCAGATGTGAGTTAGCAGCTGATGAGCCAAACTCTAAGTGTGGTCTTATTACTCCATTATAAATCTTCTTTAGAGTTCGTTCATTTGCTTCCCAGTTGGTACCTGCTAATTTTCTGAGTATGCCTAGTCGTCTTCAATATGCTTATTCCATGTAAGTATTGTAAGCTTTTGGTCAAATGTCACCCCAAGATAGGTGGAGTAGCTTTCTTCCTTGATCATGGTTGTCCCTAGGTGTATGTTAGCTGCTTTGTCCTTGGGGGCGAGGAAGAACAGTGTTGTGGAGGTTTTGTCTGTGTTTATTGTGATAAGACATTTCTCTGCCCATGCAAGCGTGTCTGCTGCCCGCTGCATTCTATAATTTGCTGTGGTGACGTTTTCATCAGTGCACCAGAGTACTAGGTCATCTGCATATAAGGCAGCTTTCACTCCAGCGGGGAGATCTTTCACCAGGTCATTGATGTAAACAAGGAAGAGTGTTAGGGAAATTACTCCTCCTTGAGGTACCCCCTGATAGAGCAACAATTTTCTGCTCTGCAGACCATCAAGAGTGACTCTAGTTCTCCTGTTGTGCAAGTATGACTGGATCCATTTTATCATGTTGCCTTGGATTCCACTTCTCCTAAGTTTTGCAATAAGGCCATCTTTCCACACCTTGTCAAAGGCCTGCTTGAAGTCGACCCAGATCGTTAGGACCTTTTTCTTCTCCTGGAAGGCATCTTCTACTGCTTGAGACAAGTAAGTAACTTGGTCTTCTATACTGTAGCATTCTCTAAATCCAGCTTGTTCCGGCACCAGGATCTGCTCAGACTCTAAATACCATTTCAGTCTGTGGTTGACTATTTGCTCCATAGTCTTCCCAACACAGCTTGTGAGACTGATTTGCCGGTAACTTGCAGCCTCGGTCTTACATTTCCCTTTCTTTAGTGTGACAGATTATGGTATAGTTTTCTATATCTATTTCCTTTTATCTACATCTCTCTTTTGCCAAACTTTCATCGGCATACTTTTGCTGTCACCTACGCCTGTTGGGTAAAAAAAAACCAGTCTATACACTCTGAGATCGGTCTCTTTCTTTTCAATTTAGCAAGCCTTTAATTGCTGTTCGCTATTTTTCCCTTTGACGTAGGTTTATAGCAGACCTGATTAGCATACGTGAGGCGGTTTCATTTAATTTTGAACGCCAGAGATCGAAATCGTGTAATATGTTGCAACAGAGAAAGGTGGCGTTAAGTTTGATAACGTATTTTTCGATAGAGAGCGATCAAGGGGAGATAAAATTTGGGAAAACAAGATGAGCAATTTTATTGCCTCCCTTGTTAACCAGCTCGCTAGAAAGTAATTAAAACATGGTGAGCATAGCCAGATGAAAGACTTTGCTAGCCCGATTTTAAGCAGTCTGTACGCTGCCAGATGGCGAGACAGAGCGGCAAATAAGTGCGAAGAATTCGTTTGATTCGCAGAACGAGCAAGGAAATATGTAAGTCTGGGCTATTTCTTTGATTTCTAATATTTAAACCCCAGCAGTTTAGATGTCATTCATTCAGTACTCCTCAGTGTCAGAAGACAGATCGCTTCGTTCTAGAATACCTTGTAGAGTGAAGTTCTTAGTTTCTCGACATCTAGAATACCTGTATAAGTGAAGTTCTCAGTTTCGTGGAGATAGCCTGTAGCTCTGTTTTGGAGGTAATAATATTGACGAGTATTGTCAAGTGATTTTATTGTTAGTCCAAATTTATATTTCACTAAATTTTCTGTGCCGAAGTGTTTTTCTAGAATAGGTCCGTCATTTGATAATTCTCTAAGTTTTACTGTGTTACAGTGGATAGCAGAATAAATAATAATTTCTAGCTAAACTACAATATAAAATTTATTCACTGCTTGTAACCAGTCAGAGAATAATTTAACCATCTAAGTAATGCACTGATACATCATGAGTGTTGACGAAATATGTATTTATTTCCAATTCATGATGATTGATTTCTTTTTAAATGACTAGAGTTTATTTCACGGGAGTTTTAAACGATGAGACAAGCTCTAAGCTTATAGTTTCTGATTTAAGTTAAATAACCGAAGTGAATATTATATTTTACGCGAGGGTAGGATAGGATGTGTGTATAATATTATGATTAAGTTTCTGTATGTTTCTTTTATACAGTATATGGGTCAAGCCCAAAATCTACCAGCGGTTTCAGTATACGAGGTCTGGTCAAAAAGAATCTGACCTTTGGCCAGGAAAAATACAATCACTCACCTGGAAGTCTGAAACCCTAATCCCCTTCAAAGTAATCTCCTTGGGACTGCACACACTTCTCCCAGCGGTCCCGCCATGCTTGGAAGACTTTAAGGTAGGCCTCTTTGGGAATGGAGTATTGCTCGGCCGTCGAATTTATCATAATGTCTTCTCGTGACTCAAATCGGGTCCCTTTCAGCGGTATCTTCAGCTTGGGGAACAGCCAGAAATCGCAAGGAGCCATGTCAGGAGAGTATGGAGCCTGACGAATCAAAGGAGTCGTGTGTTTGGCCAAGAAAGTCTGAATCAGATGCAAAGAATGTGCGGGTGCATTGTCGTGATGCAGCTGCCAAGTTCCCGTTGTCCACAGGTCCGAATTTAGCGCACTCTCCGCAAGTTCAAATCCTCCGTCAATATGGATTGTACTGAACCGTGGCTTATCCCCACCTCGTGTGTAAGTTCTCGGATGGTGATAGACGGTTCTGCATGACCAAAGTCCGCACTTCGTGAATGACCACGTCGTTTCGGCTTGTTGATGGTCTACCGGAACGTGGCTCGCTATGCACCGATGTGCGGCCATCTTTGAAACGGTTGTACCACTCCTTAATTTGTGTAATGCTCATGGCTTCATCGCCAAAAGCTTGTTGAATCTTTAGAATTGTTTCTACTTGGGTATCACCGAGCTTTTGGCAAAATTTAATGCAATACCGCTGTTCAAAACGTTCCGTCATTTCGTGACAAATAAAAATCCGACGGCTTGTTACTACCACAGCTCGCGCGTACACTAATTGCAGACGACTGACACTGTCTTTGGGAGGGAAAAAATTCATGCATGCGCAGGAAGGTCTTCTCCACTGTATCCACCAGAGAAACCTCCTGTATATCATTTTTTTTTCCCGAAAAACAAAAAAGGTCGGATACTTTTTGACCAGACCTCGTATATGAGAATAACGTAGAAGAAAACATTTTTGTCCTTAAATACGTGGGTTTACAAGTTAAAAACCTGTCTGGCATTGTGTTTGCACCCAGAAGGAGACAGAGTACCCATCTCACGAACTTTAAGACTAAATGCAGTAACTGGGCCTATCGAGCCAGATTATATTTCTTCCCAAAATCTCATGTACATTCAGCCCCTGTGGTGAGAAAAATTACAAACAGTAACATTTCCGACGTTTGAACAATTGTGGTGTGACCAATAAGTTTATATTGAGAGAAGTTACCAACCTGTCATTTCCTACGTACTGGAAACCTCGAGATTCTGACATTGTGAGCCCATTTAAAATTTCTTACCTGAACTGATTCAAGTGACATAAACAGTAATCCTAAAATATAGTTGTAAAGTGAACGCTCCCCAGAACATTGGATGAAACCTGTATCTGCAGAGCTGGGGTTCTCTTTATCAAAAAGAACACGGATTCAGTGTGTGTGTCCTAAAGTTTGCGCCTGAAGGTGTAAGACATCAAGTTTGTAGGTAAGAAAGTATGTCAGTAGCCACTGGTGAATGAACAAAGAGACAGCAGGACTGAGTGATTCCCTTATGGTATAATTTATGCACCCACTTTGTGTTTTTTCTTTATGCAAGTTTGTTGCTAATGATGTTTTCCTCTTAGAATAGATTAATATATCAACTCTGTTCTTAACCGTAGAGGGAAATCCTAGACCATAGCGTATAAATCTGTGACTCTTTGGGACTATAACTTTTCTTCTAACGGGATCGTGGGCCCAACAGAGGGGGAAAGGATTACACCTATGGGTCTATTCTTTTAGTAATTCTTTAACCTATGTGTATTTATATGTGATTGATATTCCAATTTTTGATTGTGGTGAAATTCTTATGATTAATAAAATTTACATAAACTTATTCAAGTGTGTCGGTCAGCTCGTCCAAAAAATATCTATATTCCATTGTTACAGTTTTCACGTCTGTGCGTCTAACTGTCGTCACTTATGTGTGTGTATATATAGTACATCTATATAACTGAGTAATCTGTCTGACAAATACTTTCTGTTGTAGAGATAGGCTGAGCGAGAGGATCTCCTCGAGTCTCAGGGACAGACTTACCTAGTTTCCACCATCTCACTCGTGTAAATCTATTTCTTATATTATCTCCCACTGAGCTATCACCCGTTCTATTTCTATCAGAAGGGACCAACCGAAGTCTTAATTCCCCTATCACAAATCTACGACATTTAGTATGGGTATTGTGATGGCTTCTCTCCATACTTGGGGTACCGTTCCTTTCAACCAGCTGTGGTTGAAATATCTCAAGCAGTTTTGTCTTTGCTGCTGAGCTCAGATTTACTAGCATTTCGTTGCTGATTTTGTCTGGGCCGGGTGACTTTTGGAACTTAAGCTTGGAAATAGCGTTCTGTAGTTCTCCTAGTGTGATGGGTTCCCTCATTGGGGCAGGAGTATCTGTCTGTCCCATGGTTGCCAGTATTTCTTTCTTATCTCTCTCTGATGGTCTAGGTTAATGGATGTTGCTTTCTGAACTGTATCTTCTAGCCAACAGGTCTGCAGCTTGTTTTCCTGAGAAGTTTGCCACCTTCATCCAATGTGATAGTCTGCCTAGGCGAGGAACGCTCTTCATTTAGAGACTTGACTAATCTCCAAAGTTTCTTGCCGTCTTTCTCAAGGTTCAGCGATGCCGTTTTAGTTCTCCAGCTTTTCCGTTTTTCTTCTAGCTTTGTTCTCTGAAACTCTGCTACGGCCTTTTTCCATTTGTTGTGAGTTTCAAGTGAAGGCTGAGACTCTGTGTCCTTTCTAGCCCTGTCCATAGCTTCCTGGCGTTCTTGGAGTGTGCTGGACCAGTATGGTATGTAGTTAACCGGCATCCTTTGGGAATGGTTTCTTTTGCAGCTTGAAGTATGCATCTGTTGAAGTCTTTTACCACTTCATTAATGTCTCTGTTCTGTACCTTGAGGTCAGACAGCAGCGTGTTCACCTGATGCCTGAATAAACCTCAGTTGGCTTTTTTGTAATTCCATCTTGTAATGGCTGGGCCTGTACTGAGAGTTACACTCTGGACAGTAAGAAATATTGGGTGATGGTCGCTTCCTCCTAGTTGGTCTCCTACTTCTCTACTAATAAGTCCAGCTATATCTGGGGTGGCGAAGGCAAGATCTGGTGTTGAAGTTGTGTGCCATCCTCTGGAGTAGAAGGTAGGAGTGTCTGTGGCAGTATTGACTAGGATTAGGGAGTGGTCATCTTGCCATGTTTCAACCTCTTCACCTCTGTGATCTAGATGGTTATAGCCCCAGCTCTGGGAGTGGCTATTAAAGTCTCCAACTGCTATAAAGTCAGTGACTGGTACCTGTATAGAGCTGAGACTCAGGGGTTTGTTGTTTGGACAGTAATAGTTCAGAAGTTCTATTTCCATCTTGTCTACCTTTAGCTGCAACAGCTGATATTCTGCTCCGTCCATGTAGGTTTTCCTTTCGTGTGCATGAATGTTATTCCTTACAAGAGTAAGTACTCCTCCTTTTCGTCTATCTTGTCTGTCGGATCTGAAGCATTGATATCCCCTTATTTTAAAGGTTTGATCTGCTTTCAAGTGAGTCTCTTGGATACAGCAAACACTGACTTGCTTCTCATACAAGATGTTTTCCAGCTCCATCTTTTTGCTGTATCCAGCCTGCTTGCTGTTCACTCCCTCTGCATTCCAGTGCATTATGACAAGTGGCACTCTGGGTTTCTCTTTTTCTGTTTTGTTTCGGTCAGTAGTTCTCCTCCGCCGCCTGCTGACTCCACAAGACGGTCTAGAGGGTCCTCCAGTAGTTGAGGGTGGGCTCTGTCGAGGCGCAGAGCCCGGCACGGCACCTGCCTGGTGGAGCTCCACAGGGCGAGCACCAGTACGAGATTTATTTGACGGTGTACTCATCCATAGAAAAAAAGCGAGTTCCGTGATACTGTGGTTTCCGGTGCACCTTCTGGCCCAGTATCGACGACTTCAGCACCTCTTCAACAGGAGAATGGGCTCATCCCTAATCTGTTTATGTTCCCAGTAGTAGACTATTCACAAGCAGCCTGGGGTGTCACTGCTCTGCGTGGACCTGTTTACCGAGGCGGCGGCCGAGCTCGTATGGTGAAAATATGGTTGCATTATCTTCAAAATAGACCTGTCCTTCCCGTGGCCCCTCTGCCATCCTGCAACTTTGAGTTGGGGAGTTCTCAGCTCCAGTCTCTTTCCCAGGCATTTTATCCTGGCCTGGCACGCACCCAGAGGACCCCACTTCTGGTTCTAAGTTAGCAGTTGGGGATAGGTGGGGTGGCATACTGTGTATTCCTCATCATCCAGGGGGGCTCTCCAACTATGCAGAGCTTGCACAATACTGTGCTCTGGTTCTGGGCTCTCCCAAGGAATCCTCACATCCTGCACAGAGCGACTTCTAGATACCCACCACCTGCCATCTCTCCATTGTAGAAATCTCCTGCATGCGGCCATCCAGTCAAGAGCCAGTATTAAGTCTGGTGCCCATGTGATTCCCCCAAGCTTAGTGTGCAATGCTGGGTTCTCAACATGCTGCATCACAGGGGAGATTGTGATGCTGAGCCAATTTGTGTTGTTGTTGTTTGCATTTCGCTCAGCCATCTCTCTCAACTATGCACCAATAAGCGACATCGGGGACTTAACTGTGCCTCAGTACTGGGAGGCCCCGTTTCCGGGTACACCACACACAGCCAATTGAGGCAACAGTCGTCGTGGGCGTGTCTTCAGTGGGGAAGTTGTGGAGTCTTCCTGTCCATGTTCTTGCACATCCTAACACTGCCCGCAAGACATCGGAGGTTTGGAGAGTGGCCTTCTCTGCTTTTATATAAGTGCCCCTTGATTTGTATTGCTTCCATTTTATCTTCGTTCCAATTTGCTGTTCGTTTCTTTGCAGCTCCCCGGGATATTTCCGGTGCTTGAAAGTCTACGCAGTTATTCACATATTCTCTTATTTCTGCGCGTGCCTTTATTCATATTTCATAAGAAAGTTACCATTTCAACTCTTTATTGTCGATTATTTATCAATTATTCTTTGCCTAATACGGGCATGAGCAGGGCGTAATCTGTGTCAAGAATGGTATCGGAGATATATATATAAAAACTATATGTATTTTTTATATAAAAACTTGACGTATGTTAAGGACTATCCTATGTGTACTATGTGTTTTCTTAGATTGTGTTTGTTGCAGCCGTTGGTGATGGACATCCCACATTCTAAAATATGATTACACTTGGGATTATAAACTGTGATGTATGGGCTAAGATACTCTTCTCAAGGGCTACGTTTCTGTCACATGTATCCATCAAAGTCATGTGACAAACAGCTCATCATCATCATTGTTGTTGTTTATTGTGTTGGTAGTATCAGACAGATTATTAAAGAGTTCACTTGTGTCCTTAGTGCTGTGAAGTCACAGCATGATGCATAGGTCTAAATTTGTTTACTGATATGGCTTACAGTTAGGGTACCATAATTCATTCAGATATATTTACTTGACACTGGATATTCGCTTCACCTTTTCTTTGCGGGGAATGAAACCTACTTCACGCGATGTTCCATGCTCTTACCTAACCATGCTCCAAGTTACTGCACAGTTGATATGTATTTTCGTTGTACTGTCACCCTTCTTCCTACAATATGATATTCAGAAAATAAGTATTTTGTATTTTCGGAAAATAAGTATTTTATCATAAATTCAACTAAAAAATTCTGGTTCCTTTTTTTAAAAATATACTTTATGCAACTACTTTTTTACAGTCCCCCAAGAGCTACACATGTGCATGTTACTAAAAGTATCAATTAAAATATTTATAAGAATAATCCATGGCTAATAAGGCTCACATAAAGCTGATCGTATACAGATGACATAGTAGCAATGCAACAAATTATACCAAGCTGACACTGATAAAATGTATGTCTTCTATTCAGCCCTGCTGACTCCATAAAAGACTGAATGAAAGTGTAGACAGAAAGGCTGTGTGGACATAAATACTATGTACATTCACTACATGATGGGTCAATTATAAGCTCAGATGATGATAGAAATAATTCAAGAACTAATAGCAATAAGAAAATGGATAAAAGCAAGGGGAGAAAAATAACACCCTGAATAAACATTATTACATGAAAGGTAATACTTGTTATAAAAGAATGGAAAATAGGGGTGATGTAATGCATGAATACAAATGGTAGAAATTGTTAATGTTTTACAAAGAAACACCACAAGTAACAAGAAACACTTTAGGAAAGACCCTTCATTAGCCACTATCTAACCCATGAATACCTTTTCTTCAGATAATTTTAAAAGGTGCTATAAACAACCTTATATGTCTTGCTGCTAAATATTTAACCTTTCTCCATAAAGTTAAAAATTCAAGATATAACAATGGTTTTCAACAATTTACTTTTGTGGTTTATGAAGAAATCATTATGAATGACGAGAGTAGCAAAACAACAAAGTGCTATCTTACAAGAAAATTCATTATGTTTCAACAAAGATATTACCAGGTAACCAAACACAAATGATGCAGTTCACCTTCTGACAAATATAACAAAAGGACACATTCAACTAGATTCCAAATTTTTATCTGTACATATTAATAACATCTGTAAGTAGACATCAAACGAGGGGTAAATCTCCTTAACAACATTTTTTCTTTATGTGGCCCATCCTTTAACAACTAGAACTATCCTCGATACAAAAAAAATTACAATAAGGTTTAAGGCTGCCACATCCCTGTACCAAGACCAACAAATAAAATAACTTTTCTCAGTGCACATTGTCTTCCAAAACAGTGCACCAGACAAACTCTTCTGACAAAGAATAAGATACTTACATTTTAATGTAACATCACTGGTTAAACTGAAGTAAAACCACAATGCTAGGCAACTTATTAAATAACTAATACTTCATAAGTGCAACTGATTTACACAATGTTTCCAAATATCACTTCAAGTTAAAAAGTATTTATTGAAGACCACATTACAAGACTACATTTAAAGACTACAACCATTCATGACCGACTACATAGACATTGGTTTTATAATTAACAGAATATGTGCACAAACTACAGTAACAATTACATGGCCACACATCACAAGCTCTAACAACTGACTGAAGGGGAATGTCCAAGTCAAATAGGGTTGAGAAGAAGGCTGAAAATTTTCAACAGGAACTGCTTGTTTCCATTTCTGATAAGAGTTCTAAACCTACAATTATTTCCTTCAGTAAAGACTGCTAGTAAGCATGCACATAACAAACCCAAAACATACTCTTCCTCTTCATCCCTCACACAGGAATTACTTTAATAATACACTGTTTCACAGAGCAATGTCAAACATGTAAGTAATGTCACTTGAAGATATAACAAAGTTTCTATTCTTATTGATGCCAATATTCATTCAAAATTATCTCTTGTCTAAAAATAAAATATTAATTAAAGCATATGCAAATGAAATTATCTGCAGGTTTATGTTAGAACATAACAAGTAGTGTAGAAATGTATGAACATAGAGGCAGCAAACATTAACTTATTACAAACAAGCAAGTTTCTGTGATAGAAAAGCAACAAAGAAGAAAACACTTTTTCAGTATCTGACAAAAAGGACAAAAAGAAAGTATGTACAAGAAAGTACATTTTTGTCAGCATTGTCAAGTGTGAAACAGTGCTACTGAAAAGTGAAACATATCAAGGACTGTAAAGAGTGAAGGAAAAAGGGATTATGTTTTATGCTCCTGCACCAAGGTCAAAATGAAGGGGAAAAATCAAAACAGAAATAAGGAAATAATAAGAGTTTTCAATGCCAGTCAACGATAACATATACAGAAAATGCAAGAAAACTCACACAAATATGCTAGTAATAGTTTTAAAATGAAAAAAACTGCACACACATTAATTTACCAGTCACTGGAGTAAAGAATGCACACATTTACTTCAAAAAAATTGTAAGAACCACTTCTTTAAGACATTCATATAGGTAAAACAACAACATTAAATTCTGACAGTGTGGTAAAAGGCTGCATATGTTAAGAAAGTATGTCTGCAGTGTGAAGGTTCTGAGAAAATCATTTCATTCATTTGTTTCAGAACAAGCTAATATATTAAAATACATTATAAAACATTTAAGATAATTTTTAATTTTTTTTAACAAAAACCAAAATCACAAAATGATATTTTTCAACACCAAATTTTGTTCAAACAAGTTTCTTCAAAGCAGTCAAGCCAGCAGATTTTTGAAAGAATCACAAATACACATGACATGCACACTTATTCAGTGAAATAAAGACATTAACTGATGATGTTAGGAAAATAATTGTTAAGCTCCCAGTGACTTAGGAACAGTAGATTATTTTATGATGAAGTTCACAAGTTCCAACTCATTTCAGAGTCTGAGCTACCTAGATGTTATTTCTCATATAAGATTTAACCCAACAATTATTCTGTTATCTTTCCGACAATGAGGAAAGTCTTAACATCATACACCTAAAATAAGAAATAATTTGTCTCTTGTGCACACATTTCAATAAAATGTGTGCACTAAACTTTCACAATACAACCACCAAAACTATGTTGAACCGAGACAGTGAACTTATCCTGCCACAACTTTTGAATCCCTGGTGTTGCTTACTTGTTATATTCTGTTGATAGTTTCCTATGTTGTTGAGTTGTCCAATGTCTTCTTGCTCTTTCGTTATGTCCAACAATTTTTGCCTGTCACAAACATGTTTTATAATTTTCCTCTTCTCAATCCAATGCCTAATAAAAGCAGACAGCTCCTGTTTGAACATCACAATTTGTTTTCTTCTGTACTTGTCTCTTTAAGGACATAAATTTTCTTGCAGCTGTTTATGAGCATTGTACCATTCTTGTGCAAAACTTCACTTACATGCTTTCCAGCAATCTTATTGCTTACTGTCCACAATATGTTTCTGTGACATAGTACTGACTGTTCTATATGAATGTGTTATATAAGGAACTATCTTTTTAATGAAACAAAATTTCTTACACTATTTTTTATTTTCTGGAATGTTGCTTTGTTGAGGCTATTCTGTTCATGATTTATGAGTTGAATTTCCATTTCACCCACGTGCACGAAGGCCGACAAGGGCAGCTAGAAACAGTAACACCGCAAGAAAGGCTACTAAGGAGGGTTGGGCATGGGCCAAAGCTACCCCATCTTGTAGAAATTTTAAAGCCAAACAAAGCTTAAACAACAATGAAAAAGTCAGTTAAAGTAAACAGTTCAGGTAATTTAATTCAGCCATCCAAGATGGAAGAAAGTCCTCTATTAAGGAGGTCAATGATGCAGTTAAAACAAGCCAACAGAAGTCTGGACTGCTGACTCACCTATTTTTCCACTCTAGGAAAATCTCCAGATTGGGCGCCCGGAATGTTCAAACACAACAAATGAAGTGAAACTGCACAGGTGGCAGAAGAAATGAGAAACTACAAAATGACATCCTGGGACTGTGTGAAACAAGATGGAAGGAAACAAACAAGAAGAAAATGAACACAGGAAGGGTAGCCTTGGCCTCAGGACATGAGGAAAAAAAGAGCACACTATAGTGATTGTATAGCTCTAAAGCTGTCAAAAAAATGTGCAGAAGGTACTTAAAGGGACTCAGTGGGCCCCAGACTAATACCAGCAACATTGAAAATGTTGCATAAAGAAAAATTTGAGATGAATATCATTCTATGTTATGAGCCACCTAATGACAAAGACTTCAAATCGAATGCCACTGCAGTCTAACTGGATGGCTCTGAAATGTGGAAAACAACAAAAATGAAAACCAAGAAGTTAGACTTTTGCACATCAGCGCATGTGCAGAATAGGATGATTGTGGTATGACAAGATCATAAATTTGGAATTAATGGACATCCCACCAGAACTTGACATTTGTGTGCATAAGCATTTAAATTATGAACTTGTTTTGAGAGTGTGCCATAAAATAACTTAGTCTTATACTTCTGTCTTCTTACTATTTAGATAGCATTGAGTTTATTTTTATTTCATCATGGTCAAATTATTAATCATCTATAAATCTTTTCTGCTACTAACAGTGTCTTGTTGGCATATTACAGTTCATGTATCCTCTGAAGAAGTCCTAGCATACATTCTATGGATCTCAAGATTTTACAGTTTTCAGTTCACAACACAAAAACATTTCTAACTTTTATATGTCAGAAATAACTTGCTTGGGTATTAATTTTTACAGTTGCTGTTTGTTTCCAAAGTATGTTCTTAACCCTTTACAGTCCAATTCGCCCAAAAGCACTCGTATTTTATCTTTAATCGTAGTCCGATTCGCCCAAAAGCGCCCGGCAACAGGCTGCTTATTTCGTTGCTAAGCGACATCAGAAGTCATGCGCGCACAATATTTTGTGTGTTTCCATTAGATAGAGGCCGTTTCAAAGTTTATTTCGATATCGATCGCATTTTTCTAAGTCGAGTGGTTGATTTTTAAAAAAATTACACTGTGTAAAAATGGTTTTTCAAGCCATGGAGGAGATTTTCAATGATCTTTGAAGGATTAGATCTACTTTTATGTGTTATTCCGATAGTAAAAAGATTAATCCTACTTCCATGTGGACTATGACCCAGTTATCGACGATAGTGAAATTAGGAAAATCGATGTAGGAACTAGTAAAATTATAGACAATGGATATATAGAGGCACATTTACTTGTATGGAATTATTCCAGATTTATGAGCTCCCAGGGCCTAAACATTTGTCTGATAAGCAGCGGCGTATTATTTGTTTCTTCTTATTTATACCAGACGATGGATTTATGAATAAACCAATAGAGATGAAAAGGGTTGGTTACGTTGTTTCAGTGTGAGCGTAATTAAAACCAACATCTAACAAGCATGAACCGTCAAACTCGTGAGCAGAAAAAAAAACAAAAAAACATTGTATTCAATGCTGTAAGAATTAAGGAAAAACGGACACTTGTAGAGTTCTAGAGACAGTTTATGGTTGTAAATTGTGTTCTCATCATTAGTGTAATTTGTTTGATATTCAAATTTTCAAGAAAAACTGTTAATAATGTATATAAAAGCTTTCCAGTGCAAGGCTATCATAAAGATAAAGTAATTTTTTGGTTTTGAAATTTTTTTAAACTGTGAAAAACATTTCAATGTGACATTAAAATATACAGGTATTAAAGTATGTCCATTTTACTGTACAAATAAATGTGTTTTTGTGTTATTTGAACTAATATTAGTGTATAAATAATTTTTTTAATATAAGAAATATTTAAGAAAAAGAGTTATGTTCCTTCGCTTTGTCGTTTTGGGGGGGGGGGGGGGGGTTGAAATATTAGTAGGGCTGTGGACTGTAAAGGGTTAAATAACAGCCATTTTTCTAGCAGATGATATTCATACTAATTCCTCAATAACTTCTGTGCTGAGTTGTTAGACATGCTAAATCTGCAGGCCTGTCGCAAGTACAAAGCCCACTGTTTTCTCCAGGTTAAGGTATAGCTTCTGCCTCAGCACTGACACTCTGACCAAGTTCTGTAACTTGATAATATATTTGTTGTTCTTTTCCCCAGGTTAACTCATGGATGCTAATATATCAATTTCAGGATATATTCTCTGCCCTATGTGGTCTCTAAGGGTCTAGGAGAAGATAAATAAACTGACCAATGCTCCCTCAGGCATATCTCAGTAAGAGATGACTAAGATGATACTGTGCATGGTATTAAGAACTACATCTGATAAAATAAGCTGCTTTTACAGAAACCACAACAGGTCATCATCATGTGACGTATTCTTTCCAGAACGTTGTCTCCATTACAGCTGCTCTGAACGCATCACGATTCTGGGCAAGTCGACCTGCATCAGCCAAAGACAAGTTCAGACTCTCTGTGATGTCCTGGGTCCACCGTCGTCTAGGTCGACCCCTTCCCCCTTTTTTCCAGGGACCATGCCTTCCATCACTGTTTTTTTCCAGACTATTATGTCTTTTTATATGACCGAAAAATTTCAGCTTCCTTATTGCGATGGTATTTAGGAGCCAATGTTCCTGTACGTTTAGTGAGTGCAGTACTTCTCTGTTGGTCTTTTTTTCTGTCCAGGGTATTCTCAACATCCTTCTGTAGCATTTCATTTCGAATGATGTAATCTTTTTTGCAACTGTTTTATTGAGTGTCCAAGTCTCGCAGCCGTTTGTTGCTACTGGGAATATACATGCTCTGATCAGTTGTAACTTTGTCCACAACAGGTAGAGTGCATAAATGCCTTGGCACAATCTTCCTGTAATGGGAACAACTGTATCAGAGACCCACAGTGTTTCTGAAGGTATGCAAATAGGGACTTTTCTGTTATACTCTCTCTAAATTCAAACATATGATTTACGGCTGGTTATGAGTTTTTTTAATGCATTGTTCTAGACTGCTGTTCTGAAATGTGAAAAAAGTGACCAATTTGAAATCATCACTTCTTTTATTCAAATGTGGTGAAAGAGCTCATGCAACAAGATGTTCATTATTCAGTGTCTGCAGCATATACTCTAAGCAAAGGAATGGTCATGTCCATAGTCAATGCAGATTTACTTCACACCAAGCCATGATATTACGTTCTAAAAAGACAATAAATTTAATATGTATTATTGAAATATTTTAAAGTTGTAACATTCTGAATGTTTGTCTACTAAACACCGGGAGAAAGGTTTACAGACATGTGGCCGGTCCTGATCCTAATGACAACACTGGCCATCTTACAAGGAGGGATCAGAGCAACATTTTTCGGCTCAGAACACAACACATACCACTCAACAGTCACTTGAACAGAATCCAACCACAACACTCTCCAGAGTGCCAACTGTGTAACTATTCCTACAAAACTGTTGACCATCATCTCTTTGAGTGCCCATCACTCAATGTTAGGAAAATGCTCCTTCCTCCGAGGCCTGGTAAGTGGAACACCTTGTATGGAGAAACAAAACAACTTGCGAAAACATGCAGATATCACTATATGGCATTAGGCCAAAGGGTGAGAGCCCAAACGCCGCTGAATCAATAACAACAACAATTGGTTAAGAGTAATTTTAAGCAGGCGACGCTCTAATCAAGTGTGTGTGTGTATGTATTCACTACTGTACTATTAATTTTAAAAACGATGCTCTCAGAAGCAAATCAGTACTGACAATGTATTTACCTTCATTTTCACAGACAACAGAATAAACATGTCCATTCACTAGCATTACAACAGTTAACTATTTTGATGCTGACAGACAGTGATGGTCATTCACGTGCTAGTCATGTGTGTACATATATACATACACACAAGAATGTCCCTGTATGCATACATATGTCTGTGCCCTACCCTCGAAAAAGCATTACATTTCTTTAGCATTATGCTACTTCTCACTCTCTCATGACAATTCTTAATATTTTGGTCATGTGGCTAATGAAGCTAACTGTGTTAAGTTTTGCAATCAATAGTTCTACGTTTTTCTGGCAAATCAATGCATGTAGATTTTAGTAGATCACCAGGTATACATCCACTGTTACAGATGTAAAAACATAACTGTCTGCATTTCTGTTCCAAAACTGCCCAGAATCCCCTCTAACTATTTAAAAAATATATTCTTAAGAAATATGGAACTGTCATCAAAATTCTCTATTTCTTCACTCGGCTATAAAGCATACTGGACAGAACCATCATGTTCAACAATGGCATGTGTGACCTCATTAGGATCGGCAGCCTGAACAATAATAATAGTCTCCTCTCCTCCCTCAGTCTGCAGAGTGGTAAAAGTCTGACCTTCAAGCACCCCGGAAGCATCTGTCACCATAGCCTCATATGTACCATCTGACACCTGGGGAAAGCCAAGTCAATGTGGAATAAGAATACCTTCTGCTAGAATTAAGCTCTACAATACACATTGGAGTGAGTGAAAAAAAAAAAAATGTTACCTAATAAGATTATATAATACGAGACACAACTTCAGGTAGTAGATGAATTAGCAAGTTCAGAACAGCAATGAAGTACTTTTGTATTTAATATAAGCCACTGTTTGGAACAACACCTTAATAGTGACTAACAGATGGTGTGGCCATATTTGTCATAAACCCCCACTGTTCCTTGCATACATAAATGACAGAGCAGGGAATATTTCAAGAAGATCCCACAATGCTTCCTTTGCAGATGACTAAACCTTGTAAATGTTTGAAGAATATGTCACTAAGGCAAGCATTCGGGTGCAGCAAACCCTAACATCATTGGAGGAGTGGGCCAAAGCATGGCTAGTGATGAAAAATGAACGGAAAACAATATACACAGTGTTAACCCTCACAAATAAACCACAAAGCTCCAAATTAGTGCTTTACAGGAAAAATTTATATCTGGATGAAAACCTAACTACTAAGACATTACCTTTGATCATCATTTCACTTGGAAAATACAGATTGAAAGAAACAGAACAAGAGCAAAACAAAGAATGGCAATCTTGAAAAAAACTTGCGGGCACAGCTTGAAGAGTGGATGAGAGAATACTAAAGAAGCTATAGACTAGGTAAGAGAGATCAGCATTGCAGCATGGTCAACAGCAGTTAAGTCAAACTTTGATAAAATAAAAAGAATCCAAAACAAAGCAATAATCATAACGGGAGGCGTGAAGACAATACCCACTGAAGAACTTGAAAAGATTACATACCTCTAGCTAATGGAGGATAGAGGAGACAGGAGGGCCCAGCAACAAGCCAAAGAAAATCAGGAGGTGTACAGACCAGAGAATAAATGGTCTTGGAAGGGTAAAACTGAAGGAAAGCAATTTTGTAGGATTAACAAAAACACAGATTTTTTTTTTTTTTTCCGTACGCCCACTATTACTCGAGGCGAAATCTCAGGTTAGTATATCTAACGTGAGACTGATTTTACGTGAGTATCCCTTTTTTTCTTGCACAGAGACAGGACCCTCGCCATTCAGGCAGATACTCGCCGATTTAGGAGGTACCCATTAGAGCTGGGTCGGCTCAGGAGCCGCCAGTCCCTGGTCGACGATACGTCTTCAAATGTTCTCGCCAGGGCTCGAGTTAATCCAGTCCAAATCCCGGTCGACGAAAAATCTTCAAATGTACTCGCCCGGGTTTGATCCTGGGTCACCCGGTCGCCAGCGCAGTGTGGTAACCACTACGCTAGCGCTGCTCCCAGATGAGAGCAGACCCAATAAACAACCAAAGCAATCTGCACTACACAAGCTTCCTGTTTGCTAACAACATATGATAGAAAACATTCATGGTATTGAAAGAAAGAACAACCAGATGGTAATAGAAAGGAGTAATCTGATAGAAGAAAGTCACAATCAGATATATTACATTTTCCTGGTATCCCATTTCCTTCGCCTCCTCCTCTTTCATTCTTCTCTATATTCTCTTTGGTTTCTCAGCTTTACTCTTTCCCATCAGTAGATGTAAACTAAAATTTAATTTTTAAAATATAAATCCAGATCCGGCCACGTTTAAATACAAAACTGATAGTAGGCCTACACACAATATTGTGAATTACAGTAGGGTGAATCTACGATAACTCCCAAATTTTTTATTTCATGTGTTTTATAAGTTAGATAAATGTTTAGTGAGAAATAACCTGCATCAACGAGCTGGAAATGTAATCACTGATACTATAAATAATTATTCAAATAATTTGAGAAAACAATGGTCGTGATAGTAACAACCAGTTCTTAATTTTGACGATTTGAGTTTATACATACAACAGGTAGATAAGAAAATTCAATTTTTACATACTTTGCTTGAAATAAACGACTTCATGCTGATGGAGTATGCTGAAGTACCTGATGTTTCTTTTATGTTTGTCAAATCTATTTTTTTTTTCTTGTTCTTTTTGTACTTTACATAATTTTCATTTTGCATGTTTACTTAGTGCGGAAGATATCCAATTTTTATAATGTTGAATTTTTAACTATTTATCTTGAAACCGGCAACAAGGTATGATTTCCTAATAAATTTTTTTTTGGGTGAAAAAAATTATCCGTTCAACCTGTGATTGGTTATAATTAGTATCGCTAATTCAAGATAATAATTTTGATTTCCAATATCTGAATATGGGCAATATTTCCTAACTCAAATCTCATTTCTTATGTTTTTGTGAAGCCTCAGTTTATGTAGATCTCTCTAGCATAGGGTCAAACCACTAACTGTAAAACTGCGTACAGAAATCATTAACGGAAATTCTAGAAAAAACCTAAATAGATTAGCTGTAAAACAGGAAATAGACTGTGGTAACTGATAATGCCTAATGAAAAATGCCATTAATTATCTTGACACTGAGAACCAGGCATGATTCTATAACTGTGAGGGGCCAGTGAGAAGGGTTTACACAAACAACCAAAAAGGGAGATACCAGCAATAAAAATTCAAAGAAAACATCAGATCAACAAAAATCATCTGCCAGAATGCACCATCGGGGTACGAGACAAAATAAATTGGAACATCTTTCATTACCCTTAGCTTTCAGTGTAGATAATAGCACTTCATGTGCATTATACATGCATATGTATACATGAATATGAGTGCACACACCTAAACAAGTAATTAAGTCACACAAACAGAAGTAGGATGTAAACATACTTGAGCATAAACTGTTGTAGCGCCATCATCTGCATCATGATGTGATGAGCCTGCAGGAGCAATGGTTATAGTATGAGTATGCTGTCCTAATTCATCATCGTCATCATCACCTGTTTCTTCAATCTTGCGGATGTAGGCTTGCATAGCCTTTGCAGCTTCACCATGGGCGACATGAATCTTACCAATGTGTTCAAGCAGCAATTTCTTACGCTTGAAGGTCTCATGACACATGTCACACAGGTATGGGGTCAGCTTTTTGTGAACCTGACATTTAATAAGATGATACATTATATTCAGAGTATGAAAATGAATGCACATAGGATATATCTACAATCAGATCTATTTTTAGAAAGTAATCAGACAGGCTGTAATGCTTATGCATATTTTGTTTAACCATTTCAGTTAAATTTCACTTACCCATCATAAGGCTTCACCTTTGTGAATTCCTTAACTACTTTGAGCCGATCAGAGGGCACTGTGCAGTTTTTTCTCACAAAAATAATTATCTTTAAATTAAACTTGTTCATGTTTTACTTTGTTTACAATTTTATTTCAAAATTCCTACATTCTGTGATGTTCCTGAGTAAATAATTTTTGCAATTCAAAAGGTATTAGCAGAGAAATTTACATGGCTGCACTCAATACATCTTCTTTCTTCTTCTTCTTTGATCCTTAGCCGCCGACCGTCAAAGCAGTCAGTGGCCATCACGCTGGTGGCATCTTGTAGGGCAACAACAAATTGATTCCACTTTGCTCGGTCGGTGGCCATCCTTATTTGTTGTCATTTCCGTAACTTCATTTCTTTTTACATAGACAGGGGTGTCAGCCCTAGGCTAAAACCCCCAACCTGGAGGACCAGGGTGTCTGCTTTAGTCTGACCCCTGCCCGCGCAAACCTGTCCAGCTTGGTAGAACCTTCCAGGAGTAAAAATTCCAGCTGGCATAGCTCTGGGGGTAATCAGGGTACACAAGCCGCCATACCTTTACAAGGTATTGACACCGGTGATGGCAGTCATTACATCTTACAGACCCTATACATCAGACCTGAAAGTTATTTGAAGAAACTCTAAATTAAAAAACTCAATCTAGAATGTAGTAATTTTAATTGAATATAGTGGAGGCTTGACTTCTGGGCTAAAAATTAAGTTTAAAAGGTCCTTGCTGTCACGAAGTGGATTTAAGTTTAGTGCGTCCAGTGTATAGACAAGACCCTAGTATAAAAGAGACTGAGAAGATAGATTTAGATGAGAAATGATAGTGAATGTGGACGGATGGGCCTATTGGCTTCGAGGGATGAGAACCGAGATTGACTCTCCCTCGCCACTCCTGACTTCAAGAATAGCTATAGACTCACCCTCCTCTGGCTACCTTTACAAAAAAGGAGATAAGGGTGTACTAAGACCACAGACACACTATACAGACAAATACATATGCACAGTATAGTTAGCTATATATATTTGAGAGACTGATCCAGTATAAAGTTTATACATATATAATTTTTATTTACACAATACAATAAATCACATGTCAAAATTAAACACTGTGCGTGGTCGCACACCTGAAAAAAAAAACGATTTAAATGTACTGATATTACAATCCCACACCGTTCATTCAACCTGTAGGGAAAAGAAGTCTGGATTAAACACACACACAGTAAGTTTGGTGGGGCCTCTACAGCTGGACAGTAGTATTAGAGTAATAATTAATAATAAGATAGGAGTGGAGGCTAGTACTTAGAGGCCCCACCAAACTTACTGTGTGTGTGTTTAATCCAGACTTCTTTTCCCTACAGGTTGAATGAAGGGATGAACGGGGTGGGATTATAATATCAGTACATTTAATCGGTTTTTTTTCAGGTGTGCGACCACGCACGGTGTTTAATTTTGATATGTGATTTATTGTATTGTGTAAATAAAAACTATATATATATATAAACTTTATACTGGATCAGTCTCTCAAATATATATAGCTAACTATACTGTGCATATATATTTGTCTGTATAGTGTGTCTGTGGTCTTAGTACACCCTCATCTCCTTTTTTGTAAAGGTAGCCAGAGGGGGGTGAGTTTATAGCTATTCTTGAAGTCACGAGTGGCGAGGGAGAGTCAATCTCGGTTCTTATCCCTCGAAGCCACTCATCTACCCAGCTGTAAAAGGGTACCTGTAAAAGGGTACCTGACTTTGAGTTAGGGAAGGAAAAAGCAGCGAGGAAGGGAACTGGTCACCCCACTTCTCGATGCTAGACCCAGTATGGTGAAGTCTCTAACACTCCACTTCCCTAAGACAGTATCTGCTATGGGACTACCTTTACCTTACCTGTGTCATTTAAAGGTAAAAAATGCTTTTCTTCGAATTCAACTGCTGTTGTAAATACAAAAGCCTGGTAAGTGTCATTTTATAACATTATTTTTTTTAAAATCATCTTAGTACCATCTATTTACTCTTAACCGTTTTTGGCGGAGTTGTGGATTTTAAAGTTGCTACCATAAGTGGAATGGGTTCATTTTCGATACAAAACAACAGGAAGCTGAGACGCTTGGGAGTCATGACCCAAGTGGGCCCGCCCCCCTTAGAGTGTAAAGGAGTATATAGGGCCGAAACACTTGCTGGACGGGGGGACTTCTTCTGATGATCAGATTGCTTCCTGTTGTATCGCTCTGTAAAGAGTTTCCTATCATCTTATCTCTGCAGTTTAACAATTTTTAAAAGAACACAGCTTACATTATGTAACTCGGTAATCTTCATATATTTATCTTAATTTACATACATATAACAGTGATATTCCCACGTCTTAGAAGTTACTTATCTTCACATATTTTTTCCTGATGTTATTAATAATAAAAAAACACTAAATGAGAAATAATGAGGGAGGTCTAAATCAACCAAATAAATTAGTTTGTTCACACAGACTTAACACTTTTGAAAACCATAACTTTTGAGTCATGGGGATGCTCACAATGGTCAGATTCAAACTTGTCCTAACTTTCCATCCTTTGGCAGTTAAAAATATTGTTTTATCATGGTGATTCTTCATTCAGATCTTGTGCTGTGCATTCTTCAATTTTGAGAAACTGTTACATGCTCAAGTAATTCTGATGGTGGAACACATTATTTGTTGAGAACAGTTTAATTTTTCAAACAGGATGTCTTTTTCCTAAGGCTTTTAATTTTCAGCATCATTTTCAGTAATCTCTTTGGCATCTTTCTTTCGGTCTTCCATTTCCCAACAACAGGCATGCTGTGACTTGTAAGTCATTCAGTGAACACATTTGATTCTACAAAAATCCTCTACACTGCAATTATTTCAACTTCTCAGGACTTTGTACCGATTAACAAAAGTGAGAGCTACTTTTTATTTGTACCTTCTTTTACAGCTGGTGTTTGTGTTTTATTATTGTATTACCGTAAAACTGATTTCCATATAGGCATGGATATTTTCATGATCACTCTTGTCAGTGCCCTATCGTTAGGCTGAAACATTCAAGTAAGAAATTTTTCCAAGTTAAAACTTTCTGATTCCCTTCAAAGACAGAGATCTGTGCAACCAGATCCAGACCATAAAAATTAAAGCCCAAACTGTTAGAGCAATGCTTGAGACAGAATGACTATAAAGTCTAAGCACAGTATTCATATTGTTATTGTTGATCAGAATCAACGTCATTGCACTCCAGGCAAATCCATAGGTGCTCTTGTCTCCCTCAGCAAATGTCGAAGGGTATGAATGCTAATTGTTCCTGTTGCGCTTTGGGGTATACATGCTGGTTGCATCCTCTCATATGTCAATCCCTGCTGGTCTTCAGTTTGATGCCAAATTCCAGCAATCTTAGCCTTGATAATTCATCTATTGCAGTGTCACTTTCTAATAGGCGATCATTAACTGCCCTCAGTATCTCTCTCTTATCCATTTTCAATGAACCTACTATGGGTTCTCTTGAAGCTAGTCTGCCAGCTCTTTCATTGCAATGTACCCCTACATGACCAGAACAGTAAATTCACACCAGTTCCTGAAGATTCGAGGCTTCTTTGAAGGGTTTCCATTCACACCAGAGCCTTCCACTAGTAACTGCAGATCCCAATTATAACCAACGTGGTAATGAGCTGCTTATTTTTCTTCGAGAAAAACCAAAATAAAAGGGAATAATCTAAGCTGACTGAGAAGTTATATCTACCCACAGCAGACACCATATCTGTCTCGTGACTAATGACACATTTGATTTACTTCTCATTCTCACATCACGTGTTGTCATGGAGAAAAGAATGCCAATCATGTATGTAACTGGACATGTTTAGTTGCCGTACGAGGGCAAAGCTGCATTTCATTTCTGTTGCATTAAAAACAAACAAGGGAAGTAAATTCACATTTCATCGCTAATTCACTATATGTGGTAATTACCAGCCACTCCTTTCGGTTTTGAAAGGTTCTCCCAGGTGTACAAACAGGCAGCAGGGTGTGGCTGACTTCTTCTTCTTTGATCCTTAGCCGGCGACCGTCAAAGCAGTGAGTGGCCATCACGCCTGGTGGCGTCTTGTAGGGCAGCAACAAAATGATTCCACTTTGCTTGGTCGGTGGACATCCTTCGTATAGTGCCCCAACTCTGGTTCATTCTTTGCAACTCAGCCTCCACAGTCCTCCACCAAAGTTGTTTTTGGTCAGCCTCTCTTTCGTTTTCCTTCAGGGGTCCATAGCATAGCTGTTCTTGTGATGGCATCGGGTCTCTTCTGAGGACATGGCCAACCCAACTCCAGCGTCTGCCAGCTATGATGGTGTGCATGTCCTCTTGCTTGCTCCGAATAAGCAGATCTTGGTTGGTGATGGTATTCGGCCAAAAGATTCAGAGAATTTTTCATAGGCAGGTTGTGTGAAAAGAGGACAATTTCGACATTTCCTTCTCTGTTACTCTCCAGCATTCCGCACCATAGAGAAGCACAGAAAGCACACAGCTCTGATATAATCTTAATTTTGTGCTTGTGCTGTACTGAGAGGACTTCCAGATGTTGTTTAGACTAGTGCCCTAGATTCTTCTATAAGAGTTACGCCAACTAAAATTTGGCCGGCATTTTCGGTCGTACCCGTATTGCAGGAAAATAGACCCGATCATGAGTTTCGGACCCAATTTGCATTATCGTTTAGGTTAGCTAATAATTTGAAATAAAATTAGATGCAAATACAGTAGCACATATTTGTACTATTATTTGTATTTCAAGTAACAAAACAAAAAGAAGAAAACTAGTTTACTTACCGGTTTATTGAAAAGAATCAGTAGCATGGATTTTTAACACATACTCCGTTGAATTTTATATTCCGTTAGAATTCCACTATTTAGCAACAAATATTCCGTTAGAGTTGCAACACTCAGCAAAACATACTCCCTTCGAATTGAACTATTTACCTAGTTTGAAATGTGGAAACTGGTGAATGACTGTTGTAGACACTGACAATTTAACTAGATCCAGATGATCACACCAGTTTATGTTTTCATTTAAAATGCGACTATGTACAGATAGTTTTAACAAAATCTAATTACATATTTTGGACCGGAGATTTTATTATAGTTTTATTATATAATTTTATTATTATAATTATATATATATATATATATATATATATATACAGTATATATATATATATATATATATATATATATATATATATATATATATATAATTTATATATTGTATAATTTTTATTATTATATAATAATAATATTATATAATTTATTATATAATGTTATATAATTTTATTTTAATTAAAAATATTAATAAAATACTAAAAATATAAAATTTTATTACATGATGGCTTTTTATATGTTATGTATTTAAATTGTGTAATTATAAAATAATGATAATTATATATATATATATATATATATATATATATATATATATATATATATATATATATATATATATATATATATATATATATATATATATATATATATATATAACCTTATAAATATAGAAGAGGTGTTAAGAATAGACAGACCTAGGGAACTGCATAATATAGTCAAACAATATTTATCACGAACAAATGTTAATATTAGTGTCTGGGAATGTGAAGGTCTGATGCTGTTCTTACAATGCATGACTTTTAACAGATGAAAGTCAATTAAATATCTGTTAAAGTCAGTTATATAACTGGAACCACCAGGCCTTTACACCCCTCCATTTTAATATAATTCTTGTTCAGAGTTTCTTCTTGATTTTGTTTGTTTGTTTTTTTTATTTTATTTTATTTATTTAACGTATTAGCATAATTGTGATTGTCCCTATTTACAATGATTTGACAAATGTGATGCCACTTTCTCATCGGCAGTTGTTCATATTATTTGGAATTGAAAACAATATATATCCTAATTATAACCCATCAGAGGTTGAACGGGATATTTTTCTTCATTAATTTAAAAAAAATAAAAAAAAAAAATCTTACACGACGCTTATTCCCGCTACTAACCCTGGTATTGTCGACAAAAAATGGCGTCCACGTCGCAGCCTCGTTTTCGATTCTGACATAGTTGTCATAACTCTTATAGAAGAATCTAGGGCACTAGTTTAGACTATAAAAGGCTGTTCTTGCTTTGTTCATTCTGTTGTCTTTGCTTGCTCCGCCATCTGGTGTTACTATGCATCCTAAGTATGTGAAGGTGTCTGTCTGTTCCAGTTGTTGATTCCTTACTGTCATGGGCTCAGGGTTGCTCACATTGAGTGTCATGACCTGTCTTCTTTAGATTGATGTTCAGGCCCACCTGCTGGCTATACTTATTAAGTTTATCTGTTTTTTCCTGGATGTGTTGATGTGAATGTGCTAGTAGTGCAATGTCATCTGCATATTCCAGATCTTCCAATGTAGAAAACGCAGTCCATCTTATTCCTCTTGGACTGCCCTCTGTTGTCTGTCGCATCACCGAGTCTATGACTGTTAAAAAATACAGTGGTTGATAAGCGGCATCCCTGTCGTACTCCTGTCTTCACCTCAAAGGTTAGGTTGTTCTGCCCTACGCTACACGTAAAGTTGGCATAGAGGCTTTTTATGATTGACACTATGCAGCTTGGAAAAAAAAGGTGTGGCTGACAGTGATCTCAAATTAGGTTGTTTTTTTCTCTCAGCATTAGCTGATTAGCATTTTTCAATCTCACCTAATAGGCATATTGTGATCAAACAGTTACTGTTATGTGTCTGGCTCTAATAAGAATCTACCTGATATCAACAAGTGTTAAAAAAAAAAAAAACACGAATCCCCAAGCAAATGCCTACCATAGCCAATGGCATAGGTAGAGCACTGCACTAGTGGGCCTAAAAGTTAAACAATAAATCCTATCTTAACTGATTCCGTATGCAAGATCTTTTAAAAGACGCAATGGCCGACCACTGTGACCGCAAGATCTGTTAAAAGACGCTAATTTATTTTGTTGTTTCTTTCTATTCTGATATTTTATACTGCCCGGAATTTATCTCGAACGGAAGTAAACACAAAAATGGGCAAATTTCAACAAGCTTCAACGTCTTTTATTTGCGTTTGAAGGAATTTTTTCACATTTATCTTCATCTTTAATCGTGTTTTGTCGTATCGCCATAATGGCCGAAAAACACACAGGATATGTTACTAATATGTGAACAGTGAACAAACTGTGTGATCAACCATAACTTTCTTACTTTTTCTGTGTTTCTAAATGGATTACCTGCACAAAGAGAGCAGTGAAACTGTATTGTGATAACAATTTATGTTACAAGCCTTACGTAAGTCGAAAATTTTTGGTTCAAAATTTCAAGTTATCTTTTTTCCGTGTACATGTTATCTGTTATAACATAAACATAACATAAAATTAGCTAGAAAGGCATATGGATTTATATTGTTCATCCAATGTACTTTAATTTGATATATAATATGTTATACTTAACTCATGATTAGACACACATTGTCAGTAAACGTAAATTATGTATGTGTAAATTTTTGGGGTTTAAAAATAATTCCGTCCAGAGCTGAAAATAATTACGTACGGAAAGAGTTAAAACTGGGAGAGTTTAGGAAACAAGTTTTTTTAAACAAAAATAGGACAGCAGCAGTTGTTACACAATGGAGCTCCCATTAGGTAGAGAGCAGATTAGCACTTTATGATCTTGCATCTTGTTGAAGCAATTCAGCACCGGTATTAACTTATTGTTTATTAGCATTTTCATTACATGATTACAATTATGTAGTATATATACACTGAAAATCATATTGTCAGTCATGTCTGCATGTGTTTAAAAATGATTCAACACTGTGATTACCAAACTCTACAGTGAAATATTCTGCATTAAGTGCTCACAACAGCATAGATTAGTTGAGTATTTCCTTCGACCAAACGTTAGATTTTGAGGTTTTCAGTGTTTACACATAAGTGGAAGCCATATGTAAACAAAATAATCTTATGTCCAAATAAGGTCATGTGAAAATTAAAGTAGATAAATGGAAGCAAGCAAGAGATGCATGATTTTCTTTGTTAAACATATCAAAACTGGTTCTATCAGTTATGTTTTTCGGATGCAACAAAATCTGATACTAGTAATCAAAGCATTAAGCCATAAACAAATGCTTTCGTTGCCAAAAGAGTAAAGCATTGCACTGGCTAAATACACCAGGTCTCCAGCATTATAAATGCTCAACCAGCTCCAGCCCGTGCCCCACCTGCAGGTGAAAACTTGGCCCACAAAAACCTCTCTAAGGCTGTAAGTTTGTTCAGAAACTGAGTCTGACCTGGCTTATAGTTCCTACTATTATTCTCTACCATTCAAAGTCAAGCAAAATAAAAAACATGTACTGACTGTAAAAGAAATATTTTTGTAAGTTGTTCTGCATTATAAGCTGAAAATTCTTAAACAGGAGTATCTACTAGTATTATGCAGTTAGTTCTATCCATCCTACATTTGTACTAGTCAAACTGAAGCCTTTTTTTTCTTTAAAGAAATATTTTTTTTTTAATTTGCTTGACTAAACCCTAGCCTATACCACTGCTATTTCAAAGTAAACTGGCCATGGTCATCCTACAGGCTGGGACAGCCTAAGTTTGTGGGCCTAGGTATGCCCATACGTACCTCTTACATGTAAGTAAGGTCCTACGGTAAGTTTCATAACATACATTTTCAATTTCTTGAAAAATTCTCAACAGAACAAGAAGCTAATTGTGTGTGTATATTTGTACATGTATATATCTAGCGTGTTGAATCATCATCGTAATCTTCCATACACACACACTCTCATGCACAAAACATTAACATCATTATATATATATACACACTCAAACCACAAACTATTGAACTAGTTTCAATACATCACACACACACAATCTTCTTACCAGCTGTATATGGGACATAAGGTTAGACTTATTGTTAAAGCATCTGCCACAGTCTGTACACTTGTGAGGTTTTTCTCCTGTATGAATCAGCATGTGACGGTCAACATGATATTTCTTGGTGAACCTCTTCTCACATACCGAGCAGATGAAAATTTTCTGATTTGGTGACTTCCAGTTCTCATGCACACGCTTGGTGTGTCCAATCAGGGCCCCAAGTGTTTTGAAAGCTGCTTTGCATGTGTTACATAGATACTGGCGAGTGTGCAAATGCATGCCCTAAGAAGAGAATTGTTAATTAGAAAATATTTTAAATTACATTTTTTAAACTCAAATGCCATCATTTTAAGGAAATGGAATAATTTACATTAAATACAAGACAGTAACATGTCTACACATTAATAGTTAATCAGGGGTGGGCTAACAGATTTTGAGTCAAGCCACAGTTGTGAATTTCATGATTCATTTGACATATCAAATTTAGAAAGTTCACAACTACTTCAGTTAAAGGGAAAATTCTGAAATTCCTTTTAAATGACTGTATGCAATTATTATTATTGTTTGTAGAATCTAACAAAAATCAAGGAAGCTCAATAATTTTTTCTTTAAATCGATGTGAAATCATGCAATCTTTCTGTCTGACCAACTGGTCAAAATTTGGCTCAATATTTGATCTCAGCCCACATCTGCCTCTAAATTCATGTCCATTATTTGAGACCTGTATTTAGACTTGAGCAAAGTGACCGAGAAAAACATAGATCCATGAAGCCAAACCAAGCCAAACATGCAAAATAATTTATAAACTGCCAGTTTCAAAGAGAAAGTTTCTTATCTTTCAAAATACATTCCTACTTCTCCTGGCTGAACAACCTGAGATGAACCTGCGGGCTTCCCAAGATAAGCCTGTCATCTTCAAATCCATACTTTTCCAAGCAAAGCAAAATGATAAGCCCCATACTTTAAAAAAAATCTCAATGCCAAAATGAAATGGATCTTTCAAGCGAATTCAAACGTCAAGTTGAACTGAATAAAATCAGAAAAGTACAACTCAAATTTCTTAATCAAATTTTCCAACCAGTTCACATCTGAGACAGTTTCTGAACATGGCATCTGAACTCTTCATTTGTGTCAAGGTAGCAATTTAGTTTTGGCAAGTGCATGAAATCTTCTTTTCTACTTGAACCACAAGAAGTTCAGCTTCAACTAGAACTCCCAAATGTATTGTGCTTGATCACAAATTGGTTTTCATTTTGACAAACTTTGTACTCAGTTTATTCGTATACTGAATCATATGGAGAAGGAAAAACTCTCAGATTTTCAGGACAAGCAGGAAACATCAATATACATATTTTCTGCATTAACAAAATTTTTTTGGGGAAGAATTTTTTCATGAATTTTTGTTCAGGACTAATAACTCAATTTATCACACTTTTGTTGCCAATTCACTACATTTGTTGATTTGTAAACGTATGGCCCTGCGCTGATGTAAATAATCTTTATTTCATCATCATCATCTGCTACACTACTAAGTGAAAGTAATTATATCACGCCACAGATTTCCATATGCATACCTGTCAACCTCCTGAGGCAAAAAATGACACCGGACCAGTAAAAACCTTACAAACACCCCAAAAACCTTACCAAAAAATATATTAATATATTAAACACGATACAGTTTTAAAAAGACAAATGACATATACTAATTAGTTTAACATTTGAAATAGTGCGATATAAAACAAACTAATAAAGTCTTGTGCTGTTCTTTATATGTATTAGAAATACTGCAAGTGATAATCATTTAAAATGTAAGTTATGTCTCATAAAATTATCACTGCCTTCATAACATGGTGATGTTTGTGTTAGTTTTGTAAAATGCACCAGACAACCAATAACTTTATAACAGAAGTCAGATTCTATATATATATATATATATATATATATATATATATATATATATATATATATATATATATATATATATATATATATATATATATATATATATATATATATATATATATATGTATATATATATATATATATATACATATACACGTGTGTGTGTGTGAGTGTGAGAGTGTGAGTGTGTGTGTGTGTTTGTGCGCGCGCAAATGCATGGACTCTTTAAAATCCTCCTGAAAATAGGCTGCCCTTCTAAAATGCTGGAAATGATAAAGTCATTCCATGACGACATGAAGGGGAACAGTCCAATATGCTGGAAGCACGTCACAGCCCTTTGATATACGAAGTGGCGTTAAACAAGGCTGTGTTCTGGCTCCGACCCTCTTCGGAATCTTCTTTGCCTTACTCTTGAAACATGCATTCAGAGATGCAACTGAAGGAATATGCCTTCACACTAGGTCAGATGGCCGTCTGTTTAATCTTTCAAGGCTGAAGGCAAAAACAAAAATCAGAAGGGTCACTATAAGAGACTTGTTGTTCGCTGATGATGCTGCAGTCGTCACTCAAAGCCAACAGGAGCTTCAGAGCTTGATGAATCGCTTCACTAAAGCATGCAAGGACTTTGGCCTCACAATAAGTCTAAAGAAAACGAATGTGCTGAGTCAGGATGTGGGTGCTGCACCAGTTATCACTATCGATAACTATGAATTGGCAGTGGTGCACCACTTCACATACCTAGGGTCTACCATCAATGACAAACTCTCACTGGATACAGAAATCGACAGCCGCATTGGCAAAGCTGCAGCTACCTTTGCCCGTCTCACATCGCGTGTTTGGGGAAACTCTAAACTCACAATGAAGACCAAAGCTGCGGTATATAATGCCTGCGTCACCAGCACACTCCTATATGGCAGTGAGACCTGGACGACCTATGCTAAGCAAGAAAGAAGGCTCAATACCTTCCATTTGCGGTGTCTACGCCACATCCTCGGCATCTCGTGGAAAGATAAAGTGACAAATGTCGAGGTCTTGTCACGTGCTGGCCTTCAAAGTATGTATACACTGCTTAGACAGCGCAGACTTCGCTGGCTTGGCCATGTTCGCCGCATGGAAGATGGTCGCATCCCAAAAGATATCTTCTACGGACAATTAGCAGATGGCAAGAGAACAGTTGGGCGACCACAGCTGAGGTTCAAAGATGTGTGCAAGAGAGATATGAGGGCACTGGACATGGATCCAGCAACATGGGAGGATGAGGCTGCCGATCGCACTAAGTGGCGATGCTATTTACGGCGCCACCTCAGAAATTAAGACCAGATATCAGGGGTTTTATTGCTGCGGCGGTGAGCAACACAGAAGAACAACCTGATGACTTGGAAACCCTCTGGCTTAAATTCAAGGACATCATAAAGACAGCTGCTGCAGAAGCATGTGGTGAAGTCCGACTTGGGAACAAGAGAAAGAGGACACCTTGGTGGACAGAGGAAGTCAAAGAGAAAATAAGAGAGAAGAAAATGGCATGGAAACAATACTTACGAGCTAAAAACACAATAAGACAAATGGAGAAATATAGAGAATATGTGACACTCAGAACAGAAGCAACGAACAAGGTGCTAGCAGCAAAAACAGAAGTCCTGGGAAGAATTTGGAGAAAAGCTAGAAAAAGATGCGCAAGAAAACCAGAAATTGTTCTATAAGACCCTAAAGAAAATGAGGAAGGAAAAACAATGCCCTCTCAAATTTATAAAGGACAAGCAAGGCAAATTGCTTACTGCCCCAAAGGAAGTAATGGAAAGATGGAAAGAATATTTCTCAGAACTCCTGGATGGTGAGCAAGGTCAAGCATCAGAAATGATAACCACTAGCACAGAAGAGAAAACCAATGATGGTGAAGATGACATAAAGATGGAAGAACTGAAGGCAGCACTGGAGAAAATCAAGATGGGCAAAGCAGCAGGGCATGATGGTATAACACAAGAAATGGTTAAGTACATGGGACCACCAGGCAACCTATTACACTTAAGGGTCCTACAGGCTGCGTGGTGCAACAAGACCATACCAAAGGATTGAGAGATTGCAATCACAACATCAATTTTCAAAAAGGGCGACAATCGACAATGTGGAAACTATAGAAGCATATCCCTTCTCAGTGTCCCTGGTAAAATCTACTCTAGAATCCTAGAGCAGAGACTCCGACGCCTAGCTGAGCAACAATTGGATGAGGTCCAGTGTGGATTCTGAGCAAACCGAAGTACTCAAGACCTAATCTTCTGAGTGAAAAGGCCCTTGAGTATAAGAGTGAGATCCATCTTTGTTTCATAGATCTGGAAAAGGCGTTTGACAGGGTCCCCTGGAGCAAACTTTGGGACTGTGTGGCATGGAAGAACATTCCAGCACCTCTGATTCATGCTATACAGAGCTTCTACAAGTCTTGCAGAAATTATCTGAGGACAGCAAACCATAAGTCAGAAGAGTTCAGGACCACCACTGGTGTAAGACAAGGTGATATCCTGTCACCTTATCTTTTCATACTCCTCATGGACGATGTCATCAAGGCATGTAAGGAGAGAACAAGAAAGTATTCAGTGGGGTACTGGAAGATGAGACAGGTCTATATTTCAGAGCTGGCATTTGCTGATGATGTTGCCCTGATTGCTAAATCAGAGGCACATCTCCAATCCAACCTGCAAGTCTGGAAGGAAGAGCTGGAGAAAAGAGGGATGGTCATAAGCAGCTCTAAAACAAAATCCATGGTGATATCACGAGAAGAAAGAAGACATCAGATTAAGCTGGGAGAACAGGTTCTGGAGCAGGTCGACCACTTTAAATACCTTGGAGCTATTATAGACCGAAAGGGAGGCATCAAAGAAGAGTTGGCCACTCGAAAAGCAGCTGCTGGGAGACTTTTTCAGGCCATAAATCGAGGATTCCTCAGCAAGAGAGAGGTTGGTAAGAAAACGAAGATGGCTGTATACCGCTCCACCTATGTCCCAGTCTTGACATATGGATGCGAGTCATGGGCAATGACTACAACCCACAAAAGCCAGATCCAAACCTCAGAAATGAGGTATCTGAGGAAGGTCGTTGAAGTAACAAGAGACATGGTCCGCAACCAGACGATACGTCAAGGCCTAAAATCCCACCCCCTGCAGACCCAAGTAGAACAGTCCCAAGTAAGAGGGTTTGGCCATGTCTGCAGAATGGGAGATCGGCTACCACGACAAGCATGGGAAACAAAGAGTCAGGGATCCAGACCCCCAGGACGACACAGAGTCCGCTGGGAGGACAACATTAGACAATCTTTGAAGGATCGAGGACTAGAATGGAACCAGGCCAGGAGGAAGACAGCCGATAAGATAGTCTGGCGCTCTCTCTTCCAAATCTCTACACCTCACGGAAGAAGGGGAACGACTAAGTAAGTATATATATATATATATAAAATTTTTTTTAGATGAAGACAAAACATTACCATGTTTAAGAGCAAAAATATCCTAGTAGTTGTAGATTGATATGCTCAAATGGTCATTATTATGCTAGTTTGGGACCCAAAGATGCAGCAATAGTGAATGCAGTCAGCGACCCATAGCTTGACTGCTTGCATCAGTCAGCGAACCAGAGCTAAGACCGTACTCCATCTCCACGTGGTGGTCCTGGAAACAGTCTGCAGCAGTGCAGTCTGGCTGAGTGAGTACGGATCGCAATGAGAAGGCAAACCCGGTCCCTAAAAAATGCCATGCTGAAGTCGGATGTGTCGACCGAAAGGTGCAGATATCACAGCTACGGCGTAAACAGACACAACGCAACCACCGTCCTTTTCAGGGCGAACGAGGAAGAAGAAGAAATGGTCATTATTATGCTAGTTTTAAATTAAGGATTTCATCCTGTGCATAAAACACTGTGACTACTACTACAACTTCTGAACTTTCGTTTCTGAAATCTTTTTTTAGGTTGTACCAAACAGATGGCCCACTGTCCTTCATTTCAACCAAATTTACTGATGCAGTAAAAAGGAAAAGGGTCGGGAATGTAAAGGGTTAGGTTTAGGAATCATAAACCTAACTAATAAAAATGAATTAATTCATTTAAAAAAACCAAACAAACGCAGTAATAACATATGATAATCCCCATCGAGGCCAGCTCCTTGACGTGGAGATGGGGCTCAAGTACAGCCATCAGCGGCTGAAAAACCAAGACTGGCCAGGCCCTCCTACACTCGAGCAAGACCACAGTCTGCCCTAGCAAGTCAAGGTGCTGAAGACGGAGGCAACCAGCCAAGAGGCGCACCACAGCAATCAGGATGCCACGCACATGCGCTATGGAAGTATGCCTATATCTGCAAAACGTTATGGCACTCGCCCTGTGACGGACACCCATGCAGGCGCAGTGCCGGGCCCTCTGCCTCGGAAGGGCCCAACCCCTACTACTGGGGGTCCTTCTCAATTGCCCCGTGGAGCCAGGAGGCATGAGAATAGAGCTACTGGCCAAGCAAAGAAAAGACCATTTAAAATAATGCACTGGAATGCTGAAGGCGTCAATAGTAAAAAAGACGGCTACAGCAAAAAATTAGAGCTCGAAAATATCTTGAATAACTACAAAAGACAGTGAAGTTTATACAAGAAACAACATTGCAGATATAGACAATATAGTTCAAGCGAACGAAAGAAGAAGAAGAAGAACATATGATAATCACACACATGCTCCTGCGTAATCAACTTTGGTGACTAAATTATCCAACGTGCCTCGTGTAAATATTTCGCGATTTCATCTCTTAACGCTTATCCCAATGATGCACACCAAGAAATACATTACATAACGCTAACCTTAACCCTAAACCTACCCGTTCTGCAAATACACAAATTATATCATGTAAGAAAACACTCATATCAGACTTAAAAAAGATACAGCAAAAAAAAAATAAACAACAAAAAAACAATAGCAACAGACAATTATGCTCGCACCTACGGAATCGATTTCGGCACAATTACCGAAGTAATCTACACATAGGCCTACTATACTGCGCCGTCACCTGTTTTGTTTGTAGTTTCACCGCCAACGGCTCGAACGCACATAAACAAAGATGCTGCCTCGCATTAATCCTAACCTTATCCCTTTCCATCTTATTGATACACAATAAATCCAAAAGAAAAACACACAAGAAAACATTGTACGTTAAAAATAACGAAATAAAACCTTCAACTTACTTATTCATAATAAACAATAAACATCTGCTGGGAGAGACCTCGTAAGTATTTAACAAAAACCTGGGCTAGAAAATATTTTCTGATTTAAAAAATAAAAACTTGGGTTGGAAAATATTTTTAGATATTTTTTTAATCAATAAAACAAATTTTTTCTTCGATTTTTTTCTTTCGAGAAAATCCGAACAACGACCTCTGTAAGGCTTACACTGCTAAAAGTATTTCAAAAATGTACACTGTACAATAAAAACGTACGATATTCTCTGTCAGTTCATTTCTTCTCTTGCCACAGATTAAGCTGTCCATGATTACTTCCACTCTATCTCTGGTTCTCTTACCCTTTACTTATTTTCAACTCACAATGTTTCTCTACTCATTTAATATTCGATGACAGTCCTTCTTTACTTTGTGAATATATTTCTTTGCTCATAAACTTTTCTTAGACATTATTCATGTTATCTTATTAGCCACATGACTCTTAATACACTATTGTTATTGTTGATCAGAATTGATTTCATTGCACTCCGGGCAAACCCATAGGTGCTCAGTCTCCGTCGCAGTGTATGAATGCTCTGTTCCCGTAGCGCGATGGTTGTACACATGATGGATGAATCCTCTCATATTTCCATCTCTGCTAGTTCTACGTTTGATGCTAAATTCCAGCAACCATAGCCTTTTTGAGTGATCGATTGCTGTCTTTTTCTAGCAGGCGATCAGTAACTGTAGTGTTTCTCCCTTATCCATATCCAATGTCCCCACTATGGGTGTTCTTGAAGCTAGTCTTTCAGCTCTGTCATTGCCATGTACCGCAGCCTGATCAGGACAGTAGATCCACACCAGTTTCTGAAGATTCGAGGTTTCTATGGATATTTTCCATTCATACCGGAGCCATCCACTTTGGGTCTTTCAAAGCATGGACTGAGTCTGACACAATAACTGCCCTGGTTGATGGAATTTCAGACAGCCACCTCAGGAGAGCATTAGCTGCCTTTACCTTTCTTCTCATGCTGAAGATTGTTGTAATGTAAGCTCTGCCCTGTTCAGTGATGACCCTGCCCTCTATTCTCACAGAGAAGTCTCATCCTGATTTCTCACTACGGAGTACAGACCCATCAGTGTACACTCAATGCAATACATTAATGGGCATTCAGAATTTATAATTTAAAAAGGTGAATGGTTTAGCCAATATTTATTCTTGCAATGTGATCTTCATAAAGTCCTACAGCAAGAAGGTTTATGCCGCAACCAAGCGAAAGCCCATAGAGATATGGAATTCCGACTCATCTTCTCTTCTTCTAGGCAAATTTCCAGATTTGGCACATTTAATGTTCATACATTAAACCAACAAGGGAAAACTGCAGAGATAGCAAGTGAAATGATAAAAATCGATATCCTGGGACTATGTGAAAAAAGATGGAATACAAAAGAAATAGTGCTATCCTCAGGACATGAGAAAGACAGTGCGCACCACAGTGAAGAAGTGGCTCTAATGCTGGCAAAGGAAGCACAGAATGCAGAATGGAAAGCACTAAGACATAGACAGCAACAATCAAAAGAATACATAAAGGAGCATTACTAGAAAGACCACAGGACAGAAAATCAGATGAATCATATGTGCTTTAAAAAAAAAAAGTTTAGATTACCATTACATGACCTAAAAGTATGCAGAGGAGCGGATGTGGCATCACATCATCTGCTGTTAGTCACAATAAATTTGAAACTCAAAACATGTACAACACATTGCTAAAGACAACAATTTAATGTGGGATATCTCAGAAATCAAAGAAACACATTTATAGTTATAATATCCAACTAATACCGAATGCTCCAACAGCTAGAAGATGTAGCAAATAAGCAGACCAGAAACAGCAGATAAACAACATATGGAAAGAGATATGTGAAGTATTGGGAAAAAGAGGATGCCAGAATAAATTACGGATAACAACTGAAACCACCAATAAAAGATCAAGTTCAAAAAAACAAAACAGATTTAAATAGAAGAAAATCCAGAAGCTCCAGAGCCAAGGTTCATGAAAAATACACAGAAGTGAACAGAGAGGTAAGATGAAACATCAGAAGAGACAAAAAGTCACATACTATTGCGCTGGCAAGAGAGGAGGAGGACACTGCTTCCAAAGGAAATATGAGGGATCTGCCCACCAGCGTAAAACCATTAACAGAAAATATAAGCAAGCAAATGGACTCATCAAAGACAAGTATGGTTTGGTTTGGTTTTAAGGGCCATCTTCAATGCACATGGACAACTCCATCAGTGCTCTGATCTCCTCCCTTAAATCACACAAGGAGGATCTCAGCACAGTCCACAAACTCCACAGCATCGGTGAGTATTCCAATGTGTGTATGCAGGTCTCACACATTCTAAAAATATTTTTGTGGTGAGTAGGTTTCCTAATTTTTTAAATTTTGTAGACTAGATTGGAAAACTGCGTACTGTTACTGTGTTCCGAATTGACATTACTGCACTCAAGGCAAACCCACAGGTGCTCAGTCTCCCTCAGAAAATGTTGAAGGGCATGAAATCTGGTTGTTCCTATTGCAAGTTGGATGTATACACGTCTGATCCATCCTCTAATGCATCCATCCCTGCTAGTATTACGACTGATGCCACATTCCAGCAGTCTTGTTGATTCATCGATTGCTGTGTCCCTCACAAGAGGGATGTCATGGATGGTAGAGGCTGAGGCAACCACAGTTGGAAAAATATTCCAGTAGGAAGAGTGGAGTAAAACAGGTGAGAACTGGACAAACTATCTGCAGGTCATCATCATCTTTGGCAAGGATGTAGAGATCAGTGCAGTGGGAAAGCAGAGCTGGAAATTAATCAACTGAAAATTGATTATGCTTGGAGATGATGCCTTAGTATACACTGCTGGGTCTGTACTCTGTGGTGAGAAATTAGGATGGGCATTCTCCTCTACAGTACTGGGCAAGGGCTTCGCTGAACAGAGCAAAGCTTACATGACTACAACCTCCAGCATGAGAACAGAGATAGAATCAGTTACTGCAGCCTTAAGGTAGCTGTCTGAAGCTCCATTTGCCAGTTATTGTGTTGGACTCTTAAACCATGCTGTGTAAGGTCCAAAATGGATGGCTATGACATAAATGGAGAACATACATGGAGGCCTCAAACCTTCAGGAACCAGTATGGATCTTTTGTCCTGGTCATGCAGGGGCATGGTGTGGTAATGAGAGTGCTGACAGACTAGCCTCACGAGCATCCACAAGGGGACACTGGATATGGATATGGGAAAAGATTTTAAGAACAATTCATGATCACCTGTTAGATAATGACATTTCAATTGATGAATTAACAAGGCTTTATAACTGCTGGAATGTGGCATCAAACGTTAAGACTAGTGGGGATAAACGTATGAAAGGATGTATCAGGCATTTATACGACCAGCATCATGTAGCAACAATCAGCATTCATATTCTTCGACATCTGCTGAGGGAAAATGAGCACTATGGGTTTGCCCAGAAAGCAATGATGTCAATTCTAAATAATATTAACTGCAGCCATTGTCTTATATAACATCCTTTGATTGACATATATGATCATGTTAAAAACAGAAATTTTTTGCTCACACTTAAAATATGGGCCTAATACCATATTCCCAATATGCCTCGATGGGCATGTGTCGTGAAACATTCTAAATCCACATATCTAAATTAAAAAGTAAATGTAAAGCCTAACGAATTAATTCAATAAAAGGAAAGAAGAATGGTAAAAGACCAGTGCTGTCACAATGGCGTACAAAAATCCCCCTTTTTCTACTTCGTCTGCATAATTGTAACGCTTTCACGTTTACTAGTAAAGCCTACAGCAGCATACACGCGTTTCTAAAAATAAAACGTGTACTGTATTTCTTAGAAAACCTTGAGATACGCACACTGCTTAATGACCTAGATAAAATACTAGCATTAATGTCATTATATACACTGCGTAATGAAAAGACAGACGGACTTAGAAGAGAGAGATAGAGAGATGTACGGAGGAACGCATGCAATACTACCACAGTCTCGCGATTAATAGTAACGCCAATCCCACGCGTAAGGCATGAAGCACTAACTTTTTTTCAAATAAACAGTGACAAAAAAAAAACACTACCAATACACGGTTAGGTTTTGAAAACATGTTTAATGCTTATTAGGAAACATGACACAATACTGTTTTACGTCTGAAATCCTGACTTTATACTGACAGAACAGTCGAAAAGGCAGGACAGGTGGCGGTTCTAAATCGATTAAAAAAAAAAAAAAAACAAATACACGACTATCCTAGAATACATATTTTGAACGGAGCCACTTAGCCCCATTAAATTTATATATTTGGGTGCCTTAGGACTTGCTGACAAAGAATATGTTAAGTGTTATGCACATAGTCTAGTAATTAACAAATTATAGCCAACATATTATAGGGGTGTTGTCTGACAGCACCAGATCATATTTGCTCATGTTTGGATACTGCTTTAGGGGAATGAGGCCACTACGTTAACTCCGATTTGATTGGTTAGAATTATATGTAAGGCGAAACATGATTAGTCGACTGCAAATACTATTTTTGATTGTTAAGGGAAACGTAGGAAGGGTAAATTTTTTCAAAAGCTTTTGTAAACATGGTCTCATTGGCTAGACCAGTTGATATAGTCAATTAGGAGCGTCAGTTCAGTGCCACTTTTTGAAAATCCAATTTGTAAAAGCAAGTGCGTTGAGATCCAGCTCATATTTTTCTAAATAAAAGCCTGGGACAGAGGCAGATCGGAATTGTGCCATAACTCATCGCCAGTCAACGTATTTGTTTAATATTTCCATGAATTGTGGTAAGCTAGACCTATTTGATATCTTGTTGATGAAAATTGAATGTGAATTGATAATTTATGTCTATATGTGTGTGGTTCATTAACAATAAACAGAGGCAAAACCTCGATATGGCTCCACCATGAATAAAACTTGTCGGAGAGGAATATATCTGCATGGGATGTCCAAATAGTACTATGACACCTATCTTATTGAATAGAAGGAAATAATGCTGGAATTGCAGAGGCGTTGTAACCATTAGGGAGAGGAATACTGGTGAATGTTGTTACATGAGAAGCTAACAGTTGGCCTACAGCGCTGAACTCGGTGTTTGTTATGTATTGTGCGTCAGTGTGGAAATAGATTATAAATTAGTTCTGAAGGGAGGTACAACCTTCTTGTTTCAGGGACCGTGGTCCTAACGTATTGAAGCCGCACCTGGTCTGAGTTTTGCTGAATCCAGAGGCTGGTAGCCTACTCCTTGGTCAAGATAGCGACCAGTATTGTTTCTCAAGGAAACGGTGAAGCAAGCGAGCAGTGGAGACTGTTTCCTGCCGCCCACACAGAAGTTAAGATTCGTTGGCCAGAGCAGCTCAATCTTGTGTACCCCCCCCTCTAAAAGTGACTGTATATTAAATCAAGAGGGACATTTATTTGTTTCAAATAAAAAGAAACTGTGAACCTTTCCAATATTATTTCCACCAGAAACAAACACTTGAAGTCATGATGACAAACAACCACCTAGCTTGAAAAAGCCAGTATTACCTCATAGTACTACATCACAACTTACACACATATTGTAATAATAATAATATATGTCAATACAAAGATCATATCTATAAATTGTGTACATACAACTTGTAATTACATTTGATTGTGATTCCTGGTTCACTTTGTAATTTTAAAAGTTACACTTGACTCCTTAAGATAGTCTTATAGAGTGTTCTCTGTGTGTGAGTGTCACAGTGTTGTAAAGTATTGTGGATTAAATTAAATTGTTTATCTGTCTGTTGGTTGTTGTGAACATACACTTCATCATTATCATAACCCTAGACATTCAACGTAGTCATCACAATATTCCAGAATAAGTCTGACTGAGGTATAAATGTGGTAGCAAAGTAAGGTCATCTGTAATACATCACACTTATTAGATACAGATACCTTCACAGCTGATCTCAGTCAGTACACTAAGTCCCCTATAAATATTTATATCATCCCACTTTACCACAGCATGTAACGGGATACTTTACCTTTTCACCTTTAAAAGTAAGCCTGATGAATAAGCTTTTATGATAGAATCAGAGCTACACAAATTGATCAGAGTACAAAACTTTCACCTGCTTTCACATTTTCCTCACCTTGATGTGGGTGTTGAGATTGCCTCTGAAGGCCGATGCATAGTCACAGTGAGGACACTTGTAGGGTTTGCGACCTGAGTGCACTGTCCTCATATGGGAGCTCATACCAGTTTTCAGAACAACCTGCAAGTTCACCAGAAATAATACTGCTGAGCACTACAACAGAGAAGTCGCTTTAGCATATTATGCATAATACACGACGATGTCACCAAAAACAGAAAATAAAGCAAAAACTCTAATAAACATTTTACATGTGAAAATGCAAGCCAAGTAGGTGGCATTTGTTGATATCAGTTAGTGTTAGTTTTTCTATATCATACTTCATCACCATAAAGTTGTGTTAGTTTTTCAATATCATACTTCATCACCATAAAATTTTAAGTTCATTATAAATACTGCTAGCCACAATGCTATATTAATAATATAGCAGGGTAAACAAAAATAGGCAATGTATCTTAATAGAACTAAGGACAGATAAAATTACCTATGTTACAATCACAAGCACTTTGTCAGGAGAAAATGTCTGAAAGCAGGAGAGCAAGTAAAGCTAGGACTAAGTATATTACATTAAAAAATCTATAAAAATAATGCAACCTGTAAATAGTGTTGGGTGATGTCTGTCCCCTGAATTCAAGTGAATTCTTAATAATACATCATAGTTTATAAAATACTGACACGATTGAGAACCTATCAGACATACTGACCTACCTTTGAGCAGATGGGGCATGGTACTTGCATACGGTTCTGCTGGTGCAACTCCATGTGCCTCTTCATGTTCTTGGTCACTTTGCCACACTCTGTGCAAGTGTCCCCAGATTCATCTATACCTATGGTTGAAACCTGCACAAAATAATGATACTTTTTAAACAATGCTCTTGTAGTGCTGTCAAGTCTGAAATAAGTAAATCGATGTATTTCACAACAGAGGCTTACAGTGCCTTGCTTAAATAGTAACACTTGAAATCAATACATGGAGTGTTTGACTAACAGTATTTGTATGCCCAGTTACAAGCTGGAGCAACAAAATTACATGTGAATGAGAAATACAAATGTTGTATGCAGTCTTTTCATAAAATACGACCCCTGAATAGCAGTAATACAAAAGATGAAATTATTCTTGTCAAAAAATAAGTCAATGACTATAACTTTAAGGATCTAACGCCTGAGAAATTAGACACAGTGCCAGCTCATAATACAAATAATTTTAAAGTTGAAACGATAATCCCATTCCAATACCTTCATAATCCTCTCCCTCCACTTTGCATTCCTCATCTCCTCCTCATAGTTGTGTTCATCTTTGTGTTTGCCCTTAATGTGTTTCACCAGGCCAATAAATGCCTTTTCACAGAAAGGACACTTCAAGGCCTCTTCAGTGTTACGACGGATTGACTTTCGACGTGGTTCACTATCTTCAAACAGACCATAATCTTCATCAACTTTTCTACGGCGATGGCGAAATAATTCATCTTCATATTCATCAAAGTCCATTGCATCAATTCCAGCATCTTGATTGAGAGGACCAAATTTCTTTCTTTTCAAGCGAGGATCTGTTTGGGTCTGCACAGAACGCCGTGTGGCTGTTTCAAAGATAGTCTCCACTTCGATGAATTCACCTAGGTGTGGAGTCTGAGTAGATATACAGTTATCTACAGTGGAATTCTCTGCCCCAACCTCTTCTTCCACCTGACTCACATCCAAGTTTCCAGTGTACTGGTCACCTGAGAAATAGAAATAGCAATTTAGTTATCTGTTTTATATTTTAATATTTATATAATAGCAATGGCAGTGGTAGATTTTTAAACTTTAATACTTCAAAGAAAATGTTGATTATATTATATAATTGATGGCTATTAGAACCATTCTTCTTTGGTTAATAAAAACTTTTTAGAATAAACAGTATATTTCTTAAAATACTATAGTTTTACAGAAAACTGACTAGAGTTTTGAGGGGCCGAAACAATGCGCCTGACATCAATCAAGTCTTCATCTTCTTCAGGTTCCTGCTTTACACTGTTCATAGTCAGGGGTACAACAACAATCTGAAAAGGTATTCACATAATATAGCTCCAGAAGTTCATATGACTATATATATATATATATATATATATATATATATATATATATATATATATATATATATATATTTATATATATATATATATATATATATATATATATATATATATATACTGTTAAAAAAAAAAAAAACGCAACTTTTTTGGTGTTACTTTTATAAAAGATATTCGCTGATTGGACATCAGTCAACCTATCGACTGTGTCCACCTGGTCATTAACTTCTCATGGTTACCTGAATTGTACTCACCTCATAATTCGTGAGGTCATGAAAGAGGTCAAGGTCAAAACAACATTTTTGACAATAACTCGTGACAGGTTCATGAGAATCCCGTGAAACTTACTGAACACAAAACTCTCTGACCATATTATTGAATGCCTATAAAAGATTGACGCTCCTCGAATAAATTCAGTTGAAAATTCAATGCGAAAGTATGGCTCATCTCACTACAGAACAACGACTCATCATCATTGGACGTTTACAGACTGGACAGTCACAAAGTGTAGTGGCCAGACAATTTAATGTGGTTAGAAGCACCATTAGTCGCCTTTGGAGGCGATTTCAAGAAACTGGCTCAGTGGCAGACCGGCCGAGCAGTGGAAGACCCAGAGTCACAACTCATGCCGAAGACCGCTTCATACGGCTGCGTCACCTCAGGAATCGACTTGCATCTGCGTCCTCCACAGTCCAGTCAATGTCAGCAGCTCGTCGAATTTCAGATCAAACGGTCAGGAACCGGCTGCACGACTCTGGTCTTTGGGCTAGAAGACCCTACAGAGGTCCTGTTCTTACGGACCGGCATCGCCAGAACTGACTGCAGTGGGCGAACCAGCATCGTCAATGGACCGTTGGGAATGACTGGAGACGGGTTTGGTTTAGTGATGAATCATTTTTTGTGCTCTAGCGACACGGTAGACGGAGAAGAGTTTACCGCAGAGTCCATGAGCGCTATGCCCAGAACAGCGTTGATGAGGCTCCTCCACATGGTGGTGGAGGTGTACTGATGTGGGGGGGGGGGGCGATCAAGTTCATGGGAAGAAGTGACCTGGTGCAAATTGAAGGACGCCTGAATGCCCAACGATACGTCGCTGAAATTCTTCGTCCGCATGTCCTTCTACTTCTGGCTGCACGAGGGTAGATTTTTCAGCAGGATAACGCTCGACGTAATGTGGCACAACTCACCACCCAGTTCCTCGCTGACAACAACGTCCAGGCCATTCCGTGGCCAGCCATGTCATCAGACATGAACCCCATAGAACACTTATGGGATGAACTCGACAGACGACTCCGCCAGCGAGACGTGGCTCCAGCCAATCTCCGACAGTTGTCTCTTGCACTGCGGGAAGAGTGGGCAGCCATCCCACAATAACAGATCCAACGGCTAATCGGATCCATGTCAAGGAGATGTCATTCTCTGATAGAGGCCAGAGGAGGCCATACACCTTACTGAAACGGAGGCCTCAGTCGCAAAGAATAAAAGTCCAAACCAAATTTAATGAAGATCATTTCATTGTTAAAGTCTGAAAGTTTTTTCATGCCAAGATTGAAACATTAATTCCGTAAAATAAAATTTTGGTACAAGTGTGAAATTTGGTGTCCATTACCACTGCAATAATGTTGCGTTTCTTTTTTTGAACAGTATATATATATATATATTAACCATGGACAGTAAACGTATCGATTATTCACCCTTAAAAATGAAAAATGTAGGCAGACTGAAATAAGCATATGACAGGATGATAAAGAGCATATTAAAGTAGGCCTAAGTAAAGGTAAAGGAACCCGTTACACGCCCATTGAGGCATATTGGGAATATGGTGTTAGGCCCATATTATCTTGACCGTCGGCACACGAGGGGTGATGTGGTCGGCATCACGCCGGCAGTCTTAACCTTCCCAGAGTTGCTCTGGTACCCATTTGGGGCTGGATCGACCCAGGAGCCGTTTGTGGCCTAAAAATGCCCGCCTCATCTGGGGATCGAACCATAGACCACTGCGCTAGGAAGCCAGTGCACTAACCACTATGCTACCGCGGCTCCCAAAGTAAGCAAAGTAATTTTCTATTTATGAAACATATATCTTAAGGCAACTTAAAGTCATATAAAGCTATAGGGTATCAAGTTCTCATTTGAAAACTTAAGAGTTAACTCGGGTTCAAATGTACACACACACACACAAAATGTAAAAACAGAAACAAGATTTATTTGATTTTAAAATAAACTAGGTCAATTTTACACTTCAGTAAAGCACATCTGAAACTAGAACAGAACACAGACATTATATTTCTTTTTAAATATCAGTTTGTATTGTAGTCTGTGATGTCCTGCATCAACTCTGCCTAGCCGGTCCCAAGCCCGGCTGAAAAAGGAGGAGGGCCGCCTGCATGGAGGCCGCAAGGAGGCAGCCCCTCCATCATGCAAAGGCACAACAGGCCAATCACCTGTTTGCTTTAAATCATGATTACGCGAAATATAAGAGAGAAAACCGCACTGATTCTAAAGGCGACGAACTGGAACGGACTACGACTTATGGAACTTGGAACACAAGAAGTATAAATGGGAAAGAAGAGGAGCTGGTGGAAGAGATGAGGAAAGCAAAACTAGAAATCCTGGCTATAGCGGATACGAAGAAAAACGGACAAGGAATCATGGATCTCGATGGCGACACGCTGCTCTACAGCGGTGTACCCATATTTGTAAGAGCTAAAGTGGGCATGGGTTGCATTGTGGCAAAAAACCAAACAGATAGTATCAAGGGATGGAACTTTGTCTCAGATCGCATTATGGTTGTAAAACTAAAAGAAGGAGAAACCATAGTCAGCCTGGTCATAGTGTATGGGCCAAATGAGGATGAGAGAGCAGAGGTCAAGGATGAATTCTTCGAGCTGCTTCAAAGGACAGTGGATGACTGCCTAGATGAAATTATCATGCTCGGAGACTTCAATGCCAGAGTTGGAAATGACCATGCTAGATGGGGTGGAGTTATCGGAAGATATGGAGACGATACTCTCAATGACAATGGAAAGCGACTCCTTAGATTCTGCAGTGAGCAGATTCTGATCATTGCAAACACAAAGTACCCCATAAGCGCATACATGCATACACTAGATGTGAACCAACAAGGAATGAGAAGTCAGTGATCGACTATGCCATAGTTAGGAGGAGCTCATTCAAGTATGTCCGGGATGCTAGAGTCTGGAGGGGGCCAGAGATTGGAAGTGATCACTACCTGCTAACAATCAAAAGAACAACTGAAAGAGTTGCTCAGCCTAGGAACCGCCCAATGCAAGAAACTAAGTAAACGAATGGGAGAAATGAGCATTAAGACCTACAAGCTGAGAGAGCCAGAAATTAAGACCAGATATCAGTCGCTTATTGCTACAGCGGTGAGAAACACAAGAACAACCTGATGACTTGGAAATCCTCTGGCTTAAATTCAAGGACATGGGACCCAAAGACGCAGCAACAGATAATGCAGTCAGCGACCCATAGCTTGACTGCTTGTGTCAGGGTCAGCGAACCAGAGCTGACCAAGACCCTACTCCACCTCCAAGTGGTGGTCCTGGAAACAGGCTGCATCACTGCAGTCTGGCTGAGAGAGTAGGGATCGAAGAGGGAAGGCAAACCCGGTCCCAAAAAATGCCGTGCTGAAGTCGGATGTGTCGGCCGAAAGGCGCAGATATTGCAGCTTTGCTGTAAACAGACACAACGCAACCAACATCCTTTTCAGGACGAGCGAGGAAGAAGACGAGGAAGAAATTCAAGGACATCATAAAGACAGCTGCTGCAGAAGCATGTGGTGAAGTCAGACTTGGGAACAAGAGAAAGAGGACACCTTGGTGGACAGAGGAAGTCAAAGAGAAAGTAAGAGGGAAGAAAATGGCATGGAAACAATACTTAATAGCTAAAAACACAGCAGGACAAATAGAGAAATATCGAAAATATGTGATACTCAGAACAGAAGCAACGAACAAGGTGCTAGCAGCAAAACAGAAGTCCTGGGAAGAATTTGGAGAAAAGCTAGAGAAAGATGCGCAAGAAAACCAGAAATTGTTCTATAAGACCCTAAAGAACATGAGGAAGGAAAAACAATGCCCTCTCAAATTTATAAAGGACAAGCAAGGCAAATTGCTTACTGCCCCGAAGGAAGTAATGGAAAGATGGAAAGAATATTTCTCAGAACTCCTGGATGGTGAGCAAGGTCAAGCATCAGAAATGATAACCACTAGCACAGAAGAGAAAACAATGGTGGTCAAGATGACATAAAGATGGAAGAACTGAAGGCAGCACTGGAGAAAACCAAGATGGGCAAAGCAGCAGGGCATGATGGTATAACACCAGAAATGGTTAAGTACATGGAAGCAGCAGGCGACCTATTACTCTTAAGGGTGTGCACGGCCGTGAAAATGTTTTTTTTTTGGAGCTTATTTTATTAAATAATCATTGAGGAATCGATTGAGCAAGGTTCTATGACATAAAAAATGCATTTGATTTTGTCAAAAAGCATATTTTCCTTACTACCCCTAAGCTATGGTTTGCAAATTTGTGCCGAAAATGCAAGATTTGCCTCTCAATAATACCTTAGTTACGCTGTCCACATCGTGGAGTATTTGGTATCGATGAAAAGGGAATTTTTTTATCTTCCGGATTATACCAAATTCGACACTGACTTTCTCATAGCTCTGCTTGATTTGGTATTCAAATAGCTCCATAATTTTTACGCTAACTTCCTTATAAGGAGAGGTCACGAAGTGATCCCATGCTCTAATTCATGGAAAATACGTGTTTTTCTATTTGATTGGTCATAACAACGCTCTGGTTGGGCTGCGCAAATCCGGAAGGTAACAACAGCTACTTCCGCCCGCAAACAAAATAACTACCACTGAACGTCGTGTTCGACATTTTTCTCTTGATTACAGTCTAAATCTCATTAAATTGTGTTCTATTACTTCAAAATGGGAAGAAAAGGTAAGAAAGCAAAGCTAGAACAACTATCTGCAGCTAGAGCACATCGACAGTATGTAATTTCTAGCAATGAATGATAAGCAAACATATGTAGGCTCAACATCGAATTTCTGCATACTAGTATCCGATAGGCCTATAGTTCAAACTGCTGATCCAATAGTGCCTTTCACCACTGGCCCAAGTCGATCTGATATAAAAATGAAATTGAGCGCGAGCACGAATGGTACTCCTCATAGGTCTAACACTGTCTGTGCCCAACCTAAACCTATGTACAGAACCATTGTGGACATTTCTTTCATCAACAACTTGCTCGCCAACGTGTGTTGCAATGTTACAAGCAAAGCACATTGCAAACAAGAACTGACAACACCATGTCAAAGGGTTTCTCTCTCTTCCTGGAAGTTGTGTGCCACACATGTGAAAAAGCAATTTCTGGAACGTACACATCAGAGAAACCAGAAGGCCGCGGCCCTCGGGGACATGCAATGAACAAATCTGCTGTTCTTCGTGCTCTCATGAATGTAATGAGCCCATCTACATTCAATCTCTTCTGTGAGAACCTAGACCTCCCTGGCCTGCACCTGAAAACATTTCATAAATACGCAGATCAAATTTTTGATCATTTGGATACCATGCACAACTCTACAGTATTTCAACATGCCGTCAGCATCGTCTGAGCTGAACATGCTAAGATTCAGCATCGTACCATCAATAAAAAAGAAGTTATTGACATCGCTGTCAGCTATGATGCAACTTGGCTAACTAGAGGTCATAAGTCACTGATAGGTGTTGGCAGTGTTATCGACATCTTGGCTGACATGGTCATTGATACGCACGTTGTCTTCCTTCTGTCACACCTGCGAGACTACTGGACAGTGGCAACTGAAAAACCAGCCTGACAAATTTGAACAATGAAAGCAGAGCATCTGAAGGACTGCTGCTGTAATTACGAAGAGTCAGCCGGAATGATGGAGGAAAAAGCCTGTGAGGTTCTCTGGCTTCGTTCAGTGGCAATTCATAAGCTACGCTACACTGTTTTGCTATCAGATGGCGATTCCAAGGCCTACAACAGACTCTGCAACATCAAACCTTATGGTCCAGAAGTTGACATAACCAGCTGGATAGTACCAGAGTTACATAACCAGAGTGAATAGTAGTGATTCGCTCCCGTGGCCAGGCGGAGGTGCTGTTCGGAAGGTTCTGGTTCAATTCACGGTAAGTCTATCACTTCAGTTGTTTTTCTGTAATTGTCTAGTCTTCTACTTCTTTATTTTCTCTCTGAGTGCCTGATTACATACCTTTGTGTGTTGTTTGTTTATTTATTTATAGAAATAAAAAAGCTTTTAGGCCAAGCATCTGGAACAAACTCTAAACCCTCGGACAGGTGCGACTAAGGAATCGTTTGGCCAACAGCCAGAAATATGAGGCTGACAAACTTGTAAAAAGAAGAAATATTAGGCAAGAGGCAAGACAAAGGCGAGAGGAGAAGCTGCAGGAAGCTCAAGGAGGTGCAGCGTATGGTGCTGGACAATTTTAGAGACATTTGGCCCCCCAGAATGGAGTATTTTCTACAAGACAAGGTTCTCGGTAAGTAAAATGCATTTTTCGCAAAATTAACTTTTTATTTACAAAAACTTAAAAAACTAAAAACCTATCTGACAGACCATTATAAAATTTGGCATGTATACACATAGATATCTTTAAATGATCACATGGGAATTTTGATAATTTTCTTTTATATATTTAAAAAGAATATTTTTTCATAGAAATATAGTGTATTTTAAAAAAATCATTAAAAATAGAATTTTAAACTTATCAAAATAAGCATGTGATCAATTTTTTTTTAACTGTCAGTCACAACATGTGTATGCAATTTGATAACGTTTGGACAATAGGAAACATGATGTTTGCTATTGAAAATTGATTAAAAATCCAATATGGCGGATGGTTTTTTTTTTGGTTACCATGGTAACCACATTTTTTTAAACAAAATAAACTGTAGAATTTGGTTCATGGTCATACACTGTGTCCTTTGAGTGTATACAAAATGTGAAAATATTATTAGAACAAAAGTTAGTTTTCACTGTAGTACATCCCCTTAAGGGTTCTACAGGCAGCATCGTGCAACAAGACCATACCAAAGGATTGGGAGATTGCCATCATAACACCGATCTTCAAAAATCGACAATGTGGACACCATAGAGGCATATCCCTTCTCAGTGTCCCTGGTAAAACCTACTCTAGAATCCTAGAGCAGAGACTCAGACGCCTAGCTCAGCCACAATTGGATGAGGTCCAGTGTGGATTCCGAGCAAACCAAAGTACTCAGGACCTAATCTTCACACTCAGACAGCTGAGTGAAAAGGCCCTTGAGTATAAGAGTGAGATCCATCTTTGTTTCATAGATCTTGAAAAAGTGTTTGACAGGGTCCCCTGGAGCAAACTTTAGGACTGTTTGGCAAGGAAGAACATTCCAGCACTTCTGATTCATGCTATACAGAGCTTCTACAAGTCTTGCAGAAATTATGTGAGGACAGCAAACCATAAGTCAGAAGAGTTCAGAACCACCACTGGCGTAAGACAAGGTGATATCATGTCACCTTATCTTTTCATACTCCTCATGGACAATGTCATCAAGGCATGTAAGGAGAGAACAAGAAAGTATTCAGTGGGGTACTGGAAGATGAGACAGGTCTGTATTTCGGAGCTGGCATTTGCTGATGATGTTGCCCTGATTGCTAAATCAGAGGCACATCTCCAATCCAGTCTGGAAGGAAGAGCTGGAGAAGAGAGGGATGGTCATAAGCAGCTCTAAAACAAAATCTATGGTGATATCACAAGGAAAAATAAGGCATCAGATTAAGCTGGGAGAACAGGTCCTGGAGCAGGTCGACCATTTTAAATACCTGAGCTGTTATAGACCGGAAGGGAGGCATCAAAGAAGAGTTGGCCACTCGAAAAGCAGCAGCTGGGAGACTTTTTCAGGCCATAAATCGAGGATTCCTCAGCAAGAGAGAGATTGGTAAAAAAACGAAGAAGGCTGTATACCGTTCCACCTATGTCCCAGTCTTGACATATGGATGCGAGTCATGGGCAATGACTACAACCCACAAAAGCCAGATCCAAATCTCAGAAATGAGGTATATGAGGAAGGTGGCTGAAGTAACAAGAAGAGACATGGTCTGCAACAAGACGATACGTCAAGGCCTAAAATCCCACCCCCCCCGCAGACCCAAGTAGAACAGTCCCAAGTAAGAGGGTTTGGCCATGTCTGCAGAATGGGAGAAGATCGGTTACCACAACAAGCATGGGAAACTAAGAGCCAGGGATCCAGACCTCCAGGACGACCCAGAGTCCGCTGGGAGGACAACATCATACAATCTTTGAAGAACCGAGGACCAGAATGGAACCAGGCCAGGAGGAAGACAGCCGATAGGATAGTCTGGTGCTCTCTCTTCCAAACCTCTACACCTCACGGTAGAAGGGGAACGACTAAGTAAGTAAGTAAGATTCCCTGCATCACAAGGTAATATTGTAGGCCCTGGCAATTTAAGCAACAAGCATGACATTTTCCTTCCTTTTGTATTCTGTCATCATTAAAACATGAATTGTTGACAGAAGATTGATAAGGTACACTACCAATTTCCTGCCATCCTTGGTTCCTTTGCCTTGCTGGGTTATCCATTTTGGCGTATCAATGGAGGTTACATAATAATACTTCAACAGTACACCTCTGACAAAGTAATCATAGATCTTCCATGTGTCTAAAGCTCCATGTCTGCTAGATACTTAAATTAAACCAATATTAATTGTAAATTCAATGATTAAATGTTCTTCTCCACAAACTGTACACACTAAATTCCATGATGTTTCTTAAATCTTTGAAACCATCCATCACTATAGTCACAGTCTGTTCTTATATAATTTCTTTTCAGAACAATTAAGCCTGTTCAATAAACAGCCACTAAACACTGCAGCATAAACAATCTATGTGAGCGTGTACTACATACATCGCCATCTGTGGCAACCCAGCAAGCTAGTCCGGTGATCATGGGAATTTCAACTGTTCTCTGGTAATTTATCTGGATTACAAGAGGTGCTGGACTATCTCTTACTGGAAAATTGGTGACGTTCCTTATCTCCCTCACCTTTCCGTTTAATTAGCAACAATTTTCCACACTAAATGCTGGTTTCTCCACACACCCCCCCCCCCCCCCCCCCTGGAAACTCATTAGGTTGTTGGACGTTAGGAAAAAATGATTTTAAACAAACATTCAGCTTACCTCTGATTGTGATCTTGGTCGCTTGCGTTCTACACTGTAATAAATAGCTTGTTTTGTAGTTCTCCTTCCACTTCCATCAGGTGTATATTCCTCATCATCATCTTCCTCATAATCTTCCCCCTCATCTTCTTCATCTTCCTCATCATCATATTCTTCTTCTTCTTCCTCCTCCTCTTTTTCTTCTTCTAGTACTTTCAGTACAGCCTTCTTTTCTCTTCCTCTACTAGACTCTGCAGCTATAACTGCTGATTTAGGAGGTCGACCTCTTCTGGCTGGTGTTGCCACGGTTTCTCCCACTGTTTCTTCCTCATCATCATCTTCATCCTCCTCTTCTACTTTCTGTACATGTATAACCTTCTTTTCTTTTCCTCTATTTGGTTCTGCAGCTGCTGTGGTAGATTTAGGAGGCCGCCCTCTTCGGGCTGGTGGTGCTACTATTTCTCCTACTTCTTCTTCCTCTTCATCATCCTCATCTTCTACCTTCTGTACAGACTTCTTTTCTCTGCCTCTACTAGGCTCTGTAGCTGCAAATGCTGACTTAGGAGGTCTACCTCTTCGGGCCTGTGGTGTTACTGTTTCTGCTTCTTCTTCCTCATCATCAACATCATCTTCTTCCTGCTCCTCCTCATCAATTTTCTGTACAGCCTTCTTTTCTCTTCCTCTAGTTGGTTCTGCAGCTGCGGTGAGAGATTTCGGAGGTCGACCTCTTCTAGCTGGTGGTGCTACTGTTTCTCCTATACCTCCTACTTCCTCTTCCTCATCATTATTTTTCTTTCTTCGTCCAATACCATCTTTCTTTGGGATTTCTGTGACTTCCTCCTTAGGAACAATAGCTTTAGAAGTGGAACGAGACACAGCATTAGAAACATCTTTGACAGTCTGCTTACTAGCCTGTCTCTTTGTCATACTCTCCCTTTCATCCTCATCATCTTCTCCAGCTTCTGTACTCCTCCTTGGTCTTCCCTTCACTTTAATAAGCTCTGGATCTTTCTCTTGCTCTTTCCTGGTAAGAGCTTTTTTGGCTGGACTTGGAATTTCTTCAGTTTTTCTGTTTGCTTTAGGAGTCTTCACTTCTTCTGCATCATCTAAAGATTTACCTTTGCTTTTATGCTTTGCTTCAACACCAGCATTTCTTGATTTATCTGATTTGCTTGGTACAGGGGATTCTTCTCTATATCTCTGAGGTGGTTTAGCTTTTCTCATGCCCAATACTCTTTCTTTGGCCTCATCTTCAGCAGATTCATCTTCACTGGCACCATTTTTTGCTGCAACTCTTGCAGGCCGTTTTCTTGGAAACTCAGCTAGGACTTCCTCTTTTACAATTTCTTTCAGAGTACCTTTCCCCTTTCTTGGAGATGAAGCCACTCCTTCATCAGCTGTTGTGGAATCATGTTTAGATTTTGGTGGTCTTCCTCTGCGTTTCAGTGTCTTTGAAAGAGCGTTAGTACCAGATTTGTCTCCATACCTCTCCTCACCTATCGAGATGTCTTGCTCTGACGTTTCATTTTCAGGTTCTTCATCAAATCCAAAAGACATTTCAGCATCTTTACGCATTGCAGCCAATTTTTCAGGTGATCTAATAGGCCTTTTGCCTCTGGATGTTGTAGTAATTTCTACATCCTCCTCATCTTGTTCTACATCTCCTTTTAAAGTTTGATCTTCATGAACAAATCCTGGCAGCTGCATTATATCTGGAAAATCTGTCAAACTTCTATCACTAAGATGTTTATCCCTGTCATTTTCCATAAACTCCACTTGTTCTCTGTCACTGTTTCTTTCTTCAAGTTGCTCCTCCTCTTCCTCCTCATATTCTTGATCTTCAACATTGATTATTCTGGATTCTCCTTCACGACCACTAGACAGAACCTGCAATGAAAAATAATCAAAATATAAAGGATCTGCATACAGTTATGACATTAAATTTATTATTTCTACAGTTGAAAATATAAACTGTAATCTGACTTTCATGAAAATAAAAATGTTAAAGTAAAACAATAATGTAAAAATAGGCATGGGGAGACAGACCAAGTCCGAATACGATTCACACATTCAACAATTAAGTTAAACCAAAAATATTTTTTTTATCATTTTGAAGTGTTCAATACTTGCCTCCCCTGGTTGCAGCTTTTGTATGAGTGCAGAACTGATGTCTTCTGTTTCATCTTTTTTAACATCCTTCATTTTCTGCAAAACATAACAACAGTTCAATACACATCAGTATATTTTAATTTGTATAATATACAAGTCTAAGCTTGTACTGACCTAGAAAAAAATGGACAAAAGATGGGTTGGGAATGATTCCTCCAAAGATAATTGGCCACAAGCCAATTCATCCAAGGATTGGTCCAATCCTGATGTTCATTGAATGATAAAATGGTACAACTACTACTATTGCCTACTGGTCCAGTAGTATGATCTGTTTAATGCTGATTGATCCAATGATATCATTCATCCAAAGCTGATTGTTTTAATGGTACTATTAGTTAAAATCAACAGTCCATAAAAACTGAGAATTGGACCTTGGCAGAGAGTACAGAACTTGGGGCAATGGGAAAGCAGAACTGGAGATTAATCAACTGATACATAATCATGCCAAGGATAATGATGTCATTGTGTATACTGATGGGTTCGTGATCTGTGGTGAGAAATCAGTTAGGGGCTCTCTACTAGAGTGAAGGGCAGAATTGTCGCTGAACACAGCGGGGCTTACAAGATAACTTCTGGCATAAGAATGGAGGTGGAGGCAGCTAGCAGCCTTAAGGTGAATATTCATTAACAAAGGCAGTCATTGTATCAGACTCTCAGTCCATGCTTCGAAAGGTTCAAAATGGTTGGCTAAGGCATGAATGGAAAACATTCACAGAAGCTTCGAATCTGCAGGAACTGGTGTGAATCTACTGTCCTGGTCATGCAGGGGTAAACGGTAATGAGAGAGCTGACAGACTAGCATCAAGAACACCCACAGAGGGGACACAGGATATGTATATGGGAGAGATACTGAGAACAATTAATGATCGCCTGTTACAGAACGACACTGCAATAGATAAATCATCTAGGTTAAGAGTGTTGGAATTTGGCATCAAATGTAAGGCCAACAGAGATGGACGTAAGAGAGGATGTATCCATCATGTATACAACCAGCGAGCTGCAGGAACAGTTAGCATTCACACTCTTAAACATATACTGAGGGAGGCTGAGCACTTATAGGTTTGCCCAGAGTGCAATGATGTTGATTCTGTTCAACAATAACAGTCCAAGAAAACAATTAATCTAATGCTGATTTATCCAATGTTACCATTTGTCTTTCCATTGTGAATCTCCATACAGAGCTTTTGGGGAGCGAAGAACCACTAGTTCCGTATAAGCATGATATAAAAGGCATTATAAAGGTTGTGTGGGGCTAGTAATCTCATAATGCATGTAGCGAAAGGTTTTTATTATTGTGTAGTGACAGTATTAGAGTAGAAAAGTCTTCTCTCTAGAAAGTGTGAGGTGCCAGTGCTGGAGAGGAACACTGGTATCACTGGATAGCCACGGCTGTGAAGGTCTCTGCTTCAGATAGAATTCAAAGTAAAGTCAGAGCCTACGGTACCACTTCTGCTAAGTAACTATCAGTAGGTACCACAAAGTGCCCACTTCGTGCTGTTGAAAACGGACAAAAGTGGAGAAAAGTGATGAAAATTCGTCAAGTTTAAGTCGTCACTGTCCCTTTGCTATTAAGCTGATTGCAATAAAATTTATATGACGATACTCTTTATCTTCTTCTTTTTTGAAATGTATACTATCAGTGATAATTTAAACAATTCAATAAAACTCACCTTCAACAATATAAAATTGATAAGACTGCTGAGTACAATTATGAATTATTTATTATTTACATCTATCTTTCGTGTGCTGAGTTATGAGTGTTGGCTGATGGAATAAATGAAGGAATATTTTACAAAACCTGGCGATGATGAAGTTAAATTTTTAATAATTAACTAAAAATGTCCTTGTTGGCTTTTCCAAGTAATTGAAAAAAAGAATTCCTCACTGCCTGATTTCACTTTTGTCTCTACTATGCTATCACAAATATAGTTCATCATAAAACACAGTCCTTGACTTGTCACTCAGGGTGCACGAATTATCTATAGTCACTTATTTTGTATGTCCGATGAATGGTTGCTTTATTATTTCACAGTATTTCAGATAGGTCTAGCTTTTGCCAACCTGACACTGCTGGGGATTAAAGCTGAGATCTCGAAACCACTATAGAGACTCCTGGTTATTTCACGGTAGCTCGTATGTTTCTCGATCAGCGACCTCTAACTTCTGGTGACACGTATGAACCCTCTCAGGATCTTAAATAAGTTCAGAAAAGACTGGCTTTGGTGGAGAATATGCTGCCCGGCCACAGATGGTAAGGTTTTAGTCTCAACAAGCGTTTCTCTGGCCTCTGTCCTTCTGTCATTATGATGTGCAAGTGTGTTTTGAATTCTCTGCGGTCTCTTTATATAGGCTGGCACCCTACGTACGAGAAGACAAGGTCGGTAACTCTGTTGCAGTTTCCAAAATGTTGCCTCTTCATGTGAAACTGTGCGAGTAATGTTCCAAACCTCTGCTTCGTGCATCTCACCTTTTCTAGTTAGGACCTTTTGAGTCATATTCTTCCATTCTCCGTAAGTTTGTCTTTCTGTCCATGTGGTGTTTTCCATAGTCGGTCTTGTATTTGATTTTATATCAAATTTTAATTAGGAACAACACAGGATTGCTCGATGTACTGACACCTTTACTCTCACATATCTTCAAAAGTATTCCTTCCTTCCACTTCTCCTTTTATATTCACATACTTGGAGTTATTCCCTGTAAAATGAGACCCTATTCATCCTTTTCTGACATTGCATACACTTTTGCGGGTCATAAATCTAACCTCTGTTTGTACACTTTTTATTCTCCATATTAAACTGTATTAGCATTATCGATCGGTTCTTGGGAGCTCCTGTTTTATGATTGGCTAACCTCGACACGCCTTCGAATAATACTACCAGCATTGGGCATGTATACACATGTCCTACTTTCCTTCATTAACTAGGCAATGTGTAACATGTTACAATGCACAACAAATTGCTACAAAAACCAACCCCTCTGCACAAGAAGTGCTTTAGGACAGGCTTTCTGCACACTGACCACAGTGGTCCTATGGAATATAAGGTGGATTAACTACTATTCATCCAATATCAACAAGTCCGATGTTATTATTCTTTTGTTGATGAATCCAATGTGCTTACATGGATGGAATGTTAATCTGAACAACAAATAAAAGTATTAAAAAGCCAACTTTAACTATGCTTTTTTCCATATTCCATCGTAAAGATTTTTTTTTTTTAAATCTAGAAAGGCAGGAGCACCACCGATTAAACTGAGAAAGTTGAGAAAGAAAGCCAACTGAAATAATACAATGTAAGCTGGAATTTAACAATCCACTGAATGACCGCACATCAAAGATACACGTAGAAAAGGCAATACCTCGATACTTCTTAACTGTGCAGACCACCACTCTTACTGTCACTGCTGTACAACCAACACAAATAAGTGAAGAGCGCTTTTTCTCTGCCCTCTGAATTATAAGATCCGATTTGAGGGCAGCAATGAAGGACGATGTAATTGAAGTGATCCTCCATCTTAAAACAAATTAAACTTTAAAAAAATGTCATTTTTCCATGAGATAAGCTCTTAATGTCTTTTTTGTTCTCGATATTTAAATTTATAAAGGAGAAGCAAGGCAAATTGCTTACTGCCCCTGAAGGAAGTTATGGAAAGATGGAAAGAATATTTCTCAGAACTCCTTGATGGTGAGCAAGGTCAAGCATCAGAAATGATAACCACTAGAACAGAAGAGGAAACAAATGGTGGTGGTTTGGTTTGAAGGATTATCTTCATTGCACACGGACTACTCCATCGGTGCTCCGATCTCCTCCCTTAGATCATACAAGGAGGATCTCAGCACAGTGCATGAACTACGTAGCACCAGCGAGAATCCCAATGTGTGTATATAGGAATCACATTTTCTATAAATATTTTTGTTGTGGGTAGGTTTCTAATTTTTTAATTTTGCCAGGGCAGCGACCTGATAGGTCTACTCTTTACAATTTCCAACTGCCTTGGGATTATTAACGTGCGCAACATGCAAATGGGACCTCCTATTTTTTTCGCCCTTATCTGGTGAAGATGGCATAAAGATGGAAGAACTGAAGGCAGCAATGGAGAAAATCAAGATGGGAAAAGCAGCAGGGCATGATGGTATAACACAAGAAATGGTTAAGTACATGGGAGCATCAAGTGACCTATTACTCTTAAGGGTCCTACAGGCAGCGTGGTGCAACAAGACCATACCAAAGGACTGGAAGATTGCCATCATAACACCAATTTTCAAAACGGGTGACAATCGACAATGTGGAAACCATAGAGGCATATCCCTTCTCAGTGTCCCTGGTAAAATCTACTCTAGAATCTTAGAGCAGAGACTCCAACGCCTAGCTGAGCCACAATTGGATGAGGTTCAGTGCGGATTCCGAGCAAACCAAAGTACTCAAGACCTAATCTTCACACTCAGACAGCTGAGTGAAAAGGCCCTTGAGTATAAGAGTGAGATCCATCTTTGTTTCATAGATCTGGAAAAGGCGTTTGACAAGGTCCCCTGGAGCAAACTTTGGGACTGTTTGGCAAAGAAGAACACTCCAGCATTTCTGATTCATGCTATACTGCACTTCTACAAGTCTCGCAGAAATTATGAGAGGACGACAAACCATAAGTCATAAGAGTTCAGGACCACCACTGGTGTAAGACAAGGTGATGTCCTGTCACCTTATCTTTTCATACTCCTCATGGATGATGTCATCAAGGCATGTGTGGCCGTGTACATAGTTGTTCCTTTGGAAACAGACTATATTCTTACAAGACAGAGGAAGCACAGACCACCCCATAATTTTATATTTTATGAGAAACAGAAAATAATAAATAGTGTCACATATTTAGGGTAGAGTCGCTTCTACACGCCATTTCTAATAATTGGGTGATTTCTCCTGACCAATCGGATAGCTCAGATTTACCCCGGGGAAAGTGGAACAACGACGCCATTTTGGCAGTAGAATGAAAGAGCGCAACTCAAGAGGTCGTATCTGGTCCAGCTCTACATATTTCTTAGTTTGAGAAAATCAAACTTCAACATTTCTTATAAAATGTGTATTTCAGGACATTGAGTGGTTATATATATATATTTCTTACTGGCGTAAGTAGTGACAATCGTTAAATATGTATTTTGAATAGAGCTCCCAACCCTAGTCGCAGCAGAACTAGGTTCGAGGATTTGAGTCAATTTGCAAAAAAATAGTCTTACACCTCAAACCATGTAGAGTAGAAAATATTCTTGTGTTGGAAAGCATTTAACTCAAGGAATGCTTATGATTATAAAGAAATCAAGGACAAATCTGAGGAGATGGGTAAATGTCGTCGAACCTAAAATAAGACTGTAACTTAAAAGAAGGAACACGGTGGAATGAGAAGGTTCGCCATATTTGACAATTGAGTAGGCCTACGAGACAAGGATGCAAAAAGGGATTTTTGCATCGATGAAAGCATCTGATGAGATGATAGAATTTTATTATACTTATTATTGTAAAAATGTTCTGAATTCCAGACTTTGTTGAAATTTTAAGTTTCATGCTGAAAGATATTAAAAGTTTTGCATGAAATTGAACGCTGTTGAAAAGGTGAATTACTACAGTTTTGAGATCTAGATAAGAAATCTATCCATTTCAATTAAATTCGCTACATCAACACCTAAGAGAAGAAAATCGAACCTGGTAACACAAATTTAAGAGAGAAATCTAAATCTCTGGTGATTAGGCCAGTTAAACATCTGCTCTCTGTAAAGTAAACTGAAAATACTGCATATACCGGCACTGCCACATGATGTAATATGGTGCCGTTCCAGTCCTAAGGAACACCTGCCCCGGTTACATGAAGGTAATATGGTGCCCGTGACCACTTCTCTTTGATAAAGCGAATAACTAGCGATCATAGACCATGGACGATTTACTACAAAATTTTCAACAGCTGGGTGTGGAACAACAACAACAACAACCACAGAACCAACCCGTAAATACACAACCACTGCAGCCCCAGGACAGACAAAATATGGAAGGACCAACAATAATAGCGCTACGGCAAATTACTGAAACCCTACAGAAAAATGACAGCTACGCGAAATTCACACAGGTTAGATCCATTGTTCAGCCGTTCGTTGGAAACAAGAAAAAATTCAGAAGATGGTTGTCCGACATGGAAAAATTTGCGGCACTAGCAGAGGCAACAACGGATGAAGAGAAAAAGAAAATCGCTCTGTTAGGTTCTGATTCGTACGTGACTGATTTTTTAAGAAGGAGGTCCCAGCAGTACCCCACAGAAACCTACGAGTCCCTAAAAAAAGAGCTCACCCAGAGATATGGGGAAATCATAGACAAAATGCATGCTTGGTCAGTCCTTAGAAGCATGAAACAGGAAAGAGATGAATCGGTACAACTTTTTGGAGATCGATTCCTCAATATGGCAGAAGAGGCATTTTGCGGAGAAATCCCTACCACACCTGATGTAGAAATACAGTTAGTGGGGATATTTGCCGATGGCCTTAGAGCGGAAAATATCAGAAGACATCTTATTAGAAAAGACACCAAGACTATTGCTGAAACAATCCAAGCAGCAATACAGGAGGAAAATCTTCACCGAAGGTTCCAACAAAGAGCAGGTAGGGAACCCCGACCAGAATATAGGGACTATGATGAGCATGAGCCTATGGAAGTTGACCATACCAGGAGGCAATGGACTCGCCCACGACAACGAGATGATATGCCCCGCAATTATAGACCCCCCACACAGAGGCAAAACGACGTCAATAATGTCAATACAAACGGATGCTTTACATGCGGTAGGCTCGGACATGGTTACAAGTCCTGTAGAGCAAATTACAATCATGCACCATTCAGAAGAGGAGGTTACCAACCACAACAACCCGCACCACCCCCACGTGATTACACCAGAAATCAGTATACCAGAGGCGCACCTCAACCCCTCATGCGTCAGGGAAACGGCCGCGCCACTCACTAAACAGGACCGTTAGTGAGGGCAACAATCACAGAAACTGGTCCAAAACAAAAGAAACAACACAGAACAGAAATTGTCAAGTGGGCCCATCCAGTAAAATACAATATGAAGAAATGTTGCATGATGGAACTAAAATACATCCGGACCCCAGTTCCTGCATCATGTCTATACAGGGCCAACAATATAGGGCACTGGTAGATACAGGAGCATCCATCAGCCTTATTAGGTTCCAGCTGTTCAAGAGGATCCAACACTTAGTACGATTTCAACCGTCCAAAACACACCTAGCTTCAGTCACGGGACAAAGACTAAATTCAGTTGGGACAGCATGGCTAAAATTTTCCTTAGGCGAAACAAATTTTGAACACCCATTTGTCATTACTAAAGGAATGTCTAGAAATCTTATCCTAGGGAGAGATTTTTTTAACAAACACAAAGTTCGAATATACTATGACCTCCACAAAATCAAAGTCAACAATACGTACATAGATCTCCAGGACGATATCCACATAGCGTCTTTAGTAAGGATTACAGCTCCCATAACGGTGGCTCCAAACTCCCTGGTCATAGCAAAAGGCAGAGTAAAAAATTCTGAGTACATAACACCAGGGCAATCAATTCAAGTACAGCCCCTAGCAGAAGAAAGCATTATTGATGACCCATTGTTGCAAATTACAGAGGGAATCGCTGAAGTCTCGAAGTCCAGAGATTTCCCCATCATGATATTGAATATGTCAGGAAAAACTACCACTATAAAAAGAGGCACAGTTGTAGCGCAAGTGGATACGTCAACAATAAGACAAACCAAAACCAATAGAGACCATCCACAAATTGTCTCAACCACTCCCACTGGACATAATGCACGAAATCGCAGTACAAATAACCATAGTACACGGAAAGTAAACAGTTATAAGGCTTATGCAGAAAAAGGCAGTAACATCAGTCACAGTTATGTTACACCACAGCATACCCTACCCAGATGGCAGAAACGAACCAGTCCATACATAAGAAGAGAAAGGCCACAGTATGAAAATGACTATAATTACTCATTCTTGCGCCCCAGCACACCAAGAGAAAAGATGAAGTGCTGTATATCACAGAGTAACAGAGAAACAGAAATTGTCTTGCCAGGAGGATATCCAAAGCGACAAGACAGTGATACATGCCCCATGGAGTATCAATATAACTCAAAAACAGGTGGATATGATAAAGTCCCAAAACCAATTGAAATTTCCGAAGAAAAGGAAGAATTCTTATATGACTATACCACAGGAGGATACTATAGCAGCAAAGTTGGAAACAGAAAGAATGAAAAATTTTCGCCCAGGGAAAGAAGACAGCCCTATAGCACAAACAGAAGAAATACAGTAACGTACGCGGATAAGCGCAGTTACGGCAGAAATAATCAGAAAAAATGGCACAACGACTACCCCAGAAATATAATAAGAAAAGAATATACAGTAAATGCAGTGACAAATGGAAATGCACACAGTACATGGCAGAGGAGACAGTACCAAGCACAGCCCAATGAACGGCAAAGAACTACGCAAAAGAAAGCCACATACCAGGAGCAGAGATTTTCACAAGATGCAAGAAAAATGTCCCAAAATTATGGGAATGAAACGGAGGCATCAAGACAGACCAGAGATATCATAGCAGATCATAAATACAGAGAGAGAATAGCTCAGTTACTTGCAACCCTGAATGCCACAGAAGATAATAAGCAACGTTTGAAAACGTTTGTAGAAAAGCACCAGGATGTATTCGCACTCAATGACATGGAATTAGGCAGAACTAACACTGTCAAAATGGACATTCAAACAACCACAGAGGAGCCAATACATATGAAACCCTATCATACGCCCTTGAAAAACAGAGAACTCGTGGAAAGGTCTATAAATGAAATGCTACAGGCAGGAATCATCGAAAGATCCCGTTCCCAATGGTCCTCACCCATAGTGATCGTAACAAAGAAAGACGGCTCCAGTCGCTTTTGCTGCGACTACCGTGCCCTTAACAAAATCACAAAAGTCATTTCCTACCCCCTCCCCAGGATAGACGATCTACTTGCGACGTTAGGAAAGTCTACATACTTTACCACACTTGATGCAAGGTCAGGCTTTTGGTGCATCCCCATGACACCTGAGGCAAAACAGAAATCCACATTCTGTTCACATATGGGAAGCTTTTTTTGGAATGTTATGCCATTTGGTCTAAAAGGATCTCCAGCAACATATATGTCACTCATGGATGAAGTGTTAAAGGGTCTACATCCATTTGCCCTGGCATACATAGACGATATCCTGATACATACCGCAGGCACGATGGAAGACCACCTCCGCAAGGTTGAAACAGTGTTTGATAGACTCAGGCATCACCAAATAAAGTTAAAACTGTCGAAGTGTGAGTTTCTAAAGACAGAAACAAAATATTTAGGCTTTGTCATCAATAGACATGGCGTCAGACCTGATGAAGATAAAGTCAAAGCCATAAGAGAAATGCCTAGCCCCAAGACGGTGAGACAAACACGCTCATTTATTGGTACAATAGGCGCCACATCATCAATTTCTCCAGAGCAGCAGAGCCTTTGATAGCCCTTACCCGCAAGTATGCACGCTTCAAATGGACAGAAGACTGCCAGAGATCCTTTGAGTATCTAAAAAATGCCCTAACCACCATCCCACTGCTTGGACATCCAGATATTTCTCAGCCCATGATACTATACGCCGATGCCTCAGATAACGCAATTGGTGCTTGTTTGGTCCAACCTGTACTAGAAGATGAAACACCCATCCTACCAAACATTCCAAATGAGAAACCCATTGCATTCCTATCCCACGCATTGTCAAAGTCACAAAAACGGTGGACCACCACTGAGAAAGAAGCATATGCTATTCACTATGCAGTACAAAAGTTTGACTTTTACGTCAGAGGAACTAAACTCATTATAAGAACTGATCATCAACCTTTGGTTAACTGGCTCACCAAAACACAAGAACAGCCAAAGAAGTTACAGACATGGGCAATGAATTTACAGTCCTACGACACCACTATCGAACATATCCCAGGCGAAATGAACACCTGTGCAGACCTCTTATCCAGGATTAAATATGATGATGAAACTGAAGTGAAAACAAATAGAGTCAAAAATGATGGCACATCCTCAGAGATTGACGATAATGCTAAAGAAATTAATGAAATTACTTCATCAAGTCGAAGAAGTACCTCAGATTCCGCCACTCAAGTAGAAGAAGAAAGCCAAGAGATGTTTGACATGAGAGTAGAACAAGCGAAAGATGCAGAAATTGTCAAGCTGCTCACATACGTGAAAGAAAACCCAACAAAAAGTAAAGATTTTACAGTACACCCAACGGATGGAATTCTATACTATATTGATCAGAAACAAGAAGGGACACTAAGAAAAGTCATTCCAGCACATCTAGTCCCAGAAGTATTGCTACAGTTTCATGATAACAACGGGCACATGGGAAGAGACAAAACAATTGATGTCATAAAGAAAAGGTATTATTGGCAAACTTTCTACAAGGACATTACAGAATATGTAGCCACCTGTAGAACATGTAAATTGAGAAACATGAAGCCACATTTAATTCCCCTTCAAGAAATGCAACCTTCCCATTACCCCATGCAAACAGTGAGCATTGACTTATCAGGTCCTTACCCACTCACCCAATCAGGCAACAAATACCTCCTGCACATAGTTGACCAATACTCTGTTTGGCCAGAAAGTTACCCACTCAGTGATGTCCAAAACGAATCATTTCAGACAACGGTAAACAGTTTATAGGTAACCCATTTAAAGCCACCTTACACCAGCTGAATATTGAGCATACTACAACCACTTATTATTGCCCAAATGCAAATGGCAGAAATGAACGCATGCACGCCACCCTACATGATATTATTAGCAAATATATCAAGGGGAACCACCAATACTGGGACCTATACATTAACCAAGCTCTTGAAGCCATCCGAGTAAACGTGAACGATACCACAGGAATGTCACCCTTTCTCATGCTATACGGAAGAGAACCAAACTTTCCGTTAGACAACCTACTTCGCCCACAAAGAAAATACATGGGAGAAGACCCCATCGAAATAATCCTTCAAGAAAAGTATAAAGCTCACCAGATTGCACAACGAAATACGCAGAAGGCATTTCACAAGAAACAGAAACAACATGATAAATCAGCCAAGCTACCAACGTACAAAATAGGAGACAGAGTATACTACAAGAAACATGTACGCAGTTCAAAATTCGATGACCGATGGTTAGATGGCTACAAAATCATGAAACAAACTACGCCTGTAAACTTCATTATTTGGAATGAAGAGAAACAACACCAAACAAAAGCTCACGTAAAACAAATAAAAATTGATAATCACCGGCCCATTCCGCCTCTGACGACAAATACAAGACCAGTCAGAAAAGCCACCCTAAATTATAATCCATCCAGCACAGATTCGTCTGACATATCAGAGTCAGAGACGACAGACTCTGAATTTTACCAAGACGACCACATACCCAGACCACCCACAGATGAAATACATCGAGCAAGACAACAACGAGACTCGTCCGAAAGCGAAGAAGATATCCCACCACTTGAATTACGTAATAGACTACAAGACAGAGACCTGCGCATTAGAAATGAAGAAATCATGCCACAGACGTCACACGATGACAACACGAAAACACCTTATATCCACACTCAAACTTACTCCCGCAGTGATAAATCGTCAGCTGATACCTATCACACCCCCAGTTCAGGCAGTTCTAGTTTTAACACTAGTGAAAACCAAACACTGCTATACCACAAGAACAAGATTGCTCGTTCAAAACAATCAGATCCTGAAGAAACTATACCCAAGCAGATTGTTGAACCATATACCAGCGATCTTTATGGAGACGAAACAGAACAAGACAGCATAGCTTTGTCAGACCCCAACGAACATAATGACAGAAAAATGGTAGAATTATACCAACAAGAAACAGACATTGATACAGCTAGTTCCATTGAAACCAGTGATGCGGATAGTACATTATTTGTACCAGTCAGCTCCAGCGTCAAACGCGCCTATAAAACAGAATCTGATGACTCAATCCCTAGCAACAAAATTCCGCGTATACAGCACAACTATATCAGACGAAAGATTCTGAAGAAACGCAATCATGTTCCAAAACCAAGCCGAGAAGTGTTAGCCTCATCTCAACTAGTCAAAAACAACAGTGTGCAAATTACTGTGCCCATTGTAACCAGTGCTAACGTTCAGCACAACCAGGTCAGAAGAAAAATCAAGGCGAAACATATACCTGCCTCAAAACCAACAGATGTTCCAGCCATACACACCCTAACCACAGTAAAACCATCACCGCAATCAAATGATGTTAAGCCATCACCGCATTCGTCAATGTCCTCAGTGTCTCAACAATCAGCAAATGCAGTGTCGTCGCCTATCACACCCGTCACCACTGCTACTCAGTATGATGCTCGCCTAAGCAGTCGGGACATTGCAAGGTTAGAGATGGTGAAGGAACTAGCGAAGCTGTTCTGAAAAACACGCCCAGGTGTTTTATATGTTCGCAAATCCGAACACGGTCAACGCATATGTGAACAAACCTTTTTAACAATGTACTAACTCTCCCCATGTACTCTATTTTCAGTTGTTGACAGTTCAAATGACTTGCTTACAGACTAAGATGTCAAAGCCTCACTGAGAAAGTTATTTTTTCCAGCCTTAGAATACGGATGCCCAGAAAGAAATCAAGACCAGCACACGGAGGATTTTCTTTAGATAGCATAATTGTGAAATAAAAATGTTAAAACAATTGATAACACACGGTGTTACGAGTTTACAGACACCCTTATTTAGTTACATACATTTTCTTAATATTAAGAATGTTACACAACTTTACCTATAACACATGTGTCACACTATTCTGTTGTAACATTCATCTCCACTTTTGTAACTGATCATATTCCACGCTCCATTCACCAGCATTTTCATGCAGACACTTTACACCAGTAGTTTTTTTTTCTTACCTCATACTAATATTTCTTTGATCTATATTATGCTAAACTCCTTGATATCTGCCACCTTGATCAATCATACTGTTCCTACTATGACATCTCTTAACAGCACATAATTCATACCCAAAACTAGTATTGTAGGTTATGCTATTTTTCTCCACAGGATTATTTATTTTCAAATGTACATTATTATTTTAGACCCAGATGTATATTAGTACTGTCAAGAATTTTAAACATTCTCCTAAAGAGATTCCATATCCCAACCTTGACTCTCTATAGTAAGATTTTCTTCACTCCACTGTTACAACATCTTTAACTTACTATTTTTCCTTTCCACTATATTGAGACGACATTCTAGACTTGTGATTTTTTTAAAATCCCAATCATATTCATTCCTTGGAATTACAATCATGTTGTAATCAGGAGATCCTTGATGTACCCTTTCCTCGCCACTTATTGACAACAGACACTGCTACAACATTCCTTCTATTCTAACCTAAACTATTACTTGCAACCCTATTGGTTAGGATTTACTATTAGAATATCTAGTGTTTAGTGAATTGATTTTTATCATTCTTTAGTACTTGTGATACAAACAGAAAAGAAATCACAAAAAAAAAAAAAAAAAGGAATTCCGAGAAAACAGAAAAGACATAAAAGAAAAAAACAATTAGAATGTTTTTTTATATAAGATGCTATATGTTTATATGCCACCCACACACATTTTGATGATGATAAGACAATATTGTAAAACATTGACTGCCCTGAGGTTAGCAGATGAAGAAGAAAATAAATAAATCACCCTATGCCACTCATACCCCCACCAGCTTGATCCCTGATATTCCAACAATATTTTGTTGATATCACAAGTACCCCAATGACATTTGTGCATGCTGATTTTCTGCAAATGAACAATCCCTTGAGAGCATTAGTATATGCTAACCCCAGATTGAACAAATTGCACCTATTTGTTGATGATGCCTTTGCCCATGTTAAAGAAATAGCATTTGCACATGCTGACCTAGCAAATGAAATACCCCATTACCGCATGATAACCACTAATGACACATGAGATGAAGAAGCAACAGGTTATGTATGATGAAGATGACATTTTATATTAAGGTGAAACTTTATGTTGTCACAGCTGAGATTTTGTTGTAATGTTTATGCACAAAATCCCCCACATTAACATTGGAGGAGGAATAATCTTAGTCTTTCGTGGTTACGAGATAAGACAAGGATATAATAGAATATTTGATGAATACCATGGAACAAATCAGAGCAGATGATTGTTGCACATATGAGGACCATATTTGAAGTCATTATTGAAGGATTATCAGTAGACAAGACACACAAATGAATTATGATAATCCCATGGAACCACAGGTACTAAGGACACAAAATGGAGATTAAATAATGGAGAAAAAAAAATAATGACTGAATAATTGCTACGCCCAGAGGTAAAGGAAATAGAGATGCATCCGCATTTTGGAGAAGATATCTCTTTGATTTTTGCTTATTGCCTTTGTAATATGAACATTGTTGTATAACAAATGACTATTCCTTATCACGAATTACAGAATGTTGTAAGATAGTTGGAATAAATTGACAATTTAAAATACTCATAACATACCCAGAATTACAGGAGAGAAAATAAATAAATGATTGATGAAAGTGGACACACTGAGATTTGCTCACCCCGAGGATATTGGATAAAAAAAAAAAAATAATAATGTTATCCCAAGGACAGACATGTCACAGATATATCATGGAGATACTATGAAAAAAAAAAAAAAAGAATATCTAGATTAGAAATGCAGCAAACTTGGTCAAGGACACCATGAAATAGACCCCCGCCCCACACTTAAGATAACTGACGGATGAGATTTTTGAATTATAAGTACCATAAGTCACCCATCTGGCTGTAGTCAGCGGATGTTACAGGCACCACATAACTCTGACTAACCCTCGACCAGCGAAGGCAGAGTTGGTGTCGAAATTTTGCACATATGTAAAAAGACATGTTTTTGTTCATGTTTTAGTAAAGTCTAGACATTTATGTTAATAGTTCTATAAATGATTAGTTGATATATTGATGATAAATATTCGCAAATATAGTACATGGACAATTAATATTTCCAGTACAGAATAAGAGGAATAGGAAGGATCCACATTTTAAATATTGGAGCACCATGAGCGAGGAATTGGACTTATAAAGAAAATGGAAATGGTACACTGTATGCAAGGATAACCAGAAATAATATGGATAAATAGTAGTCAGAGTGCCAGGAACTTTGTCTTACGAGAATATTGTAGATTCCTCACGATCAATTGATTATTTTCTTCCTTTCTATGTCACATTTTTTTTTGAGTGATGACCCCAAAATTTTTTTTCATCTCATATTGTCAAAAGTTCTTACATCTCAGTTGATAGTTCCATAAATAATTGTTTGATGTGTTTTGCATAAAGGTATTGCTAGATAAGGTACATAGGGAGTTACTAAGGATGAATTCTCAAGATAACAGGAGGACTAGAATAGATACAATGATATTGGAACACCATAAATGATACATTGGTGTTATGAAAAAAAAAAAGGAGACAAATATAAATTGTATACAAGGATGCCTCGAGAGTGACAACATGGATACATATTGTCAAGAGTATAAGCAGTTGTCTTAAAAGAGAAAATAAAGTAATACGGAACCCAATGTAGAAAATTCATGATGATTTGGAAACTATATTTTTCTTTTCCCTTATATTTCATAATATGATAGTAACACATTCGTCTGTTGGTTGCTGAATAATGTGATGTTTGAAAATTGATGTATGGGAAGTCAAAGAAGATCTTTGAAGAATAAATATATATATAAAATAATATTTCTAGGGAAGAGTTCAAAAAAAAAAAAAAAAATACTGTATTGACAGAAAAGAAGGAATGATTAGAAATAACTGACTAATGGACAGGATCACCACCAGACGTACGGATATTGGAGACAAACATCACATATTTAAAAAAAAAAAAAATGTAATATAGAACATTTTCTACAGTGACGGACTTAGAACGAATTTATACACTTACCATTTAGAAAATGTCTATAACAAGGAAACATTCAGATAGATAAATAAGGATAAGCCATGAGGTTTCAATGCTTTTATTGTGAAAAATGATTACTTATAAAAATGATGCTGGTCATATTATCGTCTGATACATATGCATATTATGTTTAGAGATGTTTTCTACATGTAATAATGAGCAAGTGGCTCATTCACTAAAAAAAAAAGAAGAAGAAGATGATGAGTACCCATGAAAACATTGGCTATTCTATGAAAGTGGATTGCCATTACCATAGGAATTAGAGATTTTGGACATTTCTTGGAATATTGCAGAGTACTTGGGAAATAGAATAAATAAGTACGCCAGGAAAAAAAAAGATTTTTTTTAGTACTTGCAGGCTTTTAATATGGAGCAAATAACAGTACAGAAAAGAGATAACACCCCTACCACATCCAAGAGAATGTAATCAACTATATTTTCGAATGAAATGTAATAGATTATGATAATCCAGCCAAGTTCTGCAAATAAGATATTTTATTGTTCATTCCCCAGTGTTGCCACTCGTCACATTTTTTTTAGTGATGACCTTATATGAGTGTTTTGCAGATTTTGTTGGGCAGTGTTGCCAATTTGTAAATTTGGTGAAAAATATTATGATGTGATGAATAAGTTACACTTTTTGAAGTTGATGTCCACTACTAGTTTTTTTTTACATAGCAGACGACCTCATATAGACATAGGACCCCAGTATAGGAATTAGATTAAATTTTTTGGAAATATTTTTTGAACTTTAAATTTTTCTGGAAAATTTTTTTTGAACTTAGAAATTTTTGGGGATGGATTTTTGTTATTGATAGTACTCAAATGTCTCCCTACGGGATACATTTGCGGAGCCCCGGGATCTATATGTGGCCGTGTACATAGTTGTTCCTTTGGAAACAGACTATATTCTTACAAGACAGAGGAAGCACAGACCACCCCATAATTTTATATTTTATGAGAAACAGAAAATAATAAATAGTGTCACATATTTAGGGTAGAGTCGCTTCTACACGCCATTTCTAATAATTGGGTGATTTCCCCTGACCAATCGGATAGCTCAGATTTACCCCGGGGAAAGTGGAACAACGACGCCATTTTGGCAGTAGAATGAAAGAGCGCAACTCAAGAGGTTGTATCTGGTCCAGCTCTACATATTTCTTAGTTTGAGAAAATCAAACTTCAACATTTCTTATAAAATGTGTATTTCAGGACATTGAGTGGTTATATATATATATTTCTTACTGGCGTAAGTAGTGACAATCGTTAAATATGTATTTTGAATAGAGCTCCCAACCCTAGTCGCAGCAGAACTAGGTTCGAGGATTTGAGTCAATTTGCAAAAAAATAGTCTTACACCTCAAACCATGTAGAGTAGAAAATATTCTTGTGTTGGAAAGCATTTAACTCAAGGAATGCTTATGATTATAAAGAAATCAAGGACAAATCTGAGGAGATGGGTAAATGTCGTCGAACCTAAAATAAGACTGTAACTTAAAAGAAGGAACACGGTGGAATGAGAAGGTTCGCCATATTTGACAATTGAGTAGGCCTACGAGACAAGGATGCAAAAAGGGATTTTTGCATCGATGAAAGCATCTGATGAGATGATAGAATTTTATTATACTTATTATTGTAAAAATGTTCTGAATTCCAGACTTTGTTGAAATTTTAAGTTTCATGCTGAAAGATATTAAAAGTTTTGCATGAAATCGAACGCTGTTGAAAAGGTGAATTACTACAGTTTTGAGATCTAGATAAGAAATCTATCCATTTCAATTAAATTCGCTACATCAACACCTAAGAGAAGAAAATCGAACCTGGTAACACAAATTTAAGAGAGAAATCTAAATCTCTGGTGATTAGGCCAGTTAAACATCTGCTCTCTGTAAAGTAAACTGAAAATACTGCATATACCGGCACTGCCACATGATGTAATATGGTGCCGTTCCAGTCCTAAGGAACACCTGCCCCGGTTACACATATGGGGAGAGGACAAGAAAGTATTCAGTGGGGTACTGGAAGATGAGACAGGTCTGTATTTCAGAGCTGGCATTTGCTGATGATGTTGCCCTGATTGCTAAATCAGAGGCAAGTCTTCAATCCAAAATGCAAGTCTGGAAGGAAGAACTGGAGAAGAGAGGGATGGTCATCAGCAGCTCTAAAACAAAAACTATGGTCCCATATGGCTATGGTTAGAACTATGGCTAACTCGGTCCCAAAAATGTCATGCTGAAACCGGATGTGTCGGGCCGAAAGGCGCAAATATCACAGCTTTGCTGTAAAGGGCGACACAACGTAACAAATGTCCTTTTCAGGACGACCGCAGAAGAAGATTACAAGCTGATATATTATGGACCAAAAAAATGTAATTTAAAAAATAACATTACTTTTGGCGGCCTCAACAAAGAAACATTTGGTCGAGGTAATAGTACAAGTAAATAGTACAAGTAAATTTAGCTTTGATATTAACAACAAATTCAAACCTGCCCATATGACATGTAGCCGATTAGCGGAAATATGAATAATGTCTCTGCATTTAATTTGAAAGGCCCAAATTTAGGCTTTTGGGAAAAGCAAAGAAGAAATCGGCAACGTGCACGGTCGAAAAGGAAGTCAATGGTGAAACTAGCTTCAAGACTAGTGAAGCAAGTGCATAAAAAGTCACAACATCATGCTCAATAAGAAGTGAAAATGGAATGATGGTGATGAATTTTTAAGAAGATTGTGACTTCGAAAAGGATTAGGGTCAACAAGAAATACATCGGCAGGTTGCTACAATTCATCATTGTAATTAAGCTGTTACATAAGATTAAGTTTTTGGAAGATTGTGAAGCGATGAAGTCTAATGGTAGGCTAAATGCTGCCCACGTCACATTCAGGCTGCTTACAGCCATTTACAATTTAAGCCTGTGAACAGCGACAGTTTTTGGCTTTAAATAATCTGCGGCCAGTTATGAAATACGATCTGATTGTAGCAATAACTTTTTACAGAATAAATTATTAATATAAGAATGGCTAAATGATTCTCGTTTCGGTAACAATTTCCCGTTTGCTCCCCATGGAGCATGTAGCCAGCAGTGCAGCTGGCCACCCTATAGGGAGTTTGCATTAAAGCATTCATGTGCTCTTGGCAATTATGGTTTCCACAGCAGTTTGTTTTACGTAATGATGTAGCCAGCCCCCATGCACATTCTCATTTCAGTTGGCTTTTACGAAAGTGCCAGAATAAATAGTAGCCTGTTCTATCTTTGTCTCCTCAGAGACTAGAGGGAATGACTTGAGTGGTCCTAGTTTCAATGACATTTAAATTAGTTGAAAATTCTTGAATAATACGTTTCATTTTCAGTGTTACAATGTGCATTTTTTTTAAACTTAAAAGTTAAGAAAAACAATTCAATCGGAGCAATTTCATTGCTCCAAATCCTTGGTGCCCTTTTGTCCATCCATTCAACATTTAGTTATGTCACCCCGTTTAGATTTTTTTTTTTTTGGCAACCACTGTGAAAACTTGATGAGAAGAGTTTATATTAGTACTGATTCCACATTTACTTTATTTGATTAGAAACATTAAAAAATTAAATAGTTTTCTCAAGTGTGTAACAGAGATGAACTAAAACAGCATTTCAGATATTGAAAAACATTCTCTGCAGCTATCATTTGCAAATGTATGAGTGATCTCAATAACCTGAGATATAAGTCATGGAAGAAATGAAAGAAGATGAGCATTTATGCATCACATGACTATAGTTGTAAAAACAAACCACACATGGCCCATAAAAATTATAAGAAATTATAGATAAACGGATTTCTGACGTTTCATTACAGGTAATGTTTGGAGGTACTGGATGTGACATGCCATAGGAAGACAACCTCAAACACACACCAAAACTGCACATAATCAAGCATGCAATAATTTAACTAATGAGTAAAGATTTCATCTGAAAGTGGTAAAGTTGTCAGACTTGGTATAAGCAAGACATTCATGAAACGCACAACATAGCTGAAGTGTCTGTAGATGAGTTTCATTTGTGGCTTACACTCGGATTTTGCCACCAATTTAATCATAAAGATGTTTTTCATGCCCCATTAAAGATGAAGACAAAAATCTAGAATAATATGCTGGAAATACTTTCCTAGACCAAACATTGACTTGTGATGAAACATGGGTGCACTAATACACTGGAATTGGAACCATCCAGCAGGGACTACAAACGTACAAGATCTCTCCTAACAAAGAAGTTCAAAACATAATAATAAGCTGGCAAGATCACGATTATGTGTTCTGGGATTCATTAGGGCTAGTTCATGTAGATGTTTTATCTGCTGGTGCATCTGTTAATGCACAAATACTACAGTAACTTGCTTCTCAATGAAGTTTACCAAGTGATTAAAAAGAAATGACCTGGGAAACTGTTAAAGTGATTTATCATGATGCACAAAATTTAACCAAATACTGTGCATGTATTTGTAGAGACTCTGGCATTAATGGGCTGGAAGGCCATGGTACACCCTCTGATATAGCCTAAGTAATGTTCATGTGGTGCGACCAATAAAGTTGCATCTGTAGGGTCAACAACTTCAGATCAATAATGAGATCAAAAAGGGCAAAATCTTTTTATACTGCTAGTATCTGCAAGTTGCTGGAGCAGCAGAAAAAGTGTATTATGGAGATTATTTTGAATAGAATTTATGTCATGCATTTGTCCAACCATCATATTTACTAATACGAGATTACCATCCCTCCACACGACACTTCCAACTGACATCAATTCTAGATTTTAACAGTTCTGTTTTGAACATCTGAGAACAGTTTATGTTTCTGACCATCAAGTTCTGAGTTTGAATGTCTTTAATACAAGCTGTGACTGTTTCACATATTTGTGTTTGCTATTACATACCAGGACTGTTTATGAATTAGTGTTCGCTATCACATACTGTATTATGTCACCACTACTTTTTGGAATAGCTATTGATTGGGTTATGAGAAACTATACCCACAATGAACAATTGGGTATAAAATGGACAAATGGAAAATTCCTGGGGGACCTGGATTTCGCAGATGATGTAGCATTCTTAAGTTCAACACCAAGACAATCCCAAGAAGCAATAAATAATTTGTGTCATCTCTCGGTTAAAATAGGTCTCCAAATAAATGCCTCTAAAACTAAAGCTATGAACTTTTCTAACGAGACCTTTGATATCATCTTGAACGGGGAAAAACTACAGAAAGTTGAAAGTTTCAATTATTTAGGCAGTAAAATGACTCAGGATGGTGACACAACAAGAGAAATCCATACTAGAATTGCTTTGGCAGCTAGCGCCTTCAATAGATTATCTAACATTTGGAAATTACGATCATTGAATATACATACCAAGCTTCGTCTGTTTAATTCAAATGTTATCTCAGTGTTAACATACGGCTGTGAGAGTTGGAAAATAACAAAATCATTGGAGAACAAGCTGAATACATTCGAGAACAAATGTCTTAGAAAACTCATGAACATCAGTTGGAAAGAATTCAAGACTAATCGACAAATAAGAGAAGACTCTAGGCAGAAATATGTCTCCGACTATATAAGGAAAAGACGATGGTCATATATCGGTCATGTCCTACGAATGCAAAACAACAGAATACCACTACAAGCGCTCACTTGGGTTCCTGAGGGTAAGAGGAAAAAAGGAAGACCAAAAGAAACACTCAGAAGAACAATAATAAGAGAAGGAAGAACGTTGGGCCTAAATAATGTGCAAGAGCTAAGAGGAGTGGCGTCACAACGAACAACCTGGAGAGCACTGGTTTCTGCCTTATGCGCCGTGTTTGGTGCTTAAAGAATTTATTATTTATTTATTATATCACATACTAGTTCTGTTTTAGAACATTCATTTAACTGAACATGTACAGTATATAAAATGTTCACATTATTTAAACTATGTCCCATTTTTACCGCTGGGAATTTTCTTCATTATATTTTAAGCAATATATTTTATATTCAGATACATCTCTTAACATTTACAGAATAGGTAGTAGGCAGATAAATGTGAGTGTATTTCTTAATTTCTAATATTCTCCAGGTTTGATCTCAATGTCCAAACAATGTCCCATTTGTCCACCCAAATCATAGTTCTTTCTTAACTGTTATAGCTCAAAATCAGTATATTTACACCAAAGATCATGAAGACACAGACATCATCAAACTGCTTCATCTTAAGTACTACTACTGAATCTCTTTCTCTAGTCCACTCCAATCAACTGACAAACTAAAAAATGCACTTACTAATCTCACAGAGTTTACACAGTTCATACTCAATCATCGCCAACAAGGACAGCAAAGTTCACATCTACCTAGTGAATAATATGTTAGACAGTACTGCTGTTTTCTCAATGAATAAAGCTATTACTCATGTCACAGTCAAACAACTTTTACAACTGAAAATTAGGAATTCTTATTACAAAGTTTTTAACAGCTAGCAGATATTTCACAGAATTTTAATCACACACATCTTAGAAAAACTTGTCAAATTTGCTTGTCCATAATAGTCCTGTCACACGCCTCATCCGTTTCTGGAAAGCTGACTGCCAAATAGCTGCACAGCAAATAACCAAGGACATAACTATCCCTGATAATTCTAGTAAGATTTTTTAAGTTCCATATTGGTGACCCTATTTTTGTCAGGAACTTTCTCCTAAGGGCAACACTTGGTTACAGGGACATATCCTTCACATCACTGGTTGCATATGTACCAAGTTACGCTGAAAAACAACATGATCATCCACAGATATCAGAACCAGATGTGACTTTGACAGTCCCTTGAGCAATGTCTGCCCAACACAGAATGTTACAAGGATTTCAAAATGTAAACATTGCGATTCTGCAACAGGTCAACATAGCAATACCTAGTCTGAAGGTTACCATGCTAGTCGAGGTTCCCCAAGATCCAGTACTGAACAGCATGAGCATAACATGTCTGAATGGTGACGTCAGTCACCTTGGAAATTCAATCCACACTTCTAAATTGCTAGGAAGGGAAATATGTACTCACTTGTCAATGTGTTTGTTTTCTTCTTAAACACTGCTGCTGTAACAGTGGACTTCAAGATCGTATGGGATCTATCATCTGGAGCACTGGGACTTTCATTCAGTCGTTGCCCTTTAACTCCCTGTGGAGCGTAGGCTTTCAACAAATTCACACCAAGCCTTCCCAATACCTTAAAGATCTTTCCATATTTTCTTCATCTCTTTCATGTTTGCCTCCAGTTCTCTTCTCCATGTATTTTCCTGCCTCCCTCTATTTCTCTTACCCTGAGAATTCTAGAATAAGTGCTGTCTTGTAATCTGATCAAATAGTTTTCTCCAACTGTATTCCATATAGTGTCAGCTTCTTTTCCATACGTCCTGTTTCAGACATTTGTCTGCTTCAGCTCCAAGCAGATGACCATTTCAATCCTTCTATTCCAGGCAAACATCCAGCTATGAAAGTTCTTGACTGTCATTTTTGTTGTTCTCCATGTTTCAGAACCATGCAAGTAGTAGACTGCCTTGACATATGAGTTGAAGATTCTTATTTGTTGTGTGGAATTAATTTCTTTTGATTTCCATATATTTCTCAATGCAATGAATGCCTCTCTTGCTTTTTGTTCTCTTATTCTGATATCACTGTACATTTCTCCAACATTATCTATTTTTCTGCCAAGAATACGTATGAGTTCATATCTTGGAGGATGGGAATAAAAAGGTGGATAGACTTGTCAAATAAGGATGTAGTAAAATTCTAACTGAAGACAGAACCTCATATGAAGTGATAAAAACAATAATCAAACAATAGCATCAATGGAAGATGGCACAGACAACACACAGTCAGAGATAATAGAACCACAATACTCCTTGCCAAAAAGAAATCAGGTGATAGTTTCCAGGTTGAAAACCTACCATTCCAGACTCAAATACCATCTGTTTAACAAATTAAAAATTGGGCACAGATATGTCCATGTTTGAAAGACAAGCAATCAGTAAAACGTGTCTCTTAAGAATTTTGATCCATGAAGAGCAACTTGGCAGCATGCTATTCACCAACCCATTGAAGGAAAAACTGTCTTCAGTATTTGCGTTGTCTTCTTAGTTATTTAAGCACTTGGCACTTACTGGATATTGTAACCATAAACTCTTATTTTGTTTCTTAATTGCTGAGATTTTCCACATTAAAGTGCTGTCTGTAGATAAACTGGATGAACTTCACCTATATTCTGACTAATAGAAGATAGTAATGTGATGCTACCTCAGTTCCTCTGCTTAATTTTTTTTGTCACGCCTGGAGGAACCAAACTTACTGTTTCAGCATTTATGATCTATTTGATTTTATATCCTGGTCTGGCGACACCCACTTTGCTTTATGCATTATTTTATATGCAAACATGCTTCCTCCTTTAGTGACTTGGGGAGAAAAACAAACATTTATCAATATTACTTTCATTTTCATTCACTGTCCCAAGTCAGTTTTTCCCATAATCTCTTAAAAACAACTACTGCTTGTTCCTATCTATGAATTTCAGTCACCCTCAAAATAGCAATGTATTTACTTATCTTTTTTTCTGTGATATTCTGAAGTGTGATGTATAACTTCCATGGCACAGATTATTCTTTGCCATTAGCTGGTGAATAACACTGGATGATGTTCATCTGTTTCCTTTTGACAGATTTGAATGTTGCTGATATTAGTCTGGGTCCCACTGCTTACCATTCTATGAGTGCTTTTTGCACATACTTTGGCAGCATTCAGTCACAAATGGTTTCTCATGTCTAGAGGGCAGCATCATTTCTCCTGTATTCAGTTTCTGTTATATTCTTGTCCACCATGTTATTCAGTCCTTAATGTCAATTATTTTCGCATTTATATTGCCACCTGTGCAGTTTCCCATCCTTCATTCAGTGTTTAAATATTCCAGGTGCCCAATATGAATATTTTCGTAACAGAGAAAAGGTGAGTCAGCCGTCCAGATTTTTTTCACCTTTTTCTAGACAGCGTCATATTTGAGGACATTTTTCTATCTTGGATCACCAAGATCAGTTGCATGTTACAACTGACACCTTTTTTCAACAGCTGATTTGTGGTACTCGAATCAGTGAAGAAGAGGCAGGGTGGCTCATGATCGAAAAAGGGGTGTGCACTGTGGTCTAAGAATACTGTAAATGCCAAAACTCAGATTCCACATTTAGCACACAATGCATGCGAGACGAGCATCTGACTGGGTGAACAATTAGAGTACTTTCCTCTCGCAGCACAGTTACTGTATTCTGGTATCAAAACCTGGTAGCATCATACAAGTCTACCCAGCTGTAAATGGGTAACTGACTCTGTAAGTTAGGGAAGGCAAGGGCAGGGACAAAGGGAACTGGTCACCTCACCTCATAAAAAGCTAGATCTAGTATGGTGAAGTCTCTAACACTTCACTCCCCTAGAACAGCTTCTGCTGTGGAAATACCTTTACCTGCATGTGAGACAACTCACAGCGCAGGTGCTAAAACAAACATATGTGAGACCACTCACAGCACAAGAGCTAATACAAACATATGTGAGACCACTTACAGCACAAGAGCTAATACAAACATATGTGAGACCACTTACAGCACAAGTGCTAATACAAACATTTGTGAGACCACTCACAGCACAAGTGCTAACACAAACATTTGAGAGACCACTTACAAGACTAACAAGCTAATTCCCCCCCCCCCCCCCCCCCAAATAAAATACACATACATACACAAACAGAACGATCGTTCATGCACTGTCAGTAATAAGAGCACATAGAAGACAGAGAAATAAACCTAAAATGTCCTAAGAGCAATACTCTGCAGACTGTCAAAAGAGGGTACAAAACTACCTTAAACTGAGACAGCATAACATATGAAGAGATCAAGAGACTCATCAAGAGCAGAGAGAGAATCAAGTCAAGAGAGACAACATTCAATAAAAATTATGCCACAGAAGAGTAAGATACCATCTATTTAATAAGCTGCTGACAGGAACTACTATTGCATTGATAAATTTGATTGTCCAACATGTGCTGCAGATATGACCAGCACACGAGGAACAGAGAACATGCACGTGGCCGTCACCCATAGCAGTCCAAGGCAAGCTCTATGGAGGTTGTCTGCAACCTGAAGCTGGCCACTGCCTCCTTAAGTTGTTTTTTTAAAACCAAAACATGGCAATAAAGTGCTTCCTTTTCTATTTTAATTTATCTGTCTAATGAACAAGAACAGTAACAGTTCATATTCAGCAATAGCCATGACAAACAAACAGGAAAAATAGATCTGTGGAGTATTTGAAGGTCAGCGAGTTAGCACCAAAAGAAACAACATGACAAGTACCAATTTAAGATAGTACAAACCATTCACCACTACCTTTAACTCTGTTTGATCTCCTGTGTCAGTACCAATATCATCTTGCATTAGAGTATTTGGCATCTTCCCTGGTTGGACTACATCAGAATCCATTCTGATGGATCCTTCTGTCAGATTTTTCTGGGACAAGTCTGTCAACAACATGAACAGCAAAGTAGCCTGTTAATTTGATCGCTATGTAATAATTTTCCAGCAGAAAATATGTTTAACTCAAATCAGCAAACACATCTCCACAAAGTTTGGTGTCTGTGTTCAATATCTGGTGCTTTTCGCCATACCATGCTCAATGCTGTTGGACAGTACTGTATTCTCTCACTATGGTGCTTTACCCCTCAAACTGTACATAGTGTCACAAAATATTCTAAATTTCTCTCCTGAAATCATATTTGGTGAATGCAGCCGCCTCGTTCTGATAAATGGAAAGATTTTTATAAATAAAAAATGCCCCAGCTGTATTTCTGCATCATCAGAAAACTTCATCTGAAAAGAGCATTCTGCTCATTGCAAGGTAAATCAACCTGGAGCACTGAGTGTTTCAAGGGCCAAAAATAATGTTTTATAATGTTGCTGCCCTTCAGAATGGTGTCCCATTTGGTCAAGTCATGTCACAATCAATCTGTATCTCATCAGTTACACTAAGGCATTGTTTCAACAGTAACCAAGTTGTAACTCTTTCCTCTTTACATTCCCTAAATTCTGTCACAAACTGATGCCAAACTTAAGTACAAAACCTGTTACAACTATGACTAATTATTCAGCATTGTGCTTTGTTATGCAGAAAATTTTTAATTTAGCAAGTAATAACTTTTAATGCCCAGAGAAATAATTCTTTTTAAACAACAACCTAACCACCATTGCAAATGATAAAGATGGAAATCCAGTATTCGGTGAACCAAAAAGGAAAGCCTGGTGGCAAGAATAATTTCTGTAGTTACTCAACCCAACTTAAAAACTAGAATGTACCAAACCCTGATAACACTGTGAACAACAATAACCAAGCACATCACTCCAGGAAACAGAAACAGTTATAAGGAAAAGCCTGAGGCAAAAGTCAGTTGGATTAGATGGAATACATAGACAGAAGCTATACAAGCTCATGGTGAAAATGGATATCAACTGGTATAACTTTGAATATTAGCACTGGCAGAAAGAAAGTTAAAAAAAACTCAGTGAAGGCCATAAATACATCAATCTGAAAGAAGGGTAACAAATGAGACTGCTGAACATTTATATATATATAGAGGCATGTCACTCTTCTCATGCAGGCAAACAATATGTCAAGGTACTTGAGCTGAGAACATGACCCATAGCAGAACATCATTTAAGCGGCAACACACAGTCTGGTTTCAGGAAAGGAGGATGACGCAATACTGTTCTATGCAAAAACCGCTGAATTAACAAAACTTGTAATATAGTTTTTGTAAATCAGAAGAAGCCTTCAACAAAGGGAACATCAACAAGATATGGTATATTTACAAGGGCAACTTTTCAATATGAGAGCCTCGGAAATGCAATGGAAAGCATATGTACAAAATCGCATGTTGAATCAATGAACTAGTTCTTAGAAAATTAGTTACAATAAAACAAGCTTCTGAGAAATAAAAGGGTTTATTTCAAAGGAAAAGTACAATTTCTGATATACAATTTTCAAAAGAAAAAATTTTGATTGAGGACCTAAATGCAAAACTAGGAACAGACAACATTGGATTTGAAGAAATCATGGATTAAGTATGATAAACAAAAACTGGGAACTATTCACAAACTTCTGTGCTTCAAATCAACTGGCTATAGGAGGAAGTGTGACATAATCGCTTCCGGGACGACTTGTTATGACAACATTACTTTCTAATAAAGTAATAAGTATTACAGCTTCCCCATGTTGTCATGTGTGTCTATCGATCTGCCTGTGAGAGTGTATGCAAGGCATCAGATGTCCATATATGGTAACACGTGACCTTTGCAGGCACGCACCTTATTTCACGTGGGACTATTTTGAAAATATCACACCCTATCTGCATGATTTGAAATGATTGGATCTTTCTGATTAGATTCATAACAACAATGCGTGGGAAGATAGGAATATAGTCTGACCATTTCGCAGTTTTATATCACTGTGAATTTCACGCTCGCCAAGACAACATCAGACCTCGCCAGAGTGAAGATTAGATTCATAATTCCATCTTTTAACTGGACCTTTTATTGGAGAACCAAATAAGACTTATAAAGCACAGAAAATCTCTACATTTTAATAAGGAACACCTGGACTAGGAAACTGAAGAAAGACACGGAGTCAGAGGGAATTGAAGTTAACATTAACGACACCCCAGACACGTGTAAGAGGCTGATTCAAGTCTCTTTTATTCATCTGAGCAAAAAGTCTGTGAGTCAGGATTGGTGTAAGTTGTGATTTACATTTCATATTTTATTACTAACATGTGAACTAAAGCTGATTCAAGTCTCTTTTATTCATCTGAGCAAAAAGTCTGTGAGTCAGGATTGGTGTAAGTTGTGATTTACATTTCATATTTTATTACTAACATGTGAACTAACATATATATGTATATATTACCATGTGAAGTTTAATGGGTGAAAATCACTATTGGATGTCAGTCATTTGAGGCTGGCAATCTCAGCGTTTAGAATGATGATTCATGAACCGCCACTGCATGGGCTGGTGATTGCTTTATTGATAGTTTCATAAAGAGAACTAAAAGCATAAAGTAGTTCCAGGTTCCCTATGGTGCAGGGAGGGAAAGATGAAAGAAATTATGTACATTCTAAGTATAATACTTACATTTTCAAAGCAGTGTAAATGTCCCTATAAACATAGTCACTCTAAAATTAATGTAAGTTTTCAAGCTTAAACCAGTGATCTATGTGAAAATATTAATTTTAAAGTAATGGAAGTTTCAAACTTTTCAATTAGTGTAACTATAAAAGAAAACATATTCAATTTATATTGTGAACACTTTTCAATTAGTGGAGATGTATATGTAATCACACTCTTTCTGTATTATTACCCTTTTCATTTAAATGTCAAATAAAGCTAAAGCTATTCTATTTAAATGTAAAGGAAGTTTTATCCCGAGGGATTAAATTTAATTCTCATCGAGGGTAAAGTCTGAGTAATTGGGATGGTGGTATGGGAAGATAGGAACCCATAACTATGGGGTGGAAAACGCCATTCTCAGAAGAGCGTTTCGTTCTATTCCTTACCATAGTTATTGGTGGTACCAGCAGAAAGTTCCCTTCTGGAACAAGAAGGGAACCGTGGCCTAAACTTTAAGACGAAGGACGCACATGGTAGACTCTCCTTGACATTTCTGGGAAACGAGCTACCCCCGACAACCTTGATCAGAGACGAGCGCGAGCAGAGTGAAAAGAACCAACCCATAAGAAGAAGCAGAACCGTCATTGGCAGCTAAGTTCAAATATATGCTGCCACTTGAACTTTTTGTAATATCTCACATTCCCTAAAGACTGTGAGGATAACTTTTCTTGATCCATAACTATTCAAATTATTTCCAACTGTTAAAACCTAAAGTGATCATTAAATTTTGTTATTTGTAATGTTACAAATTTAACTTCGATTTAATCATTTTAAAGTTACTGCATGTTTGTCTCAGTCAAATTACTACACACACTCTAAAGAGAGCTATACTAAAATAATAGAATTCCACTGAGTAAATCAGGGGTGGGGGCTTAAACGAGCTGAACTTAAGAAGTGCTTAAATCCTTTACAAAAGTGTCGGAAGAATTACAGAGTTAACATACTCAGCCAAAGCAGTATTGTTCTCTGTTGCGTGATAAATTCTCGCAACATCATTTTATTACAATATCTATTTTATAACGCAAGGGCAACAACTGCTTGAAATTTATAGTCACTTTTCTCGGTAAGCATTTGTCTTCTCGCGTTGGTATTGAATGCAGTTAAGATTTGAGCTGTGGTCATTTTGCGCTGGACTGCGCATGACTTGTCTTGCTTCTTGGTCGATCGGTTTCCGCCCACCACTAGTGGGGTGAGCGATTTGAATGGCGAAAGAGATGCCTCGTTGAAGAGGGGATCTCCGCTATTTTTTGTTCTGTCAGGAATGTGAGAGTCCTCTTATGGATATTTCGTTTATTCGAGATAATACCTCTAGTGTATTTGCACATGCCGGGAGGCATAATATTTCTGTGTATTTCCGGAAGGCAAGGTAAATTAACATTTTCATTAACTCTATCGATTTTTGGTCGTGAGCGATTTCTGGTTCATAGCCTGTCTTCGAAAGTCGTCGTCACGAGATGTTTTCCCAGCTCACATGTCGCTGTATTGTGCTGCATCGGTTGATGCAGGTCCCAAGGACTATTACTTGCTACTTGGTTACCTGAACTAGGTTTGAAAAACCTTTGTTATCTAGAGGATATTTTGGAGGACATTATTTATACTTCGGCAGACGTGTCTGTCTTGCTGAAGTCAGACTAAGGAGAGTGAACTGATCTCATATATCTGGTTATCTCCTGGCTGTTATAGAAAAGGATGGAGTTTTCCACCTGACTACATTTACAGCACTATGAAATATAACATGCATCTGACTCATCATTGTAATGCTGTCTACCGTCTATTGCTGTATTGAATGTTGCTGTGATAATGACTGTTTGATGTGTCTACATATTCGCGTAACCATTTTGTCACTGTGGCGTCCACAATAAATAATGAAGAAAAACGTCAACGGCTGTTTCAAGAATCATTGACTTTATACGTCGTGAGTTTACTGACGTCCTATGTGGATTGCCCTGTTATTTTTGTATGAACATTGTTTTGACTGAACACATCTGCACACTACACAAAACCAGACATGCGGATACCATCCATCATCATATGGCATCACGCATCATTTGGTGGCCAGTGTGGGGATCGAACCCACGACATTCGCGTTATCAGCGTCGATATGATAAAGCAATGGAAGCTGAACAAAAGAAACTGCATATGGAAGCTGAACAAAAGAAACTGCAGATGCAGGTGGATGAAAAAAGATTCCAAATGGAAATGGAAAAACAAAAAAGGGAATCAGAAGCTGAGGAAAGAAAACTCCAAAAGAGGCTGAAAATAAAAGACTTGAAAAAGAGGCTGAAAATAAAAGACTTGAAAAAGAGGCTGAAAATAAAAGACTTGAAAAAGAGGCTGAGAATAAAAGACTTGAGAAAGAAGCTGAAAGACTTCAAATAGAGGCTCAGGCTGAGGAGAGAAGATTACAGAGAGAGTCTGATGAGAGGAAAGAGAAAGCAAAAATGGAACATGAAGAAAAGGTCTTAGCTTTAGAGTTGGAAAAATTGAAATTGATGAACATGAGTAATGGTAATGATTCAAACAAGGGTTCATCTTCTGGTAAGGCTAATAATGATACTTTTAAGATTAAGTTACCAACATTTAGTCCTTCCAGTGATGACATAATGTTCTATCTGGACAGATTTGAACAAGCATGTACAGCTCATAACATAGACAAAGCAAAATATGTTTATCAGTTATCAGGGATACTGACAGGTAAAGCTCTAAGTATATTAAATATGGTGGATGAACCTGACAAGAACAATTATGAGGTTGTCAGGGCCGCTTTGTTAAAGAAATATCAGCTTAACGAAGACGGCTATCGTCTACAATTTAAAAACATGTTACCTGAAAATGGAGTTGAATTCTCCGAGTTTATTGCAAGAATACGCATTACTTTCTCACGATGGGTTGAACTATCTAAGACGGAAAAAACTTATGAAGGACTTATGGACTTAATACTTAGAGACAAAGTCATGTCGTCTGTCAATGAGTCTTTCCTTGCTTTCCTTCATGAACGTAAACCTAAAACAATAAAAGAAATGGAAGATTTCTGTTGCCAATACGTAACTGCGCACCCACACATAACCATGGGTAACTCTAAGGTGAAAGAAGGTTTACCAGTTGCTTCGGCAGCTCCGTATGGTCAAAACTTTGCTCGTAGATTCCAACAAAATTTTGATAGAAAGAGCAGCGGTAATTTCTGTCAAAATCATGGAAACCAATTTCATGGTGATTCTTCTTCGAAGAATTGGAGACAACCTGATAGTGGTCGTTACTATCACCCTAATAATTATAAGCATTTCAAAAGAGGATATGGTAATAGAGGTTATTCCTGCCGAAGACCTCAGAACCAAACAAATAGATGTTCGCATCAATGTGAACATGATAGTAATCGTGGAAACTGGAATTCGAACCAGGATAACAATTACAATAGAGACAATAATAACTGCAGAGATAATAATAACTCTGATAACTTCAGAGGTAATAATAGTCGGGGTAGATCTCAACACAAAAAAAAGAGATATCAGCAGGCTAATGCTGTACAACAGGAAACTGAGGGAGCCTGTAATCATGTTGTTGATAATAAAAACTTTGACGCTGTCACTGGTTCTGCTTTTGACTTTGAGAGAGCAAACAAATGCCCCCAATGCAGTACTTTATTCGAACCGGGTACCATAACTACTTTGAGTTGTGGTCACCCACTTCCCGCTCTTCCTGCTGCTGTTGCGCATGACGGGAGGGGTTCTTTAATTCTACATAAGGGTCTTGTTAATGATACTCCGGTCTCACTACTTTTCGATTCCGGATGCACCACTATTGGTGTTAGACAATCGCTTGTAGATCCATCTTGTGCTACAGGAAGGGTTATTAAATGTGTCACATTTGGCGGCACTCTAGAAAAATATCCTACTGCTGTAATTCGCATTGCCACTCCTTTCTTTACTGGAGATGTGCATGCTTGTCTCTTACCTAATCCTATTGCGGACCTTATTATTGGTCGTATTCACGGAGTTAGGGAGTGTACCCCACAGCAGATTGCTGCTTGGGAAGATAATAACATGCAAGCTACAAATGCAGTAGTTACAAGAGCACAAGCTCTACAAACACCCGAAACTTCACTGAATAGTGATAATGAAGTTGATAGCCAAGATAGTCACTTAGTAATCACTCGTGACTCTTTCATAAAATTGCAAGAAGAAGATCCTTCTTTAAAAAAATTCTTCGTTCTTGCGAAGAAAGGTGATCCGAATCAGGATACAAATAGAAAATCTTGGATTGCAATGAGAAACGGCGTACTTGTACGTATGGTACAAGATTCGACTACGTCGGCACATTCGCAAATTCTTGTTCCCAAGAGCATGAGAGTGCAAATATTACAACATGCTCATGACTCGCAATGTGCTGGACATATGGGTTTTGCCCGTACGAAGTCGAGAGTCCTTGCGGCTTTCTTTTGGCCTTTTGTCAATAAGGACATTCGTATTTACTGCCGATCATGCAAGGTATGTCAGGAGGTCAAATCTAGAGGACCACGACATGCTGCGCCTATCCAGGCTGCTGACATTCCTATTCGGCCGTTTCAGAAAATGGCCATAGATATTATTGGCCCTTTTAAGGTCAAGTCGGCCAGAGGACATCAGTTTATCCTTACATGTGTCGATATGTGCACACGTTGGCCAGAGGCTATTCCTCTTAAGAGCATATCTACTACAGATATCGCAGATGCTCTTTGGTTGATATTTTCTCGCTTGGGGTTCCCCAGAGAAATATTGTCAGACCATGGCACTCAACTCATATCTGACACTATGTCACAGGTAATGTCTACCTTACATATTGAACGATCTCTCAGTAGTATCTACCATCCTATGTCTAATGGGTTAGTTGAGCGTCTGAATAGAACGCTCAAGACTTTGCTTGGTAAGATAACTGAAGATCATCCTCAAGATTGGGACAGGGTTTTACCCGCGGCTCTCTTTGCCTATAGAGAAGTCCCTAATGAACACACAGGATTTTCTCCCTTCGAACTTGTCTTTGGCGCGCGTCCACGCGGCCCTATGTCTTTATTACACGATCTCATCACTGCCGATGATATTAGCGATGAAACTCAATCCTCATATGAGTATGTCATTGCTCTTAGACAAAAGATCATTGAGGCATGTAAGCTAGCAACTGCTTCATCAGAAATTGCTAAAGAGAAGGCAAGGCAGTTTGCTAACAAGAATAGATGTCTACGACAACTTTGTCCAGGTGACAAAGCATTCGTCCTACTCCCCAGTAGGGAAAATAGACTTCTTATTGCATGGAAAGGTCCGTATGCAATAGTCTCTCGGATTTCCGATGTTGACTATGTGGTCGATATTGATGGAAAGCATAAAACTTTCCACATAAACATGCTTTCGGAATTTCACGAACGTCCGGACTATTTGCTGCCTATTTTCCAGGCAACGGATGATGCTCCTGCACCTCACGGTCATTATTCATCCCTGTCTGTCATTCAGGATGAGGAAGCTACCTTCTCTGATGTCAACCTTCCCCTTCCAGTGGTTCCATTACATTCCACGGAATCTTGGAAAAACGTTTCTGTTTCTCCTAATCTTTCTGGTGACGAACATCGACAAGTCTCGTCGATGTTACAAACATTTCAGGATGTTCTCACTGACATTCCTGGACACACAGATGTCATAGAACATGACATAATTCTTACCGACAATAATCCAATTAGGGTTAGGCCGTATCCTATTCCTATACACTTTCAGTCGCAAGTGGAAAAGGAATTGGATGAAATGATTCAATTAAATATAATTGAACCATCGACTTCACCATATTCTTCTTCCATGGTTATTGTCCGGAAGAAGGATAAGAACATACGAATTTGCGTTGATTATCGCAAATTGAATCAGGTCACAAAGTTCGACGCTGAACCGATGCCTTTGTTAGAAGATCTACTGATTAGACTTTCTAATTCTAGATTCTTCACTAAACTTGACTTGTCTAAAGGTTATTGGCAAGTGCCTTTAGCAGAGCATGCCAAACCTCTTACTGCTTTTTCTACACCTAGGGGTCTATTTCAATGGAATGTTATGCCTTTTGGTCTCATGAACGCCCCTGCCACTTTCGTTCGCATGATGCGTCGAATTCTGTCACATCGTTCGGATGTCATCGCATACTTAGATGACATCTGTCTCTTCAGTGATACCTGGGAAGATCACTATTTAGGGTTATATGACTTACTGTCCACTCTACGTGAGAATAATTTGACAGCAAAACCTTCTAAAGCTTTTGTTGGTTTTGGTGAAATCTCTTTCCTGGGTCATCGTGTTGGTCATGGTCTCTTGAAGACAGAAGACCACAATACTTCCAAAATACTGAACATCTCTGTTCCTAAAACGAAGAAACAAGTTAGGAGTCTCTTAGGTTTAATTCAATTTTATGGGAGATTTATTCCAAATTTATCTTCGATCATGGCACCTCTCTCAACATTGTTGAAGAAAGGTTCGCCTAATCTGGTCCGTTGGTCTGAAGAATGCCAATCTTCACTAGACCAAATCAAGAATATATTTTCTTCTCCTCCCATCTTAAGATTACCTACTCTTGATAGGACTTTTGTTCTTCGGAGTGATGCTTCATCCACTGGGATTGGAGCAGCACTGATGCAAGAATATGCAAATACTCTGCATCCTGTTATGTACATTTCTAGAAAACTAAATGCGGCAGAGAGGAACTACTCGGTTTTAGACCGTGAGTTGTTAGCGATGGTTTGGTCAATTCTAAAGCTACAAAGATTCCTCCTGGGCGCACATTTCATTCTAGAGACTGATCAGAAAGCTCTTACAGCTATTCAGACTAAGAATTTGAAGAGTTCGAGATCCACTCGATATGCTATAGCTCTTCAACCTTTTCACTTCACGGTACGAGCTATCCGTGGTGCGGATAATGTGATGGCTGACATTTTGTCTAGATGCCCACATGACTCCAACTAATACTTCTGTCCTATATTCCTATATATTACAGAGTCATAACACACCTATATTTCTACAATAGATTAGCACATCTGTACTTACTTTATATGTACACACTATCGTGCTTTGTTGTCATCTTCTTCTGTTCGTTTTTTAAGATGATAGAGGAGGACTGAGTAGTTAATATAAGGGCCGTTAGTTTACTAAACAGCCACAATTATTAATAATGTATTGTACCTTATGAAGCATATTAGTTATTAATTAGCATTATATTGCTTGTACTTTCTCAGAATGTCATTGTTGAGCTGAGGACTTACCTTACTAGTATCAAGCATGACGAGTTCTAGATTGTGTACTTACCCTCGGAATACCAGAGCATATGTCCTGGATCGTCATGTAGTTTAACTTTACTATGTACTTATGTCATTACATGTCAAAGAATGTACTATTTAAATTTTCCTATCAGATTTGTACATCCATTTTTAAAGACAATATTAGAGTATGCTGTTTAATGATGATTATAGTAACTTGCATACGTATATTGTGTTTACATGCTAACGTGATGTGTGTTGGTGACACCTCCCCGATGTGAATATTTTTTGAGACATATTTATTTTTCTGTTGAGGTATATCCTCACCAGACACTCTATAATTAGCCTATTGTTTGGCAATTTAATTAATTATCAGCGCATAATTCGTGCGTTTTGAGCCGCTTATCGCATGCTCTTTGATATTTAAAAAAAAAAATATGTTCCACATTTTTTTTTTATCGGGAGGAGGTGGTGATATGTTGCGTGATAAATTCTCGCAACATCGTTTTATTTCAATATCTGTTTTATAACGCAAGGGCAACAACTGCTTGAAAGTTATAGTCACTTTTCTCGGTAAGCATTTGTCTTCTCGCGTTGGTATCGAATGCAGTTAAGTTTGAGCTGTGGTCATTTTGCGCTGGACTGCGCATGACTTGTCTTGCTTCTTGGTCGATCGGTTTCCGCCCACCACTAGTGGAGTGAGCGATTTGGAATGGCGAAAGAGATGCCTCGTTGAAGAGGGGATCTCCGCTATTTTTTGTTCTGTCAGGGATGTGTAGTCCTCTTATGGATATTTCGTTTATTCGAGATAATACCTCTAGTGTTTTGCACATGTCGGGAGGCGTGATATTTCTGTGTATTTCATGAAAGCAAGGTAAATTGACATTTTCATTAACTCTATCGATTTTTGGTCGTGAGCGATTTCGATTCATAGCCTGTCTTCGAAAGTCGTCGTCACGAGATGTTTTCCCAGCTCACATGTCGCTGTATTGTACTGCATCGGTTGATGCAGGTACCAAGGACCATTACTTGCTACTTTGTTAAATGAACTAGGTTTGGAAAACCTTTATTATCTAGAGGATATTTTTGAGGACATTATTTATACTTCGGCAGACGTGTCTGTCTTGCTGAAGTCAAACTAAGGAGAGTGAACTGATCTCATACATCTGGTTATCTCCTGGCTGTTATAGAAAAGGATGGAGTTTTCCACCTGACTACATTTACAGCACTATGAAATATAACATGCATCTGACTCATCATTGTAATGCTGTCTACCGTCTATTGCTGTATTGAATGTTGCTGTGATAATGACTGTTTGATGTGCCTACATATTCGCGTAACCATTTTGTCACTGTGGCGTCCACAATAAATAATGAAGAAAAACGTCAACGGCTGTTTCAAGAATCATTGACTTTATACGTCGTGAGTTTACTGACGTCCTATGTGGATTGCCCTGTTATTTTTGTATGAACATTGTTTTGACTGAACACATCTGCACACTACACAAAACCAGACATGCGGATACCATCCATCATCATATGGCATCACGCATCATTCCCGCTTATTCTTAATATCTTGTGAAGACTCCCTTTGTAATAGAAGTGTCATCATCCTTCTGTCTACATCTCTACCAAGAGTAATCTTGTGCGAAGGTAGATACCTTTGAAGCCCATATTAGATACTCTTGAGTTTTGGCCACTGTTGGACCACTACTGCAAAGCAGGGGAGGCAAACCGTCACAAGAGAATCAGATTGATCACATATGCATGAACAAGAAGTTTAGATCATCATTACATGACATAAAGGAGCATATATAGAAGCATACATGACATTAGATCACCATCATCTGTTAGCAAAAACAAAGTTAAAACTCACGAAATATACAACAGTACTTAGCCATTTCACAGTTTAAAGTAGGATAACTAAGAAATCAAGAAATAAGAGACACAATTTTCAATCACAATATTCAACAAATACAAAGTATTCCAACATCTGGAAGATGTAGCTAATATGGAAGATCACTGGCAACAAATAAAAAATATATAGAATGAGACATGTGAAGAGGTACTGGGAAAAAAGAGAACATCAACACAAAGCATGGATAACAACAGAAACCACCATTTAGATAAAAGATGGGAAAACAAAGAAAGCAAATTTAAACAGAAGCAAAACCAGAAGCTCCAAAGCCAAGGTTCATGAAGTGTACACAGAAGCAAAGAAAGAAGTAAGAAGAAACATGAAAAGAGACAAGAGGAAATTTATCGAAGAGGTGGCAAGGGAAGCAGAGGAAGCTGCAACACAAAAACACTAATAGGGAAATATAAGCAAGCAAATGAACTCATCAAAACACAAGAATGGAAAATTGCTTAGTAATATTCAAGAAGAAATGGACAGAACATTTTGAGGAACTTCTAGACCAGCTCCACCAAATCCCCCTGACATCTAGCCAGCAGAAGAGGAGCTACAAATCAGCTGTGAACGACCAAATAGACAAGAAATAAAGAAAACCATAAAGCTTCTAAAAGATTAAAAAGCAGCTGGTCCAGATGGCATTCCAGCAGAGGTCATTAAAGCAGATAATGATACCTCTACACAGATATTATCTTTTCTGTTTGACTGCAACTGGTCCAGCAGCTCTGAGTTTCACTTTCAGTCTTGCTACTACTAGGTGATGATCACTTCCCACATTTGCGCCTCTTCTTACTTTCACGTCTTGTAGTGCATGTCTCCATCTGCCATTGATCATTATGTGATCTATCTGGTTTCTGTCTCGTCCGTTTGGTGATTCCCATGTTAACTTGTGCACTTCCTTGTGTGGAAAAAGTGTTCCTCCAATGACCAGGTTGTTAATACTGCAGAAGCTTATTAATTTGTCCCCATTCTCATTTGCTGTTCCACTGCCGCATTTCCCCATTACTCTTTCGTTATAATTATTGTGTGCTCCCACTTTCGCATTTAGGTCTCCCATTACTATAATGAGATCGTACCTGGGTGTAGTTTCCATTTCTTTTTGTACCTGTTGATAGAACTCGTCCTTGATCTCTTCATCGCTGTCGTTTGTTGGTGCATAACATTGTATAATTGTGGTGTTGGTGAATCTCCCTCTTAGTCTTGCTCTTATCAGTCTGTTGTTGATGGGTTTCCATTCCAGTAAAGACCTTTCCATTCCTTTCTTCAGGATAATGGCTACACCTTCGTTGTGCTGACCATCCTCTCTGCCAGAATAAAGTACTGTTTCCCCTGTAGCTGTTTTTATTCTCCCCCTACCTGTTCATCTGCTCTCGCTTATTCCCAGGATATGTATCTTGTAGTTCCTCATTTCTGCTGTGATTTGTCTCAGCTTTCCTGCCTCATTCATAGTTCTGATGTTCCAAAAACCAATTCTGGTTTCGTGTTTTGCGGTCGGGGCATCCGTTTTCATGCCAGTGGCTTCCTTTCGGCTTTCCCCACTGTCAGTCATACGAGCCTGAGACTCCGGATGTCCGTCCCGCAGCAAAGTTTTTCCATTTATTGTTGTTTCCGTAACGTGCGATTTTTTTTACATAGACAGGGGTGTCGGCCCTGTGCTAAAACCCCCAACCTGGAGGACCAGAGTACCAGCTTTTGTCTGACCCCTACCCACGCAGACCAGTCCAGCTTGGCTGAACCTACCAGGAGTAAATCTCCCACTGGCATAGCTCTGGGGATTGTCAGGGTAAACAAGCTGCCATACCGCTACAAGGTATAGGTACCATTGATGGCAAAATATTAAACGTAGGATCATCCTTGAGAGATTGAAAGAGTCCATTGACAGACAACTGAGATACAAACAAGCAGATCTGACAAAACAAATCCTGTACAGACCAGATGGCCACACTGAGAATAACAGTTGAACAAAGTCTTTGTTCACTTTACATTGGATTTGTTAACTATGAAAAGTCATTTGACAGTGTAGACATAGAATCACTTAGGAAATTGATGAACCATTATGGATTCCATCTGATGATCATTAATAAAGAAAACTTATGAAGACATGACATGCAGAGTTCTTCATGAAGGACACAGGGCTAAGAACTGGAGTGTGGCAGGGATGCCTCTTGTCTCAATTACTTTTCTTACTAATAACAGACTGGGTTATGAAAACATTGAATTCACAGAAATGGAATCCAGTGAAATCTGACTAAACAGCTTGATGTTCTAGATTTTGCAGATGACTTGGTTCTTCTGTCCCATAACCATAATCAGATGCAAGACAAAATGAAAATACTCAACGAGAGGTCACAGCCAGTGTATCTGAAAAATACACAGAGGAAAAAAAAAAAGATGCAAGAAATGATAACAAGGTTGAACTTGAAGAAACTCCACTACAAGATTTATAATCATATTTATATCTTGGCAGTAATACAGACAAGTTTGAAGGGACAGACAATGTTATCAAAATAAAAATTAAAAAAAAACAACAGGAGCTTACATTCTACTGGAAAACATATGGAGATCAAAAGAAATGGAATCCAACATAAAAATAAGAATCTTCAACTGAAATGTCAAGTCAGTCCTACTGTATGCCTCTGAAACATGAAGAACAAAAACAACCACAAAGCTACCGACATTCATAAATGGGTGCTTGTGTAGAATGGAAGGATTGAAATGGTATGACAAGGTCACCAATGTGGAACGGATGACATGAACCAGAGAAGTGCCAGTGGAACAAGAGATGAGAAGAAGACGCTGGCGATGGATAGGACACACACTGAAGAAACCTGTTGACAGCATTACATGGCAGTCCTTTTCTGGAATCCCCAGTGCAAAAGAAGCAGAGGCATGCCAAAGAACACATGGTGAAGAGTGCTGGAGACAAAAATAGAATTCATTAGGAAGACAGGGAAAGATCTTGAGCAAATGACTGCAACAGGAAAACTTGGCATGTGTTTGTCGAAGGTCTATGCTCTCTGGGGAGCCAAAGAGTACTGATGATGATGCCAGAAATATCAAAGAACAGCATTACAGTATACATGGTTGGGTCAAAGGGTGATGAGAAATCGGATAGGAATATATATTCCAAAATGGAAAATGGTAAAAGGATATAATATAACAGAAGACACATCTATTTTCACTGCAGATATCATGGCAATGCTGAAAGGGCTAGAAATATTCTCCAACAATTACAACCCTCCCCATGAAACTGATAATTTAACATTCACTATAAGGAATTCAAGTTCTAAGAAACTTACAAGAACGCAGTAGACCAGATACTGGATTTTGCAGAAGAAAATGCAGTAGATCAGATATAGTGGAAGATACTATTATGGCCGAAACTAATCCATTAAATAGACAATGTTCAGTTTTAATAGTTTGGGTACCTTTGCAAGTGGGCATAGAAGGAAATGAAAAGGCAGATAAAGAAGCCAAGATAGTTAGATAAGCTAAAAACTGAATAAATGTAGGTATGAGTAGATCAGAGATAAAAAGTTTAATTAAAAGAATAATACAGATGATTGGAAGTAGAGTGTGAAAAAAAACTAAAAGGATGGCATGCATAGAGCTGTTCAAAGCTCCAAAACGAATATGTCTATTATTTAGTTAATTACAAATTCCCAGCAATAAGAAACGCAGATACAACTGGGAACAAGCTATTTCAGAACAGAAGAACCTTACTGTGCAGAATGTCTATAAGAAATAGTATAGAGTATGTCCTATTAAAAATTTAGGAAGCAAGAACAAGAGAACACAGATATTAGATTATTTATAGACTTGCAACTTACCTATAACTATAGAAAAGGTGTTGAGAACAGACAGACCTAGAAAGGTGCACAGTATAGTCAAACAGCTTTTAACGAGAACAAAAATTAATATACAATGATTAGTGGGGGTATGACGGGAAAGTGAAGATCCAGTGAGGCTCTAGTAATACTTGTGACGAATGATGAATAACAAGTAAATTAAATGTCAGCCCAAACACCTTAGTTGTTCACTTCACCCCCCCCCATTTTTTCTCTTTCAGCTTTACACTATGACAGTGTATGAAGAGACTACCACTTGAGGACAAAGGAAAGAAAACACATGCACACACAATTTGGACATTTTAATTTTAATTACAATAACTGAACAGGAGGTATGATACCACAATCAGTTATCAGCTACTGAACATATCTGGAATCAGTGACATTATACATCCTAAGTTGGCCTTATAACCCATCACAGGTTTGAATGGGGTATTTTTCATGAAATAAATGAACCAAATGCACCCATCAAGCGTTTTATAGCCCAGGGCTCCTAATCTAGATGCATTTGATAACTTCCTGAACAAAGCAACTCTGGAGCAACTCAGCAAAGTAGCACCTACTTTCAACATTCCTATGAATGTTCGTGATGACCAGTCATGCAGCATATTAATTAGGTAAGACAAGAAACCACTCATCTCATCGATACATTACGGACGAGAGTAAATTTAATACATGTGGTGACTTTCTGCCATCTCTGGTGTCAATACATTGTCGAGGTATGGCAGCTTGCATACCCTGACAACCCCAGGGCTATGCCAGTGGAAGTTTTACTCCTAGCAGGTTCTACCAAGCTAGACAGTTCTGTGCTGTTAAAAGTCAGACTAAAGCACACACCTTGGTCCTCCAGGTTGAGGGTTTTAGCACAGAGCCGACACCCCTGTCTATGTAAAAAAGAAATCAAGTTACTGAAATGGAAACAAATGAATAAACTTTGCTGCAGGATCGACATCCAGAGTCTGAAGCTCCTATGACTGCCAGTGGTGAAAGCTGAAAGGAAGCCAATGACATGAAAACGGACATCCTGATCGCAAAACATGAAACAAGAATAGGATTTTGGAATGTCAGGACAATGAATGAGACAGGAAAACTGAAACAGATCAAAATGGAAATGAGAAACTACAAGTTACACACATCCTAGGAATAAGCGAAAGCTGATGGACTGGGACAGGTAGAATTAAAACAGCAACAGGGGAACAGCATTTTACTCTGGAAGAGAGGATTGTCAACACAGTGAAGACGTAGACATTATCCTAAAAAGGGAATAGAAAGGTCGTACTTAAATAGCAACCAATCTACAATACATTGATAAGAGCAAGACTGAAAAGAAGATTCAACAACATCACCATAATACAATGATATGTGCCAACAAATGACAGTTACAAAGAGGTCAAGGATGAGTTCTATCAACAACTACAAAAAGAAACAGAAACTTCACCTAGATATGACATTATCATAGTAATGGGAGACCTCAATACCAAAGTTGGATCAGAACTTACATACAATGAAAGGGTAATGGGGAGATGTGGTAGTAGTGCTGCAAACCAGAACGGTGATAAACTGATAGGCTTCTGCAGCATTAAAAGCTTAGCCATTGGAGGAACTCTCTTCCCACATAAAGAAATTCACAAACAAACTTGGGAATCACCAAATGGCCATGACAGAAACCAGATAGATTACTGAATGATCAATGGTAGATTGAAGCATTCATTATAAGATGTGAAAGTAAGAAGAGGTGCAGATGTGGGAAGTGATCACCACCTAGTAGCAGCAGTAATAAAAGGTAAAAAGGTAAAGGATCCAGTTACACGCCCATTGAGGCATATTGGGAATATGGTGTTAGGCCCATATTTTCTTAACCATCGGCACACTAGGGGTGATGTGGTCAACATCAAGGTGAAGCTTAAAATTACTGGACTTAAGGTAAGAAAACAAAAAAGATAAGACATCAACAAGCTTAAGGACCCTTACCAATAAAGCTTTTCTGGCAGTTAGTACTAAGCTAAAATATGGGGTTGGCCTCAACGAAAATGGCCACCCTAGTGTGTGAAATGTTTTTCGTGTGGGTGCAACTATTAGTAAACGTAATGTTGCAAATAGTGATACTGCAAACTTGAATTAAATGACAAGAGTAACTCAGATTGTATTAACACCATTCTTCTTCTTCTCTTCTTGCGATCGCATCTTTGATGATTACACCGTCAGACGAGTATATTAACACCATTGAAACTAAAACAGAGAAAACAATGCAGTTTGGAAGCCCTTGGAAAACCATGACATTTGGTATTTTATTTTTTTAAATTGGACAATAAATAAAAAAGTTATGGCATTTTTAAAAGTGTGGGGACTTAGAATATTCTCACAAAGTTGAAAGAGTTACATCACACCAACTTCAGAGCACTCCCGTCTTCTTAAATATTATCTTACAACCTTCTCTGACAAATAGTTTACAGTCTGCAATATACTGATCGCACAAGGAAAACAATAGGGCTACTTCATGAATAATTATCAATATATTTGAAACTAAATATTGCAAATCTGCAAAACACATTACCGAAAAATGTCGTCTTTTGCATGAAAGTCAATTTTCACAACTTATTTCAAAAAGTATAAAAGATACAAGCTTTAAATTTGTACACATTAATCTGCATACAACATAGATACATCCCAATTTTTTTCAGAGGATTTGAACACCTGTTTGTTCTTTTATTATTTTTTAAAAAGTCTCCAGAGGCCAATTTGTTGCAGGGGAAGAAAAATATGCAAAAATGAAGAACAACATTTTTTTGGAGATATTGTCCATATTTCATAAAAAATCATTTGTAGGCAATAATTAACAACATCTAAATGCTATTTTAGGTAAAACAACTGGTTACTAGCATTTAAAAAAGACATTTTAAACTCTAGTTAGAAAATGCTGCGCAGTTTGCAGGACTTTCAGCAGTCGGTGCTCCAGCCTTCCTCTAGTGACAGGTTGTGCAGGAAAAGGCTTGAGGAACCATGCAGTCACCTGATAGATGGATAGATGATATGAGTATGAACATTAGTCTATCTGGGTTCAAAGGTTTGAACATGTGGACATAGGAAAAATAATTAATTAATTCATGTTTCCTAATCATCTTATAAACTTATTGGGTTCTTCTTCCTCACTCTTGCATTCTCTACTTGCCTTCCTCACTCTTGAATTCTCTACTTGTCTTTCTCACTCTTGCATTCTCTACTTGCCTTCCTCACTCTTGCATTCTCTACTTGTCTTCCTCACTCTTGAATTCTCTACTTGCCTTCCTCACTCTTGCATTCTCTACTTGCCTTCCTCACTCTTGCATTCTCTACTTGTCTTCCTCACTCTTGCATGCTCTACTTGCCTTCCTCACTCTTGCATTCTCTACTTGTCTTCCTCACTCTTGCATTCTCTACTTGCCTTCCTCACTCTTGCATTCTCTACTTGCCTTCCTCACTCTTGCATTCTCTACTTGCCTTCCTCACTCTTGAATTCTCTACTTGTCTTCCTCACTCTTGCATTCTCTACTTGCCTTCCTCACTCTTGCATTCTCTACTTGTCTTCCTCACTCTTGCATGCTCTACTTGCCTTCCTCACTCTTGCATTCTCTACTTGTCTTCCTCACTCTTGCATTCTCTACTTGCCTTCCTCACTCTTGCATTCTCTACTTGTCTTCCTCACTCTTGCATTCTCTACTTGCCTTCCTCACTCTTGCATTCTCTACTTGTCTTCCTCACTCTTGCATTCTCTACTTGTCTTCCTCACTCTTGCATTCTCTACTTGCCTTCCTCACTCTTGCATTCTCTACTTGCCTTCCTCACTCTTGCATTCTCTACTTGTCTTCCTCACTCTTGCATTCTCTACTTGCCTTCCTCACTCTTGCATTCTCTACTTGCCTTCCTCACTCTTGCATTCTCTACTTGCCTTCCTCACTCTTGCATTCTCTACTTGCCTTCCTCACTCTTGCATTCTCTACTTGCCTTCCTCACTCTTGCATTCTCTACTTGCCTTCCTCACTCTTGCATTCTCTACTTGTCTTCCTCACTCTTGCATTCTCTACTTGCCTTCCTCACTCTTGCATTCTCTACTTGCCTTCCTCACTCTTGAATTCTCTACTTGTCTTTCTCACTCTTGCATTCTCTACTTGCCTTCCTCACTCTTGCATTCTCTACTTGTCTTCCTCACTCTTGAATTCTCTACTTGCCTTCCTCACTCTTGCATTCTCTACTTGCCTTCCTCACTCTTGCATTCTCTACTTGTCTTCCTCACTCTTGCATGCTCTACTTGCCTTCCTCACTCTTGCATTCTCTACTTGCCTTCCTCACTCTTGCATTCTCTACTTGCCTTCCTCACTCTTGCATTCTCTACTTGCCTTCCTCACTCTTGCATTCTCTACTTGTCTTCCTCACTCTTGCATTCTCTACTTGCCTTCCTCACTCTTCCATTCTCTACTTGTCTTCCTCACTCTTGCATTCTCTACTTGTCTTCCTCACTCTTGCATTCTCTACTTGTATTCCTCACTCTTGCATTCTCTACTTGTCTTCCTCACTCTTGCATTCTCTACTTGTCTTCCTCACTCTTGCATTCTCTACTTGTCTTCCTCACTCTTGCATTCTCTACTTGTCTTCCTCACTCTTGCATTCTCTACTTGTCTTCCTCACTCTTGAATTCTCTACTTGTCTTCCTCACTCTTGAATTCTCTACTTGTCTTTCTCACTCTTGCATTCTCTACTTGTCTTCCTCACTCTTGCATTCTCTACTTGCCTTCCTCACTCTTGCATTCTCTACTTGTCTTCCTCACTCTTGCATTCTCTACTTGTCTTCCTCACTCTTGAATTCTCTACTTGCCTTCCTCACTCTTGCATTCTCTACTTGTCAACTTTTATTCTATCTGCTCCTCCCTCTTCTCCATTTCACTTGCAGTTTTTATCTGTTTGTAGTGTGTTAGTTTGTGGTCTGTCCGAGTGTCTGTCCGAGTGTCTGTCCAAGTGTCCATCTGAGTGTCTGTCGCTTTATTTAAAAAAAATAACACTACAAGCAGTCTACCTCAAGCCATGTTGCATTCCCATCCTCCTTCAGATAAAAGAGTTGTGCAAGGACCTTGTTTGTCAGTTTGATAGCTTTGGACGGCCAGTCATTAAAAAATGGTTTTTCATAGCATCGTAGTACGAGTCATCTGCAACAATAAAATTCCAGAAGTGATTTTTTTTAAAAACATGTATAGAGAATTACATGTTCTATTATATATATATATATATATATATATATATATATATATATATATATATATATATATATATATATATATACATATATATATATATATATATATATATATAACAATATATCCATTATATCAACAATATATAGTAGGCCTACTAATGAAAAACAGGACTAACCTTAAAAACTTGAAAAGGGTACAGCCTGCTTAAATTAAAATGTATATTAATTAATATGAATACATGAGTCTGAACTATGTAAAGTGCATTTTATGAAAGCTGTTTATATATATTTCTTCTTTTCGAGGAATTTTAAGACCATCAACTATTGGCTGCGAGTCCGGACATTTCAGTACAGCATCAGCTATTTAGTTATGGAATTTTCCGGTCTCCTAGCCTTGACTCAATATGTCGGCAGTTGGCTTTGGCTTGCGATACCCTTCGCTTTTGAGAACATAATTCACCCTATTATGTTGCAGAAGAAATCTTCATTCAATTACACATTAATCAAAACATGCATTTTTTATTCAAATTGGTAACTTTCTTAGCTTTTCAAGCTCGAGAAATAATTAGATTGATGCGTGAATGTCTGAAGTGGTGATAGCACATTCAATCCACGCTGTTACAACAACTGTGTGATCATGTTACATTGCTAAATAATATTAAAACTATTGTAAATTTTACATTTGAAGTTCAAAACATTGTTAATAAGTGATATACTTACGTATAGTCATCCTCAAATCAGAAGATGTGATGAAGTTTGAACATGAACCAATATAAGTGGCGTCCCGATCTTGATCGACATCGGGAGTGACCCTGGTCGATGGAACAGCCTCGCCCACCATCCTTCGCTAAAATTCTTGGCTGAGCTCGAGCGTTACTGAACTTACTCAGTCAATTCTCTCAACCAACAAATATCAGAAGTCTTTGAAATTTCACATGAATGAAGAAACATGGCTCCCGCATCTTCTCATGCCATGCAAGGAATTATAACACCTTATAATGCCAAATCTTGTGAAATTTCAACTTCACTTCGAGATATCGATGTCTTCCACCATGCTTTCTATTGCTTGCATTACATAAAATGAAAGCTATACACCCCCCCCCCCCCCCCCCCCCCCCCATCGAATGGTGAAAACCGTATGCAAATTACAGGCATACCTGTCAACCTGTACGAATTTTTCATACAATGTACAGAATTTTTATACTTTTAGCAGTGTACGGCCGTACAGACTCGTACGGATTTGTCTCCCCCTCCCCCCCAAAAAAAAAAAAAATTTTTTTTTTAAATTCTAAAAATATTTTCCAACCCAAGTTTTTTTTAAATTTTAAATCAGAAAATATTTTCTAGCCCAGGTTTTTTTTTTACCAATTTTTTTAATTTTTAATTCCGGAAATCTCGGCGTTCATTTTTAAACAGGTCTCTCCCAGCAACCAATCAAATCCTTTTATACCCAACAATTTGGCAAACACTTTGAATTCGGCCTCAAACGCTTTCGGTTTTCAGCGTGACATGACGTATTTTTAAAGTTACCTGTTATCAACGACGACGCTTGCTTGCCACCATACTTCGACGCCATTTTTTTTTAAAAAGCTAAGTACTTATAACTTGGTTAAATATTGCTGTTGTTTTGCTTTGTTGCAATTTAATCGCTGCCTTAATCTTTCCAGTTAGGCCTATATCTTGCCCTTCAATAGCCTATATTTCCGATAAATTGTCATAATATTCTGTGTAGGCCCTACATAACTAGAAAAAAAAAGTTTGTTTGCGTTGAGTAGGCCTACTTTATTCCAGCGCTCAAGATTCGCTGCTTCATTTTTTAATAAAGTGGCAATCTGTTATCACTGGTCTAGGCTACCAACTCTGAATAATTTTGTAAATTTTTGGTGGTACGTTTTTTTCTTCCTAGATTTGATATTCTGTTCATTATTTTTTTTATTTTTTTTTGTTGTTGCTGTTAGCCTTTTGCTTTGTTCGTTGTATTTTTTAATCATTCTCTTCGTCTACAAAGATTATTAGTTGAAATATTTCATCCACTGAATGATGGCTGAGCCTAATTCAAAGAAACAAAAGCTGACTGCGAAAGATCATTTTCAATGATGAAAAAAATCCACACAGGCTGCAGAAGGTCCATGAATGCGGACACACTCACTTCTATTTTACAATGTAAGATTAACATTGATACATGCTGTGCAGACTTTAAGCCCACAAATGCAATTCTGCAAAGTGCTAAAAGTACATGTGTTGATTATAATACAAAACACTGTACATCGAAAGAATAGTGTACCTCATTATTACTAAGTTTTTAATATGTAAAGAACAGCATGAGACTATTAGCATGTTTTATATCACAATAATTCAAATGCTAATAGATTTGTATGTCATTTCTCATTTTAAAACTGTATTGCGTATAATTTTTAAATATATTTTTTGCGTAAGGATTTTTGGGTGTTTGTAAGGATATTTTGAGTCCGGCGTACAGATTTTTGTCTCAGGAGGTTGACAGGTATGTACAGGCATGTTGGTCGAGAGCTAGGCTATCTGTTTGAATGGAACGAGGTGAGACAGCAATGTTTGAAGTTCGCAGTGCGCCGGGGCAAACCAAGCATAACATTGCTGAGTAATTTCCTATCTTTCGTACCTTTAAGCTCCGCAGTGAATATATGTAGTTAGATGTTGTTTCGTAGCGCTTAGGGTTAGGATTAGAATTAGGGTTAGTATTATGGTTAACACTAACCCTAACACAAACCCTAATCCTAACCCTAATCCTAACCCTAATCCTAACCCTAAGCGCTACGAAACAACACTTGACTATACATATTCACTGCGGAGCAAAAAGGTACGAAAGATAGGAAATTACCCATTGCTGTTTGTTTTTATTAGTAAACAAATACTTTGATGGGTTTTTTTTTTTATTTGGGAATTAATACACTTCAAAAGAGAAGAAGATAAAGAGCAGGCATATCGTCATATAAATTTTATTGCAATCAGCTTAATAGCAAAGGGACAGTGACGACTTGAACTTGACGAATTTCCCTCAGTTTTCTCCACTTTCGTCCGTTTTCAAAAACACGAAGCAGGCACTTTGTAGTAGCCTACCTACTAACAGCGTTAAGTCTTTAGCCTATATCTTAGTTTAAGTCGGCCATCTTCCCTATCGTTATACATGGGAATACAATTATTGTATGGACAAGTGGAATGAAGTAGGCCTACTAATTTTCATTTTAGTTTATCATGGTGTTTTTTGTTTTTGTCTATGCACTTTGGCAATTTTAAGGTTATTTGGCATTGATATCCCGGAGTGTAAGTATAAGTAGGCCTATGCTTTATTTATGTTCCCCCTTAACGTGTGCAAGGGTACATAATCTTCGCCATATTGTATGTTGTCGTTCGGGACAACTTCGGAAAAGCATGGTTTGAGGTTATCGCCCGTAGGCACGTGTTTATAGATGTAAACTGCGAAATACCTATAGGCTAATTAATATGACCAAGAGGTAAGATACTTGCCAAGCTACTTGGTAGTAGGAATAAGTAGGCCTAATACGAATCTTTGTGGCGTGCTAAGAAGCTACGGCAGAGTTGTTGCCACGCATTTGACTCAGAGGTCTAGACTGCCATTATTATATAAATTCGGAATTAGGCCTACCGTGTGCAAAAAAAAAAATAATAATAATAATAGCATTAACCAACCAAATATGTGAAAAGGGAAGTGGCAAGACAGAAGAGGCGCAAAATTGTACGGATAATCTACCATGGCACTGAGAAGGCCCTATACTCTGGTATAACCTATGCGGATGCAAGTTCTAAGACACCTCGGTTGAAGGTGGTATAATTCAGAGAAACAAACGAAAGGGATAACTCACCTTGGGGTTAAGTCTGTTGATTTCGACTCACTATACAGCATGCAAGACAATAATTATTAAAACTTGTTTTACTAGCTACAAAAAGCGTCGCTATCTTTAAGTAGGTCATCAGGTTGTTAGTAAATCTCCCATGATGCAGTAGCTATTTGTGGACTCGGCAATATACGTCAACAATCGGAGATTCTTCGGTGCATTTCGGTTTTCGGGCAAACGGAGCTCAAATTGACGTACATTACCAGCCTTCAATCAATAAGGGACAACACATTTTGTCTTAGGGGCCATCCATAAAAGACGTCCACAAAATTCTGGCATTTTTTGACACTCCCTTCCCCCACGTCCACCTCTGTCAACTTTTGATTGACCCCCTTCCCCCTTGTGGACGTCCTCTCCACACTGTCTTGATTAAACACATAAGCTTAAATTTTTAATCACCTACCTATACTTGAAACTTAAAAATCTAATTATGAAATCACAATAATTGTGATGTAGGTTCCCAGAGAATTAATATATTAAGGTTGTTTGTTCCAGAGAACAGGAGCATAGAAGTTAAAACCACTTTGTATTAGAGATTGTGAGTCTAGAAGTATTGGAAGGCCTGGCAAGAGGGACAAAATCTTAAGAACGTTTATTTAGGTTTAGCTGGACAGTAAGAAGCTTTCGAAGATAAGAGAGTTTGTTACTCTTGATAGATTTGTATGTAAATGAGAGTTGCCATGTGGTTTGTGAATTGGATGTCCACTTTCAAGTTAAATACCCCCCCCCCCCGTGTCCACAGTTGTCCACTTTTCACATACCCCTCCCTCCCCCTCTCCTCTGGACGTCTTTTATGGATATCCCCTTAGAACGTATGCCAACTATAATCAACGTGCTTTGTATTTATTTATTTTTTAAAATGGAGCATACCTTGCCAAAACTCGTATTAACCATATGGTCTACGGGACCTAAAGATGCAGCAACAGAGAATGCAGTCAGCGACCCATAGCGTGCCTGCTTGTGTCAGGGTCAGCGAACCAGAGCTGACCAAGACCCTACTCCACCTCCACGTGGTGGTCCTGGAAACAGGCTGCATCACTGCAGTCTGGCTGAGAGAGTAGGGATCGAAGAGGGAAGAGAAACCCGGTCCCAAAAAATGCCGTGCTGAAGTCAGATGTGTCGGCCGAAAGGCGCAGATATCGCAGCTCCGGTGTAAACAGACACAACGTCCTTTTCAGGACGAACGAAGAAGAAGAAGAAGAAGATATGGTCTACAACTAAGGTTTTCACACTTTTAGGCCTGAGGCCTCTTTCAATTGTGTACACTTACGCCCTCTCCCACCCTTTTATGACATTATAGAAACCCTTGCGTTGTCCTTCTCTGTCCTATTTAACAGCAATTCAACACTAAATTGCTTTTTTTTTTAAATATATTTATCAAACAAGAGATCCTCTGATGGGTTATAAATTGTTATTAGGACATGTAGTGCCTCAATATAATATGTTCATTTGCCTATACCCGACTTTGTCATTGTTATGATTAAAATTAATAACGATTATGTCGGTATAATAGTTGGCTCGACAGGGCACCTTTTCTGATAATTTTACACGGACTCACTTATTAATAAAGGAAGTGACGTCATGCCGATATGGTGTAGAGGCAGACGTGAACATTTTGAAGCAGAATTGAGGTGATCGTCTGCAAGAGGAGATGCGGCTTGTGTTTGAAAGTGAGCGGACGTATGTGTATTGAGCTCCTGCAGTATATAAATATTAGACAAACATAAAGGTATGTTTTCAGGCACTCGTAAGAAATAAAGAAGTAAAACACTAGACAACAGAAAAACAACAGACGTGAGTGGCTTACCCAGGACTCGAACCCAGGACCTTCCGTGCGACAACCTCCTGCATCATTCCATCACCAGGACATCAATATACTTAGCTGAGGTGTCCCTGGTTTATTATATTCAGGAAATGTATGCCTATTCATGAAGATGTTCAGTGGACTATTAAAAATAGAGTTTGTATGATTGCCATTGACCAGCGTTTGATAGTGAACGGACTGGACAACTACTTATTACTGCATTTGCCATTGGGCGAGAACTGATTTCATGGAGCTTTGTGTCAAGTATAATAAACTGTATATTTGTGAATTGTAAAGGAGGTGGTTGTCAGCTCACTGCAGTTATGCTGATTCGTGTTGTTGGACTATCCCCTAGTGTATACTTTGGCCACGGAGACCTTCGGAACTTCAATTAATACGACACGCATCAGTCATCATACCACCTGACCAATTCACACTCACAACAACACATCCAAGAAAAAACAGATAGACTGAATAAACATAGCTAACAGGTGAGACTAAATATTAATCTCAAGAAGACAGAAGTCATGACACTCAAAGTAAAAAATCCTGCACCCATAAAATTAAGGGACCAATAGCCAGAAAATGCAAACATATTTACATTCTTAGGAAGCATAGTAACACCAGATGGCGGGAACAAGCAAAGACATTAGTACAACTATGATGCAGAAATCCAGGCCATCAATGTGGCAACTGAGAAACTGTTGAACACCAATCTCGGTCCACAGCCTGTGGTATTCCTGACAGATGCAAGATCAGCACTCCAAGCACTTCAGTCCAGAAAATTGCCAGGTATACAAGCCCTACTTTCTGAACTGTGCAACCAGTGCAGGGTCGCCATGCAATGGATACCGTCTCATTGTGGAATACCAGGAAACTAGAAAGCGGACCGACTGGCTAAAGAAGGTGCTGCAGACGAGCAACCGGATGTATCAGTTATGTACCATCAGAAGAAAACGATGATCAAATCAATCAGAAAGCCACCAACACCAACGCAGGATGATTACCAAGCTATGAACAGATCAGAACAAATTGTCATTCTGCGCCTCAGAAAGAGACACAACCGACTCCGCAGCCACATGTATACAAAATTCAAGATTGGCAATTCAGCCATGTGTACATGTGGACAGGCACCCCAGACTGCGGAGCACGTACTTCAAGATTGCCCAGAATGTGGTATATTGAGGCAAACCCACTGGCCCAGAGAAACAACACTGGAAGCAAAACTATACGGAACTCTGTATGAACTAGAAAAGACAGTCAAGTTTATACAAGAAACAACATTGCAGATATAGACAATATATTTCAAGCGAACGAAAGAAGAAGAAGAAGAAGAAAGACATCAGTAACCGAATGAATAAAGCCGGAATAACTTCGCCAATCTAAACAAGATTTGGAAATCTTCCAGTACAGTACAAACACTAAATTACAAATACACCAGAGTTGCGTAATTTCTGTACGATGCAGAATGCCGGAGAGTAACAGAAATTGAAATGACCAAACTCTTCTCTTTTCATACAACCTGCCTCAGGAAAATTCTTCGAATTTTCTAGCCGAACACCGTCACCAACCAAAAACTGCTAACTCGAAGCCACGAAGAAGACGTGCACACCCTCATATCGGGTAGACGCTGAAACTGGGTTGGTCACATCCTCAGAAGAGACCCTGATACCATCAACATAACTGCCATGCTGTGAAAGCGACGCCGGCCAAAAGATACATGGCGGAGAACTGTGGGGGCAGAGATGCAAAGCATGAGCCAGAGCCGGGGCACCACATGAAGGATGGCTGTCGGCCGAGCAAAGTGGAGACAGTTTGTTACTGCCCTACAAGACGCCACCATGCGTGATGGTCACTGATTGTTTTGTCAGTCAGCGGCCAAGGACCAATAAAGTATTAAGACTTGTCCCATTATTGTATGTAGTGCTCATCAAAATTGTGCGTGTGTGTGCGTGTCTTTCCTTTGTCCTTTGTCCTAAAATGGTAATCTCTCCATGCTTCTCGTGATGTAAAATAATTTTAAAAAACACCCCACCCACGGGAAAAAAAAACAGTGAAGTAAATGAAAGCTTGAGGTGTGTTTATGTTGATATTTAATGTTCTCTTGTCAGTAGCAATATGTTTTTTTTTTTCAGTGACGCAGCCAGGTTCTGCCTTCAAGGGGAGTAAACGCACAACAAACGCCGCCACTACACATATTAAATTATTAATTAAATAAGTTTAATTTAGCTGTACATGTTTATTGTGTACTTGGGGGTCGTCCACATATGACGTCACGCAATTTTTGCCATTTTTAACACCCACTTTCCCCCTTGTCACATTTCGTCACAAAAACCCAGACCTCTCCCTTATATGTCGTCACAAATCGATTACGCCCCCTTTTCCGTTTTTTCTTCTCCTAACTTTTTTTGAATGCTGAAAATAAACAATGTAATCGAATGTAAATTAGTTAACTAGCCATCATCATCATCGACACATTTCAGCACCGCAAGGAGCAAATGCTTTATGCCAAGTCTTCCTGCGCTGTGCCATCAGCTCAAGGTCCTTCCATATCGTCTTCATTCTCTTCATGTCTGTCTCCAGTTCTCGTCTCTATGTGTTCTTTGGTTTTCCTGTCACAAGATGGATTGGGGCGACCTCTTCTCGATCTCTTCTCCACTACGGCATTAATCAGTTACATTTTGTGGTGAGTACTGATTACGAGACATTTCTGGGTCGCACCTTTTCTTTCTCTGCTGTGTAGCAGATATTTTGTATTTTCAAAAATTTTTACTCTCCTCTCAGAGATAAGTTGTCATGTCTGTTTGGTTACCTGTTCCTCCCTGCTTTGCAAGGAACGGCTGAAATAATAATTACTCGACAACCATGTTGGTTAATCTTGGGTGTGGCGACATCAGACTACAGATTAACACTACAATCGCTCAGCGCATTTGCTTAATCGCTGATAAGGCCAGGTTGCGTTCTTTGACAAGATGGTAATACGCTGAAAATGTGATAGCCACTACGGGGAGACACCTTATGGACAGACATGAATGACAAAATCGTTTCCTGTCCGACTGTCACGAACAGATTACTTTATGGGAAAGTAAGATGTTACATCTTACACACATTGTCGAGAGAGTATACGGACGTGTCACTTCCATGTGTCGTGAAATATTCTAATCCACATATATAAATTATCAGGTAAATATAAAGCCTAATAAATACATATAATAAAGGAAAGAGAAATGGTAAAAGAAACAGTGCTGTCACAATGACAGTACTCGAAATCCCCTTTGTTTTATGCTTCGTCTGCAAATTGGAACGTTTCCACGTTAAATATAAGCCACTGCATAAATACAAGCGTTTCCACAACACATTAAAACGGGTATTGCATTTCTAAGAAAAACATTGAGAGGCACTGCGTAATGACCTAAATTAATCCTAACATTAATTATACTACGTTACCAAAACGAACGAACAGATGGACTCAAATAGAAAGAGAGAGGGAGGGCTGAAAATCAGGAACGCATGCAACACGCGTCGCGCGATACACAATTACTACTATCATGCGTGTAAGGCCACATGCACTAACTTTTTTTTCAGACGGACAGTGATAAATTCACTACCCTTCCCAGAGTTAGGTTTTTAAATCCTGAAAAACTCGTATTAGGAAAGATGACAATAGATGGGTTTACGTTTGAAAACATTACAGTACCCAGACAGCACATCTTCGAAACAGGAGGTAGAAGAAATTGCATATTCTGAACGCAGCCACTTAGCTCTTTTAAATTTGTATATTTGGGTTCCTTAGGGCTTGCTGACAAAGAATATGTAAAACGTTACGCAAATAGTCTAGGAATTAACAAGTTATAGCCAAAATAAAATGATGGTGCTGTCAGACAACACCCAAAATCAGAATCGCTCAGTGGTAGATTTTTTAAACCACCATTGTACGGGAAATGGGCCACAAGTTACATTTGAACTGATTGGCTGGAATGATATGTAAGGCTACACACGATTAGTCGGACTATAAATGCTATCCTTGGTTGTTAGGGGAGACGTAAGAAGGTAAAATTTTTTCAAACACTTGTCGAAACGTTGCTCCATTGGCCAGACTCGCTGATATAATCACTTAGGAGCGTTAGTTCGAGACCACTAGTTCAAATAAGCTTGATAAAGCAACAGTGCGTTGAAGCCAGCTCATATTTTTGCTAAATAAAAGCCTGGAACATAAGCAGATGGGAATTTGTGCCAGTATTTGTGCCAGAATTCATTGCTAGTCAACGTATCTGTGTTTATTTCCATGAATTGTGGTAAGCTTGAAACATTCAGTATCTTTTAATGAAAATTGAATGTGAATTGTTAATTTATGCCTGTATATATGTGTAGTTCAGTAGCAAACATGATGTAAAGCCTATAATGCTCCAGCCTGAACAGAAGGTGTCGGAGGAAAGTAAAACTGCATGGAATGGCCAAACAGTACACTGACACCTAGATTATTGATTAGACAGAAATAATGCTGGAATTGCAGAGGCGTAGGAACCATTAAGGAGGTTAATACTGGTATAAAGTATTTCAGATGAAGCTGACAGTTGGCCTAACGCTCTGAACTCAATGTTTGTGATGTATTGTGCTCAGTGTAAAAAGAGAGTATAAATTAGTTATGACGTAGAAGGTACATCCTTCTTGTTTTCAGGGACTGTGGTCTTAACGTTATTGAGCAGCACCTGGTCAGAGCTTTGCTGAATCCAGAGTCGGACAGCATACTCCTTGGTCCATTTAGCTAGCAGTGAGGTGTCTCCAGAGCACAGGGGAGAAATCGAGCAGAGGAGTCTTTTCCTGCCGCCATCACGCAAGATAAGCTGATGTGGCCAGCTGGGCTCAACATTATGTACCCCATCTTAAAATGACATTGTAAAAATAACATTAAGAGGGGAATTAAATTGTTTTAATATCAGGAACTGAGAACATCTCCAATACTAGTTCCAATAAAGACAAACTATTGAAGTCATGATGACAAATACCAACAGAGCTTGAACAAAACAAAACCAGTATTACCTCATATTACTACTACACAACTGACACACATAGGATACTTTTAATAATAAATGTCACTACAATATTCATATTGATAAATTCTGTACTTATAACTTGTAATTAAAATTGATTGTGATTCCTGGTTCCCTTTGTATTTGAATCAGGACACATATTCATTCATGACAGCAATGAATACATATTGTTATTTGAAAAGTTATCAGTGACTCCTTTAAGATATCCTTGTAGAGTGTTTTATGTATGTGAGTGTCACAGTGTTGTCAAGTGTAGTGGAATAAATTAAATTGTTGATCTGTCTGTTGTTGTTTTGACTTACACTTCATCATACACATACCCTAGACATATAACGTAGTCATCACACTATTCCAGAATAATTCTGACTGAGGTATACATATGTGGCAGCAAGTAAGGTTATATATAATACACTACTCTTATTAGATATATATACCTTCACAGCTGATCTCAGTCAGTACACTAAGTCCCCTATAAATATTTATAACATCCCACTTCACCACACCATGTATGGGAGTCGTGACCTTTGCATCACACGCAGAATTATTCCATATCGGAAATATTTGAATTACCCCACAAAACACGCATGTTTGAAACGATTGAAGCCATGCTTAGTTTCGTAACAAACAAATGCGGTGGAAGACAGTGAATGTTATCGGACGCGTTTTGCAAGTCTAGTTCACTGTGATAATCGCTTGCCAAGACGACAACCAGACCTTGTCAGAGCCTAGAATCAAGATTCTTATATCGGAACCGGACCATGGTTTGAGCAATTTTGATGACTTCAGAGCGCAGAATAAACTCTACCATTTAATAAGGACACCGGGAATCTGAGGAATCTTAAGCACAGAGTCAAAGTGGGACCTCTTTGTTAAAATAACGACCCCTAAGAACACATGTAAGAGGCATATTCCAGTGCCTTTTTTCCTCTGAGCAAACAGTCTGTGAACCAAGATTGGCGTAAGTTGCGCATTTTACATTCTATATTTTTCATTACTAACATGTGAACTAATATGTATATATTGCCATGTAAATATTAATATGTGAAAATTGCTAGTGGATGTCCAAGTCATTTGAGGCTGGCAACCTCAGCATATAGAATGATGATTTTATGAACCACAACTGCAAGGGCTGGTAAATGCTTTACTGCTAGTTTCTGAAAGAGAACTAAAAGCATAAGTAGTCCTAAGTTCCATATGGAGCAGGGAGGAAAAGAAGAAATACATGATGTACATTCTAATTATAATATTTACATTACAAACCAATGTAAAGGTCTATGTAAACCTATTCACTTTAAAATAATGAAAGTTGTCAAGCTTTCCAACCAGTGTAGATGTACATGTAAACGTATTCTATCTATACTAGTAACCTTTTCATTTGAATGTAAAGTAAATATAAAGCTATTCACTTTAAATGTTAAGAAAGTTTTCTCTTGAGGGATTGTGGTGAAGTGGGATGTTATAAATATTTATAGGGGACTTAGTGTACTGACTGAGATCAGCTGTGAAGGTATATATATATCTAATAAGAGTAGTGTATTATATATAACCTTACTTGCTGCCACATATGTATACCTCAGTCAGAATTATTCTGGAATAGTGTGATGACTACGTTATATGTCTAGGGTATGTGTATGATGAAGTGTAAGTCAAAACAACAACAGACAGATAAACAATTTAATTTATTCCACCACACTTGACAACACTGTGACACTCACATACATATAACACTCTAAAGGATATCTTAAAGGAGTCACTGATAACTTTTCAAATAACAATATGTATTCATTGCTGTTATGAATGAATATGTGTCCTGATTCAAATACAAAGGGAACCAGGAATCACAATCAATTTTACTTACAAGTTATATGTACAGAATTTATCAATATGAATATTGTAGTGACATATATTATTAAAAGTATCCTATGTGTGTCAGTTGTGTAGTAGTAATATGAGGTAATACTGGTTTTGTTTTGTTCAAGCTCTGTTGGTATTTGTCATCATGACTTCAATAGTTTGTCTTTATTGGAACTAGTATTGGAGATGTTCTCAGTTCCTGATATTAAAACAATTTACTTCCCCTCTTAAGTTTATGTTACAATGTTATTTTAAGATGGGGGTTGATAAGGGTGGAATTAGGATGCCGTCGAATTACCACCTCTATCGACACCAGGTATTACAATGCAAGATGTGGGTGTCTTATCTGGTTTAGATTGTTGCTGTGTGTGTTGCAGTAGAACAGTTCACAGGGTACACCACAGGCAACATGACGTGTAGAGTCATAAAAATGGTAACTTCGCTTTAGGTTTATACCATTTATTGCACGCCACAAAACAGTCATGATACTTATGTTATCATCGGCATAGCACAACGAATGCAGCATTCAAACTCATGTTAACTGACAGTCATGTAGAAGTCAATACTCAATAGTTGTATGGAAAACAAATATCATAGCGAAGCTTGATAAATAATACATATATAACTTCTGCAACCGTGGTCAGCTGCAGATCCTTAATGTTCATAGACAATAATAATTATTCCTTCCTGATGCTAGCAGATCAGATGTATACAATACGTCCGTTTACTGTCTGCACGTGAGTAGCATACATGGATTACAGGTCAGCTCGACCTTTATAACCTTCCTAAGTCTAACCATCTGACTTGGACGTGATCTCTGATATAACGAATCCTGGAACACAGACAATAGTCTTGTTGGTCTAGAGCGACCCATAGATATATAACTAGTTCAGGTATAAAGATACCGGTGACTTAATCCTAGTCAAAGTACCTCTCCATTTTGAATCACACAGGCGAGCAAAAAGGCGACAAAATGACGAACCTCTAGATGATAGCCTAAAGTTCGATACAAGAGGAATTACCTTATTTCGGAAAATCAACCATGAACATATGCCTCCAGGCAGGCTTGAATAATACGGGGAAATAGTCTAGTTAGCTAACTAACTCACAAAGACAATGTATTTCCCTCAGAGAATCACAAGACGCAGTCGCGTCCGCTCGCTAATCAGTCCATTTCTCAACTGCCCGACCTGGGCGGAACAACAAAACGACAACCCAGTCGAGACATGCGCAGAGTGACAATCTCTGAGTCGCTGTTCACAATAAGACGATTCTAAGAACATTCGAGATAAAAGTCTTACACAGTCGCGCCTTTTATGGACATGAACAGAAGCGTTAAGAAAGGTTTCAAACATCTACAACAGTTGACTGATACTACCAAATAAGGAGATATGGTCACGCTTCGTTCAAGACATTATAGACCGAACGTGTCTCTATACAAGAGGAGGTAAACTCATAAAAAATAGCAGTATCGATATATCGGGTTCTGTCCCTTTGACCATAAAATATATATAACATGCATTTCAGTCAAATAATGATCATACATACGAAAAACGATCATACAAAGACTTTGGAAAAAAGTAATTATTTGTGCGTAACATTACCGCACCCTCCCGGAAAAAAAAAATGAAACATTTTTTTTTAAATCCTGGAGCCGGAAAAATCTAGGCTCCTAACGCACGTATGATGCGCGGATATACCTAACAAAATAGCTCAACACTTGGAGCGAAACTGAGATCATATCCCAGGTCCTTAGAGAAAAATTTATCTAAGTATACGCGTATATATCCCAGGAAGGTGCCACCAACACAAACCACAATGCTGGCAACATCATAATAAAAGTCAAATTATTCTCATACCAATATATGAAATCAAATATATTATTATGATATCATACAATGTGTTGCAAATAGCGGTGTAATATATTAATATACCGCACTATTTTATTACATTATGTAATGCATCAGTAACTAATAAGTAATACATGTGTTGATCTTCGTTGACATAAAACATTCAATAGAAGAAGATGTGGACATCATCCGCTCCCAATCTAGGACAGGACTTGATATACTCAAAGTTCCACAATGGACACAATCTCGCATCTTCAATGATGTGCTGCGAAAATATCAATAACACAAATCTTAAAGACAACTGGTAAATCTCTCAATACAATCCTGAAAATAATTTATTTAAATGTGGCCGAGTGATCTTTTGGCCCGTATATCACTAACTAAGCCTTCTTAGATAATTACATGGTACAATGTTATAAATTCCCCCTCAAAAAAGTGAGAAAAAAAAAATCTACTAACATGTCATTATAACATTGGACTGTATATCAGGAAATATATATATGACAGAAGAATCATGTGGAATCGTGTGGGCATCTGGACAGAATGTCCGCCATTACATTATCCGAACCACGGATAGCTCGAACCGAGAAATGAAATGGTTGAAGAGCTATGGCATAACGAGTGGACCTCGAGCTCTTCAAGTTTTTGCTCTGAATAGCAGTAAGCGCTTTCTGGTCGGTTTCCACAATGAAATGTGCGCCTAGAAGAAATCTTTGTAACTTCAGAATAGACCATACCATAGCCAATAACTCACGGTCTAAAACCGAGTAATTCTTTTCTGCAGCATTTAATTTCCTAGAGATATACATCACCGGATGCAGAGTATCAGAATACTCCTGCATTAGTGCTGCCCCAATCCCAGTTGACGAGGCGTCACTTCGAAGAACAAAAGTCTTCTCAATAGTAGGTAACCTAAGAATAGGTGGAGATGAAAATAGGTCTTTAACCTGGTCCAATGAGGATTGACATTCTTTTGACCAGCGGATCAAATTAGGCGACCCTTTCTTCAATAAAGTAGAAAGCGGTGCCATAATGGAGGACAGATTCGGAATGAATCGTCCGTAGAATTGGATCAAACCTAATAGACTCCTTACTTGTTTCTTTGTCTTAGGGACCGAAATGTTAAGTATTTTTGAAACATTGTGGTCCTCTGTCTTTAAAAGACCATGACCAACACGATGACCTAGGAAAGAAATCTCACTAAATCCTATAAAGGCTTTAGAGGGTTTTGCAGTCAAGTTATACTCGCGAAGAGTAGACAGTAATTCGTATAAACCCAAATAGTGATCTTCCCAGGAATCACTGAATAGACAGATATCATCTAGATATGCTATGACATCTGTACGATATGCGAGAATTCGCCGCATCATGCGTACGAATGTAGCAGGGGCGTTCATAAGACCAAAAGGCATGAAATTCCATTGGAATAAACCCCTAGGTGTAGAAAAAGCTGTAAAAGGTTTGGCACGTTCAGTTAGCGGGACTTGCCAATAACCTTTAGACAAATCTAGTTTGGTAAAGAATCTAGAATTAGAAAGTTTATTGAGTAGCTCTTCTAATGAAGGCATAGGTTCAGCGTCGAACTTCGTAACTTGGTTCAATTTGCGATAATCTACGCAAATGCGAATGTTATTATCCTTCTTTCGAACAATAACCATAGACGAAGAGTATGCTGAAGTGGATGGTTCAATGATTTCCAAACGTATCATTTCATCCAATTCTTTTTCGACTTGAGACTGGAAATGGATAGGTATTGGATAGGGTCTGACTCTGATAGGATTATGATCAGTTAGCACAATGTCATGTTCAATGACATGTGTGTGTCCCGGGATGTCTGTAAGAACATCCTGAAATGTTTGCAACATCGAAGAAACTTGTCGATGTTCCTCAGCGGAAAGATTTGGAGAAACGGTCACGTTTTTCCAAGATTCCGTAGAATAAAGTGGGACCATAGAAAGAGGAAGATTGACATCAGAAAAAGTAGTTTCCTCATCCTGTATAACTGACAGCGATGAGTATTGACCATGAGGTACTTGAGAATTGTCCGTTGCCTGGAAAATAGGCTGCAAATAGTCTGGTCTTTCATGAAATTCCGTGAGCATATTTATGTGGAAAGTTTTATGCTTTCCATCAATATCGACAACATAGTCGACATCAGAAATTTTGGAGACTATTGCATATGGACCTTTCCATGCAATTAGAAGTCTGTTCTCCCTTGAAGGAAGTAGAACGAGAGCTTTGTCACCTGGACAAAGTTGTCGTAGACATCTATTCTTATTCGCAAACTGCCTTGCCTTTTCTTTAGCAAATTCGGAAGACGAAGTTGCTAGTCTGCATGCCTCAATGATTTTTTTCCTAAGAGCAATGACGTACTCATAAGAAGACTGAGTCTCATCGCTAATATTATCGGCAGTGATTAGATCGTGAAGTAAAGACATAGGGCCGCGCGGTTGCGCGCCAAAGACAAGTTCAAAAGGGGAAAACCCCGTATGTTCATTGGGGACCTCTCTATACGCAAAGAGAGCCGCGGGTAAGACCCTGTCCCAATCCTGAGGATGATCCTCAGTTATTTTACCCAGTAAAGTTTTTAGAGTCCTATTTAAACGTTCGACCAACCCATTAGACATTGGGTGATAGATACTGCTGAGAGACCTTTTTATATGTAGCATAGACATTACCTGTGACATAGTGTCTGATATAAGTTGAGTGCCATGGTCTGACAATATTTCTCCGGGAAAACCCAAGCGAGAAAATATCAGCCAAAGAGCGTCTGCGATATCAGCAGTTGAGATGCTCTTGAGAGGTATTGCCTCTGGCCAACGTGTGCACATATCGACACATGTAAGAATAAATTGATGCCCTCTAGCCGACTTAATTCTAAAAGGACCGATAATATCTATTGCCATTTTTTGAAAAGGGCGAATTGGAATGTCAGCAGCCTGAATAGGCGCAGCATGTCGTGGTCCTTTAGATTTGACCTCCTGACATACTTTGCAAGAGCGACAGTACATTCGTATGTCCTTGCTCACAAATGGCCAAAAGAAAGCCGCAAGAACTCTCGACTTTGTACGGGAAAAACCCATATGTCCAGCACATTGCGAGTCATGAGCATGTTGCAATATTTGCACCCTCATGCTCTTAGGCACAAGAATTTGTGAATGAGTGGATGTAGTCGAGTCTTGTACCATACGTACAAGTACGCCGTTCTTCATAGAAATCCAAGATTTTCTATTAGTATTTTGATTAGGATCACCTTTTTTTGCTAGAATGAAGAATTTTTGTAACGACGGATCTTCTTCTTGCAATTTGATAAATGAGTCACGTGTAATAGTCAAGTGACTATTTTGTTCATTTACTTCATCATTATTAGTTAATGAAGTTTGAGGTGGATCCAGAGCATGTGCTCTTGTGACCACCGTATTGGTAGCTTCAATGTTTTGCTCTTCCCAAACAGCAATCTGCTGTGGGGTACATTCCCTAACTCCGTGAATACGACCAATAATAAGGTCCGCAATAGGGTTTGGAAGTAGACACGCGTGGACCTCTCCCGTGAAGAAAGGAGTAGCAATATGTATTATGGCAGTAGGATATTTTTCCAACGTGCCACCAAATGTGACACATTTGATGACCTTTCCTGTAGCACAGAATGGATCTACAAGAGATTGCCTAACCCCGACAGTAGTACATCCAGAATCAAACAACACCGAGACTGGATTACTATTTACAAGCCCCTTATGTAATATAAGAGAACCTCTCCCATCATGAGCAACATTAGCAGGAAGAGCGGGCAAAGGATGACCACAGCTTAGAGTACTAATGGTTTTCGGATCAAATAAAGTACTGCATTGGATACATTTATTTGCCCTACCAAAGTCAAAAGATGAGCATCCGATAGCATTATGGTCTTTATCATTATTAACCTGTTTATCTGCTCCCTGAGATTCTTGTTGAACAGAGTTTGTCTGTTGATATCTTTTTCTCTTCTGTTGCGATCTACCGCGACCATTATTGCCTCTGCAATTATCATTAAAGTCCCTACTGTAATTTTTATCCTGGTTTGCGTTCCAGTTTCCATAACTGTCATTACCATCTCTATGCTGTTGAGAACCTCTATTATCTTGGTATTGAGGTCTCTGCAAAAAATATTTTCCTCTATACCGATTACCTTTATGAAAATTTCTAAAGTTACCGGGAATAGAATACCGTGTAATATTAGGTTGTCTCCAGTTCTGGGAAGAAGAATCTCCCTGAAATTGATTACCATGGTTCTGGGCATAATTACGGTTACTCTTTTTATTGAAATTTTGCTGGCTACCCTGAAATTTACGCATAAAATTCGGGCCATAAGGTGCTGCCGAAGCAACTGGCAGACCTTCTTTTACCTTAGAGTTGCTAATGGTTATGTGAGGATGTGCAGTAACATACTGGCTACAGTATTCTTCCATTTCTTTTATATTTTTAGGCTTACGCTCATGAAGAAAAGAAAGAAAAGCTTCATTAACAGAAGACATAACCTTGTCTCTAAGAAGTAAGTCCATGAGGGCTTCAAATGTACTTTCTGTCTTAGAAAGCTCAACCCATCGTAAAAAAGTAAGACGTATGCCTGAGATGAATTCTGAGAATTCAACTCCAGTTTCTGGTAACATGTTTTTAAATTTAAGACGATATCCGTCTTCGTTAAGTTGGTACTTCTTTAACAATGCCGCCCTGACAACCTCATAGTTGTTCTTGTCAGGCACATCTACCATACCCAACAAAGTCAAAGCATCACCTCTAAGTATCTTGGACAGATGATAAACATATAATGTTTTATCTATATTATGCACCTTACATGCACTTTCAAATCTATCTAGATAAAATGTTATATCATCAATTGAAGCATTGAATGCTGGTAAATTAAGCTTGAAATCAACAGCATTAGACTTATTAGCAGATGATACCTTATTAGCATCATTAGCATTACTAGATAACTTCAACTTTTCTAACTCCAAAGCTAAGAGTTTTTCTTCATGTTCCATTTTTGCTTTTCTCTCATCAGACTCTCTTTGTAACCTTCTTTCTTCAGCCTCAGCCTGTTTTTCTAATCTTTTATTTTCAGCCTCTATTTCAAGTCTCTTATTTTCAGCTTCTTTTTCAAGTCTCTTATTTTCAGCTTCTTTTTCAAGTCTCTTATTTTCAAGCTCAGCCTGAAGTCTCTTCTCCTGAGATTCTGCTTCTCTTTTTTGTTTTTCCATTTCCATTTGTAATCTCTTTTCATCTACCTGCATCTGCAGTTTTAAATTTTCAGCATCTATTCTCTTTTGTTCAGTTAGTTCTTTCATTTTCTTTTCCTCCGACTTCAATGCCTTGGCATATTGAACAGTCGCAAATTCTTCTAATTTATCACCTGTCTTCCCAAGGGCTTTACCCTGCTCAATAAAGTACTCAAATGTAGACATGATGTCTAAAATGTGAGTACAGAACCTGAAATAATTAATTATCTTATTTCAATCTTAATAGCAACAAGACTTAATAAAGTGCTTGTATAATTACTATGTTTACTCCAATCTCTGTGGGAAACAAGACTTGACACCAATTTGTATTATCAGTTGTACAATAATATCACAAGTCACCTCTTAATTATCAGTGCACTACCCAAATCAGTGCATAACCATCAGTTATTTATCATAACTGCACTACAATAGTGCATAAGAAAAAACCACCAGCTAGTTATGATAAGTGCACTATAGATCAATAGTGCATGAGCATATATGTAACAATAGTGAAAGCTAACTATGCAAGAACTATGCAAACAATAACAAGACAATGTAAACAATAACAAAGTACCAACAATGTAAACAAAACAAAGATCAAAGTCAATGTAAACAATAACAAAGATCAACGTCAATGTAAACAATAACAAAGATCAGAGTCAATGTAAACAATAACAAAGATCAAACAATACGAAAACATTCGCATAAGTCAAATAAATAAACAGCGAAACTAAAAAGAATATGATGACAGAATGCGAAGATATGACAAACAAATGACGCTACAGTATATACACAAAAATTTACGTGAAGAACTGAATAATAGAAAAGAGGAGACCTACAAATACAAACAATTGAAATCGAAACTAAAAAACAGAAAGAAAGAGAGAAAAAAAAAAAAAAAATATACAAAAAACGAAAATAAAGCACAACTCGTCACAACTAAACAGATATAGCAACGATTGTCGCTAGCAAATTTCACAGTAGGAAATTCGCACAGTCCCTAACGAAAACGCTAACAGTAGAACCTCTGTGACGTGGTATCATCTACTGAAAGACACCGCCCAACCGAGAAAACCCGCAGAAATATAAACATATAAATACAAATCCAAATAACATATAACATGTAAACATATAAAGAGTGCGAAAAATGTGATAGACAGAAGGCTCAGTTAGAACATAAGGGCACAGTTCACAAACAAAACAGGCCACTTAACTTCTATGTATCCACAACGTCAGCACAGGTCAGAACAGGATGTGATCAGCATTCTTAGGACAATGATCCAACGTTGATCCATATCTGCTCTCGTAAACTGCCATGACGAAGGAAATGAGCTTCTAACAGGAAACAGCTTCTGACAGGAAACAGCTTCTGAACTTGACCTTCTGAATCTGCAACAGTAATTCTGAGACCGGAACAGTTGTTACGGCACTTGTCCTTCTTCTCAACAGATCAGGAAATCCATTCGCTCGGTACTTGTCCTTCTATTTGTAGACAAACTTCAATACCGCCGAGCAGCGCCGGGTAGTTTCAAAATATCAACAACTGTCAGTACTGCTGCGTCTTTCAAAAAATTTCATCAAAGGTGATGAATAGCAACTGCAATGTTGTCTTGTAGTCTGCTGATGATGTCTGGGTTTGTTGACCCCCTTGAGAGTTGGTACCAGAATAAACCAACTATTGGCCACCATGAATTGATAAGGGTGGAATTAGGATGCCGTCAAATTACCACCTCTATCGACACCAGGTATTACAATGCAAGATGTGGGTGTCTTATCTGGTTTAGATTGTTGCTGTGTGTGTTGCAGTAGAACAGTTCACAGGGTACACCACAGGCAACATGACGTGTAGAGTCATAAAAATGGTAACTTCGCTTTAGGTTTATACCATTTATTGCACGCCACAAAACAGTCATGATACTTATGTTATCATCGGCATAGCACAACGAATGCAGCATTCAAACTCATGTTAACTGACAGTCATGTAGAAGTCAATACTCAATAGTTGTATGGAAAACAAATATCATAGCGAAGCTTGATAAATAATACATATAACTTCTGCAACCGTGGTCAGCTGCAGATCCTTAATGTTCATAGACAATAATAATTATTCCTTCCTGATGCTAGCAGATCAGATGTATACAATACGTCCGTTTACTGTCTGCACGTGAGTAGCATACATGGATTACAGGTCAGCTCGACCTTTATAACCTTCCTAAGTCTAACCATCTGACTTGGACGTGATCTCTGATATAACGAATCCTGGAACACAGACAATAGTCTTGTTGGTCTAGAGCGACCCATAGATATATAACTAGTTCAGGTATAAAGATACCGGTGACTTAATCCTAGTCAAAGTACCTCTCCATTTTGAATCACACAGGCGAGCAAAAAGGCGACAAAATGACGAACCTCTAGATGATAGCCTAAAGTTCGATACAAGAGGAATTACCTTATTTCGGAAAATCAACCATGAACATATGCCTCCAGGCAGGCTTGAATAATACGGGGAAATAGTCTAGTTAGCTAACTAACTCACAAAGACAATGTATTTCCCTCAGAGAATCACAAGACGCAGTCGCGTCCGCTCGCTAATCAGTCCATTTCTCAACTGCCCGACCTGGGCGGAACAACAAAACGACAACCCAGTCGAGACATGCGCAGAGTGACAATCTCTGAGTCGCTGTTCACAATAAGACGATTCTAAGAACATTCGAGATAAAAGTCTTACACAGTCGCGCCTTTTATGGACATGAACAGAAGCGTTAAGAAAGGTTTCAAACATCTACAACAGTTGACTGATACTACCAAATAAGGAGATATGGTCACGCTTCGTTCAAGACATTATAGACCGAACGTGTCTCTATACAAGAGGAGGTAAACTCATAAAAAATAGCAGTATCGATATATCGGGTTCTGTCCCTTTGACCATAAAATATATATAACATGCATTTCAGTCAAATAATGATCATACATACGAAAAACGATCATACAAAGACTTTGGAAAAAAGTAATTATTTGTGCGTAACAGGGGTACATAATTTTGAGCTCAGCTGGCCACATCAGCTTATCTTGCGTGATGGCGGCAGGAAAAGACTCCTCTGCTCGATTTCTCCCCTGGGCTCTGGAGACACCTCACTGATAGCTAAATGGACCAAGGAGTATGCTGTCCGACTCTGGATTCAGCAAAGCTCTGACCAGGTGCTGCCCAATACCATCAAGACCACGGTCCCACAATTCATGGAATTAAACACAGATACGTTGACTAGCAATGAATTCTGGCACAATTACTGGCACAAATTCCCATCTGCTTATGTTCCAGGCTTTTATTTAGCAAAATTATGAGCTGGCTTCAACGCACTGTTGCTTTATCAAGCTTATTTGAACTAGTGGTCTCGAACTAACGCTCCTAAGTGATTATATCAGCGAGTCTGGCCAATGGAGCCACGTTTCGACAAGTGTTTGAAAAAATGTTACCTTCCTACGTCTCCCCTAACAACCAAAGATAGTATTTATAGTCCGACCAATCGTGTTTAGTCTTATATTTGTTGCGCTCCAATCAATTTGGAGTTTACATGGTAGGCTATTTCCGTACGCAAGGTTTTTTCAAACACGTTATAAAAAAATTTTATGAGCAGAAATGATCTCATGCTGTCAGGCATCCCCAATATTTTATTTTGGTTATAACTTGTTAATTCCTAGACTATTTGCGTAACGTTTTACATATTCTTTGTCAGCAAGCCCTAAGGAACCCAAATATACAAATTTAAAAGAGCTACGTGGCTGCGTTCAAAATATGCAATTTCTTCTACCTCCTGTTTCGAAGATGTGCTGTCTGGGTACTGTAATGTTTTCAAACGTAAACCCATCTAATGTTATCTTTTCTTATAAGCGTTTTTCAGGATTTAAAAACCTAACTCTGGGAAGGTTAGTGTTTTTATCACTGTCCGTCCGAAAAAGTTAGTGCATGTGGCCTTACACGCGTGATAGTAGTCATTGTGTATCGCGTTACGCTTGTTGGGGTGGCATTAATAGCGAGACGCGTGTTTAATTTTGCATGCGTTCCTGATTTTCATTCGCCCCTCTCTCTTTCTATTTGAGTCCATCTGTTCGTTCGTTTTGGTAACGTAGTATAATTAATGTTAGGATTAATTTAGGTCATTACGCAGTCTGCCTCTCAATGTTTTTCTTAGAAATGCAATACCCGTTTTAATGTGTTGTGGAAACGCTTGTATTTATGCAGTGGCTTATATTTAACGTGGAAACGTTACAATTTGCAGACGAAGCATAAAACAAAGGGGGATTTCGAGTACATTCTTTGTGACAGCACTGTTATTTTACCATTGCTCTTTTCTTTATTATATGTATTTATTAGGCTTTATATTTACCTGATAATTTATATATGTGGATTAGAATATTTCACGACACCTCCCCTCTTAAAACAGACATCCCATGTCAGTCCTTTATTCTATATACACATAGATAAATGTAAGTCAACTTGACTTTACTCTGCTGTGGTGCTATCATGGTTTTATGTAGTTGGGTCCATTCAGAGTAGGCACTACTCATGAAATCTGCCTCAGACTTCTACAACCAATAATATATTTCGGTTATGTTACTGAACAGCCGCAAGTGTGAGTGCTTGTCTTAATGCTGCTTCGCAACCCGTATTCACCATTTCTCTTCTCTGAGTCTGCGCAATGACATGTCCAGAGAACATTATATTTCCCTCAAAATGTACGTTATGAGGAGATAACATATACCTGGTGATAGCAGAGTTTTCGTAGTGGATCCCATAATCTTCTTATTATCCTGTATGAAACATTCGGAATATCCTCAATCAAAGAGGCAACTCAGGGATTCATTACGTTCCTCCGAAATGTTTACATCCAACAATTTTCTCATCATTCTAGAGAAGACACTAGGCGCATTCTTCAATCCAAATGGCAATCTATTAAACTCATAGTGTCCTTCTGAGGTACTAAAAGCTAGGTATGGTCTAACCTCAGGCTTTACTGGAATCTGATAGTATCCTTTACTCAGATCCACTTTTGAGAAATATTTAGCTTTATTTAGTCTGGCAAACAGCTGATTTGTATCCGGCAATGGATCCACCTGTCCTTCTGTAATAGCATTCAGTCTCCTGTAATCTATACAGAGTCTATGTTCTCCAGAGGGCTTCCTTAAGAGTACAACACCGGAACTATACGAAGATTCACTGTGCGAAATAATTCCTTCCTTCAATAGATAGTCTATCTCTTCCTTCAAAGCTTTCTCCTTAGCAAACGGAATCGAATATGGTTTCATACAGACAGGTGTGGGGTCTATCAGTTTCATATCATATTCCAATAGGTTTGTATGCCCTGGTCGGTCTGTTAACACCTCTGCATGATTATTTAGAACCTGTTGCACTCTCTCTTTCTGAGTTTTCGTTAAATGTGTACTGATTTTCACCTGTGCTGCTGTCTCACAGGGGTGTAATGGATATTCAAATGATGAAAGTGGTTCCTTTTTCATCTCCATGGCGATGGACAAGGTCAACAAGTGTGTCTCTTCCTGATGTTCTCTTTCCAAATATTTCTTCAGGAGATTCACATGATAGATTTTTTCTTTCCCCTTCTTATCTATCTTATAATTTGTTCTAGACACCTTCTCTAAAACTGTATATGGACCCTGCCATCCAATTTGTAACTTATTCTGACTCCCGGGCAAAAGAAGCAGTACTTTCTCTCCCACAGCCAAATTTCTGTCTTTCGCCTTCCTGTTATAATAGGCAGCATGTTTCTTCCTGGCTTGTTTCAAATTTTCATTGGCAAGTTTCCAGCCAGTTTTTAAACGAGTGGTCAGCTCATTCACATATTGGTATGAAGATGTAATGTTTTCCTCTGCCTTTTCATCAGTCCACGTTCTTAACAAAGCTACATATGGACCTTTAATTGTGTGGACCTATTTGTCCATGCACCGGTATGGTCTCTTCCACTCGAAGCTTTATAGTGATGATTTTTCCTCCCAGAATTATCATTCACAAAACGACCGCTACCAATTTTTCTTTTGGGGCTTTCTCCCCACTTAAAATTCTTGATGAGAGATTTCCTCTCTACATCCTCTTCCTCCAGTTTGTTTAAGTCCGATTGAGGGATTTTCGGCTTATCCTGGGGTAAGACATCTGTTTGCACTCTCCGCATAGTGGCCATTGTAAAACAGTTAAGTGAAGCTTGTCCGTGAAAAGGGGCTTCCCATTCCATTTGGTCCACTTTATCAAATCTATTTTTCTTTTTATTATCAGGCCTAATTTTGCCCCGTGGCGTGTCCAGGTCCTGATCCATGTTCCCACTTGTGGGTGTTCCCTCATGTGCTATGCTACACCTTTCTACAAAATTCTCAATGTCCCATCTTGCTTTGGGCCAATAATAATTGTGAGCCACCTTTTGAATGATGGTACCTATCTTCTCATGGTCCCCATCTGGTTTCACATGTAGGCTCCTTATTAAGTCTGCCCTATATCTTTTAGGAAGTACCAGCTGTCCCTGACCTTTGGATCTAGCTCCAGTCTTCCTATACATCAACTTGTTTTTCATGTAAAAATCTCCCTTGCCTGGAGTTGTATGACAAGTTGACAATTTTCTGAAACAAGGCTTGAGTGTTTTATCCCCAGCCTGTGCCTTCCTCATCTCTTCTGGAGTGGTATCCAACATAATATCCTCCTCCTGTCTTGAGGTCGACCTGACCTGAAGGGTTGCCATATACACAGGTTTCCTTCTGCAACGGTCAGTGTCATGATTGTCCATCTGACAATTTTTACACCACCTTTTTCCTTGGTTGAAAGATTTTCTTTCATCATATTTCCTTTCATCGAATTGTGGGAATTTATTTTTATTTTCATACCGTGGCCTATCAAACTGGTGCTTACCTTTGTTTTGATCCCTAGGATCAAATTTATTAAAGTTCTGTGGTGCCCTAAAGTTATCCACTTGTTTCTTTTTATTACCTGTTACCTCTGCTTGAGCTGCTTGATACCTTTCAGCAACATTTAGCAACTCACCCAGCCTCTCTGCACCTTGTTCCATGAGAAACTTTCTCAGGTCTGGAGCCATGGACTCTCTTAATTGCTCTATAAGGACCATTTCCTTAAGATCTTGGGTTTTCCCCAGAGAAGTCCATTTCTCCAAGTATGTCTCTATTCGTGCAGAGAACTGGTGATAGGTTTCACCTGACAGTAGTTTAGCATTCCTAAATTTTTTCCTATAAAATTCTGCATTCTTTTCATATCTTAACAAAAGAGCCTGCTTTAGCATGTCATAATTTTCCTGATCACCTCTGCTCATTTTTGCAAAAACTTCATAAGCTGCCCCACGAAGTCCCTGAGATAACTTTAAGCTCCACCTTTCTCTCTCTAACCCATACGTGGTAGCTAATAGTTCATACCTATTTAGGTAGCTCTCTATATCATCGTCTTTCTCAACAAAATGATCTAAATGAAAATTCATAGCTGAGGTTGAGGCTCCTTGGCTAGCAGTGGCATCAGAGGCAAAGGGACTGGCACCATTTTCAGGAGCATGGCCCTGAAACTCAAACTCCCTTAGTCGTAACTCATGTTCCCTTTGTAATCTCTTATCTTCTGCTTCCCTTTCTGCAGCTAATTTCTTCTCTTCTCTTTCTGCAGCTAATTTCTTCTCTTCTCTTTCTGCAGCTAATTTCTTCTCTTTCTGCAGCTAATTTCTTCTCTTCTCTTTCTGCAGCTAATTTCTTCTCTTCTCTTTCTGCAGCTAATTTCTTCTCTTCTCTTTCTGCAGCCTGTCTTCTTTCCTCGGCTTCCCTTTCTGCAGCTAATCTTTTGTCTTCTCTTTCTGCTTCCAATTTCTTAGCCTCAGCCTCAATCTGCAACCTCTTAATTTCTTTTTCAGCCTCTAACTTTCTTTCGGCTTCAAACCTTCTTTCTTCGCGTTCAATAAATTTGTCACATTCCGTAGTGACATAGGCAACCATAACTTGCCCATCTAATCCTAACTCTTTTGCAGTCTGAACAGCAGCAGATCGAAATTTGGCCAGGTCCGCCATTGTCTATCAGGTAAATTTATACAATGTCTAACCAACAATTCAATCTCTAAATATATATCTAATGGACAACACAGGCACCGTGAGCTCAACCTTATTTAATTCCACCCAAGGATACCTTTTAATTCTTATATTCCCTGAAGTGAATTACCCCCAATATTTTTAATAGGTAAAGATTCAAAATCCCAAGAGCGAGACCCCAATATATGTGGTGAAGTGGGATGTTATAAATATTTATAGGGGACTTAGTGTACTGACTGAGATCAGCTGTGAAGGTATATATATATCTAATAAGAGTAGTGTATTATATATAACCTTACTTGCTGCCACATATGTATACCTCAGTCAGAATTATTCTGGAATAGTGTGATGACTACGTTATATGTCTAGGGTATGTGTATGATGAAGTGTAAGTCAAAACAACAACAGACAGATAAACAATTTAATTTATTCCACCACACTTGACAACACTGTGACACTCACATACATATAACACTCTAAAGGATATCTTAAAGGAGTCACTGATAACTTTTCAAATAACAATATGTATTCATTGCTGTCATGAATGAATATGTGTCCTGATTCAAATACAAAGGGAACCAGGAATCACAATCAATTTTAATTACAAGTTATATGTACAGAATTTATCAATATGAATATTGTAGTGACATATATTATTAAAAGTATCCTATGTGTGTCAGTTGTGTAGTAGTAATATGAGGTAATACTGGTTTTGTTTTGTTCAAGCTCTGTTGGTATTTGTCATCATGACTTCAATAGTTTGTCTTTATTGGAACTAGTATTGGAGATGTTCTCAGTTCCTGATATTAAAACAATTTACTTCCCCTCTTAAGTTTATGTTACAATGTTATTTTAAGATGGGGGTACATAATTTTGAGCTCAGCTGGCCACATCAGCTTATCTTGCGTGATGGCGGCAGGAAAAGACTCCTCTGCTCGATTTCTCCCCTGGGCTCTGGAGACACCTCACTGATAGCTAAATGGACCAAGGAGTATGCTGTCCGACTCTGGATTCAGCAAAGCTCTGACCAGGTGCTGCTCAATACCATCAAGACCACGGTCCCACAATTCATGGAATTAAACACAGATACGTTGACTAGCAATGAATTCTGGCACAATTACTGGCACAAATTCCCATCTGCTTATGTTCCAGGCTTTTATTTAGCAAAATTATGAGCTGGCTTCAACGCACTGTTGCTTTATCAAGCTTATTTGAACTAGTGGTCTCGAACTAACGCTCCTAAGTGATTATATCAGCGAGTCTGGCCAATGGAGCCACGTTTCGACAAGTGTTTGAAAAAATGTTACCTTTCTACGTCTCCCCTAACAACCAAAGATAGTATTTATAGTCCGACCAATCGTGTTTAGTCTTATATTTGTTGCGCTCCAATCAATTTGGAGTTTACATGGTAGGCTATTTCCGTACGCAAGGTTTTTTCAAACACGTTATAAAAAAATTTTATGAGCAGAAATGATCTCATGCTGTCAGGCATCCCCAATATTTTATTTTGGTTATAACTTGTTAATTCCTAGACTATTTGCGTAACGTTTTACATATTCTTTGTCAGCAAGCCCTAAGGAACCCAAATATACCAATTTAAAAGAGCTACGTGGCTGCGTTCAAAATATGCAATTTCTTCTACCTCCTGTTTCGAAGATGTGCTGTCTGGGTACTGTAATGTTTTCAAACGTAAACCCATCTATTGTCATCTTTCCTTATAAGCGTTTTTCAGGATTTTAAAACCTAACTCTGGGAAGGTTAGTGTTTTTATCACTGTCCGTCCGAAAAAAAGTTAGTGCATGTGGCCTTACACGCGTGATAGTAGTCATTGTGTATCGCGTTACGCTTGTTGGGGTGGCATTAATAGCGAGACGCGTGTTTAATTTTGCATGCGTTCCTGATTTTCATTCGCCCCTCTCTCTTTCTATTTGAGTCCATCTGTTCGTTCGTTTTGGTAACGTAATATAATTAATGTTAGGATTAATTTAGGTCATTACGCAGTCTGCCTCTCAATGTTTTTCTTAGAAATGCAATACCCGTTTTAATGTGTTGTGGAAACGCTTGTATTTATGCAGTGGCTTATATTTAACGTGGAAACGTTACAATTTGCAGACGAAGCATAAAACAAAAGGGGGATTTCGAGTACATTCTTTGTGACAGCACTGTTATTTTACCATTGCTCTTTTCTTTATTATATGTATTTATTAGGCTTTATATTTACCTGATAATTTATATATGTGGATTAGAATATTTCACGACAGGGATTAAGCTTAATTCTCATCGAGGGTAAATTCTGAGGTAGATGGGATGGTGGAATAGGGAGAAGGGGACCCATAACTATGTGTCGGAAAACGCAATTCTCAGGAGATCGTTTTGTTTCTATTCTTTTACCATAGTTGTTGGTGGTACCAGTGAGGGTAATAATCTCTGAAACAAAATGCGGGTAGAAGTGGACGGACGTCGAACTAGACACCATCATCAGAGGGTCTTAGAGACGCGGGAACAGCTTTGCAGTTACTCCCTGATCTTACTTGGAATGTGCAGCATCTTTAATCTTGACCAGAGACGCGAGAACTCCAGTGATCTATCTGCACAGAACTCAAAAACCCAGCGGGAGAAGAAACTACAATTTGCAGCTAAGCCAAACCTAAAAGCTGCAAAGTGACTTCTTACCTAAAAAAAAAAAAAAAAAAAAAAAAAAAAAAAAAAAAAAAAAAAATATACCATCACACGATGATTATTATTTTCTGTTAAAGATTATTCCTTTTTTTTTTTTTTTTTTTTTTTCTGTTAAAACGTAGTTGATTATTAAATCTGTTATTTGTAAATATACAAATTTAACTTCGATTTAATCATTTTGAATGTACTGCAATGGGAAACAAAGAGCCAAGGATCCAGACCCCGAGGACGACCCAGAGTCCGCTGGGAGGACAACATTAGACAATCTTTGAAGGACCGAGGACTAGAATGGAACCAGGCCAGGAGGAAGACAGCCGATAGAATAGTCTGGCGCTCTCTCTTCCAAACCTCTACACCTCACGGTAGAAGGGGAACGACTAAGTAGTAGTAGTAGAATGTACTGCATGTTTGTCTCAGTCAATTTCATAATACACTAGTAGTATATAATGCGCAAAACGATTATGATTCTGGCGGATGAGCGTGACTTTTATATAGGAAAATACTCCGATCGATTCTGGCGGATGAGCTGACTTTTATATAAGAAAAAAATATTAGATCAATAATGGCGGTTTAGTAGGTATTTTAATTGTTGTGTGTTGTAGCTGGTCGGTGGGGGTGGTATTGACTTTGGCTGGCGGGGGTGCCAACTCGTGTGTGGTAGCTGGTGGGTGTGGGTTTTTGTGCTGGTAGTGTGTGGGTTTTTGTGTTGTTTCTTAGTCATACTTCTTCTTCTTCTTCCTCGTTCGCCTTCAGACTTCCACATTTATGACTCTAATAAAGGCAGTAGTCAACTCAAGGTTCCCGACATCTCCAAACAGAAGAACAAGCGGGTTTCAGGCCGAAACGATCATGTATTGATCAAATATTCACACTAAGAACAATTATAGAAGAATCAGTGGAAATGCAATCGCCACTTATTATCACCTTCGTCGATTTTCAAAAAGCCTTTGATAGTCTACACCGCCCATCATTGTGGAAGATACTTACAATCTATGGTTTTCCAACAAAATATGTGAATATAATCAAAGCGCTATATGACAATGCAAGATGTTGTGTTAGAACAAATAAAGGGAATACAGAATGGTTTACAGTAGAAACAGGGGTGAAACAAGGCTGTATTATGTCACCACTACTTTTTGGAATAGCTATTGATTGGGTTATGAGAAACTGCCTGAGCACTGAAATGCTCCTAGCAAAACCAACGCCCTAATATCCGGCCTTTGGCTAGGATCATGTGTCTACACACAGGGACCAGTAGTGACATTTATGTCATGAGGTCCTTTGTGTGAAAACACGGAAGACCACTACAATGACACATGGTGTCATTGGGTCTTCTTGTGTTGGGACATGTGGTTTTGACCAGAGCCTGGTTTGGGCGGGGGCCAATGCAACCTCATGCGAAGAAAAAATATGCAACCTCATGCGAGGAAATTTAAAAAAAAAAGGTGGTTGTTCTTCTCTCCATACTTCGTTTATAATATCTAAAATTCTCAAGAGGTTGTTGTCATTAACTGCTTTAATCATTTCGCCTGAAATTTCGTCAACTCCAGCAGCTTAAAATTTTTAAATCTTTTAACAGCTTGTTTGATCTCGTCCAGCGTGAATTCATCGCAAGTTATTGGCAAGGTGGTTGTGGGTGTTTCATTATTAAAATCAGGTGTTACTGTTGGGGGTGGTCTGTTTAGCACCTCCATGAAGTGCTCAGCCCATCTCTTCATTTGTTCTTTTTCTGTTGGTATTGGATTCCCTAATTTATCTTTAACAGGTGTTTCCATATCAGAAGGCTGGTGACATAGTTGTTTTGTAATTTGATAAAGGCACCTACTATTACCAGTTCTTGCAGTATTTTCAGCTTCTACGGCCAATTCATTGATGAAATGTCTTTTATCTCTTCGAGTTTTTGTCTTCACTTCTTTATTTAACAAGTTATAAGTTAGTTTGCAAGATTCAGCTGCATTATGTGTACTTGCCGCTAGTAGTTTAAGTTTTGCTGTTTTCCTTTCTTGTATTTTATCCCAAGTATCTTCTCTCATCCATTTTTTCTTTTTATGTACTGGGTATCCGGTGGTCGCTACAGCTGCTTCTGTCATTGCTGTTCTCAGTTGTTCCCATTTAGTATCGATTGTCTTGGTGGTGACATCGTTGTCAATTTTGCCTAAAGCATCGAAATAGTTGTTCATTTTGACATTATATTCCTCTTTTACATCGTGTGATTGCAGTCTGTGTACATCTATTCTTCTATTTTTATTTGGTTGGTATAACTTCTTCAGTTTAATTCTCAGGTTTAGCTATGCAGAGGTTATGATCGCTTCCGATCTCTGCACCTCTGTATGCTCTGACGTCTTGAACTGATGAGCGAAATTTTGCGCTTATGCAGAAGTGATCTATCTGGTTCTTAGTTCTGCCATCAGGTGAATTCCATGTTATCTTGTGGATATTCTTATGTGGAAAGATGGTGTCCGCCACAACGAGGTTTGATATTTCACAAAGTTCTAGAAGTCTTTCACCATTTTGATTCATACAGTCTATGCCATGAGTACCGAGATATCTTTGTACTCCATCGTTGTTGTCACATACTTTGGCGTTAAAATCGCCCATGACTACTATTATGTCATGCTTGGGTATTGTGTTGATGGTGCTTAGAAGTGCTTCATAGAAGTCATCTTTTGTGGTATCAAGAGCGTCGTTAGTTGGTGCATAACATTGTACAGTTGAGAGCTTGAAAAACCTTGTCTGAAATCTAGCTAATATTAGCCTCTCATTAATAGGTACCCAGCTGATGAGCGATGCTGCTGCTTTCTGTGTCATTAAGATGGCTACTCCCTCTGTGTGACGATTATCATTACTACCAGAGTATATAATTTGCTTTTTTTCTTCTGAAATATATTTTATGCCCTTCCCCGTCCATCTACACTCGCTGACACCCAATATGTCCAACTTATAATTATCCATTTCTTTATAGTATATCTAGCTAGCTATACAGTATAGGTATTACACCGGAGCAGATATCCGGAGCAAAAAACTTCACTGTAACCAGAGGTCGCTTGTTTATGTACGCTGTCATGTGACAAAAGTGGTTCGATGTATGTATGGGCAGGTCAGCTGGTCTCTAACTTAAGTTAGATCTGTACTATATTGCGTTTCACGACACATACTAAGACTCAGACCCAGAAAGGTAAAACTTCGTCAGAGAAAAGCATGTTTTATGTAGCCTGTATATCTAATAAGCTTATGATGTATTCGTTATAAGAATGTATTACAACGAAATGTTGAATATTTTGCACTAGGCCTAGGCCCTAATATTTTATTTTTGTTATTAGTTTGTAGCCTAAGTCGCAAATAAATTAGGCCCTATATTTCAGTATTACAGAAATTATATATGGATGTAAAGAGCTCTGTAGTAAGATGTTAGTGTAGTAACAAGTATTTATTACTTTCTGTAGGACCCCTGCTTGTGATGTAATTTTTAAAAAAAAATTACTCCGTTCAACCCTCGGTAGGTTATAATTAGGATATATAGGCCTAGTGTAATAAATTCAAGATTAGGATAGTAACTTCTTCCCCCCCTCCACTACGTCCAAATAGAGTAGGCCTAAATCAAAACCAGAATTGCGTGTGACCTACCTTTCCCAAGAAAAAATAATAAAAAACAAAACAAACAAACAAAGTAAAGTCTCACCTAACTGCCATGGTGTTAACAAAATCAAAATGAGTGAGAAAGCGTAGGGGTGTTTGAGATTACACCAAATCCACCAATTATCTGCCACCATTCACATGAGCAGCCCATCAGACCACCCCATATCCTCACACCATCATTGATCCTTATATATTAATTTTTGTTCTTGTTATATAGGGCCTACTGTTTTATTATATTGTGCACTTCTCTAGGTCTGTCTATTCTCAACACCTGTTCCACAGTTATAGATAAATTGCATGCTTGTAAATAATCTAAAATTGTTTTTCTCTGTTGTTCATACCTCCTAAATTTTAGTAGGAAACGCTCTATAGTATTTTTTTCTCTACACAGTAAGGCTCCTCTATTCTAAAATAGCCCATTCCTAGTTGCAGTCTAAGAAGTTTCTTATTTCTAGAAATATTTAGTTCTCTAGATACCTGACACATTCTTGTTGGAGTCTTGAATGACAAATATACATGTCTGCCCTTCAGACTTTCATCCCACTCTACTGTCCATTCCTCAGTTACTAATCTTTTAATTAAGCTTTTGATCTCTGTTTTAGTCATCCCCACATTTATTTGGTTTCTATTATTTCTACTTTTCTTAGCTACTTTATCCACTTTTTCATTTCCTTCTATACCAATATGTGAAGGTATCCAAGTTATTAGAACGGAACATCCTCTGGAGTATAGCTAGGAATTTGCCAGTAATATCTCTTCTGCTATATCAGGTCTACTGCAGTCTCATAAGTTTCTTATAGCCTAAACAGCCGAAAGTGAGCCAGTCAATATTATGAGGAGGGTTGTTAGAGCTTTCAGAATTGCAACCATCTCTGCTGTGAAAATAGATGTATTATCTGTTACACTATATCCTTTCGCCATTTGCCACATGGGAACATAAAGTCCTGTCCACAGTTTATTATCATCTCCCTTAGATCCATCTATGTACACTGTGTAATACTGTCTTTTGATATTATTTCAATATATTTCCTGGCTCTGTTTTTGAAAGTATCCATATCAGTTGTTTTATTAATTATGTTTGCCAGATGGTAGTCTGTATCTGGTTTCTTGAGCTTCCATAGTGGTACCACTGGCTTGTATATACTACTGTTATTAATTGATGCTTTTAGTTCCTCCATGCATTTCCATCCTGTCAGGTATCTACAGGTATTCATGAACCTGTCCTGATTTGTTGTTAACTGATACCTAGTAAATGCTGGAAAAGCTGGATGAGTCTTGTCCAACGTAATTTTAGTCATGTAATTTAGTCATAGCTCTTTTCTCCAAAGTTCTAAAGGGAGTACTCCTAAGGCCACCCCCAGAGCACTCCTCAATGTTGATCTGATTGCACCTGCAAGTGTACATAATGCTTGGTGCTGAATTATATCTAATTTAATCTCGTGACTATGTGCTACAGAGTCATATACTATGTGCTTCCATAATCAATTTTGCCTCTAATGAAAGATTTATAGAACATGATCATTGTCTTAGTGCTTGCACCCCATCCATGACATTTCAAATATTTTAGCATGTTAGTTAGCCCCCTTACAAGACTCTACCAGTCTATGTATGTGTTTGTTCCAGTTCAGTTGTTGGTCTCGTATCATTCCTAGGTACCGTGTAGTTTGGACGGTAATAATTTATTGTCCCTGTAAGTTTATGTCAATTATCTTATTTTTAACAATCCTACTGTCTTATTTGCATTTAATTGAAATCCTCAGTTATTCATCAAAATACTTTGTTTATTTGTTTTTGAAGATTGTTATCTAATTTTGTTAGATTATTCCCAGATCTCCAAATAGGAACATCATCTGCAAACTGTGTCAAATTATTTTTAATATCTTTACATTCTTCATTCAAATCATTTACCATTATTGTAAAAATTAAAGGGGATAAAACTGATCCTTGAGGAATGCCATTCTGTTGTACAAACAGTTCTGACCTATCATTGTTATATTGTACTATGAAAAATCTGTCTTGAAGAAAGTTCTCTAAGTATCTATACATTTTACCATTAATTCCTATCTTTTTGATTTTAAAGAGAGCACCTTCTCTCCAGCATTCGTCATAGGCCCTAGCTATCTATATCTAGGAATATTGCCACTGTTTTTTCTTTCGTTTGAAATCCTAATTTGATTTCATCTTCCATTTTGATTATCTGATTCAAAGTGCATCTATCCCTTCTAAATCCTGATTGAGTCTGGCTGTATATTTTATTGTTTTCCAAATAAAACTTTAATCTGTTATTACTATGGTTTCTAATATTTTACCCAGATGGGAAGTTAATGAAATTGGTCTATATGAACAAGCATCATCTTTTTCTGGTTTTAGTTTTGGAATAACTACTGCCACTTTCCATGTCTTGGGAATTTTCCCCACATTACAAATATTATTAAATAGAGATGTTACAATTCCTTAGGTACTCATTGGTATATGTTTCAGTATTTCATAGCTCAAGATATCATGTCATGTAATTTGTTTGGGCTTTGATAAAGATCTGCACTGGCTTTCTATCTTGGTGGTCCATGGCTCAATCCCCAATTGAGGTGGGATTATTTAGACCACAAACAGCTCCAGGGTTGACCCAGCCTCATGAATTGGGCACCTGAGTAACTCTGGGAAGGTTATAGCAGCCGGTGTGATGCTGACCACATCACCCTTAGTGTGCTGAAGGTCAAGAAAATATGAGCCTGACACCATATTCCCAATATGCCTCAATGGGCATGTAACATAGGGTGCCATATGTCCAGATTTGTCCAGCTTTTCATGCCTAAATTGTGCTTCTGGCCGGATTTTTAAACAATGTTATAATATTAAAATCCGGCTTTTTCGCAATTTACAAAATTAAATGAAAAACATCATTTTGAAAATATGAATTTCACTTCCGATGACTGAATTTCATCAGAATCCAGCACACAATGTATCAACAATCCCGCAAGCTTTCATGTAGTTGGATTGTTTATCAGTAATGGATTATAATTATATTTTAACTCCGTTTTACACATTTTCACTCTATTTGTTTATGGATACCTGTTATCCAAAAAAAGCACTTTAAATCATAAAAAGGTATGAGGTTTAGTCATTTAAAACCTCGTCTGTTGCGAAATACAAATAATTTTAACTTTAATATTAAATTAAACATTAATTAATGACATTATATATTTATTAGAACTCCGCCTAGGCCGGCCCCAAGCCCAGTTGAAAAAGGAGGCCATAAGGAGGCAGCCCCTCCATTATGCATAGGCACAACAGGCCAATCACCTGTTTGCCTTAAAACATGATTACACGAAACACAAGAGAGAAAAATCGGACTGATCCTAAAGGCGACGAACTGGAACGGACAATGGACTACGACATATGGAACATGGAATGTAAGGAGTATTAATGGGAAAGAAGAGGAGCTGTGGAGGATATGAGGAAAGTGAAACTAGAAATCCTGGCGTTAACGGAAATGAAGAAAAAGGGACAAGGAGTTATGGATCTTAATGGTGACACGCGGCTGTACAGTGGAGTCCCCATATCTGAAAGAGCTTGTCACAGATTGCCTCCCCCTGCTTTGCAGTAGTGGTCCACTTATGGCCAAAACGCAAAGGTATCTCAAGTAGGTCGTTCAAGGTATCTATCTTCGCACAAGATTACTCTTGGCAGAGATGTACATAGAAGGTGAATGGCGCTTCTACCTTAGGGGAGCATTCACAAGATATTCCCAGAAGTCAAGAACAAAAGCTGCTTAGGGCTGAGCAATTTGTTAACTTATTATCTGGTCCGTCGCCTTTTGTGAAGGGTTTAAGCAATACCCTCTTATAAGTAATGGCTCTATATCTTTCTATCTATCTATATATATATATATATATATATATACCCTTCAAAAGAAGTTAAGGACCAGTAGGTGAAAATGACCCAACAATAATAAAAATTATAAAAATTATATTTCATAAGCAATTAATCTGATATTGATTTTTCTCGAACGACAAACATTCAACACGTGCTGCATGGGCCACCAGCATACTATGTGGCTAGTGTTCAGCTCAGCAAGCACGCTAAAAAAATGCTGCTGAGACGCCAAAATGTGGGTGTTTTTAATGATGTCTGAGCATGAAAAAAATACCTGCTATTCCAAAAATGCGTGATGCATGTGGAAGACTATAGTGTTGGTCTTGAGCTGTACTCACAAAATTGTCTTTATAAGCAACACAAGTGCTGCATAACCATTGCACAACAATATGCCTCAACGACGAAAGCTGAGTGTTGTGGATAAAGGAAGAGCCGTTGCAGGAAGGTCTTACTGTCCGAAATGTCGCTCAGAGGATTGCAGTATCTCATTCAGTTATTGTCAGACTGCAGCAGCGCTTTGCCCAGACTGGAATCATTGAGGAACGGCAACGCACAGGTCGTCCTAGAGTCACTACACCTCGAGCAGATCGCTTAATTCAGAGGCAAGCACTGCAACGGAGAACTGCAAGTGCAAATGTTATCAGACAGTTCCTGTAGTCAGTGATCAGACTATTCGGAATCGCCTTCATGATGCCAACCTTCGTGCTTGTCGTCCAGCCATTCGACCACACTTGACTGCTGCCCACAGAGCAGCTCGTTTAACATGGTGTATGCAGCACGTGCAGTGGCGACGTGCACAGTGGGCTAATGTTATGTTCACTGATGAGTCCCGATTTGTCTTGGAGCCTACAGATGGACGAATCAGAGTATGGAGGCGTCGTGGTGAACGCTTTAGTGATGCTGCAGTCATCGAATGTAACCGATATGGTGCTGGATCAGTGATGAAATGGGGAGGTATTAGTTTACTCCACAGAACCCCCCCTCTATCATGTGATTGGGAATCTGAATGGTGACCGCTACCGTGATGAGATTCTACAGCCTCTTGCCATCCCAGCCCTGCAAGTTATTGGGCACAATGCAGTCTGATAAACTCTCGGCTCTGTTGAATCTTGACTGATAACTCTTGGTTTGTTGAAGGGTAAGAGACTTCCGGGCAACGCCGGGTAAAGTATGAACTGGCCATCACTGTTGATATCCAAGTGAGTTATTGAGTGGTGGAAGAAGATGATTAAATGTTATAGTATTATGTGCGCTGATGAAGGACAAATCAGCATTCGAATGGGCTTACAGGTGGCCGACCAGGTGTGTGGGTGTACAGACATCAAAGAACGCGAATGCATGTAGTTCTAACATAAGTCAACAATATTCGTACACACACCAACGCACATGTAGGAGTCGGGAAAAGGTTGAAACTCCTAATCGTTCTACACTGTTTAATACTCCACAGTCATGAGGACATCACTAAGTACATTGTCACAGTTTACAGCACACAGCAAAATAGGATACATCTCATGAACACCAAATCCGTAGGTGGTTAAGTACATAGCATAAAAATCCAAGCACAACAGCTGCATAAGTACGGCAGCTCATAATGATAAAGTTTCCTGGCCCAAATTATCCCTACAACAAAGGGAACTGCCTATATCGCAGTACAATAATGTCTGTATCGTCAGACTCAACATAACTCATGGGAGAAAAACACCTTTCCTATAATAATAATCTGTCGACCTTCACAAATCTCCCTCATCGGAGATATCAACACATAATGGCCTATAATCCCAGGCCCGAAAAAATCTTTAGCAACGTACCTCCTGTAGAATACAAGGGGATTGACATAAGTCTTGGGCCTGACCATGAAGGACATGTCACAGAGAGCTGAAATTTTGTATAGTGTTTATTCCTTTTCAATATAGCCACCGTCTGAATTGACACACTTCTGCCATCTCTGCTTGACCTTGAAAAGACCTTGGGAGTAGAACACCCTATTTTTCAAACTAAACCAGTCATCACATGCCAGTATAACCTCTTCATCGCTGACAAAATGATTTCCTTTTAGCTGTTTTTTAAGATTTGGAAATAGAAAAAAGTCTGATGGAGCCAAATCTGGAGAATATGGTGGGTGTGGAAGAATTTCAATATTCAAATCGTTGGCTGCTAGCTGCACAAGCCGTGCTTTGTGAGAGGGAGCGTTGTCTTGAAGCAAAGGAAGATTTTGAGTGCTCGTTATCCCTCGTTTCCTGGTCACAACCTTTCTTAGTTTTGTGAGAAGATCTGCATAGTTATGTCCATTAACTGTGTTGCCATGAGGCAGATAATGTTTCAAAAGGACACCTTTGCCATCCCAAAAGACAGCATCACTTTTCCTGCAGATTTCTGCGCCTTCAGCTTGACAGGTGTTGAGGAGCCCGGGGTTTTCCATTGCATGCTGGCAATTTTGGATTCCACCCGTGTGTTACCGGGGCCCGAAAGGGGAGCAAAGAATAGTAACACTGTCCCCTACCAAGCATGTCGTAAAAAGCGACTAAGGAGGGTTGGGCATGGGGCCGGTTACACCATCCTGTAAAAAAATTTAAACCACAAAAAACTTCAACAAATATGGACAAGTAAAATAAAGAAAATAAAACACAGCCATCCAAGACAGGGGAAGGTCCTCTCGCGGGGAGGCGTATGATGCAACACAGAGAAAGCCGAAAGGAGTCTGTGTTGCTGACTAACCTTCTTTCTTCTAGGAGAACTTCCAGATTTGGCACCTGGAATGTTCGGACATTAAACGAACAAGGGAAAGTGGCGCAAGTAGCAGCAGAAATGAGGGAATACAAAATCGAGGTTCTGGGAATGTGTGAAACAAAGTGGAAGGGGGTAGACAGGAAGAAACTCATCACAGGTGAATTGGTGCTGTCCTCAGGACATGAAGACGAAAGTTCACACCACAGTGAAGGGGTAGCTCTTATGTTATCTAAAGAAGCACAGAAAGCACTAATTGAATGGGAAGCTGTTGGACCCAGAATAATAACAGCTTCTTTTAAAACAGCTAAAAAGAAAATTCATGTAAATGTCATCCAATGTTATGCACCAACTAATGACAAAGAAGAGTCTGTGAAAGAAGCATTTTATACTAAACTACAGGAAATTATGGATAAAGTAAAAAGAAGAGACATCACAATTTTGATGGGTGACATGAATGCAAAGATAGGTACAGTCAACACTGGATTTGAAGAAGTCATGGGAAAACATGGGCTAGGAGTAATGAATGAAAATGGAGAGCTATTCGCAAACTTCTGTGCTTCATATCAACTGGCTATAGGAGGAAGCATGTTTCCACATAAGAGAATACACAAGGCAACATGGATATCACCAGACCATAGAACAGAAAATCAGATTGATCATATATGCATAAACAAGAAGTTTAGATCATCATTGCAGGATGTAAAGGTATATAGAGGAGCAGATGTGGCATCAGATCACCATCTTCTGATAGCCAAAGTAAAAATGAAACTCAAGAGATATGCAACAATGCAAAATTATAGACAACAGTTTAATGTAGGACAGCTAAGAAATCAAGAAACAAGAGACAAATTTGCGGTCACAGTATCCAACAAATTCCAAGTGCTCCAACAGCTGGAAGATGTAGAGAATACAGAAGACTATTGGGTTCTGGAACCCGCAGGGCAAGAGAGGCAGAGGAAGACCAAGAAGTACATGGAGAAGAGAGTTGGAAACAGAGGTGAAAATGATGAGGAGAACATGGAAAGAACTTGAGATGATGGCACGTGACAGGAGGACTTGGCATGTGTTTGTTGAAGGCCTATGCTCCTTTGGGAGTGGAGGGTTATGAATGAATTGGCAGCAGGTCAAAACAGTATGGAAGGAGACATGTGAAGAAATACTGGGGAAAAGGGAAAGACAACAAAAAGCATGGATAACAACAGAAACCATCAATAAGATAAAAGACAGAAAAAACAAGAAAGCAGAGTTAAACACAAGCAAAACTAGAAGCTCCAAAGCCAAGGCTCAAGAAGTGTACACAGAAGCAAACAAAGAAGTAAAAAGAAGTATCAAAAGAGACAAGAGGAAGTATATTGAGGAGTTGGCAAGAGAGGCAGAAGATGCTGCAGCCAAAGGAAATATGAGAGAACTGTATAGCAGCACAAAGAAGCTAACAGGGAAATACAAGCAAACAAGTTGCCTCATAAAAGACAAGAATGGGAAACTGCTCAGCAATATACAAGAGCAAATGAAGAGGTGGACAGAATATTTTGGGGACCTTCTCAATAGACCAGCTCCACAAAACCCGCCGGACATCCAGCCAGCAGAAGAAGAGCTACAAATTAACGGTGAAAGACCAACGAAGGAAGAAATAAAGAAAGCCATAAAGCTTCTAAGAGATGGAAAAGCGTCTGGACCTGATGGCATTCCAGCAGAGGCCATCAAAGCAGATATCGACACGGCTACAGAGATGTTATATAAATTACTTGGTAAAGTCTGGGAAAAGGAAGAGATACCAGCAGAATGGAAGGAAGGATATCTGGTTAAGTTGCCTAAGAAGGGAAATTTACAAGAGTGCACAAATTATAGAGGAATAATGTTACTATCAGTGCCAGGAAAAGTATTAAACAGGATTATCCTTGAGAGATTAAAAGAGTCCATAGACAAGAAACTGAGAGATGAACAAGCAGGTTTTCGACAAAACAGATCATGTACAGACCAGATAGCCACTTTGAGAATAATAGTTGAACAAAGTCTGGAATGGAATTCACCACTATACATCGGATTTGTGGACTACGAAAAGGCATTTGACAGTGTAGACAGAGAATCACTTTGGAAATTGATGAGGCATTATGGAGTTCCCCTGAAGATCATTAATTTAATAAAGAAAACATATGAAGACATGACATGCAGAGTTCTTCATGAAGGACAGCTTACAGAACCGTTTGGGATAAGAACAGGAGTGCGACAGGGATGCCTCTTGTCTCCATTTCTTTTCTTGCTGGCAATAGATTGGGTTATGAGATCATCGACAACACACAACAGAAATGGAATCCAGTGGACTCTGACTAAGCAGTTGGATGATCTGGATTTTGCTGATGACTTGGCTCTTCTGTCCCATAACCGTAATCAGATGCAGGACAAATTGAAAACACTCGAGGAGAGGTCACAGCAATTGGGTCTGAAAATACACAGGGAAAAGACAAAAATAATGCGAATAAATGCAGGTAATGATAACAGGGTTGAACTTGAAGAAACCAATACAAGATGTAGAATCATACACATATCTTGGCAGTAATATAGACAAAGTTGGAGGGACAGACAGCGATATCAAAATAAGAATACAAAAGGCAAGAGGAGCTTTCATTGCATTGGGAAATATATGGAGATCAAGAGAAATAGGATCCAACACGAAAATAAGAATCTTCAACTCAAATGTGAAGTCAGTCCTATTGTATGGCTCGGAGACATGGAGAACAACAAAGACAACAACCAAAAAGCTACAGACTTTCATAAATGGGTGCTTGCGTAGAATAGAGGGATTAAAATGGTATGACAAGGTTACCAACGTGGAACTGATGACAAGAACTAGACAAGTGCCAGTGGAACAAGAGATGAGAAGAAGACGATGGCGATGGATAGGACACACACTGAGGAAACCTGTTGATAGCATTACAAGGCAGTCCTTGTTCTGGAACCCCCAGGGCAAGAGAGGCAGAGGAAGACCAAGAAGTACATGGAGAAGAGAGTTGGAAACAGAGGTGAAAATGATGAGGAAAACGTGGAAAGAACTTGAGATGATGGCACGGGACAGGAGGACTTGGCATGTGTTTGTTGAAGGCCTATGCTCCTTTGGGAGTGGAGGGTTATGAATTATGAATTGAATTTTGGATTCGGGGTCATAATGTGTACCCAAGTCTCATCTACTGTCACCATGGTCTCCAAAAAATGTAGGTGTTTTTCCCTGAAACATCAGAAATTTTATCACAGCTCTTTTCCATTGTTTTGTCAAATCTTTGGAGCAGCAGATCCGGTCAATAGGGTACATTGCGCCGTGCACCGTAGCGGGAAAACTCATTGAAGAAACAAACGCGTACTTTATACATTCTGTGCAAATATGATGAACTTTAAATGTGCCAAGTTTCATCTTCCTCCTGTGACTCCTTCATGGTCAGGCCCAAGACTTATGTCAATCCCCTTGTATATCAAAGCCTTCATATCCAGGGCTTTATGAAATCTTAGGAAATATCAAAATCCTTTTTATCAAAAACCAATTCTCTATATCGGGACACACTGACCATAATCGTCAGTCCCTATCTCAGCATTCAAATGTCACGATAAATTTCCCCGCCTAAAAAACAGCTCAGTAAAAGAAATCTCATCCCCACGCAAAAACACCACTGAGCCGTAAACTCAGCTCATCTAGAAGGTTCGAGAGGATCCCCGATCATATAAGTAACTACTCAAGGGAGATAACAAAGATCTGGCCTGTACTTACAAGTATTTTATAGATAAACTCCCCTTGACTAGAATTAGGACTTAACACAGTCCTTCAAGATGATAATGCAAGACCACACCGTTCTCGTGCAGTAAATGCTTTCCTGCAAGAAGCGGGTGTCAGTAGAATGGATTGGCCTGCAAACAGTCCTGATTTGAATCCCATAGAACATCTTTGGGATGAGCTTGGGCGACGAGTTAAGCAACATCAGCCATCTCCTGCAACTCTGCATGAACTGCTTCTGGTACTTCAGCATCAGTGGCAGGCAGTGCCCCAATGCTTCATTCACAAGCTCATCATTTCCATGCGACAGCGGTGCCTTGAAAGTATCGCCAATAATGGTGGACACACATGCTACTGACAATGTTGACCTTTGATGTTATTCTCATTAATTTTGAAAATGAGGGTTGTATTGATTACTGTGCTGTCATTTTACACACGTTAATGCAACCGTCATGAAAATAGTGTTGATTGTCACTGAAAGCTTGTCATGTTATATTTTGAAGTGCTGTGTTTTTATTTTTCATTTTCATTTCACTTTGCACCCTTAATAAAAATGGTCCTTAACTTCTTTTGAAGGGTATTTATATATGTGTGTGTGTGTGTAATAATTAAATAGTCTTGCTTATACGTTTGCTTTCATACTTCTAATGACTGAATAAACAATTATTTGTTTAGTTTAAAATAACATACAACAAATTTAATAGTCAATTAGTTCAACAAGGTAAAATAAGGATTAAATGGGGGTGAAAGGTAAATTAAATTTTTCCTCACTGAGGTTGTATCAAGGCGCTATCAAAGTCCGTGTTTTGCTGTTGCCTGTGACAAAAAAAACTTAACTTCACATGAGTCCTGTAGCTGTGGTTCATTAATTCTGTGATGACGGAAGCCTTCTCCAGCCTTCTGAATTTCTCGGCTTGTTGCTGGGCTCTGCTATTTCTTCTATCCTTCATAGGCTGGAGGTGAGTAATCTTTTCCAACTCTTCAATGGGTGTTGACTTCATGCCCCCTGTTATGATTCTCAATGCTTGGTTTTGGGTTCTGTTTATTTTGTCAAAGTTCGACTTAGCTGCCGTTGACCATGCTGCAATGCCATATTCTAAGACTGGTCTCACTCGCCCAGTATATAGCTTCTTTAGTGCTCTCTCATCTGCTCCCCAACCCATGCCAGCAAGTTTTTTCATGATTGCCATTCTCTGCCTTGCTCTTGTCCTGTTTCTTTCAATCTGGGTTTTCCAAGTCAAGCGGCGATCAAAGGTAATGCCTAGGCAGTTTGGGTTTTCATCCAGATGTAGATTTTTCCCATTTAGCACCAATTTGGAGATCTATGGTTTGGGACCTCAAGACGCAGCAATAGAGACCGCAGTCAGCGACTCATAGCTTGACTGCCTGCGTCAGGACCAGCGAACCAGAGCTGGTCAAGACCGTGCTCCACCTCCACGTGGTGGTCCTGGAAACAGTCTGCAGCAGTGCAGGCTGGCTGAGCGAGTACGGATCGCAATGGGAAGGCAAACCCGGTCCTAAAAAATGCCGTGCAGAAGTCGGATGTGTCGACCGAAAGGTGCAGATATCACAGCTACGTTGGAAACAGACACAACGCAACCACCGTCCTTTTCAGGGCGAACGAAGAAGAAGAAGAAGAAGAAGAAGGAGATCTATGGTTTGTTTGAAACACTGTGTATGATGTTTTCCCTTCATTTATCTTTACTAGCCATGCCTTGGCCCACTCCTCCAATGATGTTAGGGCTTGCTGCATCCGGATGCTTGCCGTAGTGATATATTCCTCTGAGATCCACAGGGCTAAGTCGTCTGCAAAGGAGGCATTGTGGGTTCTTATTGGAATATTCTCTGATATATCATAATATATGCGAGGAACAATGTGGGTGACAGGACTCCCCCTTGGGGAACACCCTGCTCCAATACCATCTTCCTACTGGTCTGTCCTTGTAATTGGACTCTGGCAGTTTTATTCTCAAGATAGTGGCTGATCCATTTGAACATTCTCCCACACACTTCACTTCTTTGCAGCTTGACTTTCAGTCCATCTTTCCACACTTTGTCAAATGCTTTTTCTAAGTCCACCCAAACCACCAGTGTCTGCTTTTTTTCTTGGAAAGCGTCCTCAATTTTCTGAGTTATATAAGTGATCTGATCTTCAGTGGATCTGTGTTTTCTGAATCCTGCTTGCTGTGGGGCTAAGAGATATTTTTCCTTCAAATGCCACATTAGTCGGGTATTAATTATGCGCTCCATCAGTTTTCCAACACAGCTAAGTAGACTAATAGGTCTGTAGCCATTTGGTTCTGTCTGAATTTTGTCTTTCTTAGGTATTGGAATCAGTATGGTGTCTTTCCATAGAAAAGCACTCTACCGCCAGCAGTTAAAAGTGCTATGCTCCCACGATCAAAGGTACTTTTTTCCAGCGTTCCCAGGGAAAGCATATTAGCTAGCTTACTTAAAATTCACTTGACTTGTGAACTGCCTAAGATAGGAAAGCGATCATATATTTTTGCTGAAAAAAGTGAAGTTAACTTTTGGTAAAATATCATTTAGTTTAAATTTTGTATGGCTTTGTAGATGGAAGTGCAGGAAACATATTGTCCAGAAGAGACATGCTGGACTTATTCCAAATTCCAAATACTTTTAAACCTGAAAATATACATAATTTTATCAAGTTTGATCTTTAGACAGTTTAGTGTTTGTAAAGTAAATCTTCACTGTTCCAGGATTGCATTCCTCTGCTCTTGAGTTTAGGTATTTGCCATAAATATCTCCTCTGCTATATCTGGTGTACTGCATTCTTGTAAGTTTTTTATAGCCTGAAGTGCTGAAAGTGAGTCTAAAATGTCATTTTAAGGGGCAGGAAGATTTTTAGAGAAGATTTCTAGTGCATTCAGAATTGCAACCATCTCTGTTGTGAAAATAGATGTAGTATCTGTGATACTAAATCCTTTTATCATTTGCCACATGGGAATATAAATTCATATCTCTAATATGTTATCTATTCCTTTAGATCCATCTGTGTTTATCTTAGATATAGTCTGTCTTTCATACATTTATTTTTGTTAAACTCTTTATTTTTTATTTATTTTTTGGGATAAATTTGTATTTTTAGATTGTAAATTAGTTTTTAAACATACCCATTTTGTGCTTATTTTCTCTTCTGTATTTTTCCATGCTTTCTGTCAGTAAGCTTTCATATTTATTTTTAATTTTGATAAAATATTTATGTTTTGTATCTGACTGCTTAAGTACAGAGATGTCTATCTAGGGATTCCTTTTTTTGGCTTGTTTTTTTTTTTCTTACCAGCTTTATAGTTATTTAAATCACATCAGGATTGTGGTCGGAATTTATGTCAACTCCAGGATATGGATTTGCACATGCATTGCTATTTTAACATATATTTTTATCACGATGTAGTCAATTTGAATCCTTTGCACATCTCTTGAGCTTTTTCATGTAATTAGTTTCCTTGAATCTTCACAGACTGTTAAGAATTAAGCTATTTTTTTCCCAATATTTTTGTTTGAGTTAGTTAAAAATATTTTTAAATATCAGTTTAGTATTAGAAACAAATTAAAACCTTTTTTTTTTTTTTTTTTTTTGTCACAAATACAACTATTTTCTGTTTTATATCACCAACTCTTTTGAGTTAGAGTTAATAATTGAAGGACACCAAAAAAAAAAAAAAAAACAGAAACTCAAGTTAGAATTGTTCAATTACGTTGTTGGGTACTTGGGTTCAGTATCAACCTTGAATAAACTTGAGTTATTTCTTCCGATCTCATTGTCATTATAGAAATTATTCTTTATTGTGTTAAAGTTCTAGAATTGTATAATTTTGTATTCAGTTTTATTATTATAATTATTTTTAGTCTGTTTACGATCTTGTGCCAAGTGAAGATGTGAAGATAGTGGTTATGCTGGTTGATATAATGCCAACGACAAGGTCAATAACACACCCGTCGAAATTCATCAATGCTTTTGACGAATCAAAACTGCATCAAGAAGATAACTCTCTTAAAGATAACTGTTATTATTTATTTATGTATGTAAGTCTCAACAGTAAAACAATGTCACTTCACTCTATTATTTTAATCAGTAGACTCTGATTAAGTTCTTAGATTTTCAATGACCGTTTTGCGTTAACTACACTTCTTGGATTTGTTAATGTCTATAATTACTTTTGCCATCACGTCGAGAAATTATTCATTAATTATATCACACAATCCATTTTATATCTGCGCAATAATCTTCTTCTTCTTCTTCGATCCTTAACCACTGACCGTCAAAGCAGTCAGTGGCCATCACGCCTAGTGGCGTCTTGTAGGGCAACAACAAATTGATTCCACTTTGCACGGTCGGTGGCCATCCTTCGTACAGTGCCCCAACTCTGGTTCATTCTTTGCATCTCAGCCTCCACAGTCCTCCGCCAAGTTGTTTTTGGTCGGCCTCTCTTTCGCTTTCCTTCAGGGGTCCAAAGCATAGCTGTTCTTGTGATGGCATCGGGGTCTCTTCTGAGGACATGACCAACCCAGCTCCAGCGTCTGCCAGCTATGATGGTGTGCATGTCCTCTTGCTTGCTACGAGTAAGCAGATCTTGGTTGGTGATGGTATTCGGCCAAAAGATGCGGTGAATTTTTCTTAGGCATGTTGTGTGAAAAGAGGACAATTTTGACATTTCCTTCTCTGTGACTCTCCAGCATTCCGCACCATAGAGAAGCACAGAAAGCACGCAACTCTGGTATAATCTTAATTTTGTGCTTGTGCTGTATTGGGAGGACTTCCAGATGTTATTTAGGCTAAAGAAGGCTGTTCTTGCCTTATTCATTCTGATGTTGATGTCTTTGCCTGCCCCACCGTCTGGTGTTACTATGCTTCCTAGGTATGTGAAGGTATCTGTCTGTACCAATTGCTGATTCCTTACTGATATGGGCTCAGGGTTGCTCACATTGAGCGTCATGACCTCAGACTTCTTTAAATTGATGTTCAAGCCCACCTGCTGGCTAAATTTATTAAGTCTATCCGTTTTTTCCTGGATGTGTTGATGTGAATGTGCCAGCAGTGCAATGTCATCTGCATATTCCAGATCTTCCAATGTAGAAAATGTAGTCCATCTTATTCCTCTTGGACTGCCCTCTGTTGTCTGGCGCATCACCCAGTCTATGACTGTTAAAAAAAGAGTGGTTGATAAGGGGCATCCCTGTCGTACTCCTGTCTTCACCTCGAAGGTTAGGTTGCTCTGCCCAACACTACACGTAAAGTTGGCATAGAGGCTTTTTATGATTGACACTATGCAGCTTGGAATTCCATAAGCCCTCAGTATTTTCCATAAACTGTCCCTATGTATGCTGTCAAAAGCCTTTTCAAAATCAACAAAATTTATGTAAAGCTGTCTTTGCCATTCTGAGCACTGCTCTATAATGTTCCTGAGAGTGAATATATGGTCTACACATCTTCTGTTCTTTCTAAATCCTGCTTGTTCTTTCCTCAGTTTGTAGTCTACTGCCTTTGAAATTCTCTGTATAATTATCCTGCCTAGTATTTTGCTGGGAACTGAGAGAAGAGTGATTCCTCTCCAATTATTGCAGTCTGCAAGATCTCCCTTTTTGGGCAATTTGACAATTATTCCTTTGTTCCACTCTGATGGTGTTGTCCCCGTTTTCCACACTTGTGCAAATAGTGGTTCTAATAGTTCTGCTGCTAGCTCAGGGTCTGTCTTAAATAGCTCTGCATTTAAGTTATCATGGCCCGGAGCTTTACCGTTCTTTAACCCTTTGATTGCTGTGATGATTTCTTCTTTTCGTGGAATGTCTGTATTTACATCTAGATCGTTTTCAGCCTCAGGAACATTCAATTGTGTCTCTGGTATTTCCTTGTTCAGAGTTTCTCTGAAGTGCTCTGCCCATCTTGTTTCCTGTCCCTCTGCTGTCTTGATGAGATTTCCTTGCTTATCTCTTACTAATGTAATATTGTTTGCACCTTGTTTTCCGCTGATGAATTTAGTTATTTTGTATACTGTGCTTTGTTCATTTCTCAGTGCTGCCTCTTCTGCCTGTTTTGCAAGATCGTCTAGGAAATTCCTTTTGTTGGCTCGGGTTTGGCGTTTAACTTCCCTGTCCAGCTGGCTGTACTGTTCGCTATATAGTTGCTTTAACCTGGGGGACTTCGCTTCTGTTTTCTTTCTTTTCATTTCCTTTCTCATCTTTATGGTGTTTAGTGTTTCTGGTGTTATCCAGTCTTGCTTCTTCCTTTCCTGGAATCCTAAGCATGATTTGCTACTTTCCTTATATACTGTTGAAATGGTGCTGAAATTCTGGTCTATATCATCAGTCAATGTCTTTTCCTGGCTTTTGGCAAATTGATATCGTTTCTTAATGTCAGCCGCAAAAGCTTTTCTGGTAAGGGGGTCCTTCAATTTGCTGATGTCAAACCTTTTCTGTGTAGTTACAGTTGGTCCAGCCCTTCTTAGTTTCACTTTCAGTTTTGCTACTACTAAATGGTGATCACTTCCCACATCTGCACCTCTTCTTACCTTCACATCTTGTAATGCATGTCTCCATCTACCGTTAACCATGATGTGGTCTATCTGGTTTCTGTCCCGACCATTTGGTGATTCCCATGTTAACTTTTAATTTCCTTGTGTGGGAAAAGTGTTCCTCCAATGACCAGGTTGTTAATGCTACAGACACTTATTAGCTTATCCCCATTTTTGTTTGCTGTTCCGCTGCCGCATTTCCCCATTGTTCTTTCATTATATGTATTGTGTGTACCAACTTTCGCATTGAGGTCTCCCATTACTATAACAAGATCATATCTAGGTGTGTCTTCCATTTCTTTCTGCAGTTGTTGATAGAATTCATCCTTGACCTCCTCATCGCTATCATTCGTTGGTGCATAGCATTGTATTATTGTAGTGTTGGTGAATCTCCCTCTCAATCTCAATCGTATCAGTCTGTTGTTGATGGGTTTCCATTCCAGTAATGTCCTTTCTATCCCTTTCTGTAGAATAATGGCTACGCCTTCACTGTGCTGTCCATCCTCTCTTCCAGAGTAAAGTACTGTTTCTCCTGTTGCTGTTTTAACTTTTCCTGCTCCTGTCCATCTGCTCTCACTTATCCCCAGGATGTGTAACCTATAGTTTCTCATTTCTGCCATGACCTGTCTTAGTTTACCTGTCTCGTACATTGTCCTGACATTCCAAAATCCTATTCTTGTATCCTGTTTTGCGGTCAGGACATCCGTTTTCATGTCAGTGGCTTCCTTTCGGCGCAATAATCTTAGCGCTGCTATATTCAATATATTTACATTTGGCTTGCCACGCCATATATCACTATCATATCAATTACTGATTCTTCTGGCACGACGGCCGTTATAAAATGTCATTCGATGTTTAGCACTTTATTTAATCTGTTGGGCGCTTCTGTCCTGAAGAATATCTCTTTTATTTAAATATACGTACTATCATGGGCTCGAAAGCCATAATAAAGGCTAACGCTACATACATGCTAGTGGTTACACCACATATTATGAACACTAGAGATAGGCATGAATGCCACATGAAAACTGCCTTGTCACTAGGCATAACGCGTCATCCTACTCTACGCGATGTGTCTAAGTTAGTCTTAGTTGGGATGCTAAATTAGTTTTAGTTGGGATGCCACATGGTGCAATCATCCTGACCAAAATAAACCAGCCATGATAATTACACACCGTGGGGCAACTCCCAATCTACGTGACACAATATGGAACAAGTGATGAGGTGCGATATTTTTCTCCATTCATTTAAAAAAAAAGTTTGTTCCTTCATATCTCAACAGTCAGTTAAGTTTTCATTTAAAAAACAGAAGTGTGCAGCCTTGAATAAACCATAAATTTGCCAAAATACAAACTGTGGTTACATCATTTATCTAATTTTTTTCCCTTCATTAAATTATTCTTTCTTCCAGGTTATGTATCTCGAGCTGTATTTTTTCTTCATTGCCTGCCATTTGGCCCAAGCTTTGGATAATGGCCTGGCTTTAACTCCACCTATGGGTTGGTTATCATGGGAGCGATTTCGTTGTAATGTTGATTGTGTCAATGATCCTGATAATTGTATTAGGTGAGTTTAGCAGTTCCATTTGTTTTACTAGGGAACATTTAAAATATTGACTTCCATAAGATGAAAGTTTTTGTAAACTTAGATTCTTTAAGGTGAAAGGCCACCATTATGCTATTGTTTATTCAGATATTTAGATAATGGTGAGCCTGTGTCTGACCTAACTTCAAACTTTGCCTAAAACAAATACAGTTTAGTTCATCCTTCAGCTTGTGACATCAAGTTTATAGGAAGGTGTAGTTTTTGTTCTTGTGCATGGTCTGTCAAATCATGTTTCTTCAAGATTTCATAAACACCATCTATATGTCTTCTCTCTTGGTGCAAACCATACCCAAGTTAGATCTTCTGCTTTTGAAGAGTTATGATATTGCTGATTTGGTTTCATTTTACCAAGATCTTCGAGCCAATTTCTTTTCCAGTCTTAAATAATTGATATGTTGTGGAAGATGGCTTCACAGCCTTGTTGACGGCAGCTAAGTCATATTTTGATAAATTAAACTCCAAAATCAAGCAGCGCATATCATAACGTGGGCCTTAAATACCATGAAAATCAACCATATGGAAAACATTACAGGGCTACACTACTGTCAGTGGAGTACAGATGAGACAACAGAATCTTACAATAAGCTGAAAAATTTAAGAGACTCTAAGGACACACCCTGTGCAAGAGAATAAACAGGCTAGGAAGAAGCATGCTCAAGTGAACTAATTTTGTTGCCCAGGCAAAAGAAAAAATTAACAAAGATGCCATTCTAGCAAACTCAATCGCAAAGAAAATACCACCAAGCTCAATTGTCCCACTGTGGAAAAGAAGATGCTTTCTTACCAAAAATCTGATATTCCAGGCATTGAAAGTAAAGGAATTCAGACAGAAACTCAAAGAAAGCATATGGCAACTAAGTATTCTTAACCAAAAATGTCCAGCAAAGCTCTGGACACATGCATATACTGATGGTTTGGCAAAAAGTGCAGTTGAAAATGGGGGTTCTGACATCCTCATTAAATTAAAGAATAAAAATTCATTCTATGGCTATTGCCAGTGGAAAATACTGCAATAGCTTCAATGCTGAAGCAGAGACCCTGAAACAGGCAGCGAAAACTCTTATTGAGTACAAAGCACATGCAGAAAAACAGATAGTGATCTTTACAGATGCCTTATCAGTAATAACAGTCATGAAGAGCCACCAAGCTAAAGAATTGAAAAAAGCCTGGCCAAATGCTTCAGGTGAACAGTGCAGTGGATACCAGCCCATTACAACATTGCAGGCAACGAAGCGGCAGATGCCTATTACCAGCTATCTAGGCGAGACCAGGTCATCAATTTCCACTTACGTACTAGTCACAACAGGCTGATACAATAGATACAATCTGTATCACAAGTACAGGATTGGTCCAGCAAATCTCTGCTTCTGTGGCACCAGCCCTATGACATCTGAACATCTACTCCAGTCCTGCCCAACTTAACAACAGTGAGTGGAGTGGCTTATGGCAAAAACCCACTTCATCTCCATGTTAGGGAGCCGCGCTAGCGTAGTGGTTACAACACCGTTCTGGCGACCGGGTGATACAGGATCAAACCCGGGCGACGGCATTTGAGGATTTTTCATCGACCGGGATTTGGACTGGATTAACTCGAGACCTGGCGAGAACATTTGAAGGAGTGTCGTCGACCAGGGACTGGCGGCTCCTGAGCCGACCCAGCTGCAATGGGTACCTCCGAAATCGGCGAGTATTTGCCTGAATGGCGAGGGACACCTGTCTCTGTACAAGAAATAAAGGGATACTCACGTAAAATCAATGTCAGGTTAGACATGAATAATAACCTGAGATTTCGCCTCGAGTATTAGCGGGCGTACGAAAAAAAAAAAAAAAAAAAAAAAAAAAAAAAAAATCTCCATGTTTGGAGATGTCAGGAACATTGAGCTGACTACTACCTTTATTAGAGTCATTAATGTAGAAGAATGAGGGTGAACAAAGAAGAAGAAATAATTGATATATGATGTTGTTCCCATCAACTTTTTAAAAACATGTCATTGTTTCTCACTGTTTTGTAAAATCAGTATTTTTCTTAGACATTCTCACCTTGAACCTTACAAGCTTGCTTTCTTGCATTTTAGATAGTATTTTAGATTTGAACTATAATTACAATTGTAATGTACATGAAAGTTATGCTGTATTTGTATTACAACAACCATAAAAATTATGCTAGATGTGTATTACAACAACCATTATGTTTAATTATGAAGCAGTAATGATTAATGAACAGTAAATCATTGTCATTCACATCCCATTGCAATTTATTACATTATCTCAGCCAGGTTTACGTTTGACTTATTTATTTGAGGCCTGATCATATAAAAGAAAATACTAGAGAAATGCTGACTGCCAGAGCAGACTACAAGACTTGAGTAAGGGAGTCAGCTACAGTGCTGACCACTGTCTGCAGTCATGAACAAAAAAAAAACAAAAAAAATAAGAAAGAAACATCTATTTATTTCTTAAAACATGCATATTTTGCATTGCTCTTTTGATAACAATTTTGCTGATGCTACTTAGACTTAAAAAAAAAACAACTTCCCTTTATATTTTAAGTGAAATACTTCATTTTCATTCTTGTTTTACTGCAGTGGTCCATTACATCATGCAGATAAATGCATATGGTGTTTACCTTGATAATGTAAAAGAATTATTTGATAATTACATTGTATTTGCATAGTGAACGTCTTATCATGAAGATGGCAGACCTGATGGTATCTGAGGGCTACAGAGATGCTGGATATGAGTATGTAAACATAGATGACTGCTGGCCTGCAAAAGAAAGGGACAGTAATGGAAAACTGATGGCAGATCCTGTCAGATTTCCGAGTGGTATTAAAGCATTAGCTAACTATGTAAGTTGTGTGAGCTGTTTGATCTCCACATTTTTAAAAGATAAAATGGTTCTAGAGAGCAGGCTCTTTTAAAATACTGAGTATGACATTATTTAATGTATGACCTATGAAAGTTAAAAGGTCATGCTGATTCAGTACTGCACCATGTAGTTCCTGGGAGTCTCTGAAGAGACAAAGAAAGAATCGCACTATTGCACCTTTAGACTTACCAGGTGATTAATATGAGGTTTTGCCTGGTACTGGCAGCTTCACCATTTAAAGCAAATTGCCACAGAAACAATTTAAATGCTTGATATAGGCATCCTTCAAAGGGACTAGCTGCAGTGGTGGCTTCATAAGGTGTGTAAAGGAAAATGATGATGAAGATAAATCAATGCTGTTTTAGAAAATCCTCTCGCGTTGAATGGAAAAACAGACTCAGAAAAATGTTTTGTCATCCTGTATTCTGTTTGAGGTGTAAATCAGTTAGTTTTTTTTCTTTCCTCTGTTTACATTTTTAGTACAGATTATAAAAAAAGTGCATAACTGATAAGTGCTAATTTTGTGGTCACCACGTTAATAAAGCTGGTACTGGTGTAAATGGTCAACTCAAAACCGGCACAGTGTTGGGCATACAGGTCACCTTGTCCAAAACGTAAAGAGGCCCCGACAAGGATGTAATGTTGACTATGAGTGTTGATGTTAGTGTCAATACGCGAATGCATGGATTGTTCTGAAGAGTTGACTAGAAGATCAAACACTCACTCACACGTAGCTAGAAGTTAATGATGCAGACTACTGTGGTCGTTTCATACTGTTTAATTGGACGCACACACTTGGACAGTACGGGTATAGTTACAGGAAAACAGGTCGACATATATCATCATACTGTTGATCAGTGGTTTACAATCTTAAGTTGGCATTCATGTTGAAGAACATTACAATGGAACGTCCGTAGACAAGCACTTAGATTTCCACTGTTTATAAATATAATCATCAGGCCTTACTGACCAATCATGTCAGTTAATAAATAATGTTCAAGCATGACTCCTAGACAGAACCTCTTTTCTAGCGAAGATTCCTTTAGGTAAAGTTCAGCAAATATTTCTGAAGACAATGTTAACCCACCAGTATTGGGTTTTCTTTATAACTGTGATCTCTTAATCATCACCTGATAATAAGGGGCATCCCTGTTCTCTGATCGATGATCGACAAAAAATAGGATCCAAAATGGCTTCTGGTTCCAGTGAGCATTACTCACTATACAGATGCATAACAAAGCTTCAATAAAGGCTTTGTTCATGAACACAAATGTTTCTACAAGAATCAGCATATTCTTTCATCATAACTGCTGCATACAATCATATTCAGTGCTGCTAGGTAACATGTCATCCCGACATATTGATATAGATAATCATCATGTAGACGTCTGCCCATCTAAGCCTAGCAAGGAAAAAGTTCAGCAAACAAGTTCTTTTACCTGGGCATGGGAAATACACTAGCAGAACACATACGCCCTCTCCTGGCGTTACAGAATAAACACTGGGGAACTCATAGACTTAATAATCATATCAGAAACTATCTTCTTCCCCATAATAGATCACAGCGATCAACAAACTTCGGACTGGTCTCCGACATGGCATTTACCAGGCTCCATTATCACGGAAGACCCCCTTTCCTATTCGCATGCGCAGAAACTGCCTGACCCCATAGTTCAGTACAAGGAAAAATAGTCCCACTTAGACATACAAAGATATCACGATATAAGACCGAATCGTCTGAAATAGACACGGAGTAAACATAGACTCGGACCATAAACATTCCTGCATAAACCTAAGCAAGAACAATCTGTTTCTGGCCCAACAAGGAACAGACCAACAAAATCTGTATTCATACGCCAAATTCGATATCCAGGGGAGATAACCCATATAACAAAAGTATCAATCAATCATGGGTGATATATCTTCGACCAGGAAAGCATCCTGATTCTAAAAACAAATACTTTCCCTCAGACAAATAAATATTATAATAACTACATACATTGCCACCAGTAATCTGTTGGTAACAGACTACCGCAACCCCCGGGAAAAAAAAATGAAATTTTTTTTTTTCCATTTGAGAGCAACATACAATAGGCTCACAACGCACGAATAATGCGCAGATGACTAATAAGAGCAATTTATAATGTCAAATTAAGGTAAAGTCGAAGCATAGATCGACTTGTGAGAATATATCTCAACATCTCAGAGAAAGCATTTCTCTTAAGTATAAATATTTCCAGGGAGGTGCCACCAACGTATACTACAATGCTGGCAATGACACAATGCATATAACAATTTCATATTTAAGCACTATAAGTACATGATTGACAAAGAAGAAAAATCATCAAAGAACAGTGGTGAATATATATCAATGAACGTAGTGATAGTAGTGATACAATCACTATATTACAAATTACAATGTGTATCTATCTTGATATAGAAAGTAACTATTATAGACTTAGATGTGTTAAGAAGTCCAAGACCTAACAGTTAGGTGGAATCATGTGGGCATCTAGACAAAATGTCTGCCATCACATTATCTGATCCACGGATAGCTCGTACCGAGAAATGAAATGGTTGAAGAGCAATTGCATATCGAGTAGACCTCGAGCTCTTCAAATTCTTACTCTGTATAGCTGTAAGAGCTTTCTGGTTGGTTTCTACTATGAAATGTGCGCCTAGAAGGAATCTTTGTAGTTTGAGAATTGACCAGACCATAGCCAATAGTTCACGGTCTAAAACCGAATAATTCCTTTCTGCAGCATTAAATTTTCTGGAGATATACATTACAGGATGCAGAGTTCCAGAGTACTCTTGCATTAGTGCCGCTCCAATCCCAGTGGATGAAGCGTCACTACGAAGAACAAATGTCTTATCTGTAGTAGGTAACACTAAAATAGGTGGTGTTGAAAACATATTTTTAATCTTATCCAAAGAGGATTGGCATTCCTGTGACCAGTGGACCATATTAGGCGACCCTTTCTTTAGTAGTGTAGAAAGAGGTGCCATGATAGAGGATAGATTCGGAATGAATCTTCCATAAAATTGAATAAGACCTAAGAGACTTCGCACTTGCTTTTTAGTCTTAGGAATAGAGATGTTAAGTATCTTAGTGATATTATGGTCCTCTGTCTTTAGGAAACCATGACCAACTCGATGGCCTAGGAAAGAAATTTCGCTAAAACCATTGCAGGCTTTAGAGGGTTTCGCTGTCAGGTTATACTCGCGTAGAGTAGACAGTAATTCAACTAACCCTGAATAGTGATCTTCCCAAGTATCGCTGAAAAGACAGATGTCGTCTAGGTACGCAATGACATCTGACCGATTGTTGAGGCGTAAGTGATAAGGGTGGATTTGTGCTGAAGTGGTAACTTGCCACCCTTATCGACACCTGGTGTTAAAGTGTAAGATGTAGGTGTCTTCTCTGATTTAGGATGTTGCTGTGTATGTGGTAGTGGAACAGTTCACAGGGTTATCACACAGGCAACATGACGTGTAGAGTCATAGAAAGGGTAACTTCGTTGTATAAGTTTCTTTCATTTATTGCACGCCACAAAACAGTCATGATACTTATGACATCAACATGGTTAACGAGTTCAGCAAGATGATATGGCACATTGAAAACAATTTCTGTAGTCAGCAATGATAGCTGTTGTATATATGCGTCATAAGACATCACAGTTCAATAGATTCAGAAATTCATCAATCATCGAGTGCTAGTTCGTGAAGCTGTATAAATAATAATAATTTCTATAACTTCTGCAACAGTGTCAGCTACAGATCTTCAATGTTCATAAACAATAATAAATGCTCCCATTCTGATGCTAGCAGATCAGTTGTATACAATAAGTCCGTTCACTGTCTGCACGTGAATAGCATACATGGGCTACAGGTCAGCTCGACCTTTATAATGTTCCTAAGTCTAACCATCTGACTTGGACGTGATCTCTGATATAACGAATCCTGGAACACAGACAACAGTCTTGTTGGTCTAGAGCGACCCATATATATTTAACTAGTTCAGGTATACAGATACTGGTGACTTAATCCTAGTCAAAGTACCTCTCCATTTTGCATCACACAGGCGAGCAAATAGGCGACAAAATGACGAACCTCTAGACGATAGCATAAAGTTCGATACAAGAGGAATTACCTTATTTCGGAAAATCAACCATGAACATATGCCTCCAGGCAGGCTGCATAATACTGGGAAATAGTCTAGTTAGCTAACTAACTCACTAAGACACTGTATTTCCCTCAGAGAATCACAAGACGCAGTTGCGTCTGCTCGCTTCTTAAACCATTTCTAAACTGCCCAACTGGGCGGAACACACAGAACGAACTCCCGGTTTTTGACATGCGCAGAACGACAATCTCTGAGTTGCCGTTCACAATAAGACGATTCGAAGAACATTCGAGATAAAAGTCTTACACAGTCGCGCCTTTTATGGTCATGAAAAGAAGCGTTAAGAAAGGTTTCAGACATCTACCATAGTTGACTGATACTACCAAATAAGGAGATGTGGTCACGCTTCGTTCAAGAAATTATAGACCGAACGTGTCTCTATACAAGAGAAGGCAACTCCTAAAAATTGTAGTTTCGATAACTCGGATTATGTCCCTTTGACCATAGAAAACATAATACACACTTCAGTCAAAAAAATGATCATACATATGAAAAATGTTTATACAAACGAAAAATAATAATGATCCGTGCGTAACATTACCGCACCCTCCCTGGAAAAAAAAAATGAAACATTTTTTTTTTTAAATCCTGGAGCCGGAAAAAATCTAGGCTCCTAACGCACGTATGATGCGTGGATATTTACCTAACAAATTAGCTCAACGCATGGAGCGACACTGAGATCATATCTCAGATCCTTAGAGAAAAAATTTATCTAAGTATACGCTGATATATTCCAGGAAGGTGCCACCAACACACGCCACAATGATGGCAACAACATAATGACAATCAAATTATACTCATACCAATATATGAAATTAAATATATTATGTGTTATCATACAATGTGTTGCAAATAGCGGTGTAATTTACTAATATACCGCACTATATTATTACATTATATAAAGTAACAGTAATTAATAAGTAATACATGTGTTGCTCTTCGGTGACATAAAACATTCAATAGAAGAAGATGTGGACATCATCCGCTCCCAATGTAGGACAGGACTTGATATCCTCAAAGTTCCACAATGGACATAAACTCGCAGACTTCAATGATGTGCTGCGAAAATATCAATAACACAAATCTTAAAGACAACTGGTAAATTTCTTAATACAATCCTGAAAATAATTTATTTAAATGTGGCCGAGTGATCTTTTGGCCCGTATATCACTAACTAAGCCTTCTTAGATAATTACATGGTACAATGTTATAAATTTCCCTCAAAAAAAAAAATGAGACAAAATCTACTAACATGTCATTATAACATTGGACTGTATATCAGGAAATATATATATATGACAGAAGAATCATGTGGAATCGTGTGGACATCTGGACAGAATGTCTGCCATTACATTATCCGAACCACGGATAGCTCGAACCGAGAAATGAAATGGTTGAAGAGCTATGGCATAACGAGTGGACCTCGAGCTCTTCAAGTTTTTGCTCTGAATAGCAGTAAGCGCTTTCTGGTCGGTTTCCACAATGAAATGTGCGCCTAGAAGAAATCTTTGTAACTTCAGAATAGACCATACCATAGCCAATAACTCACGGTCTAAAACCGAGTAATTCTTTTCTGCAGCGTTTAATTTCCTAGAGATATACATCACCGGATGCAAAGTATCAGAATACTCCTGCATTAGTGCTGCCCCAATCCCTGTTGACGAGGCGTCACTTCGAAGAACAAAAGTCTTCTCAATAGTAGGTAACTTAAGAATAGGTGGAGATGAAAATAGGGCTTTAACCTGGTCCAATGAGGATTGACATTCTTTAGACCAGCGGATCAGATTAGGCGACCCTTTCTTCAATAAAGTAGAAAGCGGTGCCATAATGGAGGACAGATTCGGAATGAATCGTCCGTAGAATTGAATCAAACCTAATAGACTCCTTACTTGTTTCTTCGTCTTAGGGACCGAAATGTTAAGTATTTTTGAAACATTGTGGTCCTCTGTCTTTAAAAGACCATGACCAACCCGATGACCTAGGAAAGAAATCTCGCTAAATCCTATAAAGGCTTTAGAGGGTTTTGCAGTCAAGTTATACTCGCGAAGAGTAGACAGTAATTCGTATAAACCCAAATAATGATCTTCCCAAGAATCACTGAATAGACAGATATCATCTAGGTATGCTATGACATCTGTACGATATGCGAGAATTCGCCGCATCATGCGTACGAATGTAGCAGGGGCGTTCATAAGACCAAAAGGCATGAAATTCCATTGGAATAAACCCCTAGGTGTAGAAAAAGCTGTAAAAGGTTTGGCACGTTCAGTTAGCGGGACTTGCCAATAACCTTTAGACAAATCTAGTTTGGTAAAGAATCTAGAATTAGAAAGTTTATTGAGTAGCTCTTCTAATGAAGGCATAGGTTCAGCATCGAACTTCGTAACTTGGTTCAATTTGCGATAATCTACGCAAATGCGAATGTTATTATCCTTCTTTCGAACAATAACCATAGACGAAGAGTATGCTGAAGTGGATGGTTCAATGATTTCCAAACGTATCATTTCATCCAACTCTTTTTCGACTTGAGACTGGAAATGAATAGGTATTGGATATGGTCTGACTCTGATAGGATTGTGATCAGTTAGCACAATGTCATGTTCTATGACATGTGTGTGTCCCGGGATGTCTGTAAGAACATCCTGAAATGTTTGCAACATCGAAGAAACTTGTCGATGTTCCTCAGCGGAAAGATTTGGAGAAACGGTCACGTTTTTCCAAGATTCCGTAGAATAAAGTGGGACCATAGAAAGAGGAAGATTGACATCAGAAAAAGTAGTTTCCTCATCCTGTATAACTGACAGAGATGAGTACTGACCATGAGTTGCTTGTGAATTGTCCGTAGCCTGGAAAATAGGCTGCAAATAGTCAGGTCTTTCATAAAATTCTGTGAGCATATTTATGTGGAAAGTTTTATGCTTTCCATCAATATCGACAACATAGTCGACATCAGAAATTTTGGAGACTATTGCATATGGACCTTTCCATGCAATTAGAAGTCTGTTCTCCCTTGAAGGAAGTAGAACGAGAGCTTTGTCACCTGGACAAAGTTGTCGTAGACATCTATTCTTATTTGCAAACTGCCTTGCCTTTTCTTTAGCAAATTCTGAAGACGAAGTTGCTAGTTTGCATGCCTCGATGATCTTTTGCCTAAGAGCAATGACGTACTCATAAGAAGATTGAGTCTCATCGCTAATATTATCGGCAGTGATTAGATCGTGAAGTAAAGACATAGGGCCGCGCGGTTGCGCGCCAAAGACAAGTTCAAAAGGGGAAAACCCCGTATGTTCATTGGGGACCTCTCTATACGCAAAGAGAGCCGCGGGTAAGACCCTGTCCCAATCCTGAGGATGATCCTCAGTTATTTTACCAAGTAAAGTTTTCAGAGTCCTATTTAAACGTTCGACCAACCCATTAGACATTGGGTGATAGATACTGCTGAGAGACCTTTTAATGTGTAGCATAGACATTACCTGTGACATAGTGTCTGATATAAGTTGAGTGCCATGGTCTGACAATATTTCTCCGGGAAAACCCAAGCGAGAAAATATCAGCCAAAGAGCGTCTGCGATATCAGCAGTTGAGATGCTCTTGAGAGGTATTGCCTCTGGCCAACGTGTGCACATATCGACACATGTAAGGATAAATTGATGTCCTCTAGCCGACTTAATTCTAAAAGGACCGATAATATCTATTGCCATTTTTTGAAAAGGGCGAATAGGAATGTCAGCAGCCTGGATAGGCGCAGCATGTCGTGGTCCTTTAGATTTGACCTCCTGACATACTTTGCAAGAGCGACAGTACATTCGTATGTCCTTGCTCACAAATGGCCAAAAGAAAGCCGCAAGAACCCTCGACTTTGTACGGGAAAAACCCATATGTCCAGCACATTGCGAGTCATGAGCATGTTGCAATATTTGCAATCTCATGCTCTTAGGCACAAGAATTTGTGAATGAGTGGACGTAGTCGAGTCTTGTACCATACGTACAAGTACGCCGTTCTTCATAGAAATCCAAGATTTCCTATTAGTGTTCTGATTAGGATCACCTTTTTTTGCTAGAATGAAGAATTTTTGTAAAGAAGGATCTTCTTCTTGCAATTTGATAAATGAGTCACGTGTAATAGTCAAGTGACTATCTTGGTCATTTACTTCATCATTATTAGTTAATGAAGTTTGAGGTGGATCCAGAGCATGTGCTCTTGTGACCACCGCATTGGTAGCTTCAATGTTTTGCTCTTCCCAAACAGCAATCTGCTGTGGGGTACATTCCCTAACTCCGTGAATACGACCAATAATAAGGTCCGCAATAGGGTTTGGAAGTAGACACGCGTGGACCTCTCCCGTGAAGAAAGGAGTAGCAATGTGTATTATAGCAGTAGGATACTTTTCTAACGTGCCACCAAATGTGACACATTTGATGACTTTTCCTGTAGCACAGGATGGATCTACAAGAGATTGCCTAACGCCGACAGTAGTACATCCAGAATCAAACAACACTGAGACTGGATTACTATTTACTAGCCCCTTATGTAATATAAGAGAACCTCTCCCATCATGAGCAACATTAGCAGGAAGAGCGGGCAAAGGATGACCACAGCTTAGAGTACTAACGGTTTTCGGATCAAATAAAGTACTGCATTGGATACATTTATTTGCCCTACCAAAATCAAAAGATGAGCATCCGATAGCATTATGGTCTTTATCATTATTAACCTGTTTATCTGCTCCCTGAGATTCTTGTTGAACAGAGTTTGTCTGTTGATATCTTTTTCTCTTATGTTGCGATCTACCGCGACCATTATTGCCTCTGCAATTATCATTAAAGTCCCTACTGTAATTTTTATCCTGGTTTGAGTTCCAGTTTCCATAACTGTCATTACTATCTCTATGCTGTTGAGAACCTCTATTATCTTGGTATTGAGGTCTCTGCATAAAATATTTTCCTCTATACCGATTACCTTTGTGAAAATTTCTAAAGTTAACCGGAGTAGAATAACGTGTAGTATTAGGTTGTCTCCAGTTCTGGGAAGAAGAATCACCCTGGAATTGATCACTATGGTTCTGGGCATAATTACGATTACTCTTTTTATTGAAATTTTTCTGGCTACCCTGAAATTTACGCATAAAATTTGGGCCATAAGGTGCTGCCGAAGCAACTGGCAGACCTTCTTTCACCTTAGAGTTACTAATGGTTATGTGCGGATGCGCAGTAACATACTGGCTACAGTATTCTTCCATTTCTTTTATGTTTTTAGGCTTACGCTCATGAAGAAAAGATAGAAAAGCTTCATTAACAGAAGACATAACCTTATCTCTAAGTAGTAAATCCATAAGAGCTTCAAATGTATTTTCTGTCTTAGACAACTCAACCCATCGTAAAAAAGTAAGACGGATGCCTGAGATGAATTCAGAGAATTCAACTCCAGTTTCTGGTAACATGGTTTTAAATTTAAGACGATATCCGTCCTCGTTAAGTTGGTACTTCTTTAACAATGCCGCCCTGACAACCTCATAGTTGTTTTTGTCAGGCACATCTACCATACTCAACAAAGTCAAAGCATCACCTCTAAGTATCTTGGACAGATGATACACATATAATGTTTTATCTATATTATGCACATTACATGCACTTTCAAATCTATCTAGATAAAATGTTATATCATCGATTGAGGGATTAAATGCTGGTAGATTAAGCTTGAAATCCTTAGCATTAGTCTTATTTGACACCTTATTTGCATCATTAGCATTACCAGTGTTCAATAACTTTAACTTCTCTAACTCTAAAGCTAAGACTTTTTCATCATGTTCCATTTTTGCTTTTCTCTCATCAGCCTCTCTTTGTAACCTTCTTTCTTCAGCCTCAGCCTGTAACTTTCTTTCTTCAGCCTGGGCCTGTAACTTTTTTCCTTCAGCCTCTATTTCAAGTCTCTTATTTTCAGCTTCTTTTTCAAGTCTCTTATTTTCAGCTTCAGCCTGGGCCTGTAACTTTTTTTCTTCAGCTTCTTTTTCAAGTCTCTTATTTTCAGCTTCTCTTTTTTGTTTTTCCATTTCCATTTGAAATCTTTTTTCCTCCACCTGCATCTGCAGTTTCTTTTGTTCTATTTCAGCCTCTATTCTCTTTTGTTCAGTTTGTTCTTTCATTTTCTTTTCTTCCGACTTCAATGCCTTGGCATATTGAACAGTCGCAAATTCTTCTAATTTATCACCTGTCTTCCCAAGGGCTTTACCCTGCTCAATAAAGTACTCAAATGTAGACATGATGTCCAAAATGTGAGTACAGAACCTGAAATAATTAATTATCTTATTTCAATGTTAAATAGCAACAAGACTTAATAAAGTGCTTGTATAATCTCTATGTTGAACCCAATCTCTGTGGGAAACAGGAGTTGACACCAACTTGTATTATCAAATGTATAATAATATCACAAGTCACCTCTTAATTAACAGTGCACTACCCAAATCAGTGCATAATCATCAGTTATTTATCATAACTGCACTACAATAGTGCATAAGCAAAAAACACCAGTTTGTTATGATAAGTGCACTATAGACCAATAGTGCATGAGCATATATCAACAATAGTGAAAGCTAACTATGCAAGAACTATGTAAACAATAACAAGACAATGTAAACAATAACAAAGGTCATCAACAATGTAAACAATAACAAAGATCAAAGTCAATGTAAACAACAACAAAGATCAGAGTCAATGTAAACAATAACAAAGATCAGAGTCAATGTAAACAATAACAAAGATCAGAGTCAATGTAAACAATCAACAAAGATCAAACAATACGAAAACATTCGCATAAGTCAAATACACAAACAGCAAAACTAAAAAGAAATATGCGAAGATATGACTAACAAATGACGCTACAGTGTATACACAAAAATATACGTAAAGAACTGAATAATAGCAAAGGGGAGACCTACAAATACAAACAATCGAAATCGAAACTAAAAACACAAAGAAAGAGAGAAAAGAAAAAAGAAAAAAAAATATATATATACAAGAAACAAAAATAAAGCACAACTCGTCACAACTAAACAGATATAGCAACGATTGTCGCTAGCAAATTTCACTGTAGGAAATTCGCACAGTCCCTAACGAAAACGCTAACAGTAGAACCTCTGTGACGTGGTATCTTCTACTGCAAGACTCCGCCCAACCGAGAAAACCCGCTGAAATATAAACATATAAATATACAAATAACAAATAACATATAACATATAAACATGTATCATGAAAACAATAGGAGAAAGTGTGAAAGTACAGAAGGCTCAGTTAGAACATAAGGGCACAGTTCACAAACAAAACAGGCCACTTAACTTCTATAAATCCAGCGTCAGCACGGTGCAGAACAGGATGTAATCAGCATTCTGAGGATAATGATCCAACGTTGATTAACTTCTGCTCCCATAAACAGCCATGACGAAGGAAATGAGCTTCTAATACTGCAACAGTTGTTACGGCACTTGACCTTCTGAATCTTCTAAATTGATTTAACCGGCACTTGACCTTCTGAACTCGCAACAGTACCCCTGAGACCGGAACAGTTGTTACGGCACTTGTCCTTCTTTTCACCAGATCAGGAAATCCATTCGCTCGGTACTTGTCCTTCTAATTTTACATAAACTTCAATATTGCCGAGCAGCGCCGGGTAGTTTCAAAATCAGCAACTGTCAGAAAATCCGGATACTTTCAATAAAATTTCTTGTAAGGTGGTAGTTGATGCTGTAGTTGTATCTAGTATGATGATGATGTCTGGGTTTGCTGACCCCCTTGATAGCTGGAATCAGAGTGAACCAACCTATGGCCACCAAAAATGATATGGTGCGCCAAAATATCAGATGATAGAACCAGCTCTGGCCACCAAAAATGATAAGGGTGGATTTGTGCTGAAGTGGTAACTTGCCACCCTTATCGACACCTGGTGTTAAAGTGTAAGATGTAGGTGTCTTCTCTGATTTAGGATGTTGCTGTGTATGTGGTAGTGGAACAGTTCACAGGGTTATCACACAGGCAACATGACGTGTAGAGTCATAGAAAGGGTAACTTCGTTGTATAAGTTTCTTTCATTTATTGCACGCCACAAAACAGTCATGATACTTATGACATCAACATGGTTAACGAGTTCAGCAAGATGATATGGCACATTGAAAACAATTTCTGTAGTCAGCAATGATAGCTGTTGTATATATGCGTCATAAGACATCACAGTTCAATAGATTCAGAAATTCATCAATCATCGAGTGCTAGTTCGTGAAGCTGTATAAATAATAATAATTTCTATAACTTCTGCAACAGTGTCAGCTACAGATCTTCAATGTTCATAAACAATAATAAATGCTCCCATTCTGATGCTAGCAGATCAGTTGTATACAATAAGTCCGTTCACTGTCTGCACGTGAATAGCATACATGGGCTACAGGTCAGCTCGACCTTTATAATGTTCCTAAGTCTAACCATCTGACTTGGACGTGATCTCTGATATAACGAATCCTGGAACACAGACAACAGTCTTGTTGGTCTAGAGCGACCCATATATATTTAACTAGTTCAGGTATACAGATACTGGTGACTTAATCCTAGTCAAAGTACCTCTCCATTTTGCATCACACAGGCGAGCAAATAGGCGACAAAATGACGAACCTCTAGACGATAGCATAAAGTTCGATACAAGAGGAATTACCTTATTTCGGAAAATCAACCATGAACATATGCCTCCAGGCAGGCTGCATAATACTGGGAAATAGTCTAGTTAGCTAACTAACTCACTAAGACACTGTATTTCCCTCAGAGAATCACAAGACGCAGTTGCGTCTGCTCGCTTCTTAAACCATTTCTAAACTGCCCAACTGGGCGGAACACACAGAACGAACTCCCGGTTTTTGACATGCGCAGAACGACAATCTCTGAGTTGCCGTTCACAATAAGACGATTCGAAGAACATTCGAGATAAAAGTCTTACACAGTCGCGCCTTTTATGGTCATGAAAAGAAGCGTTAAGAAAGGTTTCAGACATCTACCATAGTTGACTGATACTACCAAATAAGGAGATGTGGTCACGCTTCGTTCAAGAAATTATAGACCGAACGTGTCTCTATACAAGAGAAGGCAACTCCTAAAAATTGTAGTTTCGACAACTCGGATTATGTCCCTTTGACCATAGAAAACATAATACACACTTCAGTCAAAAAAATGATCATACATATGAAAAATGTTTATACAAACGAAAAATAATAATGATCCGTGCGTAACAGTAAGGTTGTTGCAGCAATTGCTGCAGGCTGGCTTCTTCTGTCAACACTTGCTAAGATCTGACCATGTTTTACATTGCTTCAATTTATCCCTTGTTTTCTTAGTCAATTATGGTATCGTGCTATTGGTAGTAAGTTACGCGAAGGTGGGATGAATACTTGTCAACATCATAATATTTCAATTCCCAACGTTCATAGACTTGATAAGTCGTTCCTTTAGTCCACACAATTTAATACATCGATTCCATACATAAACAGTTCACACATGGTTATCATGAAGAAAATACATATTAAGTTCAGTTCATACTTCGTATATAAGTTATCTGCAAATCAGTCCTTGTCAAATAGCATGAATTATTATAGGCAGAACGACATAACTATATGTACGCGTGGTTGGTGATCCCAACGACCGACAGTGAGATTATGCGTCTGGCAAAATATAATCAATAAGGACTGTTAATTCCTTCCAACTTAGGTTTAGTCAATTACTAACCTGAAACGTTCATCTCTTTCATAGAAACAGTGGACTGACCCATGTCCATACTTAAATACAATATAACTGTGTGGCAGTCCATGCCCGACACTATAAGAATACAAGGACACGTCTTCTCAGTTCGACGGTCATACAAGAAAGGGTCCCGTCTCTTGGTCACGGTGCGTGACCTACCAACGCTCACACGTCATAATTCGATCGTGTGTATAGCGTTCAATAGCCTAATAATACTTTACATTATATTAAATGCTGCAATCCCCAAAACTGCACGCTCTAGCAGACGGCGTCTATAAAATACCATAACAATTCCCTGTCCACCGGGGGGAAAAAAAATCGATAGATTTTTTTTTCATAACCTATCTGAATGAATAATCACAAAAATTTAACAAAAATGCGACATATGGCCTACGATGTTCTGTCTAGAACAGTGTCGTGGTCATGTCGACGAACTAACAGTCATATAATCTACTAATGGTCATGTTATACAGAATTGTTATACACAAATGTTATATTAACTAAAAGAAAATGTGTAATGTTGATATATATATTACTCAATTAATTTAAAGTCTATCGAAATGAAATGTCACGTCAAGACTAATCTAACTAATTAAAATTAAACTAATTAATTATACTAAGTGTGTATTAAGAATTAAGTTATTAAAAATCTAACGCAAGAAAATGAAAGACGATGTTATGAGAAAAGACAAGAGAGAGAAAAAACCAAAAGATCAATAAAGTAGATAAAGAAAATAATGTATAAATTTAACTTAGTTATGTGTGTTTGATATTAATTATCTGTGTTAAGTGGGTAATACCTATCTAACTTAACTAACTAAATAATAAACTAGTATCTAATGTGTCAACATAATTATTAAATATGCAATATGATTATGTAATTCTAAGAATATTATATCTAAGAACATTACTTAGAATTGTGTGAGATTCTTTTCTTTCTTTCATTTTTTTTTTCATATTTCATTTTTTTTATCTTTTTCTCACATTTCATTTTAATTTCCATTACTTTAACTACTAAGTTAAAATTAATTAACATTGGACATGACGATCCATCCGTAGTATTGATCCTTGTGAATTCCCATTAGAAAAATTGTTCTGATTCAGAATAAATATAGATATTCTTAACGTCCAAGAATTCCTATCACAAACTGCAATTAGTTCGAAATGTCATCAAGTATTATTTCTGACATTGTCTCAACTAGTTTCATCCGGAACGGACACTAACCAAAGTCCCGGCGTAAATACGAATACATTGTCTCTTGATTTAGTTCATTTCGTATAACGTATGTATATAGTAAGCAGATACTTGGTTTGTAGTCAATGGTTCATTTCTATGTCGAAAATGCAACGATAGTACTAAGTCTCTTGGGTAAGTTTCTGTGAATAGTATTATTTTTTTATGAACTGACATCAGGAGGGTTTCTAGAGAGAGTATCTGCCAAGATGTTCTCTGATCCTGTAATATATTCGATGGAGAAATCAAAAGGCTGAAGGAGAATGGCATATCTTGTCAGCTTCGGGCTCCCATGATTAGCACGACGTAGTGATGCCACGGCCTTCTGATCCGTCTGGACCACAAAGGGTGCTCCTAATAAAAATTTCTCGAGCTTTGTGATCGCCCAGATGACCGATAATAACTCCCTGTCGACGGTGGAGTACTTGACTTCTGGTGGCTTAAGTTTCCGTGAGACGTAGAGTGTGGGATGGAGGACGTCGTCATGATATTGGAGCAAACATGCGCCAATTCCGTAATTACTCGCATCTGTATGGAGTATAAACTTTTTGGAAGCATCAGGTAGTCTCAAAATTGGTGGGTGTGAAAAGATATCGATTATTTTACGGAATATTTTATCACATTCACCAGTCCATGTCACCTTCACTGGCATGTCTTTTTTCAACAGTGATGACAAAACAGCCATGATAGATGACAGGTTAGGTACGAATCTGCTGTAATATTGGACTAGTCCTAACAAGCTTCTAACTTGTTTCTTCGTTTGAGGAACAGAGACGTTTAAAATTTTAGAAACCGTACTAGGAAGAGTTTGGATATATCCCGCTCCAATGATATGTCCCAAAAAAGTTATTTCATGAAACGCTACTTGTAATTTGTAGGTTTAGCAGTTAAATTATTCTTTCTTAATGTTTCCAAAACATATTTAAGTCCCGAAAAATGTTCCTCAAATGACGAACTAAATAAGCAAATGTCGTCAATGTATGTGATGATGTCTGATCTACCTGACAAAATTTGTCGCATCATGCGAATAAAGGTAGCTGGAGCGTTAACAAGCCCAAAAGGCATCACATTCCACTAGTATAGACCTTGCGGAGTGGAAAACACTGTGTAGTATTTAGCTTTTTCGGTTAGTGGTTTCTGCCAATAACCTTTAGTTAAGTCTATCTTAGTGAATATAGTTGCGGTAGATAGACGTGGCAGTAAGTCGTCGAGAAGTGGATGTGGTTCGCTATCAACTACAGTTTGTGCATTTAATTTTCTATAGTCGACGTATAGTCTAATGTTATTGTCCTTCTTTCGGACAATAACTAATGGAGAATTACTAGTCTCAATAATCCCTATAAGGTGATGTTAAGGATACTTTTGAACAGAATAAAACAGAAATCAGAAGAAATCTTGTCAGAGGAACAGGCTGGCTTTAGACCAAAAAGAAGTACCTCGGAACAAATCTTCAATATTAGATTACTGATCGAAAAACATCTCCAGCATCAACATGATTTATACCATAACTTCATCGATTTCACAAAAGCCTTCGATCGAGTCTGGCATGAAGGTTTATGGCAAATAATGAGAAAATTTAATTTTGATACCAACATCATAGATATCATTGAAGCACTATACAAGGACGCAAGCAGTGCTGTTTTTGCAAGCAATGACATTGGAGAATTTTTCAAAACAACTGTAGGAGTTCGCCAGGGATGTATCCTGTCACCAGTGCTCTTTAACATTTATCTAGAACATATTATGCAGGAGGCTCTCTACGATTATAAATCAACCATATCGATTGGAGGCCGACCTCTGTGTAATCTACGTTTTGCTGATGATATTGATCTGATAGCTGGAACAGAATCAGAACTTCAAGACCTTACCTCTAGACTGGAGAAAGTAACAAGAACATATGGGATGGAAATTAATATAGAAAAAAGCAAGATATTGGTGAATAGCCATAAGAAACATGTTCCGACCAACATTACGTTAAATGGGCAAACGTTAGAAGAAGTTAACACCTTTAAATATCTCGGGTCCACTATATGTAGTGATGGAAGATCAAATAAAGAAATCAAGACAAGACTTGAGATGGCCTCAGCTGCCATGACAAGGTTGAATGTGATCTGGAAAAGTAACATCAGTTTTCCTGTGAAGATCAAATTATACAAATCACTTGTATTATCTATTCTCTTGTATGGGTGTGAGGGCTGGACACTCACTGCAGATACGGAGCGAAGGATTCAGGCTTTCGAGCATAAATGTTATAGAAGAATTTTGCGCATTTGCTATAAAGAGCACAAAACAAATGTCTATGTTAGAGAGAAGATAAACACCTATGCAGGCCATCAAGAACCACTTTTGTCAATAGTGAAACGTCAAAAGCTTGCCTGGTTTGGGCATGTAACTCGTCATGACTCCCTTTCGAAAACGATCCTCCAGGGAACAGTCGAAGGTAAACGGAGAAGAGGAAGGCAAAGAAAATCCTGGGCTGATAACATCAAAGAATGGGCAGGACACGGTTTCTCCACACTTGTACGCATTGCTGAGAATAGAGAGCAGTGGAGGACCCTGTCTGCTGATGCTTCCACCATGGCACCCCTACGACCCATGACGGGTTATGGGTTGAGATGATGAATAATCCCTAAAGATAACATCAGTTCAAGTTCCTTAGTAGTTTTAGTAAGAAAGTGTAGAGGAACAGAATAGGGATGTACCCGAATTGGAGTATCATCGTTAAGAGTGATGTCATGACTAATGACCGATGTGCGACCTGGAACGTCGGTCAACACATCTGGATAAGATTGTAAAAGTTCAGCAATCTGTTGATGCTGTTGCGGTGTAACCGACGAAGAGATAGTTACGTCCCGCCAAGATTCAGTAGGTTGGACTACAGGTACAGGTAAGGCCAACTGTACCTCAGGAAAAGAAGATTCTTCTTCCTGCATAACAGACAGATTAGAATAGTGACATGTAGGTACGAAAGTGTCATCTAGTTCATGAAAAATAGCTTGTAGATGTTCAGGACGAGTATGAAACTGTTTGAGCATATTTATGTGAAATATTTTGTGATGTCCCTTAATGTCCAGGACATAATCAACATCAGAAATCTTATCAATTACCTGGAATAGACCATTCCATGAGATTAGTAGTTTATTATCATTATGTGGCAATAACACATAAGCTTGATCTCCTGGAAATAATTGACGTAATCGTCTAGTACTGTTTTGGAAAGTTCTAGCTTTCGCTTTAGCAGCCTCAGATGAAGCTGTTGCCGTTTGGCAAGCATCAATAATGTTATTCCAGAGATTAATTACGTACTCATAGGATGACTGGGTATCCTGAGTCATCTCCGAGTCAATCAATAAGTCTTTTATTAGTCCCATAGGACCTCTTGGTGGAGCGCCAAAGACTAATTGAAATGGAGAGAAGCCAGTTTGTTCATGTGGCACCTCTCGATAGGCGAACAACACGGCTGGGAGTACTCTGTCCCAGTCCTGTGGATGGTTAACTGTAACTTTATGTAACATTTGTTTGAGTGTGCGGTTAAGTCTTTCTAGTGCACCATTACTCATTGGGTGATAAATGCTACTGAGATTTCTATCTATATTCCAGGTCTTCATTACTTCTGCCATAGTCTCAGATATAATTTGAGATCCATGATCTGATAACAGCTTTCTAGGAAAACCTACTCTAAAAAAGATCAGGTGTAGTGCATCAGCTACATCTGTGGTAGTGGTGGTCTTCAATGGAATGGCTTCTGGCCATTGTGTGCATAAATCAATGCACACGAGAACAAATCTATGTCCTCTGGCTGATGGTAAAAGTGGACCAATAATATCAATGGCCATCTTGTCAAAGGGTCTCACAGATATGTCACAAGCCTGAATAGGCGCCGTGTGAAAGGCTCCCCGTGCTTTCACTTCCTGGCATATAGTACAGGAGTGTACGTACTGTGAAATATCTCGTGACACTCCTGGCCAAAAAAATGAAGATAATACTCGAGAACGTGTCCGAGTTTATCCCATGTGACCTGCGCACTTAGAATCATGTGCGTGTTGAAGTATGTACCGTCTAAAAACAAAAGGTACCATGACCTGTTGTCTTACTTGAGTTTTATCCATAAAACATCTTAATAATATATCATTCTTAATAATAAACCAATGATTATTATTATTGTTCAAAGTAAGATTGTCAACTTTGTTGACCAGAGCAAAAAATTTTTTCAATGATCTGTCTTCCTTCTGTTTTGCAGCAAAGGACGCTCGGTCAATCGAAGACTGAACATCAATATTGTCATTTTTGTCTGTTTCCTTTTTATCAGTGTCCATAGTCTCTAATAGTTTCGTCTGTGCTCTGGTTGTCATTGCATTTCCAATGCATAGATTATTTCTCTCCCATTCAATAATCTCTTCTGGTGTGCAATCCTTACTGCCATGTATGCGTCCCACCATAAGGTCTGCAATTGGGTTCCTTAACATGCAAACTTTAACGTTGCCTGTGAAAAAAGGTGTATTAACATGTATAAGGGCAGTTGGATAAAATTCTATTGTCCCTCAGAAAGTCATGCATCTGACATGCTCTCCAGTTGCACAATTGGGATGAACAAGTGACTGACGGACTCCGATCGTTGTAGATCCAGAATCTCTTAACACTGAGACGATGGATCCATTAACAATTCCCCTGTTGAAAATCAGTGAGCCTGTTCCGTCATTGATTGCCAGACCGACTTCTGGAAGAATGTGTCCGCAGTTCAGAACCGTCTCTTTTGCCTTCTGAAATAGAAGATTACATTCTGGGCAACTATTTGCCATGTTATAATTTATAGCAAAACATGCAGCAGAAGACTGTATTGCATTATCGTTAGGTGGGACCTGAACCCTAGGGGTTGTATCATTTGTAACTGCTGCCCCAGTATTATGGTTATAATGTGACGATCTACGAGAATGAGATCGATTACGAGAATAATCGTTAGAATTATCTCGTTGTCCCCTGTAGTAACTGTTATCTCGATGTCTCGAGCCACGATTATTACCATTCCAATTGCTGTTATTATTGTGGTTATTTGATCTATTATAATTAGTATTGTGTTGACTGTTGTTGTAGCTTGAATGAGGTGAATAATTCCTATTCCTTGATCTACCTCTGTTCAAATCATTTTTATTGTTGAAATTATTATTATTATGTCCTTTGTGAAAATTAACATTGTAATTTCCCTTGAACCTACTTCTGTCTACACTGTGAGTTCTTGGTTTGTTATTGCTATAGTATGCCATATTGGAAGCCACAGGTAGAGGTTCCCTTATCAAAGAGTTAGAAATGTTCGCATTCAGATGCGCATTGCAATAGTTCAATGAAATTTTTTCTAACTCGTCAATGGTAACTTGCTTTCGTTCTTGCATATATGTGAAGAACGGTGGGCTGACAGAGGATAATACCTTATCCCGTAGCAACAAATCAACTAATTTGTCATATGATTTGTTGACATCTGCCAGTTCAAGCCATCTATTAAATGTATTGCGAATGTTCGCAATAAACCCCGCAAAGTCTTTAGGAGATTCAGGTAGGATATTTTTAAATTTTAACCTACAATTTTCTTCGTCCAAATGAAACCTCCGTAAAAGTAAGGTTTTAATAGCATCGTAATTATTAGCTATTGTTGGGTCAGCATTCATAGATGCCGTCAATGGTTCCCCATCTAAAAATTAATTTAACTTAAGTACCCATGTTTCCTTAGGCAAGTGATTTGTTTTGCATGACTGTTCAAATCTTGATAAAAATGATGATAAATCGTCAAAATTTAATTTAAAATGGGGTAATTTAAAGTTGTAAAAATGTTTGTTTTGGTTGGATGACGATCCATTTTGTGCATTATCATTCTGGTTTGTAGCAGCACCTTGTGCCTGTAATCTAGCTGTTTCATTCTGAAGACGTGCCAATTCCAATTCCTGTTGCCTTGCAATTTCTTCTGGTCTCATTTTATTTTCTTCTTCTTGTCGACGTTCCTCCCTTTCCTGTCTAGTAATTTCTCTTTGTCTATTTTCTGTTTCTATTTCTTTCATTTCACGGTCTGCCTCTTCTTTTTTTAATGTAGCTTTCCTTCTCTCTTCTTTTTCTTCCGGTTCCGCTAATTCTGCTTTATATTTAGCAAGTTCCGCTTCTGCAAACTGACGAAGTTCCTGTGCTTTGTAACCATAATCTTTTCCAATTTTAACAAAATGGTCTAACGTATGCATCTTGACGTTAATATTGTAAGAAATTACAGATCTATAATAGTCAACAATAGAATCTAAGTAATTATTGTACTTATTCAACGTATGAATAGTCACTCTAAATAATCATAATATTATTGAACTTTTATTTGTAAGTTCCACCAATAACTATAATATTTTATAAAAATATTATATGTATCCACTAATATATATCATAAATTGTTATGATATTTATTTATTTAAGATGCTGAAATGATATCATGCACTTAATATTAGTATTTAGTAATTATGGGTATTGTCCCAATATAATTAAGTTATTCAGTCAATGATATGTGCTAAGTCAGAATATAGTACTGGGAAAATGTACCAATGAACATATATGTCTGTCATATTCAAGGCAGACCATAAATTTATAATTAATTATCAATATCTATTATATTATTATGCCCTAGTCATCATATCCAAAGTGCATTGCTAGCGTGTTTTAAGCACTACTGCAAATTGATGCAAAGTCCTCGAGTCATCACCAAATTTTCTTAAAATTTAATTAAATTCAATTACAAGATTATTATTAAACAAATGATAATATTAGTATTATATGAATAATGTATGAAATGAAGACAAACAAAACAATTCATCAACCAAGGATTACAACACAGCAGGACAATACCAATGTGACTTTTTCACGAATAAAAATGAATTTATAAACTAAGCAGAACAAGCGGAAGTACCATACGAAGGAAGGAAGGTCAAGGATTGACCTAAGGCGAGATTGAACTCAATCTAGGACAGAACACATGAAAAAAAATGAATGCAAAAAGTAATGACGTCACAGGACTCATAGACAAACTTTAAAATATACATATTCATAAATAAAAGATAGATCAGGAATGACGAGATAGGTTACAAACATGATACAAAACTGAATAAAATAAAACTGAATATGATCCAATACACCATTAATTTACAACACTGCACAGCTAACAGATAAGGTCAATTAATAACAGGTACGAACGAACAAATCATCGGAAAGCCATCGATGGGTTCTTCACTAAATGCAATTAATTAACAGCACTAAGAAACAATTAAAATCAATTCGGGCATCCAGGGAGCCATAGAATTGGTTTTAATCCGCCACCCTACCAACCCACGAATTAGTAACAACACATACGGTGGCACATGAATAATACATATATATATGAAAATATTTAGACATGCCTATGAAGCGGAAGCGACATGGACTCAGCACTGTGTTATCTCAATGACAACAGTCACAAAATTAGACTTATCTTTTAACACGTCGTCCGATGCGATCTTCACCAACGGACTAGACCAGGGTCTAGAACTGCTTGCTCCTCGTTGGCAGAAAACGACTTTTCCATCTTTTGGTCTATTGAGATCTTGTATTCTTCATCAAAACTGGAATGCGCTGACTTTTTCCTTTGAGCGTTAGCATGTACGCACGATGTTGTGACGTCAGATTGAACCTTCGTAGTTACGCGTGTCACGTCATATTTATGAAATCACGTGATTTTCTTACAATCGTAAACAGTCCGTGAAAATTTGCGAAAAATGTTTTTTTTCTTTTTTTCTTTCGATCCCCAAGCAATGGCCCACCAGTTGTTGAGGCGTAAGGTTGTTGCAGCAATTGCTGCAGGCTGGCTTCTTCTGTCAACACTTGCTAAGATCTGACCATGTTTTATATTGCTTCAATTTATCCCTTGTTTTCTTAGTCAGTTATGGTATCGTGCTATTGGTAGTAAGTTACGCGAAGGTGGGATGAACACTTGTCAACATCATAATATTTCAATTCCCAACGTTCATAGGCTTGATAAGTCGTTCCTTTAGTCCACACAATTTAATACATCGATTCCATACATAAACAGTTCACACATGGTCATCATGAAGAAAATACATATTAAGTTCAGTTCGTACTTCGTATATAAGTTATCTGCAAATCAGTCCTTGTCAAATAGCATGAATTATTATAGGCAGAACGCCATAACTATATGTACGCGTGGTTGGTGATCCCAACGACCGACAGTGAGATTATGCGTCTGGCAAAATATAATCAATAAGGACTGTTAATTCCTTCCAACTTAGGTTTAGTCAATTACTAACCTGAAACGTTCATCTCTTTCATAGAAACAGTGGACTGACCCATGTCCATACTTAAATACAATATAACTGTGTGGCACTCCATGCCCGACACTATAAGAATACAAGGACATGTCTTCTCAGTTCGACGGTCATACAAGAAAGGGTCCCGTCTCTTGGTCACGGTGCGTGATCTACCAACGCTCACACGTCATAATTCGATCGTGTGTATAGCGTTCAATAGCCTAATAATACTTTACATTATATTAAATGCTGCAATCCCCAAAACTGCACGCTCTAGCAGACGGCGTCTATAAAATACCGTAACACCGATAAGATAGGATTTAACGCATCATGCGTACGAATGTAGCTGGTGCGTTCATAAGGCCGAAAGGCATGACATTCCATTGAAAAAGGCCTCTAGGTGTAGAAAAAGCAGTAAAAGGTTTGGCGCGTTCAGATAAAGGAACTTGCCAATATCCTTTAGACAAATCAAGTTTAGTGAAAAAATGAGATTTAGAAAGCCTAGTGAGTAGCTCTTCTAGTAAAGGCATAGGTTCAGCATCAAACTTCGTAACTTGATTCAATTTGCGATAGTCAACGCAAAGACGTATGTTATTGTCTTTTTTTCGAACAATAACCATCGGCGAAGAATATGCAGAAGTGGATGGTTCAATTATTTTTAAATCTATCATCTCATCCAACTCCTTCTCAACTTGTGCTTGAAAATGTATAGGGATAGAATAAGGTCTGACCCTAATTGGATTATGGTCAGTTAGAATAATGTCATGTTCAATGACATGAGTTTGTCCAGGGATGTCAGTAAGGACATCCTGAAATGTTTGTAACATAGCCGAAACTTGTCGCTGTTCTCCTAGAGATAAATCAGGAGAGACAGTAACATTTTTCCATGATTCACTAGAATGAAGTGGAATCATCGGAAGAGGAAGATTTACATCTGAAAAACTTGTTTCCTCATCCTGTATTACGGACAGTGATGAGTAATGACCATGTTGGACTGGTGAATCGTCCGTTGCCTGGAAAATAGGCTGTAAATAATCCGGACGTTCATGGAATTCCATAAGCATATTGATGTGGAAGGTTTTATGCTTTCCATCAATATCGACAATTAGTCAACATCGGAAATTTTCGAGATTATATCGTACAGACCTTTCCAAGAAATAAGAAGTCTGTTTTCCCTACAAGGTAGCAAAACAAATGCTTTGTCACCAGGACAAAGTTGTCGTAAGGTTCTTTTCTTATTGGCAAATTGTCTTGCCTTAAGTTTAGCAAATTCAGAAGAAGAAGTTGCCAATTTGCATGCTTCGATAATCTTTTGTCTCAGCGCGATGACATATTCGTAAGAAGATTTTGTGTCATCGGTAATATTATCAGCGGTTATGAGATCATGAAGCAAAGACATAGGGCCGCGCGGTCGCGCGCCAAAGACAAGTTCAAAGGGAGAAAATCCTGTATGTTCATTGGGGACCTCTCTGTAAGCGAAGAGGGCCGCGGGTAAAACCCTGTCCCAATCTTGAGGATGATCCTCAGTTATCTTCCCTAGTAAGTTTTTGAGTGTTCTGTTTAGCCGTTCGACCATCCCATTGGACATAGGATGATAGATACTACTCAAAGATCTCTCTATCTGAAGAGTAGACATTACTTGAGACATGGTATCCGATATTATTTGGGTGCCATGGTCTGATAATATCTCTCAGAGGAATCCCAGACGAGAAAATATAAGCCAAAGAGCATCTGCAATGTCAGCAGTAGTAATGCTCTTCAGAGGAATAGCCTCTGGCCAACGTGTGCACATATCAACACACGTCAAGATAAACTGATGTCCTCTAGCAGATTTGATCTTAAATGGACCAATGATGTCTATCGCCATTTTCTGAAATGTTCGAATAGGAATGTCTGCAGCCTGAATAGGTGCAGCATGGCGTGGACCTTTGGATTTCACTTCTTGACATACTTTACAAGATCGACAATTAATCCATATGTCCTTGTTCACAAATGGCCAAAAGAAAGCCGCAAGAACTCTTGACTTAGTACGGGAAAAACCCATATGTCCAGCACACTGAGAGTCGTGAGCGTGCTGCAAAATTTTAACTCTTTTATTCTTGGGCACAAGAATCTGAGAATGACTTGACTTAGTGAAGTCTCGCACCATACGTACAAGTACGCCATTCTTCATTGTAATCCAAGATTTATGCTTTGTATCTTTATTCGGATCACCTTTTGTTGCAAGAGTGAAGAATTTCTTTAGAGTCGGATCATCTTCTTGCTGTTTTATAAACGAGTCACGAGAAATTACCAAGGGATCATCTTGGTTATGCACTTCATTATCTTCAGTAGATGAAGTTTGAGGCATATTAAGAGCTTGAGCTCTAGTGACTACAGCATTAGCAATTTGCATATTTTGTTTTTCCCAAACGGAAATTTGTTGTGGAGTGCATTCTTTGACTCCGTGAATATGACCGATGATAAGATCAGCGATCGGATTCGGCAGAAGACATGCGTGTACATCTCCTGTAAAGAAAGGAGTAGCAATCCTAATGATAGCAGTAGAGTATTTCTCTAAGGTGCCGCCAAATGTTACACATTTGACTACTTTTCCTGTGGCACGAGAAGGATCTACAAGTGACTGCCTAACACCAATTGTGGTGCATCCAGAATCAAAAAGAACTGAGACTGGATTGTCATTTACTAAACCTTTATGTAAGACAAGAGAACCTCTTCCATTCATGCGTGACTGACGCAGGAAGAGCGGGAAGAGGATGGCCACTACTTAACGTGGACACCGTAGTTGGTTCAAATAATGTTTTGCATTGGGGGCACTGAGATGCTCTCCCAAAATCAAAAGCAGAACATGCCATATTATTAGCATCATTATTATCTTTAGTCTGTTTATAGGCTTCATGGGACTCTTGCTGTGCAGAGTTTGCCTGATAATGTGATTTATGTTTTTTGTATTGTGATCTACCTCGATTATTATTGCCTCTGTAATCATTATTGTTTCCTCTATTGTAACCCCTATTTGGGTTTGAGTCATAGTTCTCATGGTTACCATTATCATATTCATTATAATGAGTATCTCTATAACTATGGTCTTGTTGTCTCCATGATGGATGACTTGGATAGTTCCTATAATGACTTCCTCTGCGGAAATTCCTATAATTATGACCACCCCTGAATCGAGGGCTGTCGGCTCGTCTCCAGTACTTCGCAGAAGAACCCTGAAATGATTGGTTACCTTGGTTTTGATAACTATTATGGTTACCCTTTTTATCAAACCTGTTTTGTGGTCCCTGAAATTTGTGTGAATAATTAGGGTTGTATGGTGTTGCCGAAGCAACTGGCATGCCTTCCTTAACCTTAGCATTGCTAAAAGCTACGTCCAGATGTGCCGTGACGTATTGGGTACAATATTGCCCCATTTCTTTTAGTGTCTTGGGTTTACGCTCATGTAGGAATTCAAGGAATGGTTTATTTACACTTGACATAATCTTGTCCCTAAGCAACAAGTCCATAAAGGCTTCATATGTCTTTTCTGTTTTGGACAACTCAATCCAACGATTAAATGTAAGACGTGTCCTTGCAATGAATTCTGAGAATTCTACCCCTGATTCAGGTACCATTTTCTTAAACAAAAGACGGTAACCTTCCTCTGTTAATTGATATTTTTTCAATAAGGCTGCTCTGATAACATCATAATTATCCTGGTCAGCCTCTTCTACCAAGCTTAAACTAGTCAGAGTGTCACCTTTCAGTATCTCTGATAACTGATTAGCATATTGTGATCTATCCACATTATGATTTTGACAAGAACGTTCAAATCTATCTAGCCACACCGTTATGTCATCACTGGATGGATTAAATGCTAGTAGCTTGATCTTATAAATAAAAGGTTTACCACTACCACCAGATGACTGATTAACATTACCCATGTTTGTCAACTTTAATTTTCTAACTCAAATGCTAACAGTTTTTCCTCATGTTCCCTTTTTGCCTTTCTCTCCTCGGCTTCAGCTTCTCTTTGTAATCTCTTTTGTTCAGCCTCAGCTTCTCTTTGTAATCTCTTTTGTTCAGCCTCAGCTTCTCTGTCTAATCTTTTTTGTTCAGCTTCTCTGTCTAATCTCTTTTGTTCAGCTTCAGCTTCTCTTTCTAATCTTTTTTCTTCAGCTTTTTGTTTTTTCTCTTCCTCCTTCTGTGCTTTGGCATAATGAGACAGTGTAAACTCTTTTAACTCCTCAGGAGTCATCCCAAGGGCTCTCCCTTGCTCAATGAAGTAGTCTAAAGTTGCCATAATATTTAATAATATGTGGCTATTATCACTGAAATAACAAATTTATTTCAATCAAACAGGAGCAAGTTTTTAACAAAAACTTGTATAATCAGCTCCCTATATCCCAATTTATGTGGGAAACAAGCCTTTAAATAAGGTCTTTTATAATCAACTGTGTACCTCTGTGACGTACGTCTAGTTTGACAAGTGAATTCTCCCTGATATGATGGATGATTTAAAGGGACTTTTAGCTTTTCATAACATTAGAACCCCTGAACATTTGTTGTAACTTTTCGTTTGCCAGAACTCATTCCACCGGGACTCATTTAGTAGGCGGCACGAGATCAAAGAGTCGGACCGAGGGATTTTAGGGGAGACTATCGGCGCTATCAAAGACAGTAGAGGTCCCTGCTACGAGACGCAGTTGCTTGCCGCTATTTTCGCGTCTCGGTGTCAATCGAGGAACCGAGCGAACGGGGGAAAGCGAAACGGGCAGCAGCGAGCGGATACGAAGACCAGGGGGCGGTTTCGTCTCTTGATTTGGCGGTCAGATCCCCAAAAGTTTGTGAGATCAAATAAGCTGTCAAGTTTATCATGTCCCACTCAACTTACATTCCATTTTAGCTAAATAGACCATGAAGAACTAGACACGTTATCATTCGCTGGCCAGAACTTGATAGTAGCACTAGCGATATTTGAAATCTTGCTAGATTATCCCCTGGATTTTCATTTTATTTGCAGTGAATTCTATTTCTGTGCAAAGCGGTAATATATTGTGTAAAGTGATCAGCGGTCTAGTTCATTCATTATATTTCATTGGATTTTGTGTTAATTTAAATCTATTAAATTAAACCATCTCAATAGTTCCAGTTGTAAATATAATGATCTATCTATTATATTATTTCAAAAGATAATAGATGCTTAAATTAACTTTTAAAGTCGCGAAGGAATTTATAATTAATAAATTCAGTTAAGTCCTAGTTTTATAGATGTGGGTTTTTAACCACTAGAATTCGCGCAGTGTTTATTAAATACATAATTAAATACTCGAGTGTATTATAGGCTTAACGGGAAATTTATCGCACGCTTAGAAGATTATTTGTTTTAAAGTATGATTATGTTGTTATTGGTTTTCTATCTTTTTCTCTAGATTGATCACCTTTTGCAATCCCAGCAATAACGAAATCTTTCAGAGTTTCCATACTCGGTTCTTAAACTTCCAGACAGTTTGATGAGACATTTTTTTAAAGTAAATCTTGTGGTGGTCCGGTACGGCCTAGCTAACATAATTACATGAAAGAAAGCCTACCCAAGATCATTTGATTATTATCATCAAATTAAATCTGTAAGATAAACTGGAAGATGAACAGCGCCAGTAGCGATATCATATTTACTGTTTACTGTGAGAGAGTACATATTTTCCTGACTGTGAATGAGCCTAGTTTTTTCCTCAATTGGATTTAATAAAACTATCATCACGCATTGAAGGAATTTTACCATAGCGGAGGATTAAAAGAGACCACTTCATTTTCACCCCTGTGCCGAACTGTGTTAGTGCCATCCCATAGACTCCTTTTATATATATAATAAAAACACGAGAACTCTTAGTCTTCAAGTCTTGCGATAAGTGAGAATATTTGTCACCAACAAACCCTCGCAAACATCTGGGGCGGGACATCGAAGGACTAGACAGTTCATATGTCAAAGAATACTTGCTGTTTTTATATACTTTTATGGATCGTCTGAGGCTGCATTCGGTAAGTGTGTGAGTATATGAGTGTGGATCCTCACGCGTGTGCATGAATGACAGGAAATTAATTCTTTTGTGTAACCATTTTGTTAACTTGCTTACCTGGTAATATATATCTTTTCTGTATACCCTACATTGTTCCTTTAAGTGGGATAGTTGATAATTTGTTAACTATGTTTAAAACCCCCTCCTTTTCATTTGCTTAGTAAAGGGAAGAACAATTGGGAAGAACAGGATTTCTTTCTATCACCTATACATAACGTTGTAACCCCTCTTTCAGAGTAATTAACTTCACTGTTAGGTTAACGTACCTATGTTCCTGATATTATCTATCTCTGGACTGGGTTTATCTTTGTCTAATAAGCGGGAAGGGTTTAGTCGATACCAATCTTCTTCACCCCTCCCAAACTTGTTATTTGCATTTGTGTACTTATGATAATTTATGTAATACCTAATATTTGTTAGTGATTGATGTTTTAAAGTGAATAAAATCACATAAACTCATTTAGTTCTGTGTGTTGGATATACCCAAAGCCCAACTTTTCCCCTATTCGTTTAATATAGTTTGTATCTACATCGTCTGTGTGTGTGAAAAACACCAAATTGATGTGCGCGCAGATGCGGGTCTGGAAAACTGGCAAATAATTGTTTGACCAGGAGAGTGAAAGAGAAGATTGAGAGAAACGATTTGTCGTAAATAAGTCTGTCTTTACTCTCCTCCAGCACGCTGTGAAGCAACTATTTAATATCTACATTTTCTATCACTGAGCTTTCCATCATCATTTTCCACTCTAAACCGGACCACTATTTCTACGACTCTTTTCTCTCAAAATAAATTTACGACAACCTCTAATAATAGCAATTAATCATCAGTTGATTCTTTCTCATAAGTTCACTACACAGCTAGTAGTGTATGATCAAATATATTTTATATGACGTATGTCAACCAAGAACACACACAAAACAATTATAAAAGACAACATGAAAACATTCGCAGAAATCAAATAAGTTAAATAGAAAACAGAAGAAAATAATCACAGAACCTGTGATGATAACTGCGCCGTAATAAACAAAACAAATAATGCCACAGTGTATAAATATAAAGTTGTATAGAACTGAATGACAGAAAAGATGAGACCTACAAATACAAACAAATCAAAACAAAACTAAAGAACAGGAAAATATTACAAAAACAACGATAAGCACAGTCGTCACAGCTAACAAAAAATAGCAACAGATGTTGCATGCAAATTTTCAATTAAGAAAATTGCCCCCTACAGACCACTAATATAAGCCCTATGTTACTTGGGAAATCTTATATTAGTCACCTCACCAACTGCCCACGACATAAACACACAAATAATATGTAAACATAAATACATATATAAATGGAATATGTTGTAGCGAAGGTTCAGCTGTTATCTAATGCAAAATTTCTAATTTAAAGAAAATAAACTGCCACTTTAATAAATACTAAATTTTTGAACTAAACTATTACAATGTTCAGTGTATAGAGCAGTTCAAGAAGCTCCAACGTTGATGGTTCCAATAACTAACACACATAGGACTTCTGATCTGTACTGCATTTTTTCCAAAAAGTTAACCGTATGTTTGCAACCCGCTGTGATGTCCAATGAAGAAATGTCAATACGCGCTGACCTAGTTTCAGTATTCGCTTGATAGGTCACGTGAGGAACTGTTGACAAAGTGTAGACTCTCACTGCTGGTGTGTCGTATCAGGCGTCATGTAAACGATCTGGTATGAGTAGCTGACTTCCATGTGGTGTCTACTGTGCAGGTTAAACCCAGAAAGCTGGCCTACCACATTGATAAGTGCTAATTTTGTGGTCACCACGTTAATAAAGCTGGTACTGGTGTAAATGGTCAACTCAAAACCGGCACAGTGTTGGGCATACAGGTCACCTTGTCCAAAACGTAAAGAGGCCCCGACAAGGATGTAATGTTGACTATGAGTGTTGATGTTAGTGTCAATACGCGAATGCATGGATTGTTCGGGAGAGTTGACTAGAAGATCAAACACTCACTCACACGTAGCTAGAAGTTAATGATGCAGACTACTGTGGTCGTTTCATACTGTTTAATTGGACGCACACACTTGGACAGTACGGGTATAGTTACAGGAAAACAGGTCGACATATATCATCATACTGTTGATCAATGGTTTACAATCTTAAGTTGGCATTCATGTTGAAGAACATTACAATGGAACGTCCGTAGACAAGCACTTAGATTTCCACTGTTTATAAATATAATCATCAGGCCTTACTGACCGATCATGTCAGTTAATAAATAATGTTCAAGCATGACTCCTAGACAGAACCTCTTTTCTAGCGAAAATTCCTTTAGGTAAAGTTCAGCAAATATTTCTGAAGACAATGTTAACCCACCAGTATTGGGTTTTCTTTATAACTGTGATCTCTTAATCATCACCTGATAATAAGGGGCATCCCTGTTCTCTGATCGATGATCGACAAAAAATAGGATCCAAAATGGCTTCTGGTTCCAGTGAGCATTACTCACTATACAGATGCATAGCAAAGCTTCAATAAAGGCTTTGTTCATGAACACAAATGTTTCTACAAAAATCGGCATATTCTTTCATCATAACTGCTGCATACAATCATATTCAGTGCTGCTAGGTAACATGTCATCCCGACATATTGATATAGATAATCATCATGTAGACGTCTGCCCATCTAAGCCTAGCAAGGAAAAAGTTCAGCAAACAAGTTCTTTTACCTGGGCATGGGAAATACACTAGCAGAACACATACGCCCTCTCCTGGCATTACAGAATAAACACTGGGGAACTCATAGACTTAATAATCATATCAGAAACTATCTTCTTCCCCATAATAGATCACAGCGATCAACAAACTTCGGACTGGTCTCCGACATGGCATTCACCAGGCTCCATTATCATGGAAGACCCCCTTTCCTATTCGCATGCGCAGAAACTGCCTGACCCCATAGTTCAGTACAAGGAAAAATAGTCCCACTTAGACATACAAAGATATCACGATATAAGACCGAATCGTCTGAAATAGACACGGAGTAAACATAGACTCGGACCATAAACATTCCTGCATAAACCTAAGCAAGAACAATCTGTTTCTGGCCCAACAAGGAACAGACCAACAAAATCTGTATTCATACGCCAAATTCGATATCCAGGGGAGATAACCCATATAACAAAAGTATCAATCAATCATGGGTGATATATCTTCGACCAGGAAAGCATCCTGATTCTAAAAACAAATACTTTCCCTCAGACAAATAAATATTATAATAACTACATACATTGCCACCAGTAATCTGTTGGTAACAATAACTGTGTTCAATAAATCAATACCCTTTTGCTGCACAAGGAGCATAGGCCTTCCACAATCACGTGCCAATTCCTCCTGCTGCGTGCCATCAGCTAAAGTTCTTTCCATGTCGTCCCTATCATTTTAACTTCTATCTCCAGCTCTCTTCTCCATTTGCTTTTTTTGGTCTACTTCTGCCTCACTTACCTGGGGATTCCAGAACAAGGACTGCCTTGCAATGTTATCAGCAGGTTTCCTCAATTTGTGTCCTATCCATCGCCAATGTCTCTTTCTCATCTCTTGTCCACCAGCACTTGTCTGATTCTTTTCATCAGTTCCATATTGGTGACCTTATCCGTCATTTTAATCCTTCTTTTCTACACAAGTACCCATTTATAAAAGTCTGTAGCTTTTTAGTGGCTGTTTTTGTTGTTCTGAGATCAGAGATTGATATTTTTTTTTAAATGGTGTTCATGTCAGCTAAAATAAGAAAGCACTACTTTGCTCCTTAAACACATTAACCATAATTTTAATTGAAGGAAACTTTCAGGCCACAAGTATAAGATTTAACTTTAAAATGTTGGGGACAAATGCTTCCATTGCTGTGGCAGTAGCTCAATAGGAATTAATGTAACAAAAGAAAAGATATAGTTAGTATTTTCCTGTTTCCACGGTCACATGAATTCAACACTTTTACCTTGTAATTGTATAATATGATTCATTGTGCAACCAACAATGTATCTCAGGTGACCATTGACAAGTAGTTATCATGCTTATTATTTCCTTTTAATCTTGTTGTAGATCCATTCGAAGGGTCTCAAACTTGGAATCTATGAAGATTTTGGCTCAAAGACTTGTGCAGGATATCCAGGAAGTGAATTTTACTTGGAAACAGATGCCAACACCTTTGCTGAATGGGACATTGACATGCTTAAGTTTGATGGGTGCAATTCAGATCCTAAAGATATGCGCTATGGTAAGTTGTCAAACTTAGAGGATATCTGAGAACCCAGACCTTTGAACTGAATTTTAGTTTCCATTTAAATGTTTATATAATCTATGGTTTATTTAGGATCTTAGCTTGCTTTTCAGTTTTTAAGAACAAGATTAAAATAGAGATATGGATTTTCACAAAATAAGTATATGCAGCTACCAGATTCTGCATGCACTGGCATATAAAATAGTGTTTTTATACACAGTAATTGAGGTGTTTATGTTATGATTCTTGTGACAGATGTACAGCTGTTGGCAATTTAGAACAAATGTGTCACTGGAATGTTGGTAATTCATTTGTTTTTTTTTTAAGGTTATCCAATAATGCAGTTCTTTTTGAACAAGACGGGACATCCGATGATCTTTTCCTGTGAATGGCCACTTTATGAATGGTTGAACAAGCTACCTGTGGTATGTAAAAATCCTAGATATATTTACGTCTTCCTGCTATTAATTATATACTGTTCAAAAAAAGAAACGCATAGCTATTCGAGGGTGCGTTTTTATGAGTTTGTAAGTAAAATTTGGTGCTAGGGTATATAAAAACCAGCCTCAAATGTTCTTTACAGTGTCAAATGCACGTGTTGACCTGAATTGCGTTCGTTTTTGTAATCTTTACAACGCAGTTGTCAATAGTGTTTATGACGCAATTTTTGACCACAGCTCATGTTGCGCGCAGGTGAAAGCAACAAAATTTGGGGTGAACACTATTCACTGACTACGCAACTGAAACCCTATAAAAGGATAACGCTACACACAAAAAATTCAGTTCATTTTCAAGCAGACATTTATGGCGTCTCTATCGATAAATTTAAGGAACATTGCTATTGGCCGACTACATGCAGGCGAAAGTCAAAGTCAGGTTGCCAGGCATCTAAACGTGCATCAGAGTACCATCAGTCGACTTTGGCACCGGCTCCAAGCCACTGGCTCAGTTGAAGACCAGCATCGCAGTGGATGACCCAGAGTGACAACAGCAGCGGAGGATCGCTTTATTCGGCTTTGTCACCTCAGAGACAGGTTTACAACAGCTTCCTCAACTGCCCAGTCATTGCCTGCAGGACGTCATGTGTCTGATCAAACTGTCCGGAATAGACTGCATGACGCTGGACTTTGGGCACAACGACCTCACCGAGGACCTGTCCTTACACGCCGCCATCGCCAAAATCGACTTCTTTGGGCCAACCAGCATCGTCCCTGGGCAGCTGACAATCAATGGAGACGTGTCTGGTTTAGTGACGAATCTTTCTTTTTTTTGCAGCGTCATGATAGACGGCGTAGGGTCTACCGTAGGCGAAATGAACGTTTTGCCCAAAATTGCGTTGATGAAGCTCCGCCGCACGGTGGTGGAGGTGCAATGGTGTGGGGAATGATCAGTTACAATGGAAGGAGTCAATTGGTACACATTGAAGGAGGCTTGAATGCGCAACGATACGTCAATGAAATTCTTCGACCCCCATGTCCTTCCACTTTTGGCTGCCCAAAGGTCTGTGTTTCAACAGGACAACGCCAGACCCCATTGTGCATGGTTGACCACGCAGTTCCTGACTGCCAACAACATTCTCACCCTTCCCTGGCCATCCCTGTCTCCAGACATGAGTCCGATTGAGCACCTGTGGGATGAGCTGCATAGACGTGTTTGTCGCCGAGACGTTGCTCCAGCCAATTGTCGTGATCTATTCCAGGCACTCCAGGAAGAGTGGGCAGCTATCCCACAGGCCCACATCAGATGTCTGATCGCATCCATGCCCAGGAGATGCCAGTCGCTGATTGATGCAAGAGGAGGCCACACATCATACTAACGGGAAAGCCCGTATGCCAAAAAACTCTCGTGACCCAGATGCAAAACAACTGTCAATTGATTGGGTGAACCCTAAGGTATTCTTGTGTGCAATTTGAACAATTAACTCATTAAATTAAAAAAGTTATTGAATGTCAAAATTATGGCTATGTATGTGCCTTCAGTAGCTATGCGTTTCTTTTTTTGAACAGTATAGTTTATCTTCTTAAAATAGCCATGGAATTAGTGATAGACCAACTACTTTCTTTTTTACTGTCAATTTTTAATGACAATGGCCAGAAAAATTATATCTTTAATTATATTATGCACTCCAAAACCTGAAAGCAGTCTTAGTGTCATTAGTGTTAATGCAGAGAATAATTTATTTATGATCCACGGAGTAATTAATTTTGTATAATGAAACTTACCTTAATTTGTATTTTTAAAAATGCATTAACAACATTTATTTCCCAAGATCTGTGTCTTTTATAAGGATTTTCTGACCGAGTTATCCAGTACAGTTGACATTCAAAAATCCGGCAACCTCCGGACCTGAGATGTGCCGGATTGTTGAAAATGCCGGATTTTTTTAATGATTATATATGCTGTATATATTTTACAGAAAATGAATACCTGTACAGTCCTTTAAAGAAAGAAAATTAAAAACTAAATGAAAAGCAAATGAAATTTTAATGTTCATCAACTAAATAAAACAGTTCTATAGAATTTTAGTTCAACTGAATAAAATCAAAAATGAGAAGGAATGAGCAGGAATGCCTGTTAACATGTGCAAGCAAGACCCAACAGCTGCATCAAAACATAAACGGCTCCAGAAAACAGTGGTGCGCCAATGCTGTAAATTAAAAAATGCGCTCCAAAATCCATGCCGGAAATCTGAAAGAACCGGATTATCGATGGCCGGATTTTTGAATGTCAACTGTATTCTCATTTTATCCTGCATCTGGGTGTGGCCTTTGAATAGCACACCAAGGCCATCAGTAAAATCCATATCATTAGGTGTTTTTTAGTCCAGTGAATTTCATTTCTGGTGGTCGGCATTGTTGTTCTCATAATCTTATTTGTAGCCATTAAAGAAGAAGAAAGGTGACGAGGCATCCTTGCCTCACTTCATTTCTGATCTTAAGGTTTTCATTAAATTGTCCCTCGTGAAAAGCTCTGTATTTCTTATAGTCATAAGCTGTTTATTTTCAAGTTTATGTGACACTCCATAACATTCTATGGTTTGTAGATTCTAAACTGTCAAAAGTCTTTTCATATATCTCAGATCCATGCAAAGTGGTGAGTTGTACACATTTGGTTCAAAAAAAGGATCACAATCAATACAAGCATTCATTTTGGATGATTACTGAAGTTAAAACTTACATTGTCCAGAATTGCTAATAAGTAAAAGCATATGGACAATTTTTGTCAGAGAAGTCCATTTAAATATATATGTTTGTTTGCAGAATATCCCAGAATATATGTTTTAAACTTCATTAATTATAAAAATGTAATGATCAGTTTTGTAGACTTCCTGATACAATAAACTTCAGAAAAATCCAGTACATTTAAGAAATTGCACAGAATGTTTATATTAGCTTACTAGCCCAAGTTGACGCTTTAGGGATTGTCAAGTGATGCCAGTGACATATGTTTCTCCTGCAGATGTAGCTATTGTACCATATTAGTTGTTGCTAGGTATTCAATAATGTGTGGTCTTTTTCAAATTAATTTTAACCATACTGTTGCGTTACAATGGTGTTTCTGCAAGTGATCTGATCATAGTAATTGGTTGGGGTATGATTTTCTTTAACGGCCAACAAATAACTGCAACAGCAACAGATTTAATGATGTAGGCACATACTACTGTCAGCGTCTCACAATGTTTAATAATACTCCATAGCAACAAGTAGCTCCACATTACTATAATAATTCTTATTGCCCATCGGCCAACTATACTGGGCCATAATCAGTCCGTTATACTGTAGCAAAAATGGTAAGTTCAACACCTCTCCGTAAAGTCCATCAAGCTGAGGTCCGAGACATAATTATATGATTTATCCACATGTTCAAAATACTCCTGTGCAAAATACAAATCTCTTGGCATCAATAGCTGCAAACACTTTCTTTACACCAAGCATGAAGACAGCCACATCGGCATCAAAAGGACACATCTAAAACACAGCCTGACCGGCTGGAGACACTTCCAAACGGCAACTGACCAAAAGTCAACTGACTGTTGCTCTGCACACTTCTTCTTCTTCCGTCCTTAGCCACCGACCGTCAAAGCAGTCAGTGGCCATTACGCCTAGTGGCGTCTTAGGGCAACAGCAGATAGGTTTTCTTTGCCATTGTTTCCCATCACGCCTATTGGCGTCTTTAGAGCAACGGCAAATCAATCCATTTGCTGTTGTTTCCGTAATCGAAGTGACTGGCAAACGGGTGATCAGCTCTGCACACGCGTCTACGTAATTATTTAATATGACGCCATTTTAAATCCAGCGGAGCTCTATTTGAGTACCACGATGTTTCAAAATCATGAACGCATTGCGGTGCGCAAAAAGAGGCGATCACATACTTAACACAGATAACATTGTAAATTCAGTATTTTACTGCTGTACCTTCTTGGCTGCTTATAACAGTGTGAACTTTGAAACATTAATGAACTGTGTAATGGCTTGCAGTGTTAACCCTTAGCTTACAAGATGGATAGCAGCTGCCTTAACTGAGAGACAGTAGTATTTCACTTGGGAACACGGACATCAGACCCAATACACATTTGCTCGGGACTACCTCAGGGTTCTGCACTATCACTGGCACCATTCAGCCAACTTGGTTGGAGTGAACACTGACTTTTGCTGATGACATACTCATTTACAGAACCGACTTTGACCGACAGGAAATGGTTAATAGTATACATGGGACACCACAGGAGGTGTTTAACTGGTGCAAAGAAACTGACTCCAAAGTTAATCCCAACAAGGCCTGCATGATGTGCTCCTTAAACAACTCCATAGTGAAAACAGATCTTCCAGATATTACTCTCAGTGGACAGAAAATTTAAAGGCAAGTTCAAGCTGAAATACCTTGGAATTACATTTGATCATTGGCTATCATATGTTGTTGATGGATCCAGCGGCCATGGGCTCATAGCCCTTTGGCCCTTGGCTATCATATAAGTACCATGTTGATCACATCATACAGAAATGCAGGAGAGGTCTGGCAGCCCTGAAAATAATGGCGGCTGCACATCTGGAACAGAGATTACTATTTCTTATTTATCATCAGCTCGTCATATCAGTCTTTGCGTATGGGCTGGGAATACTATTGCTGTCAGTAACACAATGTGAATGACTAGAACACATTCAAAATGAAAGGATGCATATAGTCTGGGCTGTACGCGTGATACCCCCATTGTGACAAATAGGTACATGCTTGGGATGCTGTCGATTAGATCCAGATATGTGATGGCCCAGGCAAAAGCCTATATGCGAGTAACCACAGACAAACGGCACCCCCTGCATGGAAACATAGCTGACATAACTGGAGCAAGAATAAAGAGAAGGATGTCATGGATGGCACAGGCAGAAACAGCGATCAAACAGGTGACCACAGTTGAAAATGTATTCAAAGGGGAAGAGTGGAGTATGTCAGATGATAACTGGATTAACTACCAGCAAGTCATCATCAGCCTTGGCAGAGAGTGTAGAACTTGGGGCAATGGGAAAGCGGAAATGGAAATTAATCAGCTGATACTTGATCATACCGGGCATAATGATGCCATTGTTTATACTGATGGGTCTGTGATCCATGGTGAAAAATCAGGTTGGGGCTTCTCTGCTAGGGAAAATGGCAGAATCTTTGCTGAACATAGCTGGGCTTACAAGATAATAACTTCCAGCATGAGAATGGAGGTAGAGGCAGCTACTACAGCCTTAAGGTGGCTAACTGAAACCAGTAACAGAGGCAGTCATTGTATCAGATTCTCAGTCCATGCTTTGAAAGGTTCAAAATGGTTGACTAAGGCAGGAATGGAAACCCTAAATAGAAGCTTCGAATCTGCAGGAGCTGATGTGGATCTACTGTCCTGGTCATGCAGGGTTATGCGGTAATGAGAGAGCTTACAGACTAGCATGAAGAGCAGCCACAGTGAGGACACTGGATATGGATAAGGGAGAGATACTGAGAATGATTAATGATCATTTGTTGGAGAATGACACTGAAATAGATGAATCATCAAGGTTAAGACTGTTGGAATTTGGCATCAAACGTCAGGCTAGCAGAGATGGATGTATGAGAGGATGCATCCATAGTGTTTATAACCAGCGAGCTACAGGAACAGTTAGCATTCACACTCTTCGACATATACTGAGGGAGACTGAGCACCTATGGGTTTGCTTGGAGTGCAATGATATTGATTCTGTTCAACAATAACAATAACCTTCTTGGCTATCAAAATACCTGTGCATTTATTAGTATTAACATCACAGAAAGATGTACAACTAGATTGTATGTAGATCAAAGTCGTCTGTGATGGACAGGCAGCTTTTAATAAATTGGAAGGTTTAATTTTTAAATATTTTGCTTTTTTAGTTTGCATATTTGCTTGTGTTCTTTTACCCTTCTTTCCACATGCCAGTGGTAGAGAGATTTCTCAACTGGACTAGGATAGCCTGCATCCAATAATTAAAGTGGCTGCTTGAGAGGGAGTAATTGTTCTGTACACTACATTTAAATGTATATTTAGTGTTTATACTTAATTAAAAACATGTTTTCCCTTCATTTAAAACAGCAGCTTCCTAATTATGCTGTAAACATGAAATCAATTTAAATATGTGAAAATATTATTATATTTTAAAGTTGGTGAAATATTACAACTTTATTCCTAGTAAAGGAATGTTCCTTGATCCATCTGTGTAAAAGAGTATTGTTCTAACAAATGATAACTCAGAAATGCAGGCTACCCTAGATCTAGTAGACTGTGTAGGAAAGGGGATGTTTTTTTTCAGAATTTAACTGTTGGGTTTGATAGATGAAGTTTGCTATGATTTATAATGTAGATCTCCAAGACTTAGAACAGATTGTGTCCTTTAAAGTAAGTTAAGGTCTATTAAATTAAAGATTGACTGTCCTGTATTTTTTTTGTAACTAGGATATGCTGTTAGTTTACTTTATTGCTTTGTTACATTCTGTTCTTGTTTTGCCATCTAAAAATACTCATCTTGATGCCTTTTCTGGTCTGTACTTTTTTCCATTAAGGGGAAGAACTACAATGAAATGCTACTTTCATTAGTAACTGCAGGCTTTTGACAAAAATGCACAAGGTTAACTTGCAACAGTAATAGCTGTGCATACCATGTACATTTGATGGTGTAATGCTATTGGTTGCCATGGAAATAGTTGCCATATTGGATTTTAATTCTGTATTTTAATTCACTAAGGCTTTTTTATTTGTTGAGTAATGAGCACCAAAGTTAAAATGGAAGCTCATTTATGTATTTTAAAACTCTTATCAGATTAGATTGTTGATAACTTTTATGAGTTATAGGACTTTAAAGTTTGTATCTAAAAATAGTAACACATTTTTCAAAATTTTACAGCATTACTTGCAGTAAGTAAAAAATTTGATCAGATATCAAATATTGGATCTGACAAAAGTTTAATTATCCGGTGGAAAGTATCTGTGCCCAGTTGATTAAGAAATAGGCAAGTTATAAGAAAAGTAGTAACATAAAACCAGTTTCTAAGAAATTCATGGTTTTCTTCATTTGAAAAGCACAATTTCTTAATTAAGTATGATTTGCAAAATCAACATACACCCATTTTATATGTGCTGAGACAAATTATTTTTACATATTTAGATTCAGGAGAATATATATTATCAGAAGATTAATCCAAAGTTTCATTATTGTACTATTTTGTCTTACAATGTACTGATGCTTCTCCCCTTAATAGTTTAGTATTACCATGATACTTTCCTCTGTGTTGAATGGTGTGGGGATATTTCTATGGTTTTGCATTTGTTCAGGTAATTTTAAAAATGTATTTTAAATTTATCTTCTTATCTCAGTATATTATGTTTTAGCTGACAGTTTTTCAGACATTTAACTGGTTTAGAACTAGCTGAAGAATCAATAACTCCAAGCTATGGCTATGACTCATATCAGTCCATAACCAAAACGACACTGGCAACACATGGTTACTACCCTTGAGAAACATATGTGATAGATTTTCTTATGTTTATGCTAAGTTCTTAGTGCAGACATTAAAAACAAAATCTGATGTTCAAAGGCACACTTCACGTGATGGTGTACATAGCGATATCGATTACCTTTGCTGCAGTTTCATTTTTCTTTTCCTCATTCTTGTCCTTGATCACTCTTATATAGCCATATCTGTCTGTTTTTATAGTTATTGTTGATCATAATGGACGTCATTGCACGCCGGGCAAACCCATAGGTGCTCAGTCTCCCTCAGCAAATATCAAAGGGTATGAATATTAATTGTTCCTGTTGCTCGCTGGTTCTATACATGCCAGATGCATCCTCCCATATGTTCATCTCTGCTGGTCTTACGTTTGGTGCTAAATTCCAGCAATCTAGCCTTGATGGTTCATCGAATGCAATGTTTTTATGATTTGAGTAATCTGTCTCAGGCAAGCTTCTGTCTTTGCCATACAGTTTCTTCATTTCATTTAAAATGACATACCAATGAAAACTCTGTTACTTGAAAGTGTTGTGAATTTAGACAACTAAAAAAATATATTTCTTTTTTGACATTCCCAAGTATGTGTTTTTATGTTTTATTTCTATAGTATAGAGCTTCTTAATCTTTTAGATGTCCTGCACCACTTTGCAGCAACATTAAGAACCACTTTACAGCATCTTAAGAAGTCCCACACCTCTTTACTCTATCTTAAGAAGCCTTGCAGCTCTTTATCTTCCAGCTTACAAAATAAGCCAGACATTTGGAGAAAAAAAAAGAGATTAAATTATGTCTTTTTTTTTTGTAACCTCAGTGTTATGAAATGTAATTTTGTGCGAAAGCCACGGATATTAACGCTTATTACTCTAATTTCTGCCGCCATTCCTGAACGTTATTTGCTAGTAGTCTAATTACACACAATTGGATTTTTGGGGTAGGGGGAAAAGTCGTTACTGTGTGTTACCAGGGCTATCCAGCACAATGACGAGTCTCGGGCTAGAGTCTGACAGTGTTCTACGTCTGGGTGGTGTTTCCACATTGTTAAAGTCGGGTTTGTCGAAGAATAAAAAGGGGTTTTCATAATCTTGTTCTGCTTGTGTTTTCTTCTTCATTGTAATAACTTCCAACTGAGCAGTTGTGCTGATAGTTGTTGAGTGCGAATGGTGAGTATCTCAAATTCCAATTCAACTTGATGAAGTTGACAACACAGTACGTTTTACGAGTCCACAGTTATTACACGTTTTATTTACGAATACATCTCATCGACATTCATGGCATCAATAAATATATAGATTATTGCAGTCTCCTAGATTAGTTTCTGTATCATCAAAATGTCCGACCTTTATACACGCGATGCTGTCTGGCGGTCATCCGGCAATGATAATCGTAGTTTTGGCGACATTATAATATTAACAATTATAATCAAAATACTCCCTGCATGGCTTCTTGAAAAGAAGATTATTTATCAAAATACGATGCTCCAATACTGCATATGTTAATACTAAGGCCGACCCTTGGCCATTAGTTGTGGAGAAATCTGCAAACATTAATATACTGGGACTGAAAATCACGTCTGGCTGGGACGGATCCGAATCATCAAAGGGTCTAGAAAGATCGTTGTTATGCATTAGCATAACAACATACTACGTCATGAATATCCATAGGCAACTATACAAAATCGCGTTCAATGAAATATATCTAAGTGGAAAGCATCTTATGTCTGTGTGACAGGGCGCTAGTTGTGCCTCACACCCAAGACCCGTGCACTAAGAAAATTTATAAAGGATCGTTTGACAGGGGTTGCAATTATTGGTTGCTTGCAACCCTCTCAGCAGCAGACTGAACAATTCAAGCAACCCAAAGCCTTATGCAGATCAACATTTAATTCTACCGAACAGAACCGAACACCAAACAAACAAACACCCAGTCAGTGTTCATAGACTGTGTGCTCAAGGCATTTACAGCTTGGCTCTGTGTGTCTTCTTCGTCTGTTCTCACTGGGCGGCTCTCTCAAACATAGACCAGTTTCGCCGCTTGCCACCCCTTTTATAAGCCCTGGCCTAACCACTCAACTTACTGCGTGCTTACGCACATTAATCTGCGCCACACAGATAACACACGCGATTATTGCTCCAGAATGCATGAAAACACAAATTTACACAACTATTTCTAGAGCAAAAACACAACTAATATGTAGGCTTTATTATGGCCTTGCAACAAATCTTCTTCTCGAAGATAATGGGGTGAAAAGGCACTAAACCACAGAGACAATATGACTGCCCAGATGGGTGAACCACGGAGACAATATGGCTGACAAGATGCCGCCAGCGCCGAGAACGACAGATCTCAAGATGGCGCTGTCACATATTCCCCGCCTGATTTTGTTGTCGTCCCGACAACTACACTAAATCAGGCACCTCAGTCATTTTCCCCAAATCTGGAGGATCACCTTTTCCTTCACTTCGTCTCAGGTCGTTGCCGGTGACTCTAATGCCCGGACTCGCTCTGTTTGTTCGTTGGATGATATATGGACCCCCTGTCATTGTGGGAGCACGAACTACAACGTACTCGTCTTCTGACCACATATCACGAATCTCGGATCTCTCAGCGTTGTGCATTCTCTTCTTCACCAATTCCCCGACCTGTAGTGGAGTAGAACACGACAGCTTGTCACATCTCTCTTTCCGGACTGCTGCAAAACTCTGCAACGGTGGCTCTGCTCTTACGTGCGCCCCTCGTAGCCTGGAAACGTGTCCTTCAACGAGTTTTAGATGAGTCTCCTCTAAATGTCGACCACTTTGCCTGGCGCCCTTATGGTGACAGTTGCCATGGCCATCTCTTGGCTTGCACTGTGACGGCAATCTAGATGTGTTGGTACGCCTAGAGAGGGCGCTCTTTGATGGACAAACCGATATCAAATGGTCCGGGGACTTACAATGGAAACATCGCTTAGGAAGCGGGCCCTGGGGACACTTGGCTGCCATGTGGTTCGAAAGGTCTCCACAGTTGAAGCATCTTATTTTCCTAGGCTTCCTTGGTGCCCTGGGTCGCCTCCTGCTACCCTTACATCCCTGGCCGCCTTTGACTTTCTTCCCTGCAATAAGCGCCTCACACTCCGGTCGACCACCAACCATCTTTATCTTTGAGTCATCTTGCTCCCCTTCTGTAACCTGACTCCCAGCCGCAGAGGGGTCTAGTTTAATGCCTTGTGGACATCGATTCTGTACGTGGCCTAGTTCTCTGCATCTAAAACAACGAACTGTCCTGGTACGTCTCCCCTGCTCCTGAGTCATCGCATCAATTTTAGCCTCTAATTGAGCCACCTGTGCTCTCAGCCGCTCTACTTCTGCGTTTAATGCATGCGTATCTGACACAGCCTCTGTTCTTGCCACTTCAACACTGGCAACACAAGCCCCCAAAGCTGCTTCGACACTGGCAACACCAGCCCCAGAAGTGGGTTCAGTCTCCAAAAACCGTAGGGCATAGTCCCTCACCGACGTGAACGATGCTGTAGGCTCTTTGATGATCATTTCCTTTGCAAGCTTTCTCAGTAGGTCATCTATCAGACAAGCAGCAAACTGGTCACGAAGAAAGGATGGCGCCAAAGGAGTGACGTTGCTCTGCTTTTGTGCCCTTACAACACTTTCAAACACCTCGTGAATGCAATGGGAGAATTCCCAAAGAGACTCCCTTGCACCTTGCCGGGTAGAGTAGAACGCGGCCATTACTTCTGGGATGCTCCGACGCTCCCCATACACCCTAAGAATGGACTGTAGCATTGCTTCTGGGTCACCGTCATCAGCCTGAATCCTCAGCTCCCTGCGGACACTTGGGGTCACACTGTCAAGGATAACATCTGCCTGGTCCTCTTTACTCATCATCCCTACTCTCCAGGCAGCTCTCACCTCTCTGACATATTCCTCGGCCGTAGGACCCGTGTGCTCCCCAAAGCACCGCACTCTCTTGCGAGTAGGTACTACGATGTACTGTACTCGTTCTGGTTGACGATTTAGCCCTACTACAGGGTCATTCACCTCAGCCACATCTTCGTTATCAGTTCTACTAGCAGCACGTGTGTTGCGTGCCGCCATCTTGTTGCTAGTAGAGTTGACTAGAAATCTTGACAAACTGGATGATCCCGTCCCTCGCCTTGCACTGAACTGGGTGTTCTACTGTTGCGGCTGTTGCTGCTCTGATTGCTGAAGAGTTGCTTCACTGCGTGCTGTCTGTCAATCCTGCCGACGACGCCACTTGTGACAGGGGCTAGGTGTGCCTCACACCCAAGACCCGTGCACTAAGAAAATTTATAAAGGATCGTTTGACAGGGGTTGCAATTATTGGTTGCTTGCAACCCTCTCAGCAGCAGACTGAACAATTCAAGCAACCCAAAGCCTTATGCAGATCAACATTTAATTCTACCGAACAGAACCGAACACCAAACAAACAAACACCCAGTCAGTGTTCATAGACTGTGTGCTCAAGGCATTTACAGCTTGGCTCTGTGTGTCTTCTTCGTCTGTTCTCACTGGGCGGCTCTCTCAAACATAGACCAGTTTCGCCGCTTGCCACCCCTTTTATAAGCCCTGGCCTAACCACTCAACTTACTGCGCGCTTACGCGCATTAATCTGCGCCACACAGATAACACACGCGATTATTGCTCCAGAATGCATGAAAACACAAATTTACACAACTATTTCTAGAGCAAAAACACAACTAATATGTAGGCTTTATTATGGCCTTGCAACAAATCTTCTTCTCGAAGATAATGGGGTGAAAAGGCACTAAACCACAGAGACAATATGACTGCCCAGATGGGTGAACCACGGAGACAATATGGCTGACAAGATGCCGCCAGCGCCGAGAATGACAGATCTCAAGATGGCGCTGTCACATCTGCATCACATCAATATTTTAGCGCGTAACTTTAAACTGGTAACAGATTGAAGTGGGCCAACATAATTAAATATGTCGTAACACACATGTTGCTTGTTTGTCTTTTCTTTGTTTGGGCTTTTTTGGTTATTGTTTTTATAAGCTTGCGCTGGAGTAGGAAAATACTTGGGGTCGATCATCGTAAAGTTCGGTGTGTCTTGTGTGGTGACGTCCTCAGAGTTGTGTCTTCGTGACTGTTTGGAAACTCTTTTTGTCTGCAGGCTGGCGGGGAGATGGTATTTGTTGTGCTTGTTTATCTGGTAGGAAACGTGCTTCGTTTCCTTTACTTTTTTTGGTGGCACCTGTTTGCCCAGTGGTCTTCTTACATGCAACAGGAACACACCGTCTTCCATCCTGGTATAGTGACGAATATTTTGTGTCTTTTTCCCCTGCCCTTTGATTTATAAATCAACATAGTGGGGAAGGGGATCTTTGGGTTTACAAAGCAGGACACACTTGTCCATAGCATTCTTTAACTGGTAAAAACCAGACTGCATTGCATCGTCAAATTAGCAACTCACAGAAGCCAGATCAGAAGTATTTGGGCAACTTTAAAACTTAAGAGTAAACCCGCATATTTAAATACAGAGACTGGAAACTTAAAAGGACCCGGAAAAGTATTTGGGCAACTTTGAAACAAAACAAGTAAAACCGCATCTATAAATATGAAGTCTGGAAATCTAAGGAATCAGATCACCCGTCATAAGAAGAATTACTAACGTTTCCCAGACCAAGTGATTCTAAGCATCTAATAAAGTGCTGTGTCCATTCTAAACTGTGCGAGGAGATTGTGTTCCCAAAAGTTACTTTGGGGTAAGTGTAAACTTTTATTTTACGAATGTGAATTTGACATGTTTTTCTTGCTAGGTGGTTATATATGAGGCTGGCAACCTCAACATATGAAAATAGTATATTCATAAACCACTACAGCAAGCGTTGGTGATCGTTTCTTGCTAGTCGTACAGAAAACCAACAGCAGAGGTGACCCCAGACTCTGACTGGAGCAGTGATGAGTGATGGTTACATAATGTGTGCATCAAGTGTATCATATCATTTTGTGAGATATATGTACCTTGCTAATGTTAATTCAGGCAAATCATTGCTTTTCGTGCTGTCCAAGCACATATTTTCCCATTTTAATACCCAGAAGAATATTGGTGATTTCTAATCATCTTCCCTGAGGTACGCTGTGTATACTCAAGAATAATTATTCCGAGAGAATAACAGTGGTAGGTGGACAACGCCTGTTAATTTGCAGCCCACAAATGTACTTAGCAGAGGCATTTATTTTTATTTTGTCTAAAAGATCATGGTTACAAGCTATCAGATGGTTTGAAGTACTAATGTTACTACGCCACTAGTGTGAGAGAAGAGCATCAACACTGACCACCTACATTGGACATGTTATGTGGAGAAGTGCACTCATCACCAAAAAGAAGTGACGGAAACCACAACAACAGGATTCACCTAGAGTTAAGTTCTTTTTTAAAAAAAAAGGGCACCAGCAAACAGACTTTTATAACTCCCCTATCAAGTCTCGATGAGAACTTTTATCTAAAATTCACCATCATTTCATCCTTATTTTAACTTGTTAAAACTAATAGACTATTAAATCTGTTACATGTTATTTTAAAACTAAACAATCATAGTTGATTCAGTTATTATAAGTGTGAAAGCATACATATACATTAATATATATCTACATTTAGACAGATATTTACATTTACAGAGCTAGTACTTATAAAAAGGAATATCGCTGGATTTACACCAGCTGGGGGCTTGTACGGGCTATAACCATTGCATAATTCTTCATAAATGGTGGCAGACCGATACTAAGTTAACAATTGCTCAGCCATTACAGCATTGTTCTTGACTTCGGAAATATCTTATGAACAGTCCCTTGACATAGAAGCGTCTTTACCCTTCTATCTACAACTCTGCCAAGAGTAATCTTATGCGAAGGTAGACACCTTTGACGACCCATTTTAGATACTCTTGAGTTTTGGCCACTGGTGGACCACTACTGCAAAGCAGGGGAGGCAATCTGTGACAGTAGTGTGCTATTTTCTTGATTGTGATTATTATACATTCTTCACTATATTATTTCCCACGTAAAGTTTTTTGTTTTTTACTTTTTGGTGAATAGTTCCGTTTATTGTTTTTCAGACGCACATTTGTGTCAATGCTGGCCTGATTTTAATATTGGTTTATAGTTTATTTATGTTTTTTTTCCTACTGGGTTGTGTTATTTCTTTCCATTGATATAGCTGTGTTACTACTGTTAGCGTTGTTATGAGTTTACTTTCAGAATATAGATATATAGGTTTTTTTTTTTCTGTTTTTAATTTGGTGGGGGGCCCCTTTCCTTTTGTCGTCTTTTAGATTGTTGCTTTTGTTTTTATGATATATTGTTTTACTAATTTTGGTACTCCTAGTGGCTGGCTTGGTGCCCATTAGATTTTTTACATTAAGTTCTATTTTGCAGTTATTACAATAGTCTTTTATATTTTATCTGTGTTGGTCGTATTTCTTGCATTCCAGTAAGAAGTGTTTAGTGGTATTAGGTTCATAACATTCTACACAGATGGGTTCCTCTATTAGGTTCATAACATCCTACACAGATGGGTTCCTCTATTAGGTTCATAACATTCTACACAGATGGGTTCCTCTATTAGGTTCATAACATTCTACACAGATGGGTTCCTCTATTAGGTTCATAACATTCTACACAGATGGGTTCCTCTATTAGGTTCACAACATTCTACACAGATGGGTTCCTCTATTAGGTTCATAACATTCTACACAGATGGGTTCCTCTATTAGGTTCATAACATTCTACACAGATGGGTTCCTCTATTAGGTTCATAACATTCTACACAGATGGGTTCCTCTATTAGGTTCATAACATTCTACACAGATGGGTTCCTCTATTCTAAAGTAGCCGTTCCTAGTCTGAGCCGGAATAGTTTTTTATTTATTGGTATTTTAAGTTTGTCTTGTATTTGACATTTTTAATTTATTGTTTTTAAAAGCTTGTATGCATGTCTTCCTTTTGTACTCTGGTCCCATGCTATTCTCCATTCTTTAGTTATTGTCCTTGCTATTAGATTCTTTATTTCAAATCTCCCTAGCCCTGTTTCAATTTTTTAATGGCTTTTTCTTCCCTGCTTGGCTTCCATGTCAGCGAGTTTGTTTCCTATTATGCCAACATGAGATGGGATCCATGCTACCATGACTTTGCATTCAGCAGTACTTAAGTATGTGTTTGTAATATTTCCTCTGTTATATCGGGCCAGCTACTCTCATTTCTGTTATTGATTGCTTGTATTGATGAGAGTGAGTCCGTGAGAATTGTTACTGTCTGTGGTGGGTTCTCTTTAACTATTTCTAAAGCCTTGAGTATTGCTACTAATTCTGTCGTGAAGATAGAAGCGTTTTTGGTTACATTGTATCTTTTTCTAATTCTCCATTTTGGTATCACTATTGCTGCCCCTAGTTGTTCATTGTCATCTTTAGACCCATCTGTATATATAGTTAAGCTGTTGTCAGTGTACTGTTTGATGTGCCCTAGGACTTTCTCTTTTATTACGCAAGGGTCTTTAGATTTGTTAATTATCTCTCTGAGGTGGGAGTCAGTTTTTGGTACCTTTAGTTCCCATGGTGGAATTTTTCCTTTATATTGACTACTGCTGTTTACTATATTGTACATATATGGGTAATGATCTAATTCTTCTATCGTTTTCCACCCAACAGGATATTTATTGTGGTAAAGTGGTATGTGCCCTATGTTTTGGTTATTTTTGTCATAGGTTTTGTGTGCTGGGGTAGTGTCTTTTACCACTTTTGCCCAGTAGTTTAGTCTCAGTTCCTTTCTTCACAGTTCCAGTGGCATGATACCCAGTGCAACTTCTAGTGTTTCCACAGATATTCCTGTAGACGCTCCAGCTATGATTGACATTGCTTGAATGAAGTTTAATTTCTTTTTATTACTGGGGGCTGTTGATTCATAGACTATGCTGGCATAGTCAAACTTACCTCTTATGAATGTTTTGTAAAAGGTTATCATTGTCTTATTACTTTTTTTTTTTTGGTTCGGTTTTTGCCTTCTTCTGTCGAGGCGCATTCCTTTCAACCTATTTGGTTATATCAGAGCGCATTTACCATCCAAAAAAAAGTCAACTCTGTTGACTGCTAACCCGATCAGCGTTGATAGATACTAAGTCCTGAAAAGAACCAACATTATCTATCTGCTAGCATAAGTCCCTAAAAAGGACTCGCCAGCTACGCCAACACCCGAGCTAGTCTGTGTTATTACTGTATAATTCTCTAAAAGTTGTCCCGTTCTGTCCCATACAAAATTTTTGTTGCAGTCTGGAAATTATATAAAAGGTGAGCGCTTCTTGCCTTTGCACTAAACTGCACGACATTTAATACAGTTGACATTCAAAAATCCGGCCATCGATAATCCGGTTCCTTCAGATTTCCGGCATGGATTTCGGAGCGCATTTTTTTAATTTACAGCGATGGCGCGCCTCTGTTTTCTGGAGCAGTTTATGTTTTGATGCAATCTGTTGGGTCTTGCTTGCACGTGTTAACAGGCATTCCTTCTCATTCCTTCTCATTTTATCATTAAAATTCTGTAGAACTGTTTTATTTAGTTGATGAACATTAAAATTTCATTTGCTTTTCATTTAGTTTTTAATTTTCTTTCTTTAAAGGACTGTACAGGTAGTCATTTTCTGTTAAATATATACAGCGTATATAACCATAAAAAATCCGGCATTTTCAATAATCCGGCACTCCTCAGGTCTGGAGGTTGCCGGATTTTTGAATGTCAACTGTATAGCGCACATCTTTCTTCGCACCAAATTTGCAAGTATATTTTAAATAATAAATAGAAAACATATAGTATAGTGTCAGAGATATACAATATTTTATTGTTATTATTTTGTTTTTGCCGTTTGATTGCTTCCTTTTGACAGAGGATAAATTACATTCCTTGAAAAAAAGCCGACATAATTTTCTTTTATTCCCCTTCGACATGGAAGAGGATAAATTACATCCCTTGAAAATAAAAAAAAAAGGGAAAATAATTTTTTTTCTTCAAATCTTTACAAAAATGGGTAAAATAATTTCATTCAGAATCCACAAAATGAGTTCTCTAGTCTTCTAAATGTGCTGCAGATGCTGAAAGGCTAAGACATTTGCTTTAGTTCTTTCCCTGTCATTATTTTGATGGTTATATTTACTAGTGAGGATAATAAATGTCTTTACATCACTTGTTTAGAATAATTAGAGATATGAATGAAACCATTAGCAGATTTCAAATATTTGTCTTTGACCTTACATGTAATACCAACATGGGAAGATGTGTGAGCTTCTGTGCAGTATTTAAATGATAAAGAGGTTGCACCTGGCGATGCAAGTGCTTTGATCAAGTTAACAGTCCGACAACACTTGTTCAAAATAACATCAATGAAGAAGGATTGATGTAGTTTCTGGCACAGGACAAATGAACCAAATTATTAAAACAATCAGTTTCCCATGTGCTGGCATGTTCACAGTGCACGCGTGAACAGGCTATTATTCGTTGATGGTCACTGGACAAAAGACGGAAATAGTTTCAAAGTGGATTCCACAAAAGGAATAATCTTGCTTAAATATAATTTCAAAGAAGTCCCTTGCTGTCAGTTCCATAATTAATTACAAGAAAATTCTGACCTGTTGAATTTAAAATAAAACCAAAAAAAAAAAAAAAACACGCACACACAATTTTATCAATACTGATTGATCTGTGGAAAGGTAATTTTTAATGTTAACGAATTTCTTTTTAAAATATTACATTTTAAAGAACATTTTATTTCTATAATCTCTATTCTATGCATTATTTAATTAATATAATAATGCATTAAAAGATGGAAATTAATAACTTAATTTTTTATGTCTTTTTTTGTGTTGTACTGTCCTCTTGTTTTACATCATAAAGTCAGAAAATGTCCTCTTTTTTGTGAAAAACGATATGGTCACCCTTCTTAAGTACTTTCATTCTTGACAATTTTTTCACACCCAAAAGTTGCAGTAGATCATGCACTGAGGCAGCTACTAGACCTCTTGCACCTTACCTTTGCAGCTATGACTTTGCTGTGAACCCATCATGTCTCAAGTCCATGACCAGATCATTATTCTTTTTCAATTTGAATGAATGTTGTTCATCTAATCTAGATTCAAATGGCTCTTTGGGAGCCACGCTAGCGTAGTGGTTACCACACTGCGCTTGCGACCGGGTGACCCAGGATCATACCTGGGTGAGGGCATTTGAAGATTTTTCGTCGACCGGGATTTGGACTGGATTCACTTGAGCCCCGGTGAGCACATTTGAAGGAGTGTCGATGACCAGGGACTGGCGGCTTCTGAGCTGACCCAGCTCTAATGGGTACCTCCAAAATCGGCGAGTATCTGCCTGAATGGCAAGGGACACCTGTCTCTGTGCAAGAAAAAAAGGGATACTCACGTAAAATCAGTCTCAGGCTAGACATTAACTTGAGATTTCGCCTCGAGTAATAGTGGGCATACGAAAAAAAAATGGCTCTTTCAGCTCAATCATCATAATCTGGAGCAGCAATGTGGAGTGTAGAACTATATCTGGTCATTTTTGAGATCTAATGATTTCTGGATATATCCCTTACTGAAGTAAGCTATCTCCTTGTCATTTGCACAGTGAACAATACATGGTAAACTGATATTTGGTTTGGGATGTGCTGACTTTAATGCTGTCAGAAAGTATGTATTTGTGACACTCGGTTTGACTTCACTGTTTGCCTATACCCTTGCCAGATCTGTTGTAGCAGCCAGCTCATTTAGTGCTCTGTGGTGGTGCCATGTGTATCGCCCTTGTCCTAATGAGAAGCTGACTGCACATGTTCCAGTGTCAGGTTTGCAGATGATGGCAGAAGATCTGATAATGAAGCTGAGTCTAAGAGGTGCCATATGCCAAATATCAAGGACCTCTGCAGAGCTCCTTCCCATGTAGTCCATTGGCCTTGTTGGACTTGCTGCATTGCTTTTTGCATCCTATCATTCTCTACTTCTTGGATTTCCCAAATTACCATACCTCTGCGTTCCTTGTTTGATGCTTTAGACCACCAGTGGATGTCATCGTGGCCAAATCCCCATCTGGTAGTCTGCATGTATCTGATTACCTCTTTTAGCTTGAGAGCATCTTAGGCAGCACTAACAGCTTCACTCACTTTCCACTTCCTTCTAGTTTTCAGTGAGAGCTGAATGAACTACATCATCTACTGATTCGCACAGCATCATTGCAAGCCTTGCCTTTCCTGCTTTGTATTTCTCCACAACTGACATGAAAGAGAGCACAAGCTTTGACTTCTTGCAGTACAGTGCTACATCTGACAGACCTGGTGGTACCCCTAGCCATTTTCTTATGAACTTGTTGATCTTTCTTTCTATAGCTTCCACAATACTATAGTCCATTCGGAAATTCGTGCCCACAGAAAGTGTCAATTTTCTCCAAAACTGTTTGTTGTATGGACATGAATTTTTGCATGCAGTCTTAGATTTTCCATGCAGTTATTAATATATTTTTTGCCTTTACAAAACTCATGTCGTGTTCGAATTTTCTTCTTTACGTTATATAAAAAACTCTTACCGTTGTCTGGGTTAATTTTTCTTAGTTTTACAGAAAAGTTACAAGATCCGTTCAAAAATATTTTTTTTTGTTTGAATTAGTGTAGTGACTACATGTCCGCACGAGTGCGCACCTATTGTACACAGTCGCGAGTAACTAATTCAAACCAAAAAAAATATTTTTGATATATTAATAACTGCATGGAAAATCTAAGACTGCATGCAAAAATTCATGTCCATACAACAAACAGTTTTGGAGAAAATTGACACTTTCTGTGGGCACGAATTTCCGAACGGACTATAGTGATAATTTCATATATAAGCAGTAGCCATAGCAGTTTTGGGATCACCATGAACTGGATGCACCATTGTTTGAACTTTCCCATGAGTCTGCTTTGATCTATAATCTGCAGCTCTCTGCCATTTCTCTTATCTGTTGAACTGCTCTTTTGTCTTTTAATGAGACATAATACACCCTGCCAAGACTTTAAAGGTTCCTCAATGACAGTATGGATTCTCTGGTTTGATACCATTAATGTTACTTTAGATGTCTTCCCTTTCCTGACTGATAGGCTTCTAGACTTCTTAGGTTTGAAGCTCAATCTGCACCAGCTGATTAGTTCATCCAGGCACGCTAACATTCTCCGGTCCTGGTACATGTGATGTCAGAATTGTTGTGTCATCCATGAATGCTTTCAGGGCTGGCATGTGACACTATCCATCGAGCTTAACAAATCCTTCAGCCACTTTGAGGATTATCTGTATAGTCATCATAAATAGTATAGGAGAAATGGTACATCCCATCGCAATCCCAACTTGCAGGTCAATCCACTATGTCGTGTACTCCCTGGTTGAAAAACTGACAGTGAACCTGAGAAATACAGCTTAAACATTGCTGCAATTTCTTGTGGAATGTGATAGATTTTGTTAAGTGCACACTTTATGGTTCTCTGTTGGTTGTCTAGGGTGTTCTTTATTTGATATTTCACTGACATGTTTTCTTAATACAATTGTCCTTTCTGACTTTGCCAACCATTTTAAATTGTTTTTTTCAACTTGTTGTGTAAAACTGGCTCAGTTGTTTTGTGTATTCGTTCATGTTTTTTAAATATTTATTCGTATCCATCCATTCAACTGGAACACTTTAAAAATGTTGAACTGAATAAAAATCAAGAATCTGAAACTTTCATTGTTTCTCAAAAGACCTTAGCTTAAACGACTTTCCTCTTTTATTGAGACATAAGATTTTCATGAATTACACACACAATGCTCCAACATAAATTTTATCCATATGCCATGAGTACAAATTGATCCCTTCGATATATCATCTCTACAACAGTTCCATGATTCTATAATTATCGTCCTGATACTTGTAGTAATATTCTTGTGCTTTTCCTGCACACTTATTTCTTAGTCCACTGATTTTATTCTTTCATAGTCCTTATTGACACATTGGATTTTTACATCAAATCCGTAATATTACAGTTCTGTGCTTTCTTGCACTTTTATTTCTTTTGTCCGCTGAAATATATTCTCTTATAATTCTTTCCGACACATTGTAATTTTTCATAAATGATTATGCATATATTCGTAGGTTATACTAACCTTGGAAAGTCTTCAATATACGGGGTGGGCTAAAAGTAGGTATACAGTAATGATCGGGTCATGTTTAATCTCTTAGGTGCTCGAAATGTCCTCCGTCAACGTTGCAACATTCATGTTACCTGTCCCCAACACTGTGACACACAGTAACACACAAATTCCGATTAGCACCAATGTCGATAAATGCTTGCGAGATGAACTCCTTCAATTCGTCCACTGTGTGAGGTTTCCTCTCATAAACCTTCTCCTTTACTACGCCCCAAAAAAAGAAGTCCATAGGTGTCAAGTCGGGTGAACGTGGTGGCCAGTCAATGCTGCCATGTCACCCAATCCAACGCTGTGAGAAGGTGTTGTCAATGTAGCTCCGTACCGTCAAAGCAAAATGAGGAGGGGCCCCACCTTGTTGAAAGAACAGTTCGGCGAAGTCAGCCCTGGTTGCGAGTTGTGGCACCACCATGTTGTGCAACATGATTATGTAATTATTACCATCCACCGTTGTTTAAAAAAAAACTGGCCCAATGACAGGCACGGCTGGTTCAGTTCAGTTGTGATAGTCACATGAGGATTTTCATCTGCCCAGTACACACAATTATGCCTGTTCATGTGGCCTGACAACTTGAAACAGGCTTCATCTGACCAGATGATCTTATCAAGAAGGTCTGGTTGGTGCGAAATTTGGTTATGCATTATCTCACAGAATTGCAACCGATGGTCTGAATTGTCCTTCAAAAGGCCTTGTAAGAGTCTTGGATGGTACGGCTTCAGCTTCAATTTACGCATTAAGCATCGCAAGAACGTTCTTGGTATGGATAGCTCCTGAGACGCACGTCGCATGGACTTTTTCGGACTGTTCACAAATGTCAGGGCGACTCTAATCTCATTCTCCTCAGTCACAGATGTCCGAGGACTGAACCCGTTGCATCAAATTTATCTCTGATATGATAAATTGTCAGACATGTTGGTGGAGCAGTGTGAAATGCCTCTTGCCACGCTCTGTGCACCTTCTCGGCATTTTCAGTCTTCCAATACTGCTTTAGAATCCACTTTCTTTGTTCTTCACTCAGACTCCCTGCCATTGTTCTCAATACCTGTAAAATAAAAAGAAATAATAATGGAAAATAAAAATAAAATAAAAATACCATGACCCGATCAGTACTGTGTACCTACTTTTGGCGCACCCTGTATATATATATGGCCATCTTGCTTATTCCACACTATGGATTCAACATCTCCTGACGAAGTGGGATTTACCACATTGAATTATAATTACACCTTTAATTTCGAGTCGAATCTAGACTCATTTACACTTTTTGTAAGTAGATTCTTCTGCACATCTTTTGTGGACCAAGCCACTTAGATACGGGGCTTAGTCATAGCCAACGACTTTAGTTTTAGCATTTAGGTGAGGCTCAGCATGGTGTGCAGCAATCCTCCTAAATATAAATTTATCATGATTGCTTCGCCCCATGATGTGCTCTCAACAATTTCCAGGGCCTACCACAACATCTTGCTTGGGACTGCTCCATTGGTGTTAGCTAGATCCAACCAGATTACATGGAGATTTGTTCTGTCAGATTTTGCCTTTTGAATTAACAAAAGTTAATTGATTCCCACATCACTGTGGCATGCATTAGACACGCTGCGATTACTGGGATACCTTCATTTTAGATGGCAGTGTCAATGTACCCATTCTCAATGAGGTATGTGGTGAACCTTTTAGCCATCACTGAGAAGAATATCTTTCCTTCCACATTGAGTAGTAAGATTGGCCTGAATTGACTGATGTCTGTGGAATTTTGTTCCTTTTTCCATTTTACATTTGACAGTAATCGTGAGTTTACTTGATTAGTTGGCCTTCTACTGTCACTTCTTTTACATTATGCTTGAGAAAATGTTATTTTTAAAATGTGACTAAGGCTCAGTATTGAATTTATGTTGTCAATGTTCTATTCTGTACAAATACATTTGAATTATGTACTATTGTGTGTTTATGATGATTGCCTTCTGTGACATGTTTCGCACTCCTATAAGTTGGGTCGTGCACCCCTGGTTAAGAAGCACAGATTTAGTATATATCTTTATGTGTTTTTGTTTTGATGTGCTTTTTATTATTATTAACACATGTTTGTATGTGTGTGCACATGTGCATGAATGCATGTATGTTTGAATAAGTAGCTGGGAGATGCTGCTTTCTGAATCTGTTCAGGATATTCCGTCAAATGTTAGAATCTGGTTTGTAATTATACAACAGTACAATCAAAACACATGACCTAAGATTTAATATTTTGTCTAAACTTGGAAACTCATATAGGGAAATGTCCTGTGGCTGACCTTATGGTTTCTTTCTGTTGTGTTCAGTACCAGCTGTCACTGGTATAAAATGAGGCATGTAACCTTCAGTATAAAGAAATACACATATGCCACCATCACCCCATCCCCTTTAAGAAAATTATTATCCTTGAAGTTTCATGGAGAAAATCTATGACATTTTTAATCTGTTCAAATAGTTTAAAAAAAAAAAAAAAAGCAAACTTAACAAGAAGTAACACAAATTAAAACAACAGAGGAAGATCACAGTGTGTGGGTTGTTGTACCCTAAGAAAAGCTGCAAATGTCAAAAAAAGAGATAGACTGAGAGAAATGAAATAAGAATGTTAATGGTAACAACACCATGCAACAACTATATAGGAAGACCATTAAATAGTTTGAAACACATTATAACGCAGTCCAGTCAGCTTCCCTTGCAAACTTTCAACAGAAGACAATACTTCAGAGCAAAGAGGATGCCTAATAACAAGGTGGATAAACAGCATTAGTAAAATACAGAACAAAGCATAGTCTACTAGCCAAGGCAACACATATTGCAAAGGAATGGAAATAACATCATGCAGATACAACTAATCATTAAATAAGTATCTAGTCACAGTTAAACTGTTTTCACATATCCCTGTCTTTAAATCTTTCTGTTCCTCGTAGTTTATAGGTTTTACTCTAGAACCAGAATGGATTCCTGTTCCGCTGTTTTAAAACAAACAGTAAACATGTATAAACATGAAAAAATATCTCATATGTGCAGTGTAAATTGGCTGAAGAATATTTGGAAGGTTTCCAAGTTTTATATGTAATGAATAAGTTTATTTTACATCATGTAATGTGCAGACTTGAGTAACTCTGACAATAACAAAAGGGGCATACGAGACAACCCTTTGGAGAATAGTGTATTTTAACAGGGCGCACCACTTGGCTTGTGGGTTAGAAGGAGTTAATCAGCTGTTTTACTGTGCGAAAGATAAGCACTATGTTTGATGAAGGAATTAGGGATAAGCAAAGTTATTAAATTATTTGTTTTTCAAAATTATTTGCGATCATAACTAACACTGATAAACAGGATACATTTACAATTTTAGTGTTTTACATTAGCATTAAAAAAGTGCATTTATTAGTCTCCATGTGATAGCAAGCGGCACACATATATTTTATATAGATCAAACTATTCCCAGGTGGGTTGGCAGATTTGAGTACACTACATAATGGAAAAGTTAGTCCCGTAAATTTATTTACAGCTATTATTGAATATGTGACTATTATTGTATATTGATCAAATATATAGCTAGATTACAGTATGGCTTATGAGAAACTGGATTAAAGCTAGGTTTAATAGCTCACAGATCAAATAAGACTCATTGCTCACAGTTCAGACCAGGTTCATAGCAGACTAATCAAATTTGGCTCATAGTTGTAACTGATCAAATAAAGATAACTGATCATGATCAACTTCCATGCTTGATAGGATGCATAATAATTCCTCCACTAAACTTCATCATTTGTTATAAACTGTACTTTGTCAGCTGAGTTTATGTAATCCTGTTTGCCAGCAGAGATGATGGCAACAGCTGTTTGTTACTGTATAGTTGACATTATTACAGTTTGAAACAATGTATTAGAAACAACACTTCTTGTTGACCTATTTATGAACACCAGAATAACTATCAATTACATCTCTTACACAACATCAGTCTTCATCCTTTCAGTGATCTGTCTTCTTGAGATGAGCTTTCAGTTTCTGTTACCTGTTCTTTCAATTTCATTTATGTGTCAGTTGCCTTTATTTTTGAGCATCCTCTTAGTCTTGTATCCTCAGTTTATTCTAGATAGATTTCTCCTGACATCTGCTATTAAGTTCTATTAAATTCATTATGACTCCACCATATCAGCATGTTTGATTTTAGAATGCTGATATCAGAGGAACACTTAGTTTATTTTTTTGTTTGTTGGTATTTTTGGTTGGTCCATATATTTTTCAAAGTATTTTGTTTTCCAATTAATTAAGCTATATTGAATTGTGAAAGTTGTGGTTCAGGTCACTTAGCTGCAGAATATTATGAGTATGGTTAGTATTTCGTAGCTGTTTCTTGTTGTTTATGTACTCAAACCTTTTATGCCAATCTTGCACAGCATAGACCAAGGCTAGTAACAAATCAGTAAAAGATTTAAATATTTCATTGGTTTCAATTACCATTCATTAGTCATAGTATTTCACTACTTATGCACAAGCTAATTTTGTTCTCTGTAAAGACATATATAAAAGTCATTTGCTTTGATATAACCAAAAAATCAATATTTTATATCATGTTGTCACATTATTTCCAAAACTCCATTAAATTCGTGACATCATTTAGTTTACATAATGACATTTCAGTGGCAATTTCCTGAATGGATTTGTATCCTACAAACATAAACATCATTTTGCTTACTTGAATTGACTTTATCCAGTAGTTGTAAAAAGATCAATATTTTAAAAAAGAAATGATGTTTCTACATGCGGTTAGTGAAAGTGTGCTCATTTTTCCAGTATCTTTTCCGGCTTTTGTTACATAAGCAATTTTGAAACAGAATTCTGTCATATTGACATGTTGTAGTTGGAATTGTTACTATCAGTGCTAGGAAAAATATTTAACAGAATCATCCTTGAGAAAATTTCTCTGAAAAAAAAATGAATTAACTCTTTAGATACCATTTTGTAGATTGCTAATAGTTGGTATTATAAAACTTATGGAGAGTATTCATTGATTATTATAATTGTAAATATATATATTATTAAAATAGAGTCAGTACCCCATCAGTACCAGCTGAACCCCGTATTGGCCGGTCCCAAGCTCGGCTGAAAAAGTGATTAGGATGACATGCATGTAGGCTGTAAGGAGGCAGCCTCTCCATCTTGCAAAGGAACAATGGCCAATCACATGTTTTCCTAAAAAACTGATTAATAGAAATGACAGAGAGAAAACCATACTGATCTTAAAGGTGACAAACTGGCATGGATTACGGACGATGATTTATGGATCATGGAACATTAGGAGTATTAACATTAAAGAAGAGGAGCTGGTGGAGGAGATGAAGAAAGCAAAATTAGAAATCCTGGCTCTAACAGAAATGAAGAAAGAGGGACAAGGAGTTATGGATCTCAATGGTGACATGCTGCTCCACAGCGGAGTCTCCTCAAACAAAAAGGCTAAAGGGGGTGTGTTGTATTGTGGCTAAATACAAAAGAGATGGCATCAAAGGATGGAAATTTGTCTTGGAGCGCATTATGGTGCTAATGCTAAGGAGAAACCATAGTCAACCTTGTCATTGCGTATTGGCCAAATGAAGATGAACGAGCTGCTTCAAAAGACAATAGATGACTGCCTGGATGAAATTGCCCTCCTCTGAGATTTCAATGTCAGAGTTGGAAATGACCACGCTAGATGGGGTGGAGTTATGGGAAGGCATGGAGAAGATACACTAAATGACCGCAGAAAGCAACTCTTTAGATTCTGCACTGAGCAAAACCTTGTCATTATGAACGCAAAGTTCCCCCATAAGTGCTTGCATACATACACCAGATATAAACCAACTAAGAATGAGAAATAAGTCATCTACTATGCCATTGTTAGGAAGAGCTCATTCAAGTATGTGCAGAATGCTGAAGTCTGGAGGGAGCCAGAGATTGGAAGTGATAATTAAACCTGCTGACAATTAAAAGAACAACTGAAAGAGTTGCTCAGTCTAGGCATTGCCCATCATACAAGCAAGAAACTAAGTAATCAAGCAGGAAAGATAAGTATAAAGACCTTTGAGATAAGAGAGCCAGAAGTTAAGACCAGGTATCAGGGACTTATTGCTACAGCAGTAAGAAACCCAGAAGAAGGACCTGATGACCTGGAAACCCTCTGGCTTAAATTCATCATGAAAGCAGCTGCAGCAGAAGCAATTGGTGAAGTCCGACTTGGGAGGAAAGGAAAGAGGACACCTTGGTTGCCAGAAGAAGTTAAAGAGAAAATAAGAAGGCATGGAAACAATACTTAGAAGCTAAAAACGTAGCATGAATAACAGAGAAATATAGAGAATATGTGATTCTCAGAACAGAAGCAAAGAATAAGGTGCAAGCAGCAAAACTTGTCTTGAGAAGAATTTGGTGAAAAGCTATAAAAAAGATGCTCATTAAAACTAGAAATTTTTCTACAAAGCCCTAAAGAACTTGATGAAGCAAAAACAAAGCTTCTTAAATTCATACAGGACAAGCAAGACAAATAACTTACTGCCCCAAAGGAAGTAATGGATAGATGGAAAGAATATTTCTCCTTGGTGGTGAGCAAGGTCAAGCCTCAGAAATGATAAGCACTATCACAGAAGAGGAAACCGATGGTGGTGAAGATGGCATCAAGATGGAAGAACTGAAAGCAGCATTGGAAAAAATCAAGATCGGTAAAGCAGCAGGACATGATGGTATAACACCAAAAATGGTTAAGTATGTGGGAGCAGCAGACGACCTATTACTCCAGAGGGTCCTACAGGCAACCTGGTACCATAAGACCATACCAAAGGATTGGGAGGGAGATTGCCATCACAACACCCATATTAAAAAAGCGTGACAACCAACAACACCCATATTAAAACAGCGTGACAACTGACAATGTGGGATTTATAGAGGCATATTGCTTCAATCCAACCTGCAAGTCTGAAAGGAAGAGCTGGAGAAGAGAGGGATGGTCACCTGCAGCATGAAAACAAAAACCATGATGATATCATGAGAGGGAAGGAGGCATCAGATTATGCTGGGAGAACAGGTGCTGGAGCAGATCATCCATTTTAAATACCTTAGAGCTGTCATAGACTGGAAGGGAGGCATCAAAGAAAAGTTGGCTACCCAAAGAGCAGCAGCTGGGAGACTTTTTCAGGCCATAAATAAAGGATTCCTCACTAAAAGTGGCAAGAAGACAAAGATGGCTGTACACCTGTCCACCTATGTTCCAGTCTTGACTTATGGATGCGAGTCATAGGCAGTGGCTACAACCCACAAAAGCCAGCTCCAAACCTGAGAAATGAGGTATCTGGGGAAAGTGGTTGAAGTAACAAGAAGAGACAGTCCACAACCAGATGATACGGCAAGGCCTCAAAACCCAGCCTCTGCAGACCCAATAGAATAATCTCAACTACGGTGGTTTGGCCATGTTTTCAGAATGGGAGAAGATTGGCTACCACAACAAATATGGCAAACTAACATTAGACAATCTCTGAAGGACTGCGGACTAGATTGGAACCAGGCCAGAAGGAAGACAGCTGAAAGGATAGTATGGCGCTCTCTCTGGCAAACCTCTACACCCCAGGGCAGAAGAGGAATGACTAAGTAAGTAAGATGGACAACTGAGATGCAAACAAGCAATTTTTTGACAAAACAGATCTTGTACAGACCAGATAGCCACATTATCAATAATAATAATTGAACAAATTTTGGAATTAATCTCTTTACATTGGGTTTGTGGACTATGAAAAGGCATTTGACAGAGTAGACAGAGAATCACTTTGGAAACTGATGTTTCATTATGGAGCCCCTCTGAAGATCATTGACTTAATAAAGAAACACAAATGAAGACATGGCATACAGAAATCTCAATGATGAACAGTTTACACAGTCACTTGAGATAATAACTGGAGTGTGAAAGGGATGCCTCTTCTCACCATTTTTTACCAGCTATAGATTGGGTTATGAAAACATTGACATAAGCCAACAGAAGCGGAATTCAGTGCATTATGACTAAACAGCTTGATGATCTAGCCCAGTGGTTCCCAAAGTGGGCAGTACCTCTCCCCTGGGGGCGTTGGGAGGATCCATGGGAGCATTACGGAAAAAGGGGGCCTCAGGGGGCGTTTGGTACCGGTAGTAGGGGGGGGGGGGGGGTGGTGGTTCAGTAGTAAGGACTGGTTGAGGATTTGACAGGTTAAATTTGGTATATATTTGATAATTAAATGCATTATCCTATTTGAAAAATAAAGTAGCAGTGTTAGCATTTGGATTTGAGAGAACATCAGTATGGCGGGGACAAAATAGGAAAGATGCGGATGGTTGTATTACTAGGATCATTAAGCAAGGCATAGTTTCATCTCTACTTGCCATCCTGAGCTCAGGTAACCATCGCTGAACATAAATTGTAATTAGGAACTGCTACGAAAGCGGGGATAACGAAACACGTATTGTCCATTTGGTCACTTTTGAAGAAAGAGAAAGGAACAACGAGAAGTCTGTGTTTCAGTTAATGGTCGATGAAATCAGTCTTTGAACCCCTGAACCGGCTTTCCTACCTTACATTCAGACTTTTATAAATCGGCTGATACGTTACCCATCTATTGCATCTTGGCGCTGCTTATGTGCAAAATGAACAAACTTTCTCGGCTCTTCTTGTGAACAGGGATTTCAAATAAGCTTGTACGGGTATCAAACTATTTCATCCTGTCGATTAAGGTAAGTTTTCATATTTTTTTTTTTTTAGCACAGAGCTAGTATCAGTTTTACTAACAGTAATTATTAATTAAGCAGATACATTTTTATACAGATTTGCTATATATTGAATATTGTTGTTCAGTCCATTATATACTACTCGTCAAAAGTCAAGGGCCACTTAGAAAAACCTTGGTTGAAACCATAAAACAAATCTGATATAAACGTAATTGGTATCAGTCAAAACAGCATTTATTGAATACCAAATTGACATGTCACGTAAAGAAATGGAAACACACATTCAAACGCAATGAAGCTGTGAAGTGTGTCACCCACCTTTTCAAAAGTCACACAATAGATATTGGACAAATAGACATTTCAAAATCGGGTATGACCACCGTTTGCAGCAAGGCATTCAAGACAGCGTAGACGCATCGAGTCCACAAGGGTCCGAAGAGTATCCTGAGGAACAGCTGGCCATTCCTGAAGCAGAAATGCAGTCAGCTGTGCAACATCCATTGGCAGGGGGTGATTTGTTGACAATCTTCGACCAAGGACATCCCAGAGGTGCTCAATCGGAGAAAGGTCAGGTGAATGAGCTGGCCACGCCATCCTGATGATCCCATGTTGCTGAATAAACTCATTCACCACACGAGCTCGATGGGGTTGAGCGTTATCATCTTGGAGGATGGCATTACCACCTATGGCCTCCAGAGCAAGCTGAACAATTGGTCTCAAGATTTTGTTCTGGTATCTTGGGCCGGTCAAGTTGCCTTGGATGATGTAGAGTGGGGTCCTGCCGTGTCTGTAGAAGCCTCCCCAGACCATGACAGAACCCCTACCATAACGATCCACCTCTCGAATTGTGTCATCAGTAAATCGCTCTCCTGGTTGTCTCCAAACTCGAATCCTGCCATCATTGAATGACACAGTGAAGCGAGATTCATCAGTGAAGAGAACTTGACTCCACTGTTGCCTTGTCCATCGGATGTGCTCGCGACACCAAGCAACACGGGCTCTGCGATGAGCAGGAGTAAGAGGGATTCTGACTGCAGGACGTCGAGCAGCCAGTCCAAATTCATCTAAACGTCTGCGAATGGTGCTTTGACTGACATTAACGTTTACAGTTTGTCTCAGCTGACATCTTAGAGTGGAACAAGTCACTGTTCGATGGCGCAGGGCTGACAACAAGAGGTACCGGTCATCATGTCTAGTGGTGCATCTAGGGCGACCTGGCCGGTGGCGATCCTCCACACTTCCTGTGGCCTGAAATCTCTCAAAAATTCTTTGGATAGTAGAGTGTGACACTGCAAACTGTCTAGCAACCTCACGGACAGATAAACCACTTTCAACCCACGCTATAGCCCTCATTCTTTGTAAGGTGTCAAGACTTCTCCTCGGTGGCATGGTTTTTGCAAGTGATGAAACTACCCTAAGTCTGCTGATTGTAAAACAAATTAAGAGTGAACTCTGTTCACGAAAAGTCGCCATTGCACGTGGAATGTCAATCAGCACGATTACTTCACCTGTTTGGTTCTACGGAAGTTAGAAAAAAACAGATTAAAAATGTGAATTTATGGTCAGCAAACCAAATTGCACGTGATCACCATGGTTGTCGGTGAGTTGTTTTTATGCTTCACGTGCATAGAGGACTGTCAGAGGAAGATATTGCACCCATTTTTACTAAAAACTTCCTTCATTTAATCATTCTATGCGCTTATATAAAAGGGTTTTGAAAATAATAGGGTGGGCCTTGACTTTTGACGAGTAGTATATTACATACTTTTAAATTGTGCCTGGGGGCTCCTCACATTGTAGTTACACCACTGGCTCTCAATCTTTAAAGCTTAAGGCCTATCTACAAAAGTGAGTTATTTTAAATTATTACATATTAAATAACTATAATTATACTTTAAATTAAATCATTATTGGATAACTTAAATGTAGTTGTGACTGTTGCTGATTGTATGTTTTTTTTCCAATTGTTGTTTTATTTTCTAATTTATTGATGGCTGTGGTTAAAAAAACTTTATAAAAAATAAAAGTAAACTAGTAAGAACATTTATGTCAAAATTTCTGTAAAGCCACTTTTAAATCAGTTTTTGTTGTATACATGACATATATCTTTCTGTCTGCAAAATTGTAAAATCAATTGTTTCCAGAATCCAGAACAAATATGGCACAAGTAGAACAAACCAAAAAGAAGTGCAGACAATACATCGTGGAATATCTGAAATATCAATTTATTCCAGCACTAAATAACCAACAACTGCCAATGTGTCTGTTGTGTGAGAGATCCTTTTCAAATGAGGCGATGAAACAAACCTTCCAGACTCCTTAAACATTTGAAAAAAATGTACTCTGATAAAGCAGACAAAAACTTGGCATATTTTCAGTCACTTCGTGGAAACTTTCAGAAACGTTAAACTGTTTGCGACATGTTTGTCAGCACTTCACAACAAAATAGTGATGGTTTGCGAGCTTCATACAACATTTCATTGCTGATAGCTAAATCTGGAAAGCTCCACACAGTCGGAGAAAACTGGATTCTGCCAGCTATAAGGTAGCTTGTGAGTACAGTTATGCATAAGTCACCTAAACTCTGCTCCGCGATTCCGCTCAGCAATATCTCTGCTGAAAGAAGAATAGACGAAATGGCTGAGAATATTGAAGAGATGTTGTGCAACATACAGAATTTGCATTGCAGTTGGATAAGTCAACTTTGCCGGGCAGCGAATCTCTGCTTCTTGCATATGTTCTTAATAAAACAGAAAAGCTTGGCTCAAGAGATTTATTTGCAAGGCAACTAGTAACAGATACAAAATGGGAGTCAATATTTCGTGTAGCTGAGCAATTTTTCAAAGAGAAGGACATTCAACTTACTAACATTCTTGCGTGTGCAACAGATGGGGCACCATCAGTGATAGGTTGTTATGGCAGGTTTATCGCTTTCTTAAAGAAGCTTCACCTGGTATATTTACAATACACTGTGCAATTCACAGACAAATGTCTTGTCGTAAAAAATTTAAGTGATCGGCTTCACAAATCATTAAATACTGTTATCACAGTGATTTGTAAAATTAAGTCCCATGCTCTCAATTCTCGACTATTTCAAGAGCTTTGTATGAGAATGATGAACAATTTGAATGCTTGCTGATGCCCACAAAAGTCAGATGGCTCTCAAAAGGAAATTATCTGAGATGCTTTTATGCTGTTTTTGAAACTGTGGTAGAATTCTTTAAAGACTCGCATGCTTCGCTCAGTACAGCACTAACGAATATCAGGCATAACATTGCTTATTTGTCGGATTTATTCATAAAGTTTAACGAAACAATTCTGCAACTGCAAGGAAATGATATTAATCTTATAAAAGTCAAATCTGTCGTCTCCACGTTTCTGTCCAAATTAACGCTGTTCAAGGCAATATTGCAAATCAAATTATCCAGCCTCTTTAAGTTTGAAGAGAAAGACAAAATACCAAAGGATAATCTTCAAGTATTTTGTGCACACCTAGATGACCTGCATAAAGAACTGTCTCAGAGGTTTCATAATCTTCTTCTGATCACTATACCAGATTGGATAATAAATCCATTCCTGGACACGTGCAGTGAAGAACTAGGAAGGTTGGAAGAGGAACTGATATCGCTGCAACATGACGTTGAGCTTAAGCCAATGTTCAAAAAATCATAACAAGACTTTTGGTTGCAGCAAGAAATCTCTGAAAGCTATCCTGTGGTGTGGGGAAAGGTTAAGATGTTCTGTATTGCCTTTCAAACATCGTATTTAGTAGAGCGCGGTTTCGAAGCGGTTGTCCAACTTCTTTCAAATCAAAGAAGCAGACTGCAAATTACTGAACGTGGGGATCTGAGTAACTTTCAGCCTGATGTTGAGAAGCTGATATCACCGCATCATGTCACATCCATCTCACTGAAAGTTAAAAGAACAATGAAGTAGGTTTGTTACTAATATACTCTTTTATACTACTGTTTGTTATACTGAATTAAGTAATTAAGTTTTTCTCTTTAAATTAAATTAATAAATAAGCGTATCTGTAGCTTTATATTAGAATGTAATTTTTTTTTTTTTCGTACGCCCGCTAATACTCGAGGCGAAATCTCAGGTTATTGTTAATGTCTAACCTGACATTGATTTTACGTAAGTATCCCTTTTCTTGTACAGAGACAGGTGTCCCTCGCCATTCAGGCAGATACTCGCCGATTTCGGAGGTACCCATTAGAGCTGGGTCGGCTCAGGAGCCGCCAATCCCTGGTCGACAACACTCCTTCAAATGTTCTCGCCAGATCTCGAGTTAATCCAGTCCAATTCCCGGTCGACGAAAAATCCTCAAATGCCGTTGCCCGGGTTTGATCCTGAATCACCTGGTCGCCAGAGCGGTGTTGTAACCACTACGCTAGCGCGGCTCCCTAGAATGTAATAAATAGAGCAATTAGTTGTCACTGTTTTGAGTTATAGTTGTTTATGTACTGTGGGGAAATACGGGGGGGGGGGGGGGGGGGGGGGGGTGCAGACATGACCTGGGAGCCAAGGGGCCGGTGACCCAAAAAAGTTTGGGAAACACTGAGCTAGACTTTGCAGATGACCTTGCTCTTCTGCCCCAAGACAAAATAAAAAATGATGAAAGGTCACAGCAGGTGGGTCTGAAAATGCACAGAGAATGTACAAAGATTATGAAACTTAATGCAGTGATTGAGTATCAAAATTGCACTTGAAGAGACAACCCCTACAAGATGTAGAATTCATAATATATCTTGACAGCAACATAGCCAAAGTTGGAGGAACATACAGTGATATCAAAATAAGAACACAAAAGGCAAGAGGCGCTTTCATTACTGTTTGCAATATGATCAAGATAAAGTCCACAAAAATTAGAATCTTCAACTCAAATGTCAAGTCAGTCCTATAACAACAACAAAGAAGCTACAGACTTTCATAAATGGATACTTGAAGATATTTGCTCCTTGGGAAGCTGAAGGTTGATGATGCCAACAAGTAATAATAAATCAACCATGGTCACTTTGTATAGCAAGCCTTACTTTACATGATCATCTTTCAGTGACATCTGTCTCAAAGCAGGACATATCCCGATTTGCTGTTCTATTTCCATAATACAACATCTTACCTGCAACTGTGGATTAACAAAAACGCTTGTGAGAATTAGGTTGTTAATGCAGTTTTTTCCATTCATTCAGTTTCTTGTGAATTCAGCCTTTCATTACCGCTAAGTCAATGTGCTCAGGACACATGGAGCTCTATTTGAATATTGTTGACCTATATGTTCAGTTCAGTAGCAGTCTGTGTACATATACTGACCTTTGGAGAGGAACAATAGAAAAAGCAACACAAAATCAGACGCATTCTCTTTTGTGGACATGACAGTTACATATGGACCGTTTAATAATACCATTCTATTTAACAATTATAAATGCTTCAAATCAGTGCATTAGTTGCAGGTACTTTCCAGCTAGTTCTATTGAAGGTATCTTTGTTGAAAATTATATTTTAAAATACTTTTTCTGTAAGTAATATGCTTGTTCTCTTTTGTTAGTCCAGCTATGAATTAATTTCCAAGACCTGCAACCTGTGGAGAAATTATGATGATATAACTGACTCATGGAAGAGTGTTCTATCTGTTATTGACACATATGGAAACAATGTTGGTAACTTCAGCTACTATGCTAGACCTGGTGCATGGAATGATCCAGACGAGGTAAGTAGCCAAGAGATCCATGTTAGAAAATTTATACTGATGGATACTGCATGTGTAAAAGATTCTCATTGATTATAATAGGCATACAAGATTAATACCCTATCTGTGGTATGTTAGTAGAGAACAATTTTCCTCCTAATATATAAATAAGTTGCCTGTGTTTTCATTTCATTTTTCATTCTATGGCTTCGTAAAAGCTCCTTTAACATTTTACAGTACTTGGTATGGATCTGACAGTGCATGTTCATGGGCAGTGAAAGTAACACTTTGAAAAATGTGTTGTGAGCACATCTGTATGTTGTAAGATGAGTGCATCTTATTAGTATGTTGTAAGATGAGCACATATTATTAGTATGTTGTAAGATAAGCACATCTTATTAGTATGTTGTAAGATGAGCACATCTTTTATAATTTGTCTTCTCTTTGTTACTTTCACAATTGCCTCCACGGCTGGCGGAGTTGTGGATTAAAGTTGCTACCATAAGTGAAATGGGTTCATTTTCGATACAAGACAACAGGAGGCTGAGACGCTTGGGAGTCATGACCCAAGTGGGCCCGCCCCCCTTAGAGTGTAAAGGAGTATACTGGGCCGAAACACTTGTCTGATGGGGGGACTTCTTCTGATGATCAGATTGCCTCCTGTTGTATCGCTCTGTAAAGAGTTTCCTATCATAGTTACATGGTCAAACCAGTGACGATCGGGAAAAGACCGATTGACTTCTGGAAAGACAGATGACACTGGGAAAGACTAGAAACCGGCTGACCGGGTTAGCACCCCGTAAGCTGTATTCAATTGCTACAGGACCCAAAAATGATAGATGCCCCAGGATTCACCGAAAGGGGGGGAGAATGATGAATCCACAGGCGCCTCATTGGAATCGACCAGACCCGTTACACGGACTTCGAGCTCTGAACAACGGCTGGAATTTCCATGTGCCTGTGGTAGGGAGTTCTCTACTCAGAGAGGAATGAAAATCCACCGAACGAAAAAGGGGTGTGGGAGGTCATCTGGGGGAGATCAACAGCGCTCTGTCTCGACGGATAAGACGTTAGAAGAACGCAGCCAGGAGTCAATCCACAGTGCTGAGTACATTCAAGTTGATCTGCCTGATGATGATCTCACACACTTCTTGGACGGGAAGAGAGATGCAATCAAGTTTCCACCTGCCAGTGCAAAAGGGCTTTGGGAACAGCTGGACGAAGCCTTGGCAAAAGAGTTGGATAACAACCTGAAGCAGATAAGTTTGGAGAAGAAGCTGGAAATCTTCGGCGACATAATATATCTGCACTGTCGCAAAGTGTTCGGAGTGAGGGAGGCAAGGGAAAGTAACCCACCACGAAAAAGTAGAAGACAAATTAAAATAGAAGAAATCAGGAAACAGAAGAAGCATGCCCGAAAACTTTTCAAGAACGCAGTTGCCACAGAGAAGGAAGGGTTACGACAGGTTTGGGAGCACCTGAAAGGCCAACATAATGCCCTTTGTAGAGCAGAAAGGTTGTGCAGGAAGAGAAGGAAGACTCGAAGGGATAGGGAAAGATTCTTCAGGGAGCCCTTCAAGTTTGCCAAAGAACTGTTTGAGCAGCCACGGTCGGGTACGCTAAACATCAAGAAAGAAGACCTGGAAGAACACCTTAGAATGACATATTCAGATGGTCGCAAAGATGAGCCGCTCAGCAGCATGGCAGGCCTTAAATGGCCGAGTAAGCCAGGAGCTGAATTTAACACCAAGCCCCCAACGGTGCAAGAGGTAGAAAGCATTGTCCAGAAAGCTCGGTGCAAGTCAGCTCCAGGTCCTAATGGTGTTCCATATGTGGTGTATAAGAGATGCCCTGAAGTGCTCAAACGACTGCTCCGTTTACTAAAGAATGCGTGGAAAGCCCAGCTTGTAAGCAAGGAATGGAGAAAGGCGAACGGAGTCTACATCCCGAAGGAGCAAAATTCCACAGACATCAGTCAGTTCAGGCCAATCTCACTACTCAATGTGGAAGGGAAGATATTCTTCTCAGTGATGGCGAAAAGACTCACTACATACCTCCTGGCAAATGGGTACATTGACACTACCATTCAGAAAGGAGGTATCCCAGGTACACCAGGATGTCTAGAGCATGCCACAATGATCTGGGAAGCAATCCAAAAGGCAAAGTCTGACAGAACAAACCTCCATGTAATCTGGTTGGATCTAGCGAATGCTTATGGATCCGTTCCACACCAGATGTTGTGGCAGGCCCTAGAAATGTATCATGTTCCACAAGAGATTGCAGCAATGCTGAAGCTGTATTTCGCAGGGTTTGCTGTCAGATTTTCAACCAGAGAGTACACAACGAAGTGGATTGGCCTTGAAGTTGGAATTGCAATGGGGTGTACCATCTCTCCGATACTATTCGTGATGGCTATGCAGGTAATCCTCAATGCGGCTGAAGGAATGGCTATAGGTCCAAAGCTCGGGGGAATGTGTCACATGCCACCGCTCAAAGCATTCATGGATGACACAACAATTCTGACATCAGATGAACATCAGGCCCGGAGGATGTTAGAACGCCTGGATGAACTAGTCAGCTGGTGCAGAATGAGCTTCAAACCCAAGAAGTCGAGAAGCCTATCAGTCAGGAAAGGGAAGATAGCAGAAGACATATTCGTGGTTTCCAACCAAAGAATCCCTACTGTCATTGAGGAACCTGTTAAAAGTCTTGGCAGGGTGTACGATGCCTCATTAAAAGACTCGAAGGCAGTGCAACAGACAATAGAAATGGCAGACAGAGGGCTACAGATCATAGACCAAAGCAGACTCTTGGGAAGTTCAAACTGTGGTGCCTCCAGTTCATGTTGATACCGAAATTGCTGTGGCCACTGCTTATATATGAAATAAGCACAAGTACAGTCGAAGCTATAGAGCAAAAGGTCAACAAGTTCATGAGAAAGTGGCTAGGGGTACCACCAGGTCTGTCAGATGTAGCACTGTACTGCAAAAAGTCAAAACTTCTGCTTCCTTTCAAGTCAGTTGTTGAAGAGTACAAAGTTGGAAAGGCAAGGCTTGCAATGATGCTACGCGAGTCAGCTGATGACGTGGTTAAGTCCATTCAGCCTACACTGAAAACGGGAAGGAAGTGGAGAGTGGAAGAAGCTGTTGATGCTGCCCAAGAGTCACTCAAACTGAGGGAGGTAATCGGATACACACAGACGAATAGACGGGGATTTGGTCATGGAGACATCCGCTGGTGGTCCAAGGCATCAAGCAGGGAGCGCAGAGACATGGTTGTTCATGAGATACGAGAGGCTGAGAATGATAAGAGGTTGCAAAAAGCAGTGCAGCAGGTCCAACAAGGCCAATGGACTACATGGGAAGGAGCCCTGCAGAGGTCCTTGACATGGAATGATATATGGCATATGGCACCTCTTAGGCTCAGCTTCGTTGTTAGATCAATGTATGACCTGCTGCCGTCGGCCACCAACCTTGTGAAATGGGGAAAGTCGGATGATGAGCAGTGCCCCCTGTGCCAGGGGAGGCAGACACTCGAACACGTGCTCTCAGCGTGTAAGGTGTCATTAGGGCAAGGGCGATACACCTGGCGCCATAACAAAGTGCTAAATGAGCTTGCTGCGACAATAGATCTAGCAAGGATGAAGGCGAACAGCAAACCCAGGCCGAGCACCGCAAATACATACTTTCTGAGGGCAGGAAAGTCAGCACACCCCAAACCGAGTAAACCAGGTAGCAGTTTACCATCTCTTCTTGATTGTGCAAACGACTGGGAGATGGCGGTAGACCTACCTGGACGAGGGGCATATCCAGAGAGTATCAGGAAATCGCGGAGACGGCCGGATATAGTGCTTCATTCTTCTTCAACGCTTCAGGTCATACTGATTGAACTGACCGTGCCATTTGAATCCAGATTAGACGAGCAACATTCGTTCAAAGCGGCCAAATATAGTGATCTGGCCGCGGATCTGAGACACGAGGGGTTCACTACAAGGGTCATGGCTGTTGAAGTGGGCGCAAGAGGGCTTGTGGCTGCATCAATGTATGATCTATTGAAACTGTTGGGGTTGAAGGGACAGGCGAGAACAAGGGCACTGAAGAGGCTTAGTGAAACTGCCGAAAAGGCATCAGGCTGGCTGTGGAACAACCGCAATGGGCAATGGAAATCGTGACAATAAACGCTGCGGTACAGAAAACACCAGGAAAATTTTTCTAAGTCCACAAAACGCTGAGTTTTGTGGTGTACTAGTGAGCGGGCTGTGACTGAGGGGCAACAGGCGATGTATATTATAGGAGGTGTCAGTGTCAGAATTTCAGTGGCTAGGCTCGGCGGCTTCGCGATGGTGTCTCAGTGTGTGCGACGGAACGAACGGAATAATTTGTCTTCTCTTTGTTACTTTCACAATTGCCTCCACGGCTGGCGGAGTTGTGGATTAAAGTTGCTACCATAAGTGAAATGGGTTCATTTTCGATACAAGACAACAGGAGGCTGAGACGCTTGGGAGTCATGACCCAAGTGGGCCCGCCCCCCTTAGAGTGTAAAGGAGTATACTGGGCCGAAACACTTGTCTGATGGGGGGACTTCTTCTGATGATCAGATTGCCTCCTGTTGTATTGCTCTGTAAAGAGTTTCCTATCATTGTTGTAAGATGAGCACATCTTATTAGTATGTTGTAAGAGATAATGACACTGCAATGGATGAATCAACAAGACTGAGGCTGTTGGAGTTTGGCATCAAACGTGGGACTAGAAGAAATGGACGTGAGAGAGGATGCATCTGTCGTATGTACAACCAGTGTGCTACAGGTACAATTAACATTCATACTCTTCGATATTTGTTAAGGAAGACTGAACACCTATGGGTTTGCCCAGAGTGCAGTGAGGTCGATTCTGATTAACAATAACAATGTTGTAAGATGAGCACATCTTATTAGTATATTGTAAGATGAGCATTCACACAAACTTCTGATTATCATCATCATTTGCATCAATTTATCATCATCATCAAGTGCTAACATGCCAGTTATTTTCATATTTATGCCATCTTCTTTATCTCTGTCCATGAGATTTCAGTTGCTTTCATTTATCATGTACTATTCTTCTCTTGTTTCTGTTTGGACCCGTACTCTTCTCTTCTGCTGTGGGAATGCATCAAGGAGATGTCTAGTTATACAGGTTGGTTGTATCCTGTCTTCATTCAGTCTGGGCCTCTCACTTCTTCTCCCATTTTGTCTTTCTTCTTTTTTGTTGTGCCTCAATTATCCTTCTCAATGTACCTCCGGTTCTCTATTTCTCTTAATGCCCCTGTGGAATCAAGTTCCTTTTTTTGCCTTGACCATCTGTATCTCTTCATATTTAGTGCTGATTGAACATCTGTGCCTCTTTCATTTGATCCTAAGATTGATATCCATTATTCTTGTCTGTTCATGTATTTCTGGGTTGTCTCCTATTAATTATAATATTAATTATTAAGTGCTGTCTCTCATTTCTTTTAGGAGGATATTTTCTGTGTCCTGAATGGTGGTAAGTTTAATGAAGCTTTAGTTTAAATGGGTGATTTAATTGTTCATTGATTGCATCCCACCTAGTCATTTTTCTTGACACTTTCTTGTTTGTTATCAGACACAAGGCTGTTTGCCAGCGATCTTTTATTTTTCCCTGACCGCGCTATTTATAGCTATCGTGACAGAGGTCACGTGGTCAACTTCCTAAGGGGAAAAAATGTGGCGGTGTTTACTTTTGATAGGGCTTAATTAATGCTTTTAGGCTATTTTATTATTAAAAATACCGGCTTTAATTTTGCGTAAAGCTAGACTAGAAATGTTAGAGTAAATTTTAGAACAAGAACAAACATTTTATCACAATTAGAACAGAAGATATAATAGTCTGAAATAGTGTAAAATTTACGTTTTTTTAAATATTTTGTTATGGTTTGTTTTTAATGCAATTTACACTACAATGATCACAATCAACACGCATAACAAATTACAGAAATCAAAAGTAGAAAACCTGCAGAAAATGGATATCAAAGTTTTGTTTTGGTTTCATGCGTCAAACATTAATTACACTGACAAACAACATTTTTCTTTCTTATATAAGAATAAGTGTTCTTATGTCAGTTTTTTGCGCTGATTTCAAATTTGAAATCCGTTTATCTCTATCACGTCAGGTTTTTAAGATATTTGTGAATACATATATTTTTGGGAAACCGTTATGTGCTCCGTTTCATTTTTACTACATAACTTATTAAAAATTAATAAAATGCAAAATAATTCCACTTTTTATACTGCTAAAAGATGCATGACATATGTTACGCTATTTTTCCAATAGTTACTGTATTTTGAAATAATTCTGAGCAAAATATGGCTTCTAGAAGTTGTAGAAATTCGGCTGATCTGTTCTGTTACGTGTGCGGATATTTTACCGATCGTGTTCACCAGAAAAACTTTACACCATTACTAAAGAAAGCATATGAACTTTATTTCGATTCGAAAGTTGATGATGCAAATAAATCTTGGAAGCCAAATGCAGTTTGTTCGACTTTGTGCAAATACATTGGCAGGTTGGTTACGAAAATCGCCGAAGCATAAGTCGATGCCTTTTGGAGTGCCAGTAATATGGCATGAACAAGACAAATCACGCTACTGATTGTTACTTCTGCTTGACAAATATCCATGGTTTCACTTTTAAAACTAGAAAGTCTGTGGTTTATCCAAATATTGAATAGGTTTCGAAACCAGTGTCTCGTGATCCAATCACGTGTCCGATCCCAGTTCCACCAGAACAATATCCGTTGGACGTGAATGAACCATCAGAAAGTGATAGTTTACCTGCTTCAGAAACTAATTCTGACTCAGATTATATACCGGTGAATGATGGTGTTCACTTAATTAACCTTTCAGATCTAATACGTGATCTCGCTCTTACCAAAGGACAAGTGGAATTACTCGGTTCGCGACTCAAAGAATGGAATCTTTTAGCGCCCAATACTTTGATATCTAAATTTCGTCATAGACACAGAGAACTTGTTCAATACTTTGAGATGGATGATGACATTTGCTATTGCAAAATTCCAGTCGCCTACTCTGTTCATATGAAAGAAACTTATGACAATATGGCTATACTTTTGGCAAAAATAAAGTACAATGACTACCAATGGCGGATTTGTGGAGACCTAAAGGTCATTGCAATTCTCACGGGCATGCAGACTGGGTATACTAAATTTTGTTGCTTCCTATGTGAATGGGACAGCCGCAACAGACAGGAACATTATGCAAGAAAGGTGTGGCCTATCAGGGATCGTATGCAGCTCGGGCATAAAAATGTAATACACGAGCCATTAGTTAACAAAGACAGCGTCATTTTAACACCGTTACATATAAAGTTGGGGCTCATGAACAATTTCGTAAAAGCATTAGATAAAATGAGCAAAGCTTTCACTTATCTTCGAGAAACGTTTCCGCAAGTTAGCGATGCAAAGATAAAGGAAGGTATCTTTGTAGGACCTCATATTAGGAAAGTTATTGCAGACAAACAATTCAAGAACTTGTTACATGGTAGTGAACTTCACGCATGGATGGCATTCAAATCGATCGTCGATAACTTTCTGGGAAATCACAAATCTGTCGACTATGTGCATATTGTTAAGCAGTGCATAGATGCATACAGAATTATGGGCTGTAACATGTCCCTCAAAATCCATTTGCTCGATTCGCATCTTGACTTTTTCCCTGACAACCTTGGCGAAGTCAGCGATGAACATGGAGAACGATTCCATCAAGATATCGCCGTAATGGAGTTACGTTATCAAGGACGGTGGAGTGTGACCATGCTTGCCGATTATTGTTGGATGTTTCATCGCGATGTACCACATGCCATTCACCGACGAAAGTCGACTGCAAAGAAATTCAAGCCTACATAATTGTTATACTTCTTGTACGAATGATGTTATAATACTGTATGCGTTGTTAAAAAACTTCAATTGCGTATTTCTCGAGATCCCGACCTGATAGAGAAAAACGGTTTGCAGATTTAAAAACAGCGCATTAAAATTGACCAGAAAAACATAGAAATGTTAGAGAAAGAAAAAAAAATTTTTTTTTTGTTAGCCAGTGTTATTGAAACATTAAATTGCAAGTCCACATTTATTACCTTAAAATAACACACCCAATTGTCCCCAAAACATGAGCGCTAACAATTATCTCAATCATACATCATGATGGTCATGTAAAAATGAGTATGGTCATGAGTAAAACGAAATGTTCAATTTAATAGATAAATAGGTGTATTTAATAAATACATCTATTAAATGATTTCCACATTCTGTTAATTCTGTCACTCTCACGCAATAACTGCCATAATTTGCTCTAGCCCCAAAATTTCGCTCAATTATCATTCACACTTCCTTTTTTTTATAGGATGAATGTGTACATTCACAGATGGAGAAATTTGTAACAAATGAGTTTCCATTATAAATTTTAATTGTGAAGTTATATTTTTAATACCGCTGGCGCGTCTTTCAATTTAGGAAATAGTGGAATGTACAAATTCTCCTCCTTGCTCTCCATGCATGCCCATTCCAAAGCCATGAGTTCTGATCCAGTCTGCGCAATGTTTTTCTAATATGTGCTGTTTAGGAATTGTCTTACTGGGGAATAGCTTTCTGAACAAAGACATATAAGTCTCTATTAATGCTGTTATTGATTCTTTACTAATTGGTTTACTGTGTGATATTTTGTTGTGTACTTTCTCAAATGCTTCTTTCAGTGAGTTGAATTGTTCTTGGGCAATAAAAGCTATGTTAGTTATATCTTGTCTGTAATTTTCAGTGTTTGTGTAATGATTGCTCTTGTAAGATTGTGGTGAAGTGGGATGTTATAAATATTTATAGGGGAATTAGTGTACTGACTGAGATCAGCTGTGAAGGTATCTATATCTAATAAGGGTAGTGTATTATAGATAACCTTACTTGCTACCACATATTTCTACCTCAGTCAGAATTATTCTGGAATATAGTGATGACTACGTTGAATGTCTAGGGTATGTATATGATGAAGTGTAAGTCACAACAACAACAGACAGATAAACAATTTAATTTATTCCACCACACTTGACAACACTGTGACACTCACATACATATAACACTCTATGAGGATATCTTAAATGAGTCACTGATAAATTTTCAAATATCAATATGTATTCAGTGCTGTCATTAATGTATATGTGTCCTGATTCAAATACAAAGTGAACCAGGAATCACAATCAATTTTAATTACAAGTTATATGTACAGAATTTATCAATATGAATCTTGTAGTGACATATATTATTAATAGTATCCTATGTGTGTCAGTTGTGTAGTAGTAATATGAGGTAATACTGGTTTTGTTTTGTTTTTTCAAGCTCTGTTGGTATTTGTCATCATGACTTCAATAGTTTGTTTCTGTTGGAACTAGTATTAGAGATGTTCTCAGTTCCTGGCATTAAAACAATTAAATTCCCTCTTTATTTACTGTCAATTTTAGAGGGGGGCACATAATGTTGAGCTCCATGGCCACACTTTCTTAACTTTCGTGATGACTGCAGTAAAAGACTCCTCTGCTCGATTACTTTAATGAGTTCTGGAGCCACCTCACTGGTTGCTATATGGACCAAGGAGTATGCTGTTCGCCTCTGGATTCAGCAAAGCTCTGACCAGGTGCTGCTCAATAATTTTAAGACCACGGTCCCTGAAACAAGAAGGTTGTACCTCCTACTTCAGAACTAATTTATACTCTATTTCTACACTGAGCACAATACATACAAACACTGAGTTCAGAGCGTTCGGCCAACTGTCAGCTTCATCTGAAATACTTTACACCAGTATATTCCTCCTTAATGGTTACTACGCCTCTGCAATTCCAGCATTATTTCTTTCTAGTCAATAATCTAGGTGTCAGTGTACTGCTTGGCAATTCCATGTAGTTTTACTTTCCTCCGACACCTTCTGTTCAGGCTGGAGCACTATAGGCTTTACCTCATGTTCGATACTGAACCACACATATATACAGACATAAGTATCAATTTACATTCAATTTTCATTTAAAAAGATATCAAATATTTCAACCTACCACAATTCATGGAAATAATACACAGTGACGTTGAATGGCAATGAATATAGCACAACTCCGATCTGCCGATGTCCCAGGCTTTTATTTAGAAAAAATATACACTGGTGCTCAACGCACTGCTTCTTAGTAGGTTTATTACAAGATGTGGCAAGGAACAGACGCTCTGAATTGAGTATATTCGCAGCTCTAACCAATCAAGCCATGTCTACACATCTTTTCAAAAAAGTACCCCTTCTCACGTTTCCCCTGACAACACAAGATAGTATTTATAGCCCGACTAATCGTGTTTAGCCTTACATTTGTTGCGCTCCAATCAAATAGGAGTTAACATGGTAGGCTATTTCCGTAACGTAATGTTTTTTCAAACACGTTATAAAAAAATTTTATGAGCAGAAATGATTTCATGCTGTCAGGCACCCCCACTATTTTATTTTGGCCATAACTTGGTAATTCCTAGACTATTTGCGTAACGTTTAACATATTCTTTGTCAGCACGTCCTAAGGAACCCAAATATACAAATTTAAAAGCGCTAATATGCATTTTCTTCTAGGATAGTCGTGCTGTTACCACTTCCTCACTTCCAAACTTTAGGGTGTCTGGGTACTGTCATGTTTTCAAACGTAAACCAGTATAATGTCATGTTCCCCAATAAGAATTTTTTATGTTTTTAAAACGTAACTCTCGGATGGGTAGTGTTTTTTATCACGGTCTATCTGAAAAAAAGTTATTGCTAGTGGCCTTACACGTGGGATTTGCGTTACTATTAATCGCGCGACGCGTGTAGTGTTGCATGCTTCCTGCCTTCAGTCGTCCCTCTCTCTCTCCTACTTTCATCTGTCTTTTAGTTACGCTGTGTATAAAATGGAATGAATGAAATATTAAATCTAGGTCATTGATCAGCTTGCGTATCTCAAGGTTTTTCCAAGAATTACAGTACACGTTTCATTGAAGAAAGCGTGTAATAATACAGTAGGCTTTTACTATCAAACGCGAAAGCGCTACACTTATGCAGACGAAGCAGAAAAAGGGGGATTTCGAGTACAGTCATTGTGACAGCACTGTTCTTTACCATTCTTCTTTCCTTTTATTAAATTTATTTGTTAGTGTTGCGTGATAAATTCTCGCAACATCGTTTTATTTCAATATCTATTTTATAACGCAAGGGCAACAACTGCTTGAAATTTATTGTCACTTTTCTCGGTAAGCATTTGTCTTCTCGCGTTGGTATCGAATGCAGTTAAGTTTGAGCTGTGGTCATTTTGCGCTGGACTGCGCATGACTTGTCTTGCTTCTTGGTCGATCGGTTTCCGCCCACCACTAGTGAAGTGAGCGATTTGGAATGGCGAAAGAGATGCCTCGTTGAAGAGGGGATCTCCGCTATTTTTTGTTCTGTCAGGGATGTGTAGTCCTCTTATGGATATTTCGTTTATTCGAGATAATACCTCTAGTGTTTCCCACATGCCGGGAGGCGTGATATTTCTGTGTATTTCATGAAAGCAAGGTAAATTGACATTTTCATTAACTCTATCGATTTTTGGTCGTGAGCGATTTCGATTCATAGCCTGTCTCCGAAAGTCGTCGTCACGAGATGTTTTCCCAGCTCACATGTCGCTGTATTGTACTGCATCGGTTGATGCAGGTACCAAGGACCATTACTTGCTACTTTGTTAAATGAACTAGGTTTGGAAAACCTTTATTATCTAGAGGATATTTTTGAGGACATTATTTATACTTCGGCAGACGTGTCTGTCTTGCTGAAGTCAAACTAAGGAGAGTGAACTGATCTCATACATCTGGTTATCTCCTGGCTGTTATAGAAAAGGATGGAGTTTTTCACCTGACTACATTTACAGCACTATGAAATATAACATGCATCTGACTCATCATTGTAATGCTGTCTACCGTCTATTGCTGTATTGAATGTTGCTGTGATAATGACTGTTTGATGTGCCTACATATTCGCGTAACCATTTTGTCACTGTGGCGTCCACAATAAATAATGAAGAAAAACGTCAACGGCTGTTTCAAGAATCATTGACTTTATACGTCGTGAGTTTACTGACGTCCTATGTGGATTGCCCTGTTATTTTTGTATGAACATTGTTTTGACTGAACACATCTGCACACTACACAAAACCAGACATGCGGATACCATCCATCATCATATGGCATCACGCATCATTTGGTGGCCATAAGCTGGTTTGATTCTGGTACCAGCAAACACGGGGTCCCTTACCCACTTCATTTTCAACAAGAATTCATCAGCATCCTTCAAGAAATTAACATTCTTCAATACAGTCAACATCTTCAAAATTTTCAAAGTACTCGGCGTTGCCCGGTAAAAGTCAAAATTTCAACTTTTTGACGGAAACAAGAATTTGACAGTACCCGGCGTTGTTACATGTTGCCGGATAACTCGGACTGCTGTTATCTTTTACGCAAGTCAAGCAAGTTGCTGCTGTCAAGGTTCCAGTGCTGTCGTTTTTGTGAAGGTCAAGTGCCGGTTGAAACGGGTTGTTTTCTGAAGAAGGCCAAGTACCGATTTCCATCAACTTACTTTTGGATTAGAAGGTCAAGTGCCGAAACAACTCAACACACAGTATTTCAGAAGCTCTTGTACCATCGTGTTAGCAGTGGAAGCAGTTCAGATGTGCCATCATCGTTGGAGCTTCGCTCTTTAGGACGTTGATTGACATCCGTTTTTTCTGCTGTTCTACGATTGGAAGCCTATAAGTTAAGTGGCCTGTTTGTATGTAAACTGTGCCCTTATACTTCTGCTGAGTCTTCTGTGTATCATCTCATTCTATATGTTATATGTTTATATGTTATTTGTATATTTACATGTTTATATTTCAGCGGGTTCTCGGTTGGGTGGTGTCTCCGTTAGATTATGCCACGTCATAGAGGTCGTCTATTGTGAGCGTTTTCTGTAGGGTTTGCAAATTTCCGATACTGGAATTTGCTAAGCGACTTCTGTTGCTATTTATGTTAGCTGTGATGACATGTTTTAATATTGTTTTCGTTATTATTTCGCATTCTTTAGTTTTGTTTTGATTTGTTTGTATTTGTTAGCCTACTCTTGTCTATAATTTAGTTTCATACAACATTTTTGTTTATACACTGTGGTGTCATGTATTTTGTTTAATTCTATCGCAGATATCGTCACATTTTTTGTGATATTTCATTAATTTCTGCTTTATTTTTAGTTGATTTCTGCGAACGTTTTTGTATTGTTGCTGATCTTTGTTATTGTTTACATTGTTATTGTTTACATTGTTTGTATTGTTTACATTTTCAATGTTTACATTCTGCATGTGTTTACATAGTCATTGTTTACAGTTATAGTAATTAGTTAATGGGCTATGCTAATGCACTGTTACTACTACACTGATGATAAATGAATGATGAATAGTGTCGTGCACTATTGAATGAGAAGTGCACTTATGATCAAGAATTGAGTGCTGATATTTCATATACAAGTTCTTTGATTGGAGACTTGTTTCCCACAGAGACTGGGATAATATAATGTGATGTGAATATACAAGTGCTTAATTAAGACTTGTTACACTTAGGTTTGAAATAAATTAGTTAATTATTTCAGGTTTTGGACTCATATGTTAGACAACATGTCTACATTTGAGCACTTTATTGAGCAGGGTAAATTGCTTGGGAAGACTGGTGATAAGTTAGAAGAATTTGCAACTGCTCGATATGATAAAGCAATGGAAGCTGAACAAAAGAAACTGCATATGGAAGCTGAACAAAAGAAACTGCAGATGCAGGTGGATGAAAAAAGATTCCAAATGGCAATGGAAAAACAAAAAAGGGAATCAGAAGCTGAGGAAAGAAAACTCCAGCTACAGCTAGAAGCTGAAAGACTTGAAAAAGAGGCTGAGAATAAAAGACTTGAAAAAGAGGCTGAAAATAAAAGACTTGAAAAAGAAGCTGAAAATGAAAGACTTCAAAAAGAGGCTCAGGCTGAGGAAAGAAGATTACAGAGAGAGTCTGATGAGAGGAAAGAGAAAGCAAAAATGGAACATGAAGAAAAGGTCTTAGCTTTAGAGTTGGAAAAATTGAAATTGACGAGCATGAGTAATGGTAATGATTCAAACAAGGGTTCATCTTCTGGTAAGGCTAATAATGATACTTTTAAGATTAAGTTACCAACATTTAGTCCTTCCAGTGATGACATAATGTTCTATCTGGACAGATTTGAACAAGCATGTACAGCTCATAACATAGACAAAGCAAAATATGTTTATCAGTTATCAGGGATACTGACAGGTAAAGCTCTAAGTATATTAAATATGGTGGATGAACCTGACAAGAACAATTATGAGGTTGTCAGGGCCGCTTTGTTAAAGAAATATCAGCTTAACGAAGACGGCTATCGTCTACAATTTAAAAACATGTTACCTGAAAATGGAGTTGAATTCTCCGAGTTTATTGCAAGAATACGCATTACTTTCTCACGATGGGTTGAACTATCTAAGACGGAAAAAACTTATGAAGGACTTATGGACTTAATACTTAGAGACAAAGTCATGTCGTCTGTCAATGAGTCTTTCCTTGCTTTCCTTCATGAACGTAAACCTAAAACAATAAAAGAAATGGAAGATTTCTGTTGCCAATACGTAACTGCGCACCCACACATAACCATGGGTAACTCTAAGGTGAAAGAAGGTTTACCAGTTGCTTCGGCAGCTCCGTATGGTCAAAACTTTGCTCGTAGATTCCAACAAAATTTTGATAGAAAGAGTAGCGGTAATTTCTGTCAAAATCATGGAAATCAATTTCATGGTGATTCTTCTTCGAAGAATTGGAGACAACCTGATAGTACTCGTTACTATCACCCTAATAATTATAAGCATTTCAAAAGAGGATATGGTAATAGAGGTTATTCCTGCCGAAGACCTCAGAACCAAACAAATAGATGTTCGCATCAATGTGAACATGATAGTAATCGTGGAAACTGGAATTCGAACCAGGATAACAATTACAATAGAGACAATAATAACTGCAGAGATAATAATAACTCTGATAACTTCAGAGGTAATAATAGTCGGGGTAGATCTCAACACAAAAAAAAGAGATATCAGCAGGCTAATGCTGTACAACAGGAAACTGAGGGAGCCTGTAATCATGTTGTTGATAGTAAAAACTTTGACGCTGTCACTGGTTCTGCTTTTGACTTTGAGAGAGCAAACAAATGCCCCCAATGCAGTACTTTATTCGAACCGGGTACCATAACTACTTTGAGTTGTGGTCACCCACTTCCCGCTCTTCCTGCTGCTGTTGCGCATGACGGGAGGGGTTCTTTAATTCTACATAAGGGTCTTGTTAATGATACTCCGGTCTCACTACTTTTCGATTCCGGATGCACCACTATTGGTGTTAGACAATCGCTTGTAGATCCATCTTGTGCTACAGGAAGGGTTATTAAATGTGTCACATTTGGCGGCACTCTAGAAAAATATCCTACTGCTGTAATTCGCATTGCCACTCCTTTCTTTACTGGAGATGTGCATGCTTGTCTCTTACCTAATCCTATTGCGGACCTTATTATTGGTCGTATTCACGGAGTTAGGGAGTGTACCCCACAGCAGATTGCTGCTTGGGAAGATAATAACATGCAAGCTACAAATGCAGTAGTTACAAGAGCACAAGCTCTACAAACACCCGAAACTTCACTGAATAGTGATAATGAAGTTGATAGCCAAGATAGTCACTTAGTAATCACTCGTGACTCTTTCATAAAATTGCAAGAAGAAGATCCTTCTTTAAAAAAATTCTTCGTTCTTGCGAAGAAAGGTGATCCGAATCAGGATACAAATAGAAAATCTTGGATTGCAATGAGAAACGGCGTACTTGTACGTATGGTACAAGATTCGACTACGTCGGCACATTCGCAAATTCTTGTTCCCAAGAGCATGAGAGTCCAAATATTACAACATGCTCATGACTCGCAATGTGCTGGACATATGGGTTTTGCCCGTACGAAGTCGAGAGTCCTTGCGGCTTTCTTTTGGCCTTTTGTCAATAAGGACATTCGTATTTACTGCCGATCATGCAAGGTATGTCAGGAGGTCAAATCTAGAGGACCACGACATGCTGCGCCTATCCAGGCTGCTGACATTCCTATTCGGCCGTTTCAGAAAATGGCCATAGATATTATTGGCCCTTTTAAGGTCAAGTCGGCCAGAGGACATCAGTTTATCCTTACATGTGTCGATATGTGCACACGTTGGCCAGAGGCTATTCCTCTTAAGAGCATATCTACTACAGATATCGCAGATGCTCTTTGGTTGATATTTTCTCGCTTGGGGTTCCCCAGAGAAATATTGTCAGACCATGGCACTCAACTCATATCTGACACTATGTCACAGGTAATGTCTACCTTACATATTGAACGATCTCTCAGTAGTATCTACCATCCTATGTCTAATGGGTTAGTTGAGCGTCTGAATAGAACGCTCAAGACTTTGCTTGGTAAGATAACTGAAGATCATCCTCAAGATTGGGACAGGGTTTTACCCGCGGCTCTCTTTGCCTATAGAGAAGTCCCTAATGAACACACAGGATTTTCTCCCTTCGAACTTGTCTTTGGCGCGCGTCCACGCGGCCCTATGTCTTTATTACACGATCTCATCACTGCCGATGATATTAGCGATGAAACTCAATCCTCATATGAGTATGTCATTGCTCTTAGACAAAAGATCATTGAGGCATGTAAGCTAGCAACTGCTTCATCAGAAATTGCTAAAGAGAAGGCAAGGCAGTTTGCTAACAAGAATAGATGTCTACGACAACTTTGTCCAGGTGACAAAGCATTCGTCCTACTCCCCAGTAGGGAAAATAGACTTCTTATTGCATGGAAAGGTCCGTATGCAATAGTCTCTCGGATTTCCGATGTTGACTATGTGGTCGATATTGATGGAAAGCATAAAACTTTCCACATAAACATGCTTTCGGAATTTCACGAACGTCCGGACTATTTGCTGCCTATTTTCCAGGCAACGGATGATGCTCCTGCACCTCACGGTCATTATTCATCCCTGTCTGTCATTCAGGATGAGGAAGCTACCTTCTCTGATGTCAACCTTCCCCTTCCAGTGGTTCCATTACATTCCACGGAATCTTGGAAAAACGTTTCTGTTTCTCCTAATCTTTCTGGTGACGAACATCGACAAGTCTCGTCGATGTTACAAACATTTCAGGATGTTCTCACTGACATTCCTGGACACACAGATGTCATAGAACATGACATAATTCTTACCGACAATAATCCAATTAGGGTTAGGCCGTATCCTATTCCTATACACTTTCAGTCGCAAGTGGAAAAGGAATTGGATGAAATGATTCAATTAAATATAATTGAACCATCGACTTCACCATATTCTTCTTCCATGGTTATTGTCCGGAAGAAGGATAAGAACATACGAATTTGCGTTGATTATCGCAAATTGAATCAGGTCACAAAGTTCGACGCTGAACCGATGCCTTTGTTAGAAGATCTACTGATTAGACTTTCTAATTCTAGATTCTTCACTAAACTTGACTTGTCTAAAGGTTATTGGCAAGTGCCTTTAGCAGAGCATGCCAAACCTCTTACTGCTTTTTCTACACCTAGGGGTCTATTTCAATGGAATGTTATGCCTTTTGGTCTCATGAACGCCCCTGCCACTTTCGTTCGCATGATGCGTCGAATTCTGTCACATCGTTCGGATGTCATCGCATACTTAGATGACATCTGTCTCTTCAGTGATACCTGGGAAGATCACTATTTAGGGTTATATGACTTACTGTCCACTCTACGTGAGAATAATTTGACAGCAAAACCTTCTAAAGCTTTTGTTGGTTTTGGTGAAATCTCTTTCCTGGGTCATCGTGTTGGTCATGGTCTCTTGAAGACAGAAGACCACAATACTTCCAAAATACTGAACATCTCTGTTCCTAAAACGAAGAAACAAGTTAGGAGTCTCTTAGGTTTAATTCAATTTTATGGGAGATTTATTCCAAATTTATCTTCGATCATGGCACCTCTCTCAACATTGTTGAAGAAAGGTTCGCCTAATCTGGTCCGTTGGTCTGAAGAATGCCAATCTTCACTAGACCAAATCAAGAATATATTTTCTTCTCCTCCCATCTTAAGATTACCTACTCTTGATAGGACTTTTGTTCTTCGGAGTGATGCTTCATCCACTGGGATTGGAGCAGCACTGATGCAAGAATATGCAAATACTCTGCATCCTGTTATGTACATTTCTAGAAAACTAAATGCGGCAGAGAGGAACTACTCGGTTTTAGACCGTGAGTTGTTAGCGATGGTTTGGTCAATTCTAAAGCTACAAAGATTCCTCCTGGGCGCACATTTCATTCTAGAGACTGATCAGAAAGCTCTTACAGCTATTCAGACTAAGAATTTGAAGAGTTCGAGATCCACTCGATATGCTATAGCTCTTCAACCTTTTCACTTCACGGTACGAGCTATCCGTGGTGCGGATAATGTGATGGCTGACATTTTGTCTAGATGCCCACATGACTCCAACTAATACTTCTGTCCTATATTTCCATATATTACAGAGTCATAACACACCTATATTTCTACAATAGATTAGCACATCTGTACTTACTTTATATGTACACACTATCGTGCTTTGTTGTCATCTTCTTCTGTTCGTTTTTTAAGATGATAGAGGAGGACTGAGTAGTTAATATAAGGGCCGTTAGTTTACTAAACAGCCACAATTATTAATAATGTATTGTACCTTATGAAGCATATTAGTTATTAATTAGCATTATATTGCTTGTACTTTCTCAGAATGTCATTGTTGAGCTGAGGACTTACCTTACTAGTATCAAGCATGACGAGTTCTAGATTGTGTACTTACCCTCGGAATACCAGAGCATATGTCCTGGATCGTCATGTAGTTTAACTTTACTATGTACTTATGTCATTACATGTCAAAGAATGTACTATTTAAATTTTCCTATCAGATTTGTACATCCATTTTTAAAGACAATATTAGAGTATGCTGTTTAATGATGATTATAGTAACTTGCATACGTATATTGTGTTTACATGCTAACGTGATGTGTGTTGGTGACACCTCCCCGATGTGAATATTTTTTGAGACATATTTATTTTTCTGTTGAGGTATATCCTCACCAGACACTCTATAATTAGCCTATTGTTTGGCAATTTAATTAATTATCAGCGCATAATTCGTGCGTTTTGAGCCGCTTATCGCATGCTCTTTGATATTTAAAAAAAAAATATGTTCCACATTTTTTTTTTATCGGGAGGAGGTGGTGATATGTTGCGTGATAAATTCTCGCAACATCGTTTTATTTCAATATCTATTTTATAACGCAAGGACAACAACTGCTTGAAATTTATAGTCACTTTTCTCGGTAAGCATTTGTCTTCTCGCGTTGGTATCGAATGCAGTTAAGTTTGAGCTGTGGTCTTTTTGCGCTGGACTGCGCATGACTTGTCTTGCTTCTTGGTCGATCGGTTTCCGCCCACCACTAGTGGAGTGAGCGATTTGGAATGGCGAAAGAGATGCCTCGTTGAAGAGGGGATCTCCGCTATTTTTTTGTTCTGTCAGGGATGTGTAGTCCTCTTAATGGATATTTCGTTTATTCGAGATAATACCTCTAGTGTTTCCCACATGCCGGGAGGCGTGATATTTCTGTGTATTTCATGAAAGCAAGGTAAATTGACTTTTTCATTAACTCTATCGATTTTTGGTCGTGAACGATTTCGATTCATAGCCTGTCTTCGAAAGTCGTCGTCACGAGATGTTTTCCTAGCTCACATGTCGCTGTATTGTACTGCATCGGTTGATGCAGGTACCAAGGACCATTACTTGCTACTTTGTTAAATGAACTAGGTTTGGAAAACCTTTATTATCTAGAGGATATTTTTGAGGACATTATTTATACTTCGGCAGACGTGTCTGTCTTGCTGAAGTCAAACTAAGGAGAGTGAACTGATCTCATACATCTGGTTATCTCCTGGCTGTTATAGAAAGGGATGGAGTTTTTCACCTGACTACATTTACAGCACTTTGAAATATAACATGCATCTGACTCATCATTGTAATGCTGTCTACCGTCTATTGCTGTATTGAATGTTGCTGTGATAATGACTGTTTGATGTGCCTACATATTCGCGTAACCATTTTGTCACTGTGGCGTCCACAATAAATAATGAAGAAAAACGTCAACGGCTGTTACAAGAATCATTGACTTTATACGTCGTGAGTTTACTGACGTCCTATGTGGATTGCCCTGTTATTTTTGTATGAACATTGTTTTGACTGAACACATCTGCACACCACACAAAACCAGACATGCGGATACCATCCATCATCATATGGCATCACGCATCAGTTAGGCTTTGCCTTTACGTTTTAATTTATATATGTGGATTAGAATTTCACACGACAAATCCTCCCCACTTAAAACAGACGTTATATGTCAGTCTATAATTCTATATACACATAGAGAAATTTCTTATTATTCCTGGGGTTTTGGGTGATTCTCATCACACAGATGGCGGCTTAAAAAATCCGCTCCCAAATTTGTTGTTCCAGATATATACTATATGCTAAACTCAAATGGCTGCATCAATAAGGACCAACGGAGTAATCTCGAGTTCTCATGCCTAGCCTGTGCTAGAAACGACAAAGGTTTGTGATCCGTTTGCAACTTAAATGCCTTCCCATACAAATAAATATTGAATTTCTTTATCGCCCATATTACTGCAAGACATTCTTTTTAGCTAGTTGAGTAGTTGGTTTCAGCTTTATTCATCTTTCTGCTAGCATATGCCACTGGGCTTAATTCCCCATCCAATGCATCTGATCTCTGTAGCAGAGTTGCACCTAACCCAATATTACTGGCATCCGTCCTTACAATGAATTCTTGACTTAAGTCAGGTAATTTCAAAATAGGTTTACTTTTGAGCTTTTCCTTCAATTCTTGGTAAGCCATTTCACATTGTGGTGTCCATGTAATGCGATCTGGATGTCCTTTACGTGTCAAATCAGTTAACGGTGCACATATGGAATTAAAGTTTTTGATATACTTCTGGTAGAAACCACATAATGAGACAAAGGATCTCACGTCTTTCTTGGTTTGTGGTCTCGGGGCTTTCTTTAGTTTCTCTAAATTCTTTGGGTCAGGGGTCATGTTTCCCTGATAAACTGTGTGTCCCAAGAATTCCAATTCTTTACATCCAACGCAACATTTGGTTGGTCGGGCTGTTAAATTCGCTTCCTTAAGTCGATTAAACAGCATGTTCAGAGAGTCAATGTGTTCCTCAAATGTTTCTGTTGCTATAAGGATATCATCCATAAAATTTGTGATGCATGGGTTATTCAGAGGGTCCAATAATTTTCTCATCATTCTAGAGAAGACACTAGGCGCATTCTTCAATCCAAATGGCAATCTATTAAACTCATAGTGTCCTTCTGAGGTACTAAAAGCTAGGTATGGTCTAACCTCAGGCTTTACTGGAATCTGATAGTATCCTTTACTCAGATCCACTTTTGAGAAATATTTAGCTTTATTTAGCCTGGCAAACAACTGATTTGTATCCGGCAATGGATCCACCTGTCCTTCTGTAATAGCATTCAGTCTCCTGTAATCTATACAGAGTCTATGTTCTCCAGAGGGCTTCCTTAAGAGTACAACACCGGAACTATACGAGATTCACTGTGTGAAATAATTCCTTCCTTCAACAAATAGTCTATCTCTTCCTTCAAAGCTTTCTCCTTAGCAAACGGAATCGAATATGGTTTCATACAGACAGGTGTGGGGTCTATCAGTTTCATATCATATTCCAATAAGTTTGTATGCCCTGGTCGGTCTGTTAACACCTCTGTATGATTATCTAGAACCTGTTGCACTCTCTCTTTCTGAGTTTTCGTTAAATGTGTACTGATTTTCACCTGTGCCGCTGTCTCACAGGGGTGTAATGGATATTCAAATGATGAAAGTGGTTCCTTTTTCATCTCCATGGCGATAGACAAGGTCAACAAGTGTGTCTCTTCCTGATGTTCTCTTTCCAAATATTTCTTCAGGAGATTCACATGATAGATTTTTTCTTTCCCCTTCTTATCTATCTTATAATTGGTTCTAGACACCTTCTCTAGAACTGTATATGGCCCTTGCCATCCAATTTGTAACTTATTCTGATTACCGGGGAGAAGAAGCAGTACTTTCTCTCCCACAGCCAAATTTCTGTCTTTAGCTTTCCTGTTATAATAGGCAGCATGTTTCTTCCTGGCTTGTTTCAAATTTTCATTGGCAAGTTTCCAGCCAGTTTTTAAACGAGTGGTCAGCTCATTCACATATTGGTATGAAGATGTAATATTTTCCTCTGCCTTTTCATCAGTCCACGTTCTTAACAGCGCTTCAAGTGGACCTTTTATTGGCCTTCCAAACAATAATGTTGCCGGGGCCATACCGGTTGAACTATGGGGTACCTCCCGATAAGCAAAGAGGGCGGCGTGCAGGTACTGGTCCCATGTATCTGGTTTTTCGTGTGCCAACTTTCTCAGGATCGACATCAACGTGCCGTTAAATCTTTCCACTTGGCCGTTCCCTTGGGGATGGTACACACTACAATGGAAGTGTTTGGCCTGGAAGATCCTGAAAACTTCTTCAGTTAGTTTCCCCTTGAACTGAGAGCCATTATCAGTCAAGATTTGATTGGGAAAGCCTAACCTTGTGAAAATTGTGAGCAATGCCTCTGCCACATGTTTAGAATCAATCGATGACAGGGCTACTGCCTCTCCCCACATAGAACAAGTGTCCACCAGAGTCAGAATGTAGCTGTTCCTTCTCTTGGTTCGGGTGAGAGGTCCCACAAGATCCACGGCAACTCTCTCAAAGGGTGTTCCCACTATGGGCATTTCCCCCAGAGTTGCTGGTGCAGTCCAATGTTTAGGTGCTACTCGTTGGCACTCTGGACAGGATTTTACATATCGTTTGATATCTTCAGTTATTCCTGGCCAGAAATAGTGACAAGCTATTCGCTGTCCTGTTGCGCTGATTCCCATATGACCACTGAAGGGAATCGCATGCCCTAGTTCCAACACTTTAGTCCTATATGAAGTGGGAAGGACCAGCTGTCCGTGACCATTGGATTCAGATCCAGCCTTCCTATATATCAGTTTGTTCTTCATATAAAACTCTCCCTTGCCTGGAGGTGTATGAGATTTGGGCAACTTCTTGAAACATGGCTTGAGTGTTTTGTCCTCAGCCTGTGCCTTCCTCATCTCATCTGGATGAGTATTTATTGGATTATCCTCCTCCTTTTTAGACTGTGATCTGGTCTGCACTGTTGCCAATATCACAGGTCTCTTGGGATTCCCCAAGAAGACATATCTACACCCCAATATCAGAGGGTAGATTGGCTCATTTATCACTGCTGCTTTTATGATTCCTTCCACATATCGCGTTTTCACTTTTATCCGGGCGACGGGAAGTGTCATGGTAGCTACATCCTTGGTTGCAGTTTGAATCTCCACTGTTTCTGTGGTGTATTGATCGGCCTGCACCAGGTGAGAACTCACAACGGAATCGTAATCTAAACCGGTATCATATAAACACCTTATAGTGACACCATTACAGATGACATCTTCACACACTGGGGGGTGGTATGGTTCCTGTAGTTCTTCAGGTTTGACCTTCTTTTCCTTTTTCCCCGATGTCATAGCAGCACAATGAGGAGGTTTCCTTCTACAATGGTCAGTGTCATGATTGTTCATCTTACAATTTTTACACCACCTTTTCCTTGGTTGAAAGATTTTCTTTCATCATATTTCCTTTCATCGAATTGTGGGTTTTTATTTTTATTGTCATACCGTGGCCTATCAAACTGGTGCTTACCTTTGTTTTGATCCCTAGGATCAAATTTATTAAAGTTCTGTGGTGCCCTAAAATTATCCACCTGTTTCTTTTTATTACCTGTTACCTCTGCTTGAGCTGCTTGATACCTTTCAGCAACATTTAGCAACTCACCCAGCCTCTCTGCACCTTGTTCCATGAGAAACTTTCTCAGGTCTGGAGCCATGGACTCTCTTAATTGTTCTATAAGGACCATTTCCTTAAGATCTTGGGTTTTCCCCAGAGAAGTCCATTTCTCCAAGTATGTCTCTATTCGTGCAGAGAACTGGTGATAGGTTTCACCTGACAGTAGTTTAGCATTCCTAAATTTTTTCCTATAAAATTCTGCATTCTTTTCATATCTTAACAAAAGAGCCTGCTTTAGCATGTCATAATTTTCCTGATCACCTCTGCTCATTTTGGCAAAAACTTCATAAGCTGCCCCACGAAGTCCTTGAGATAACTTTAAGCTCCACCTTTCTCTCTCTAACCCATACGTGGTAGCTAATAGTTCATACCTATTTAAAAAGCTCTCAATATCATCGTCTTTCTCAACAAAATGATCTAAATGAAAATTCATAGCTGAGGTTGAGGCTCCCTGGCTAGCAGTGGCATCAGAGGCAAAGGGACTGGCACCATTTTCAGGAGCATGGCCTTGAAACTCAAACTCCCTTAGTCGTAACTCATGTTCCCTTTGTAATCTCTTCTCCTCCTTTTCTGCTTCCCTCTCTGCAGTCAATCTTCTTTCTTCTGCTTCCCTTTCTGCAGCTAATTTCTTCTCTTCCCTTTCTGCAGCTAATTTTTTTTCTTCTCTTTCTGCAGCCTGTCTTCTTTCCTCGGCTTCCAATGCTTTAGCCTCTTTGTCAGCCTCAGTCTGCAACCTCTTAGCCTCCGCCTCAATCTGCAACCTCTTAATCTCTTTTTCAGCCTCTAATTTTCTTTCGGTCTCTTTTTCTAATCTTCTTTCTTCCCGTTCAATATATTTGTCACATTCAGCAGTGACATAAGCAATCATAATTTGCCCATCCATTCCTAACTCTTTCGCAGTCTGTACAGCAGCAGATCGAAATTTTGCCAGGTCGGCCATTGTCTAACAGATAAATGTCTAAAATATTTAACTAAACAATTTTATCTGTGACTAATTAACTCAGGACAGCACAGGCACTGTGAGCTCAACCTTATTTATTTTCACCCAAGGATACCTTTTAATTCTTATTATTCCCTGAGGTGAATTACCCCCCAATATTTTTAATAGGGAAAGATTCAAAATCCTGGACGAGCCCCCAATATATGTGGTGAAGTGGGATGTTATAAATATTTATAGGGGAATTAGTGTACTGACTGAGATCAGCTGTGAAGGTATCTATATCTAATAAGGGTAGTGTATTATAGATAACCTTACTTGCTACCACATATTTCTACCTCAGTCAGAATTATTCTGGAATATAGTGATGACTACGTTGAATGTCTAGGGTATGTATATGATGAAGTGTAAGTCACAACAACAACAGACAGATAAACAATTTAATTTATTCCACCACACTTGACAACACTGTGACACTCACATACATATAACACTCTATGAGGATATCTTAAATGAGTCACTGATAAATTTTCAAATATCAATATGTATTCAGTGCTGTCATTAATGTATATGTGTCCTGATTCAAATACAAAGTGAACCAGGAATCACAATCAATTTTAATTACAAGTTATATGTACAGAATTTATCAATATGAATCTTGTAGTGACATATATTATTAATAGTATCCTATGTGTGTCAGTTGTGTAGTAGTAATATGAGGTAATACTGGTTTTGTTTTGTTTTTTCAAGCTCTGTTGGTATTTGTCATCATGACTTCAATACTGTAGTTTGTTTCTGTTGGAACTAGTATTAGAGATGTTCTCAGTTCCTGGCATTAAAACAATTAAATTCCCTCTTTATTTACTGTCAATTTTAGAGGGGGGCACATAATGTTGAGCTCCATGGCCACACTTTCTTAACTTTCGTGATGACTGCAGTAAAAGACTCCTCTGCTCGATTACTTTAATGAGTTCTGGAGCCACCTCACTGGTTGCTATATGGACCAAGGAGTATGCTGTCCGCCTCTGGATTCAGCAAAGCTCTGACCAGGTGCTGCTCAATAATTTTAAGACCACGGTCCCTGAAACAAGAAGGTTGTACCTCCTACTTCAGAACTAATTTATACTCTATTTCTACACTGAGCACAATACATACAAACACTGAGTTCAGAGCGTTCGGCCAACTGTCAGCTTCATCTGAAATACTTTACACCAGTATATTCCTCCTTAATGGTTACTACGCCTCTGCAATTCCAGCATTATTTCTTTCTAGTCAATAATCTAGGTGTCAGTGTACTGCTTGGCAATTCCATGTAGTTTTACTTTCCTCCGACACCTTCTGTTCAGGCTGGAGCACTATAGGCTTTACCTCATGTTCGATACTGAACCACACATATATACAGACATAAGTATCAATTTACATTCAATTTTCATTTAAAAAGATATCAAATATTTCAACCTACCACAATTCATGGAAATAATACACAGTGACGTTGAATGGCAATGAATATAGCACAACTCCGATCTGCCGATGTCCCAGGCTTTTATTTAGAAAAAATATACACTGGTGCTCAACGCACTGCTTCTTAGTAGGTTTATTACAAGATGTGGCAAGGAACAGACGCTCTGAATTGAGTATATTCGCAGCTCTAACCAATCAAGCCATGTCTACACATCTTTTCAAAAAAGTACCCCTTCTCACGTTTCCCCTGACAACACAAGATAGTATTTATAGCCCGACTAATCGTGTTTAGCCTTACATTTGTTGCGCTCCAATCAAATAGGAGTTAACATGGTAGGCTATTTCCGTAACGTAATGTTTTTTCAAACACGTTATAAAAAAATTTTATGAGCAGAAATGATTTCATGCTGTCAGGCACCCCCACTATTTTATTTTGGCCATAACTTGGTAATTCCTAGACTATTTGCGTAACGTTTAACATATTCTTTGTCAGCACGTCCTAAGGAACCCAAATATACAAATTTAAAAGCGCTAATATGCATTTTCTTCTAGGATAGTCGTGCTGTTACCACTTCCTCACTTCCAAACTTTAGGGTGTCTGGGTACTGTCATGTTTTCAAACGTAAACCAGTATAATGTCATGTTCCCCAATAAGAATTTTTTATGTTTTTAAAACGTAACTCTCGGATGGGTAGTGTTTTTTATCACGGTCTATCTGAAAAAAAGTTATTGCTAGTGGCCTTACACGTGGGATTTGCGTTACTATTAATCGCGCGACGCGTGTAGTGTTGCATGCTTCCTGCCTTCAGTCGTCCCTCTCTCTCTCTCCTACTTTCATCTGTCTTTTAGTTACGCCGTGTATAAAATGGAATGAATGAAATATTAAATCTAGGTCATTGATCAGCTTGCGTATCTCAAGGTTTTTCCAAGAATTACAGTACACGTTTCATTGAAGAAAGCGTGTAATAATACAGTAGGCTTTTACTATCAAACGCGAAAGCGCTACACTTATGCAGACGAAGCAGAAAAAGGGGGATTTCGAGTACAGTCATTGTGACAGCACTGTTCTTTACCATTCTTCTTTCCTTTTATTAAATTTATTTGTTAGGCTTTGCCTTTACGTTTTAATTTATATATGTGGATTAGAATTTCACACGACAAAGATCTTTATAAACTTTTTGTGTGAGATATCTGTGGCAGTGATTCCTATGAATGCTCTGCTATGATAAGCCTGTGGTATGATTTTGTGTTTGGCTAGTACCTTGTCCAAGTGTGAGCAAACTGGACCAGACCTAGCACACACATCTTGAAACTGAAGTTTGGCCAGCGCATCTTGTGCATTTTCAAGTTTAACTTTAAAAATATCTGTCTCCTCCTTATCCTCACAAAGTTCAATACCTGCCTGAAAAAATTCAATTTTAGCTTCTAATTCTTCTTCCTGTTTCCAGTTCCAACCAAATCTCTTCAAGTTCTTAATAGTACTAATGTTTGCATGTATCTCTTGCGGATTCTCAAATATCTTTGCGTCTATTGTATCGGCTACCTGTTCTAGAAATCTGTGGTGTTTCAAAACAATGCCTAATAAAATATGAAGGTAAGGAGGAGCTACATTTTCAATTTCAATCTCTAACATTGGTTTGTGTAAACAATTATGGTAATGTGCCACTTGCCTTTTATTTCCTTTCCCATATATCTATTGTAATCTCTTATCAACATTGCCAAACTTCTTGGTTTGCAAGTTGTATGCACTCTGGATGTCTTTATTTCCTTGTTTTGCTGGAGACACCACAGACATGGGTATATTCCTTGAGCTCCAGACAAACCAAACATTTTCATCAAAAAGTCATAATCCCCGAATAAGAAAACAACAACTTTTTTACCATCCCACTCTAAATCTTTTAGTGACTCTATCTGAGCTTTCATGCCATTCATAAATATTTCTAAATTATCATATGTATCTCTGACTCTAGCCATTGATAAAAGGATGGTATTAGATTTAGAATTTGGTTTCTCTAAATTTACTACCTGCATTGTAACTTTGAATGAAAGAAGATATACAAACAGTTACTTAGAATTCTTTGGCAGCCATCGTGTGCACAGGATTGTCTACCAAAGAACACTAATGGAACAGTCCTTATCTCACACACAATAAAAAAAAGACATTCATATTATAAATACAAGATTAACAAGACTTGAAAGATAGATCAAAGTATTGTGGAAGTAATCTATCTATAGCTTTACATGTTTTCTGACGCTTATATACGCAGCTAAATATCATTATAAATGAATGAAAATGCAAAAACAGATGGTGCTTTACAAAAAGTTATTTTTTTAACAACCATATTTAAGATTTACGAGTATCAGGAATGCGTTTACAGTGATTTAAATGTTATAAAATCTGGTGACAATATGCTTGTTCTTGTAATGCCAAACTCACAAAACTGACTACCACACATTCTCAAGATATGAAACCAAAAAAAAAAGTATGTGGAAATAATCTTTAGCTTCCCTGCGAGAAGTCTTTATAATTATAAACTCAAACAAATGGGCTGAATATCATCACCAACCAAGATCTGCTTACTCGGAGCAAGCAAGAGGACATGCACACCATCATAGCTGGCAGACGCTGGAGCTGGGTTGGCCATGTCCTCAGAAGAGACCCCGATGCCATCACAAGAACAGCTATGCTATGGACCCCTGAAGGAAAACGAAAGAGAGGCCGACCAAAAACAACTTGGCGGAGGACTGTGGAGGCTGAGATGCAAAGAATGAACCAGAGTTGGGGCACTGTACGAAGGATGGCCGCCGATCGAGCAAAGTTGAATCAATTTGTTGCCCTACAAAATGCCACCAGGCGTAATGGCCACTGACTGCTTTGATGGTCGGCGGCTAAGGATCAAAGAAGAAGAAGAAATTAATAAAAAGATTACTTATTTTATGAATTTCCTCAAATGATGATGCTGTTTTCAAAAGTCTGTAACTCCGTCAAAACTAATTTCAAACAAATAAAAATGCAATCAAAAATAGAATACAGAACAAAGTTATAGTACACAAAAGAATTTTAGCGCTGTGTTTATCCAGAACGAGTGTGTAATGATTTATATTTTACTGATTTTACACAAACATCAGCTGATTTCCCCGCCAAAACCCTCAGTAGTTTTTTACGGTGCATATGAAAATTTAATACCCGGTGTCAGAATTCCGGTCACCGAAACTAAAAGATCGCTCGGGTATAAGGCACAAACAGCCGAGGACAAAGCCCATGTATGCAGCTGACATCTCTCAAAGAGTATAAAATTGTGTACCCACTTGAATGTGTTAAAATCTTTCCTGTCTTGCCCACCTGCATTCATTAATCCGTGTTATTAAAATATATGTATTCCTATCTTCCCTTTCCTTGTGTCCACTTAAAATGGTTTTCATTTTTCAGGGTTTGCACCCAATTGTTCATTATTTTCAGCTGTATTATATTCTCCATTTAGGGTCTTCATGGTTAACTCTTAGTTAAATAAAAAAATAAAATAAAGGTAGTCCCATAGCAGATACTGCCATAGGGGAGTGAAGTGTTAGAGACTTCACCATACTAGGTCCAGCATTGAGAGGTGGGGTGAAAGTTCCCTTCCTCGCTGCCTTTTCCTTTCCTAACTTTAAGTCAGGTACCCATTTACAGCTGGGTAGACTGGAGCATGGCAGTATCGTGATTCAAACCCAGCACTTTTGCTCAAACCACTCTCTCAGTCGAGCGCTCTAACCACTCTGTTAGTCGGATGCTCTAACTCTTAATATACACACTTTAAAAGTCCATATTTTTACGAACAAACAAAATTTTTATTTCATTCAGGTAAAGAAATAAGCATTATTGCCTGACATCACAGAGTCAATCTGTAAGAGAAAACCATTTGAAAAAATTTCATAGAATGAAAGCAGATCGCATCTCAATGACATATGTGCGTATTCATTGATTCATTCATAACCTTCCACTCCCAAAGGAGCATAAGCCTTCAACAAACACATGCCAAGTCTTCCTGTCACGTGCCATCATCTCAAGTTCTTTCCATGTTCTCCTTATCATTTTCATCTCTGTTTCCAGCTCTCTTCTCCATGTGCTTCTTGGTCTACCTCTGCCTCTCTTGCCCTGGGGGTTCCAGAACAAGGACTGCCTTGTAATGCTATCAGTAGGTTTCCTCAGTGTGTGTCCTATCCATCACAATCGTCTTCTTCTCATCTCTTGTTCCACTGGCACTTGTCCAGTTCTTGTCATCAGTTCCACGTTGGTAACCTTGTCATACCATTTTAATCCCTCTATTCTACGCAAGCACCCATTTATGAAAGTCTGTAACTTTTTAGTTGTTGTCTTTGTTGTTCTCCATGTTTCAGAGCCATACAATAGTACTGACTTCACCTTTGAGTTGAAGATTCTTATTTTCGTGTTGGATCCGATTTCTCTTGATCTCCATATATTTCCCAATGCAATGAAAGCTCCTCTTGCTTTTTGTATTCTTATTTTGATACCACTGTCTGTCCCTCCAACTTTGTCTATATTGCTGCCAAGATATGTGTATGATTCTACATCTTGTAGTGGTGTTTCTTCAAGTTCAACCCTGTTATCATTACTTGCATTTATTCTCATTGTTTTTGTCTTTTCCCTGTGTATTTTCAGACCCAAATGCTGTGACCTCTCATCAAGTGTTTTCAATTTGTCCTGCATCTGATTACGGTTATGGGACAGAAGAGCCAAGTCATCAGCAAAATCCAGATCATCCAACTACTTAGAGTCCACCGGATTCTATTTCTGTTGTGTGTTGTCGATGTTCTCATAACCCAGTCTATTGCTAGTAAGAAAAGAAATGGAGACAAGAGGCATCCCTGTTGCACTTCCGTTCTTATCCAAAACGGTTCTGTAAGCTGTCCTTCATGAAGAACTCTGCATGTCATGTCTTCATATGTTTTCTTTATTAAATTAATGATCTTCAGGTGAACTCCATAATGCCTCATCAATTTCCAAAGTGATTTTCTGTCTACACTGTCAAATGCCTTTTCGTAGTCCACAAATCATATGTATAGTGGTGAATTCCATTCCAGACTTTGTTCAATTATTATTTTCAAAGTGGCTATCTGGTCTGTACAGGATCTGTTTTGTCGAAAACTAGCTGGTTAATCTCTCAGTTTCTTGTCTATGGACTCTTTTACTCTCTCGAGGATAATCCTGTTTAATACTTTTCCTGGCACTGATAGTAACATTATTCCTCTATAATTTGTGCACTCTTGTAAATTTCCCTTTTTAGGCAACTTAACCAGATATCCTTCCTTCCATTCTGCTGGTATCTCTTTCTTTTCCCAGACTTTACCAAGTAATTTATATAACATCTCTGTAGCCGTGTCGATATCTGCTTTGATGGCCTCTGCTGGAATGCCATCTGGTCCAGGAGCTTTTCCATCTCTTAGAAGCTTTATGGGTGTCTTTATTTCTTCCTTCGTTGGTCTTTCACAGTGAATTTGTAGCTCTTCTTCTGCTGGCTGGATGTCTGGGGGGTTTTGTGGAGCTGGTCTATTGAGAAGGTCCTCAAAATATTCTGTCCACCTCTTCATTTGCTCTTGTATATTGCTGAGCAGTTTTCCATTCTTGTCTTTTATGAGGCAACTTGTTTGCTTGTATTTCCCTGCCAGCTTCTTTGTGCTGTTATACAGTTCTCTCATATTTCCTTTGGCTGCAGCATCTTCTGCCTCTCTTGCCAACTCCTCAATATACTTCCTCTTGTCTCTTTTGATACTTCTTTTAACTTCTTTGTTTGCTTCTGTGTACACTTCTTGAGCCTTGGCTTTGGAACTTCTGGTTTTGCTTGTGTTTAAATCTGCTTTCTTGTTTTTTCTGTCTTTTATCTTATTGATGGTTACTGTTGTTATCCATGCTTTTTGTTGTTGTTCCCTTTTCCCCAGTATTTCTTCACATGTCTCATTCCATACCGTTTTGATTTGCTGCCAATAGTCTTCTGTATTCTCTACATCTTCCAGCTGTTGGAGCACTTGGAATTTGTTGGATATTGTGACCGCAAATTTGTCTCTTGTTTCTTGATTTCTTAGATGTCCTACATTAAATTGTTGTCTATAATTTTGCATTGTTGCATATCTCTTGAGTTTCATTTTTACTTTGGCTATCAGAAGGTGGTGATCTGATGCCACATCTGCTCTTCTATATACCTTTACATCCTGCAATGATGATCTAAACTTCTTGTTTATGCATATATGATCAATCTGGTTTTCTGTTCTATGGTCTGGTGATATCCATGTTGCCTTGTGTATTCTCTTATGTGGAAACATGCTTCCTCCTATAGCCAGTTGATTTGAAGCACAGAAGTTTGAGAATAGTTCCCCATTTTCATTCATTATTCCCAGCCCATGTTTTCCCATGACTTCTTCAAAGCCGGTATTGACTGTACCTATCTTTGCATTCATGTCACCTATCAAAATTGTGATGTCTCTTCTTTTTACTTTTTCCATAATTTCCTGTAGTCTAGTATAAAATGCTTCTTTCACATACTCTTCTTTGTCATTAGTTGGTGCATAACATTGGATGACATTTACATTTATTTTCTTTTTAGCTGTTTTAAAAGTAGCTGTTATTATTCTGGGTCCAACGGCTTCCCATTCAATGGGTGCTTTCTGTGCTTCTTTAGATAACATAAGAGCTACCCCTTCACTGTGGTGTGAACTTTCGTCTTCATGTCCTGACGACAGCACCAATTCACCTGTGATGAGTTTCTTCCTGTCTACCCCCTTCCACTTTGTTTCACACAGTCCCAGAACCTTGATTTTATATTCCCTCATTTCAGCTGCTACTTGTGCCACTTTCCCTTGTTCGTTTAATGTCCGAACATTCCAGGTGCCAAATCTGGAAGTTCTCCTAGAAGAAAGAAGGTTAGTAACACAGACTCCTTTCAGCTTTCTCTGTGTTGCATCATACGCCTCCCTGCGAGAGGACCTTCCCCTGTCTTGGATGACTGTGTTTTATTTTCTTTAATTAACTTGTCCATGTTTGTTGAAGTTTTTTGTGGTTTAAATTTTTTACAGGATGGGGTAAACGGCCCCATGCCCAACCCTCCTTAGTCGCTTTCTACGACATGCTTGGTAGGGAACAGTGTTACTATTCTTTGCTCCCCTTTCGGGCCCCGGTAACACACAGGTGATATGTGCGCATAGGATACTGGAATTGTAGAAGTGCCAATCAACATGCAGCCATTATACAAACAATCATCTACAATTTCGATATCCTCATGATCCAGGAGACAAATTTAAAAGCCAATAGTGTTATCAATTGCCCAGGCTACAGATGTTACTCCAATCCATGTGGGCCTGGTAGACGAGGGCAAGCTATATATGTAAAACATGAGCTACCTCATACGTGGCTGGATACAAGTTCCCAAACTAGTGAGGATGCGGAATTCCAGGGGATTGCTGTGAATATAGGGGGTCTGGAGTGGCGAGCCTACAATTTATATACTCATGTCAACCATCTTACAGCCGAGAGTGATTGGAATTTTCTGGCGAATTTGTCTGAAGATTCTAACATAAGGTGCTTAATTGCTGGTGATTTCAGTGCTAGATCCAAGGAGTGGGGGAACATCATGGAAAATAGGCAGGGTATAGCTTTGAGCCAGGCATTACTTAACATGAACCTTGCCATCCTGAATGATGGACGCCCAACTAGACTGGCTACTAAACCTGGGGATACAAATGGTGTCATAGATCTGGCATTCATCTCTAGTGCTGCCACCACCATGGAACGTGGGATGTATTAGGTGCACAGGAAAGTGATTACCTACCTTGCATCTTACTCATTGCAAAGGGTAGGACCACTAGACACAGGAAACCTAAACAGACCTTCAAGTATTCTATAGGCCCACTCGACTGTAACAACCGTTTACACACATTGTGTCAAAATGCCAAACAAAAGACAGTGAAAACACCTTTCACCCAACCTTCCTGGTGGAATAAGACAGTGGAGGAAGCATGGATAGAAAAGGAAAGAGCAACAAAGGAATAGCATGAAGCACAAAGCAGAAGAATGATGAATGAAGGAGAGGTTGAAGAGATGAAGGAGAAACAAACAAAGAGCTGTTAATAGATTCAAGAGCTTGGTAAGGGAGGCTATAGATAAAGTGTGGGAGGACTTTGTGACCCAGGTGGGCACGGAAAAAACACTACAGAAATTCTGGTCTTTACATCGAAGAATGAATAGGAAAAGTGCAAGTCAACCCATCCCTAATATCAAAAGCTTTACAGGACTAAGCCTGAAAATGGATGAAGAGAAGGGAAGAGCTTTATTCAATCAACATGTGGAGCAAATGGATAAAGGTGACAAAAGTGCCTGCCTGAAAATAAAGGAAAGTGTCCTAGAAAATGCCCTAAGGGGCCAGATATACTTCGATCTCATTTCTGAAGAGGACGTGGTGCACACATTGAGAACCAGCAGAAACACTGCTCCGGGTCCTGATGGTGTACAATACCATCATCTGGTCCTAATGGTTTTCCTCTTACAGATTGATTGTTTCTAGTCCTATGATTGTTTCTAGTCCTATGATTGCTTCTAGTCCTAATGGTTTCCTCTTACAGATTGATTGTTTCTAGTCCTATGATTATTTCTAGTCCTAATGGTTTCCTCTTACAGATTGATTGTTTCTAGTCCTATGATTATTTCTAGTCCTAATGGTTTCCTCTTACAGATTGATTGTTTCTAGTCCTATGATTATTTCTAGTCCTAATGGTTTTCCTCTTACAGATTGACTCAGTGATGTCAGTTACTGTGCACCCTCACTACTCCTTTTATAACTTAGAGCTTTGGTAGAAGTATCAAATGTCACCTTGCAATAAGGATTCATAAATAGTGACTGGTCACAGGGGACTGAATTGGCTATGATAGTCTAGTCAGTAAGCTAATCTAATGATGCAGATATCCTACTAACTTGCTATATCAGTGCAAAGCATAAGTACAAAAGCAAACGAATGGAAGCAATTATGTTTCAGGGAGGAAAAAAAAATATTTTTTAAAAATCTGTTCTCTTTAGCTGATGGTTGGTGACTTTGGCCTGAGCTACTACCAACAGAAAGCTCATTTTGGTATGTGGGCACTGTTTGCTGCTCCCCTTATCATGTCAGTGGACCTACGTAATGTAGATTCACAAGCCAAACAGCTGCTTCAGAACAAGAATATCATCGCCATCAATCAAGACCCCTTGGGAAACCAAGCTATCAGACTTTTTGAGGTAAGTGCTTTTGCTTGAAATAGGAAATTTATCATTTGTTCAAATCATTTTTTTATCATTTGTTCAAATCCTTTTTTTTCCCACTTACTGTTCACTAGAATGCCATCTGAGCATCACCTCAGCATTTGAAAAGTCTACTGCATAAATACTTGCTTTAACCCCTTTACTATCATTTATTTTCTCCCAATTCTTTCTCTTGCCATTACATTAATAGTTAGGTTGAGTCCATTTGACATTTTATCAGCATTACATAACTAATTGTGTGTTATATGTTCAGAGTCCCTGAGACATTGTTCTAAATGAACTATGTATTGATGGACTGACTATATTACTTGGAATTAAGGACTACACCTTATTACCAAGTGATATAGTCCATCAATACATAGTGGGTAGAAATTGTAAGTCATGTCCTTAGAGACACTATTGATGTGTCAGGCTTGTCTATAACAGTCTGGATACAACAATCCCTGAGCAGCTGGACTCATTCATAATGGTAAAGGGGTTAAACAAAAGTATTGATCACATCAGAAATAGCTAGATCATGCAAGGTTATATTTGTTGTGTTGCGAGTTGCCCCATGGTGTGTAATTATCGTGGCTGGTGTATTTTGGTCTAGATGATTGCACCATGTGGCATCCCCAACTAAAGACATACTTAGACGCATCGCGTAGAATAGGATGACGTGATATACCAGCGACAAGTGAGTGGACGTGTGGCACTTATGCCTATCAGATGTGTTTCTTAAATATGTGGCTTGGCCACTAGGATATATGTATCCATAGTCTGCGTTGAGGCTTTTGAGCTTATAGATAGTGTTTCTAATTTAACGTGGTTTCATCCACTTGTCAGTGTAGTGTAAAGCTGGCCGTTGCCATTGTTTGAACCATTGATAAGAAGTATTGTAAGAACTTGAGTGTCCAGATTGAAATAAACAGTAAATGATGCTACACTGATAAATATGGCGTGATAAGCCAAACGAAATATAATATAAACTCAAGGTTTAAAATTGAGTCTTGCCTTGCTAGAATGTTTTACGCAGACATAAATAACATTGGATAATGTTTTGATGCGATGGCAGAAAAAGTTATAGACATTATGAAGTCTAAGAAGCGCAGTTAATGCATAATGATATGTGATGCAATCTACAAACTTTATCAGAGTCTAAGAATTTAAATAATAGAATGAAGTGACATTGTTTTGCTGTGAAGAATTGTGTTCGTAATTAAACATTTTCAGTCATCCACGATCAAGTTCCTCTGATTGGTGAAGTTTTGTGTATTATTAATGTCAGGACTAGTAATATTGTGGATTTATCACCATCAGCATATGGATCATAATACTAGCAATATCAAGGCTCATTATCTAAGAGTACGACCACAACAAAGACTAGCTGACATAAACTCACCATAACACCTGTAACAGGTTAAGTTCCCTTTAATAATTATGCACACAATGAAGCCACACATGGCTAGAAATACATATGCAATACAATGCAACAGAAATGCCAGTATCACTTGCAATAATCAACAACTCAATCTATCAGTATCAAAACTCACGGGTATGTCATACTGAGTAAACAACACAATGACTTTCGCTCACCGGCTAAGTCCTGCACTATGATAACGCCATACTTAACTACAAATGACTTCTCATCAATGAATTACGAAAGAATGCTGCTAGAAACTACACCACTGTTCTAGACATATGTAAACTAAACTTGACCACATGAATAAATGACAAGCACCCTCAAAGAACAACTATGGCATCCATAATTCCAGCAAAATGCTGAAAGGGAACAACACAGCGACCTCTCCGGTCAGTAGCCAGAAACTCAACTAACTTTCCCTGCCAGAATTCGGGTGCACTTCCTTCCAGGTCACATGACCAAAACGGGTTTTAAATTTGTGTCAGGGTTGTCACTCTTCAGCGTGACCAACTTAATATTATGTCACACATATATACTGTGACATCCACCACCCCCCCCCCCCAGAAAGAAAACGAAGTTTTCTTCCACCGGAGGAGTTACGCCTAACCCCTTTCAGAGTATGGACGAACAAAATGCCGAGACAGTACCTCCTCATCTACCTGGAGAATGCCAAAGTTGTCCAATACCATTGTCGTTCGTGCCTTCTCACCCCATGTACTAAAAACAGTATGAGAATGAACTAATCATCCCAGGTACTGGTAGTCGTGAAAAATGACAACGACTGTCCAACCCTGGTCTAACACCACACAACATATGTTACATATTATTTATACATATCCAAGTATCAATACTAAAACTTTATGTGTAGTGTTGGTGTTGCGTGGGTGGTTTACTGGTGTTGGAGGGTCCTTCGTTCGATTATTATAAGTTTAGTTGGGATGCTTGCTTATTTATCATTACACAACTTGTGTCCAAGCAAACCCCGATTCCGTACGAACTCATCCATTATTACTATAAACTTCTTACAAGAAAGAGTTCATCAGGTCAAAGGACCGTCAACAATGCAAGTTGAAGCAATCAAACGTAATCAAAGGAATGTGGGTAAGCCTTCGATTCGAGTCCAATATTTATTACAAGTTGACGCACGAAGACAGTTCACATCGGTATACATTCATATATAGTCATTAGAAATTACATGCATAGTATTCATGTCCGTCCGTGTCAAAACAATATGTCAGAAGAACATCGTGGCTATATACGTGCGCTGTTGTAGTCAACAGCCAGAAATGAGCACATGAGTTCTTGACAGCTACAATTTGAATCATAATGCGATTCTCCTTCCATCATTAGTTTAATTTAATTAATCTCATACTTAGATTAATAACCGAACTGACCCTGAGTTCTACATCGATTCATCTATATAATATAGGCTATATACTCAGCCTTTTTTCCTTGGAAGAAATACAAGACACGACCTTCTTGCTTGACGGATAGCGTAACAAGGGCCATGTAACCAAGTCACCCAGCGTGACCTTCCCAACGCGAATGCGTCATAATCTCCGCATATATTTCGCGTTCAGTATACCGTAAAATATCGACATATTCTATAAATGTTAATGACCCCTAACGTTGCGCATGGCTAAACCCCAGCAGACGCCGTCATTTAAAATAACACCGTAACAGATTTCCTGTCAGACGGGGGGGAAAAAATCTATTAGATAGATTTTGTTTTGAATAATATTAATCAAATTATCAAAAATTTAACAAAACCCGATGTATGACCTACGATGTTCTATCTAGAACAGTGTCGTGGTCATGTCAGTAATATCTTATAATAAAATCAACGTCATATCATACATATAACTTATATTAAACAAGGAAATGTCACTGTCACTAACTAATTAACTAATTAATTTGTTGTATGTATCGACTAACTAATAATGTGAGGTGTTATTAAATGTATTCTAACTAATTAAAATTAAAATAATTAATTATAGTATGTACGTATGGTACTAACTAATTAATATCTAATTGAAGAAAATGAGAAATAGTATAAGAGAGTGAAAGAAATAAAAATTGAGAAGTACGGACAATTAAAACCAAATATTAAAGTATACATTAAATTAGAATGCGTGAGAAAATGAAGTGTAAGGATAGATACCTAATTAAATTAACGCAATCAGAAGAAAAGAACAGAAAAAAAAATTCATACATTTTAACTATAAATATGAAATGTCATAATGTAATATCCATTACCTTGATAATTACACTAATTAAAATATTAATTGGTGTGATATTATTTTGTTTCATCTTTTCTTTGTATATTTTTTTATTTTTTTATTTCATCACACTTTAACTTTATTTTATTATATATTAATTTAATAACTAGAAAATTTAACAATATCGGACATGAAGATCCAATCGTTGTTATATCCTGTTGACTTGTATGAAAGTTCATTAAGACACAAGGTTCATATTATCGAATTATGATATGATTATCCAATCATCGTTAGTTCCTTTATTAAAACTTTGAATGTAATTGAATCAGTCATCACAGTATATGTCCCTTCTACATCAGAGATTGTTCCTTTTTAACAGTTTTCAATCGAAATGAGTGATACGCAAAGTGGAATTGAAGTCCTAATTTTCAAACGATCCGTAAAACTTGATATTTTGATCACAATAGTTTATTTCGAAATGTCCTTATTTAAGTAGGAAGTCCAAATGAAGTGTTGTATATTCTGACGTGGCATTAATACAGTTCATTGCAAATGTAATGCTTGATTAGTCAGAAAATTTGAAATAGTAATATTCATTCAGAATCCGTAGGATGTCTGGACAACGTATCGGCTATGACGTTCTCCGTTCCTGGTATCGACTGTATTTCAAACTCATATGGTTGCAACGTAATAGCAAAGCGTGCAAGTTTAGCACTTTTATGGTTTGAACGACGTAATGCTGCCACAGATTTCTGATCAGTCTGGATCAGAAATGGAGATCCCAGCAAAAATTTTTCCAGTTTGGTAATTGCCCAGATTACGGAGAGCAATTCTCGGTCTACAGTCGAATATTTAGTCTCCGGAGGTTTCAGCTTGCGTGAGATATAAAGTACAGGGTGAAGGACATCATCATGATATTGGAGTAGACAAGCTCCGAGTCCGTAATTACTCGCATCTGTACGTAGAACAAACTTTTTAGAAGCATCTGGTAATCTTAAAACAGGTGGGCATGAAAATATGTTTAAGATAGTGCGAAAAGTTTTGTCACATTCGTCTGTCCAATTTATCCTTACTGGCATGTTCTTCTTTTGTAACGATAACAGGACAGCCGTGATGGATGATAAGTAAATCTATGCTGTATGGGGCTGAGCATAGTTGACACATTTAAACAACTTACTGTCTCTTGTAGGCATGGTTAAAAAAACAAATAAGACAGAAAACATGTGTACAAATTTAAAGATGTTAAGAATCAAAAATGTTTTTTTGAGAAGAAAAAATAATCTATAAATCAATCTATATTAGGATAGATGATTAAGAAAGTCAAGAAATGATGACTGACAATGCTGAGTCATCAAAGATGTGACGAATATGGTTACAGTACCCTGTTATCTGCGTGACGCAGAATCAGGTACTAATTTCAATCTCAAAGAATGGTGGTGAAAATAAACACCATTATCACGCTCGATCACCATCCGAGCATCTTTGTTGTTACGAAATGTAACCATAGCTTCACCATACCTGTCATTGGTAGGTGACAACAACTGTACAAACATAACGTCTGCCGTGTCATTAAAGAAATTACTAAGTGCCTGCCATCTGGTACCTTGTGGCAGATTGCGCACTAACACGGTGCGAGAATATGCAACCTTCCCAATGTAAGTGGGATCAGTGTCACTAACATGATAAATAGTTCTTCTATTTAATCTTTTGGATCTGGTAGTCTTTTGAGATGATGTCTCATAGTGATTGACATATTTATTTGTCATAATTTTATTAGTTAAGTTCATAAGAACTCCACCATCATTACCCTTGTTCGGGGCATCTTTTATTTTCCCATTTTCAACAATTTTATTCAGATCACTGTTAATATGATCCTGTCGCCAACATCTATCTTCCGACTTGGCGGCACTCTTTCGAGAAAAGGCATATCTGCCTCGAAATGATTTTCTAATCTTCCCTGGATGGGATGGTAGTTTAGCATCATTTTTTTCCTGTAGGAGAGTCTCATCCTTCTCCTCATCGATTTCCAGAATGGTACTTAGACTGAAATTGGAGAAAACTGTGCCACATGTATTTATTTTGTTGGCCCGTAATGTAGCCATTGCAATGACAGCGTTAGCATTGCAATAAGATTGCAAATTATTTAATTCCCATTCCTCAATTTCCTGTGGGGAACAATCCTTACTACCATGGATGCGTCCCAACATCAGATCTGCAATTGGATTCTGAAGCATGCATACCTTAACTTGTCCTGAAAAGAAGGGTGTATTAACATGGACAAGAGCTGTGGGGTAGAACTCAATAGTTCCCCCAAAAGTCATGCAACGGACATATTCCCCCGTTGCACAGCTAGGATGTACAAGCGACTGTCGCACTCCAATGGTTGTGGACCCCGAATCTCTCAATACAAAAACTATAGAACCGTTAACTATCCCTCTGTTAAAAATCAGAGAGCCTGTTCCATCATTGGCTGCAAGACCTACTTCTGGTGGAACGTGTCCGCAGTTTAGCACTGTCTCCTTTGCCTTCTGAAAAATAAGATTGCATTGTGGGCAACTATTCGCCACGTTATAATTAATAGCAAAGCATGCAGCAGAAGAATGCATTGTATTATCGTTAGGTGGAACCTGAACCTTAGGGGTGATATCATTTGTAACTGCTGCCCCGGTATTATGGTTATAATGTGAAGATCCACGAGAATGAGAACGATTACGAGAATAATTAGTTGAATTACCTCGTTGTCGTCTATTGTAATTGTTATCTCGATGTCTCGAGTTATAATTATCGCTATTCTTCCAATTGTTACCATTATTATATTGATATGACCGATCATAACTTGAGTTACGTGGATTACTGTTGTATCTTGACTGAGGTGAATAATTTCTGTTTTGTTGTCTTCCTCTATTAAAGTTATTGTTAAAGTTATTCTGTCCCTTATGAAAATTAATGTCATAGTTTCCTTTGAACCTACCTCTGTCTACACTGTGTGTTCTTGGTTTGTTATTACTATGATATGCCATATTGGAGGCTACAGGAAGTGGTTCTCTTATTAACGAGCCAGAAATGTTAGCATTCGGATGAGCTGTGCAGTAATTTAAAGAAATTTTTTCTAACTCATCAATAGATTCTGGTTTTCTTTCTTGCAGATAAGCAAAGAATGGTTGGCTGACAGAAGATAATACTTTATCCCTCAATAACAAATCGACTAACTTGTCGTAAGATTTGTTGACACCTGCCAGTTCAACCCATCTGTTAAAAGTATTGCGTATGTTAGCAATAAATCCCGTAAAATCTTTATTGTTATCTGGCAGCAAACTTTTGAAACGTAATCTACATGCCTCTTCGTTCAAATGGAACCGACGTAATAACAAATTCTTAATGGCCTCATAGTCTGTGGCTAATGTAGGATCAATATTTTGTGCTGCACTTGCAGGTTCGCCATCCAGAAATTCCTTAAGTTTAAGTGCCCATGCTGTTTTGTCAAGGTTATTGACCTTACATACATCCTCAAAGCGCGCCAGCCATGATGATAGGTCGTCCACGTGTAATTTGAACGGTGGTAGCTTAAAGTAATAATTGCCCTTAAGTCGGTTGGAAGAAGATCCCGATTGAGCATTATCATTTTGGCTTGCTGCAGCACCCTGCGAATTAAGTTTTGCTGTTTCCAATTTAAGCCGTTGCAATTCCATTTCTTGCTGCAGTATGATTTCCTGTCGTTTCAATTTATTCTCTTCTTCAATCCGTAGGATTTCATCTCTTGCCACCTTTCTTTCTTCCTCTTCCTTAGCAATAGCTTTCTTTTCAGCCTCTTTTCTTTCAAGTTCTTCCATCTCTGCCTTAGCAATGGCTTTCTTTTCAGCCTCTTTTGCCTCATGGTTCGCAAGTTGTTGTTCCGCAAATTCAAGGAGTGCATCTCCTTTTTTGTTACAATCTTTTCCAATTTTAATGAAATGATCCAAGGTAAGCATTCTTGAAGTTGAATTATTTAAGTATTCAATTACTTATGTCTTGTAATCACCACTGGAATATATGTCGATAATTCTAATTACTCGACGAGTGAATAATCAATATACGAAATTGCAATATTCCTGTATTGTTATGTATAAGTTCCACAAATCTATAATATTTTGTAAAAATATTATATATACCCACTAATATCTATCATAAATAGTTATGATAGTTAGTTATATAAGGTGCTGAAATTATATCATGCACTTAATATTAATATTCAATAATTATGAATATTATTCCTAAATAATTAGGTTATTTAATCTTAATTGCCACTAAGTTCTCAATGTAGTACTGAGAAAGTGTACTAATTAATATTTAATATGTCTTAATATGTTATAAAGTTATAATAATTAAGCATAGTATATTATGTCATATTCATGAGCAATAAAGTGCATTGCCCATTTCTTGGACCATCACTGCAAATTGGTGCAAAGTCCCTAATTCCTCTTTAAAACTCAAAAAAAAATTTAATCATATTAATCTATACTCTTATTAATGAATAAATTATAGCATTAATATTAAATTATAAAGGGATGAAATGAAGACAAACAATACAATGGGTTAACCAAGGATTACAGAACATTATTAACATACACAAAGACCTTTTCACAATAAAAATGCATTTACAACTAAGTTGACTAGACCGGAAGTGAGAATTAAAGAATGAACTGAATAGATAATTAACCTGCGTACACAAAAATTAGTGACGTATACATGGACTCATTAACGGTCGTACAACAAAAATATAAACTGAAAGATAGTAAGGTCAGAAAAAACACGATAGATTACCAACATTGTTAAAGAACTGAATAAAAATTAGAACCAAATACACTAGAATACCACAGTTATAACACGACTATACACCTAATGCAAGGTGAATTAATGCAAGTCCGAACGACACGATCACCGATATCCGACGCGTTCTTCGCGAAATGCTATTAATTCACGGCCTTAAGAACGATTACAATCAATTCGTAGCATCCCAGGAGCTATGGAACTGATTATAATTCGCCACCCATCCATACCCGCTACATGTAAAAGACAGAAACAATATTTAACATGGCTACAAAAATGAAGAACATGGCATTCTCGGACAAATAGGATTAACTTATTGTAACCTTCAAATAAGTTACTTATCTTTTTGCCTCGATAGATTCATACAATGCTTGCTTCGCCAACGGACAGTAGGACCTATATTTCATGCTCATGTTGATTGAATCTATTTTCCAATGTTCGATTAAGCGTTTATAAATAATCTTCTTCAAGGACGTTGAAAGGCGGCTGCCATCACTACAGCTGATTCATCCTGTTGTCAAGGGGTGTGACGTCATCGGTGTAGATACAAAAAGTGTTCATTTCGCTCGAAGGAAAATTATTTCTTTCAACTCGATAATCTTTGAGTATTTTTTTACAATTAAATTCCAGTTCCGCATCACATTGGCCACCACTGTTGCGTGGGTGGTTTACTGGTGTTGGAGGGTCCTTCGTTCGATTATTATAAGTTTAGTTGGGATGCTTGCTTATTTATCATTACACAACTTGTGTCCAAGCAAACCCCGATTCCGTACAAACTCATCCATTATTACTATAAACTTCTTACAAGAAAGAGTTCATCAGGTCAAAGGACCGTCAACAATGCAAGTTGAAGCAATCAAACGTAATCAAAGGAATGTGGGTAAGCCTTCGATTCGAGTCCAATATTTATTACAAGTTGACGCACGAAGACAGTTCACATTTGTATACATTCATATATAGTCATTAGAAATTACATGCATAGTATTCATGTCCGTCCGTGTCAAAACAATATGTCAGAAGAACATCGTGGCTATATATGTGCGCTGTTGTAGTCAACAGCCAGAAATGAGCACATGAGTTCTTGACAGCTACAATTTGAATCATAATGCGATTCTCCTTCCATCATTAGTTTAATTTAATTAATCTCATACTTAGATTAATAACCGAACTGACCCTGAGTTCTACATCGATTCATCTATATAATATAGGCTATATACTCAGCCTTTTTTCCTTGGAAGAAATACAAGACACGACCTTCTTGCTTGACGGATAGCGTAACAAGGGCCATGTAACCAAGTCACCCAGCGTGACCTTCCCAACGCGAATGCGTCATAATCTCCGCATATATTTCGCGTTCAGTATACCGTAAAATATCGACATATTCTATAAATGTTAATGACCCCTAACGTTGCGCATGGCTAAACCCCAGCAGACGCCGTCATTTAAAATAACACCGTAACAGTTGGGCAGAGCAACCTAACCTTTGAGGTGAAGACAGGAGTACGACAGGGATGCCCCTTATCAACCACTTTATTTTTAACAGTCATAGACTGGGTGATGCGCCAGACAACAGAGGGCAGTCCAAGAGGAAAAAGATGGACTACATTTTCTACATTTGAAGATATGAAATATGCAGATGACATTGCACTACTAGCACATTCACATCAACACATCCAGGAAAAAATGGATAGACTTAATAAGTTTAGCCAGCAGGTGGGCTTGAACATCAATTTAAAGAAGTCAGAGGTCATGACGCTCAATGTGAGCAACCCTGAGCCCATATCAGTAAGGAATCAGCAACTGGTATAGACAGACACCTTCACATACCTAGGATGCATTGTAACACCATACGGCGGGGCAGGCAAAGACATCAACATCAAAATGAATAAGGCAAGAACAGCCTTTTTTAGCCTAAACAACATCTGGAAGTCCTCACAATACAACAGAAGCACAAAATTAAGATTATATCAGAGCTGTGTGCTTTCTGTGCTTCTCTATGGTGCGGAATGCTGGAGAGTTACAGAGAAGGAAATGTCGAAATTGTCCTCTTTTCACACAACTTGCCTAAGAAAAATTCACCGAATCTTTTGGCCGAATACCATCACCAACCAAGATCTGCTTACTCGGAGCAAGCAAGAGGACATGCACACCATCATAGCTGACAGACGCTGGAGCTGGGACCCCGATGCCATCACAAGAACAGCTATGCTTTGGACCCCTGAAGGAAAACAAAAGAGAGGCCGACCAAAAACAACCTGGCGGAGGACTGTGGAGGCTGAGATGCAAAGAATGAACCAGAGTTGGGGCACCGTACGAAGGATGGCCACCGACCGAGCAAAGTGAAATCATTTTGTTGTTGCCCTACAAGACGCCACTAGGCGTGATGGCCACTGACTGCTTTGATGGTCGATAGCTAAGGATCAAAGAAGAAGAAGAAGTATCAATACTAAGACATAATCTGATAGTATACAAAATCCTTTCTACACACTATAAATATACATATATTATAACATGATTTTTCCATGTGTTGAGTATAACTCTTATCATATTGCCTTTATGGCATCATAACACATAAATCATATACCATAATACATCTTCATGAACATCAACTCTAATGATTATAATACATTTCTTCCATAATCAAAGTAAATACTCTCTACGGATGCTCCTGTCCCACACCAACTTCATAACCTGGACAAGACATCCGCTACAATATTATGTACTCCCTGAATAGGTAAAATAGTAAAGTTGAATTGCTGCAGCAATAATGCCCAGCGTGTCAACTTAGCACTGGTAGATTTAGACGACTGCAAAAATAGCAGTGGTTTGTGATCTGTTTGGAGGAAAAAAAATGCGCCCCCAACAGGTATCGTGCCAGCTTTGACACCGCCCAGACAATCGCAAGGCACTCCCTCTCAATCGTAGAGTATCTAGTTTCTGCTGGCAACAACTTTCGACTAACATACATTGTAAAGTATAACATGTCATAGCATAAAAATGCATTGCAAGGAATCTCATAATCTTTACAAGTTTACAAAACACTCATATTCATATCAAAATGGTACTGGGGGCGTGGGTCAGACTCTAAGGTTCGGTTCAGGTCAACCGAAACATCTTTACTGAACACAAACCCGAAACCTAACCCTAGGTATTGCTGAACTATCAGCAGGTGGTTCTGAAGCAACGACATATGCTTCTGCCTAACTGCATTACGCGCACCCCACCTATTCGCAAAAGTCACCCATGCCATTTTGGTATTGTCACGCAACGACACTACCTCCACAAATCTAACCGGCGCGACCTCATCAAACACTCTTCTGAGTGTGCGCAACTAGCACTCAGGGGGACGTTACGCACCCAAACTGTGGGATCACTAGCTTTCAGACCCTCGAATAGGTTCCTACTGCTCCGAATTATGTCATTTGGTCCTTGTGAACTGCGTCTACGATGTACCTTCTGGTCATCCCCCTTGGGAGTTTGGTGATGCTGAGCCTCTGCTCCAGCCAGACCCATGGCACTATGCACTCACCGTACATTGCCGACGATTAAATCGGCAATCGGATCATCGAGAATGAACGCGTTCACTCTACCCGAGAGGAACGGAGTGTCCACATTAATACTCACCTGGGGGTAAGACTCAACTTTGCCCCTGAACGTGGTGCACTTTACAGTTTTGCCTGTAAGGCAGGAGTCGTTGATGCACGATCGACGCACCCCAATTGTGGTGCATCCAGTGTCTCTCAATACCCGGACTGGTCTATTCTCCACCTTGCCTTCATGGAGAATCACCCTGCCAGTCTCATGGACTGCTGACAGACATGGTGCCGCATGCCCGCATTAAAGCACTACCCCCTCGTTCGCATGGAACAGAGGGCGACACCCCGCACAGTCCTCACTATTAATTGTGTCCAACACAAACGCGGAATTCGCGTGTTCTATTGGGGTGGGGCACCTGTCAGCGCAATGATTCTTGCCACCACAATTGGAACACATACGCTCTTTCTTCTTCTCATCGCGTGTACTTTTGTTGGAGATTTTCGATGACGAAGACCCCATATCAGAGTCAGAAGATCGACTCTCTGAGGAACCACTCCTCTGCTTGTGATGTTTGGTTTTATACCAAAACCGGTCTTCGTCCCGCGAATCCTCAAAACGTACTTGTTTATGCGCTTGGCGCTCCTCTCCGTCGCTATTACTTTTAAATTGTTGGTTCTGCCAACTCGGCCGACCGTTCGTATGAAATCGAAAATTCCCATAATTTCCTCTACGCAGCTGATAGGGACTGGAGGACCTCTCATACTTCTGCTCTTGCCCCCTGTTTACATTGCCTGACTGATTTCGCCAGGGATGGCGCTGAACTTTGCAGACACTGGCAACTATGTCATCTGACAGACCCGACTTCTGAATGGGTCTTCCCGGGTGGGCAAGGACATAATGGTGCCCCAATTGGGCCATGGACTCAATGTCCTTTGGTTGACGTTCCTGAAAAAACGTAACCAACTCACTAGAACACGAGGACAACACTTTGTCTCATAGCACTAAGTCTAGCAAGCCATTATAGTCCTTAGGAATTCCCTCCATTTCAATCCATCTATTTAGCAGGAGCTTTATCTTTGAGATAAAGTCCTCGAAGTCCTGGTCTGTGCTTGGCATCACGTTTTTAAAACGCATCCGGTAACCATCAGCAGTCAGACGGAACTTCCGGAGCAACCTTTCCTTTACTTTGTCATAATCTGCCCTTTCCTCTAATGGGAGGCTATAAAAGGTCTCCATCGCAGGCCCCACTAGCAGTGTCGATAACAGAGATGGCCACTGATCCCTGTCAGCCTTATAGGCCACGCATTCGGCTTCAAACCTCTCGAGGAAAAAATCTAAACTGTCAATTTTATCATTAAAATTCGGCAGACGCAGCCTAAAGGGATGGTGCGCCCCTCCAGGAGTCGAGTTCTGACCACTCGCACCCACTTCCAATTTCTTCAATTGTATTTCTTTATCAATTCTCATTCTCTCCTTCTTTAACTCTAACTCTCTATCTTCTGTCATCTTCTTTTCTTGCAATTCTCTCTCTATCTTCTTTTCTTCCAATTCTCGGTCTATCTTTTTTTCTTGCAATTCAAACTCTCTCTGTTTCCACTCGTTTTCTTCTTTCATCTTCCTTTCTTGTAACTCGAATTCTTTCCTTTTTAGCTCTAGCTGTTCAGCTCGAACCTCTCTATCCCATGTCTGCTTCTCAATCTTTTCCTTCTCCTCCTTCTGCTGTAGAGCTTTTTGATTTTCAACTGAATAAAATTCAGCTTTGGCATAGTCATTTAGTTCTTTGCCAGTGTACCCACATTCTTTCCCAATCTGAATGAAAGCCTGTAGGTCCATAGTGTACACTCAGAATGCTCACTATTATCTCTGGCTATAGATTTTGCTATAGAAGTACTCAGTCGTATATATTTCACTTATATCACCAGATAACTCTCTGCTTGCAAAATATGCAGTAATAACAGTAAATATTAATATCAGTACTCCAATATACACACATATATATATGTATGTAAGTATATAACACCTCACCTCTCACTGTATACACCTCATCAACCTTTATCTCTTATAGTATATAGTTTTACTTTGCCACTTGGCTACTGTCTCATCACTGTGAAAATTTGGTCTTTTTGACCACTTAGTCTCTGAGATACACTCAAACAAACTTACTATAGTCGACAGTTGTATAATAAAAACTAATGCACCTTTCTGGTGCTATGACACCACTATACCAACTTAGTCACAAATCAGGTTTTACTTCAAAGTCTGTTACTGGCACCACACTGGTGCTATACTCAGATAATACTTCACTTATAACTAATCTTAATAATCTCTGTAATGCAAGTGTTTCCTATGGCAAAATGAGCACTACACAGATGAAAGAAACACCTATACACCACACTATGAAAACAAAATCCCAGTCACAAGGAACAAGATGATAGACCACGAAAAAAAGAGGTAGATTAATATATACAACGCGTGACTGCACATGAACGAAAACAAGGGATACCTGTAAACGTATTTACAAGATAGCAAGATGAAACAAGAGAATACACCACGTAAACACAACAAAAGACTTACTAAATGTACATGACAATGTAAATACACATTAGACGAATACGCCTAACACCAACAGGGCTTGGAATGTTAAGCAGGGCAGTTGCAGGAACTCCGTCTGCCTTACTCCACCACTAAACAAACACAGCCACACCCTATAGAGAATCGATCTAATCCAATCTTTTCCCACAAGTAGGCCAAGAATGGATTAGACTCACCACCCTTCCTCCCTTAGACACACAAATATACAATTACACACTAAACTAAACAACAACTACACTCAACAATGAAGTGCTGAAAGCTGTCTCCCTCACCAAGCACTAACAGATCACTTCAGTGAAAATAAACTAAATAAACTATAAGTACAATTATTCTATAATGTATCAAGATATATAAATACTAAGACAAACAATGAAAGATCAGATCTAACTAATTATCGATATATAGACACACATCCCAAGTCCTACTCAGAAGGTAGAGAAAAGGAACGGAACAAAAGGAAAGAAAAAACAACAACAAATCAATAAGCAAGATACAAGAAGCAGATAACGAAACAGGACTAACCTACTCTAAAAGATCAGATTCATAGACAGAACAGAAAATTCCGAATTTAGAGAAAGAAGAAAAAACAAATAAGAAACAATCATACAACATAGCATACAAAATTTACAAACAAAAACTTAACTGATGGTCCAGCAGCGCTTGATCAAGAAGCTTCTTCAGCACTGATGATGAATAATGAAAACAGCACAAACGTCACTCACACTTGTACATCCAATCGAAAAAATATAAGTCCAGAAATCCAGTCTGTGTACCCGCATAAACAATACTGTCCTTTGGCACGGTACTGTACGTAATATCCAGGCAACTGCACTGTTGTTCACGATGCTTTCCCAGCAATGTCCAAAATAGATCATCAACTGTATAATCCAAACAGTCTCAATGGGCAGTTCGTTTCACACGTCTATGAGGTATACGAAAATAGGCACAGTTCGTGTCATCACACCGCATCAGGAAACCAGCAGACTTTAAGGTAAAGTAGTACCGAATGACTCAGGTCAGCAAGCTTCAGTCCTCGTTGGCATTCACCCACTGGCAGGGCACATCAGTAAAGTCAGGGCATGTCAGAGGAATGGTATCAGCACGACTTGCACCAGACGTCACTTGGCAAAACTCTGGATAGGTAACGTTCCCAGGTGGGTAGAACAGTATGTGAAATGGCACTACTGCAGATATTCACACGCCCTGGGATGCCGCCAACATATAGACACTACCTATACCACCAAATAAGGATGAACTAATCTCCTCTGCTGACACACACAGTGAGGCACCAGAGCCCGAGATAATCTCCTCTGCTGACACACATAGTCAGGCACCAGAACCCACCTAATACCAAACTCAACCCTCTATCTCCGCTGCTCCACCTGGATCACTGTCAATAAACGACTAAATAAACCTTGAAATAACTCAAACTGTACTGCCTGAAGCAAGCTGTAATCTTACGCTAACACTTTGACACATTTCCAATCATACTTGGGAGCTCTAGAGCAAACAATTACAAAATTGCTTGAGCACCACAGTATCGACGACAAAACTGCAACATATTTACCGATTGAAAATAGCAACTTACAATGAGACGCAGAAACTAGGTCAGTTACCGTAAACGAGGTCAACTGACCGTAAACAGTTCACTCCACAGACTGACAAACACACTGACTTGCCACTGGACGACCGAAAATAACTCACTACCGTGGCTAAGCAGTAAATATGAAGGCGCCAACACACCGTGACCTACAGCCTTCTACATTATGTGTGCATAACTCGTTCTGGCCTTAATATAGAAAATATAGACACTGCGGCCTGTAGAAAACAAACAAAACCACAGGCCCCACGGCCTTCAGAATAGATGAGCCATCCAGATGTCAGGACTAGTAATATTGTGGATTTATCACCATCAGCATATGGATCATAATACTAGCAATATCAAGGCTCATTATCTAAGAGTACGACCACAACAAAGACTAGCTGACATAAACTCACCATAACACCTGTAACAGGTTAAGTTCCCTTTAATAATTATGCACACAATGAAGCCACACACGGCTAGAAATACATATGCAATACAATGCAACAGAAATGCCAATATCACTTGCAATAATCAACAACTCAATCTATCAGTATCAAAACTCGCGGGTATGTCATACTGAGTAAACAACACAATGACTTTCGCTCACCGGCTAAGTCCTGCACTATGATAATGCCATACTTAACTACAAATGACTTCTCATCAATGAATTACGAAAGAATGCTGCTAGAAACTACACCACTGTTCTAGACATATGTAAACTAAACTTGACCACATGAATAAATGACAAGCACCCTCAAAGAACAACTATGGCATCCACAATCCCAGCAAAATGCTGAAAGGGAACGACACAGCGACCTCTCCAGCCGGTAGCCAGAAACTCAACTAACTTTCCCCGCCAGAATTCGGGCGCACTTCCTTCCAGGTCACATGACCAAAACAGGTTTTAAATTTGTGTCAGGGTTGTCACTCTTCAGCGTGACCAACTTAATATTATGTCGCACATATATATTGTGACAGTTAACACTGTTGGATTTCAACCGTTACATGTTTGCCATGGCATTGATTGACATTCAAATATACATATCATTTATATAAAACGTACCCCATCGTAACTTGATTACAAGATCGTAAATAGACTAAAAATAATTATAATTAAAAAATTGAGTACAGAATTATACAATACAAGAACTCTAAGACAATAATGACTTCTGCAACAACAATGAGATCGGTTGAAATAACTCAATTTTAAAACTGAACCCGAGTACCCAACAGTTGTTATGATTTAATTGTTTTATAACACATTAGTGTATTCAAGACAGTCAGCAATTATCAGCTGAAGGGTAATTAAATCTCTGCTTGTGTGTCTGTGTGTGGATAAAATCCCGTTTCCTCTTTATGTAACAATTAGGCTAAAATTAAGTTAGTTAGAGTACCAAGAATCAACCCTCAATAGCCATGAGCATGTCAGGTAAGCGTGGTCCATCATAATTTCCTGGTGAGTGCAAGACTCAGTGAGAAACTGGATGAGGGGTTACACTAACAGTCCCCTGAAAAAAGGCAAAGATCATGAGAATAAATGTGGCAAAAGGTAGCCCCACCGTATTTCAAGAAATGCCTCTACATAGTATGGACTACATATAAATTGACAGCAGTGTAGATGGATTTGGAAGAATTGACAGTGATATTACAGTAAGGTTACAGTAGGCAAGAAATGCTTTCATTGCATTGGGAAGTGCATGAAATCAAAATAAATAAGCCTAACACAGAAATAAGAAATTCAACTAAAATGTCAAAGCATTCCTATTATATGGCTGCAAAACAGAAGACAAAACAACTATCAAGTAACTTTAGACTTTCATAAATGGATGTTTGTTCAGAATAAAGAATTAAAATTGTATGACAGATTGACCATGTGGAACTGATAGAAGGGACCAGGCAAATACTAACTGAACAAGAGGTGGTATGAGATTTTGGTGCTGAAAGGAACTGAGATTGAGGAAGTTGACAGTTAGCATTCCAAGGCAGTCCTCATTCTCTGGGATAAAAGAAATAGGAGCTCAAAAGCACCTGGAGAAGAGAACTGTAGTCAGACAAAAAATATAGAAGAGACATGAATGAATGGTGCAGGATTGGAGAGATTGACTTTCATTCAACCAATGGAAGGCCTATACTCCACAGGGAGCTGAATGTTAGAGAGAGAGAGAGCTTTCAGTCATTACTTTTATCAACATTGTTATTTCATCATCATCATCATCAGTTGCCATCTCCACAACGAAGGTTGGCTGTAATGGATCTCCAACGTTTTCTGTCTCTTGTCTTGGTGGTGCACTCTGATAGACTCTTTCCTGTCCATCTCTTGATGTTATCTTCCCACTTATAGAAGATTTTATTTCACCAGGTACCAAACTCAATCTCTGTGTGGATCAAGAAACTAGCCAATCCAGGATCAGTAGCTATTGGCATATTAAACAAGGATGATCAAGGCACACCCACTGCTTATAAAACTTCCTTTTCTGATCTTGGCTTAACTAACCAAAGTGGCTATCATGTTAGGGAGGCTTTTGAAAACAAGACCATTGGTTCATTTTCACTCACTCAGCAATTTGTTGTGAATGTTGATCCTACTAGCATCTACCTGTTGATAGCTGATCCTTTATAAGGATAACAAAAAGGTGTTAATCAAGTTTTACTTATTATCATATCTATATTGGGAAGTGCAGTGCATTTTTTTCATAATAACTATGCTAATTGCTTTATGACTCATGCCTTACCATCATTCCACATACAATCCTGTCATATGATGTTATTTTTTTCCCTCCCTTTTGCCTAGTGTGATCTTATTTTGATGTCACTGTCCATTCCTCTTAGTTTGTCTATGTTCTTTCTCTTCTTATCCCCTATTGTCACTCCTTATAGAGCAGTCACTATTACAGCTGATCCTCTTGAAGGAAGCCTGCATCAAAGCATGCCTGTGCTGACACAGTGTAGTTTCTGTAACATTTTCTTTTTCATGATCAAGTTGCCAACCTCATGTGGCATACCTGAGGATGCAGCAGTCCTGTTCATTTTTTGTCTCCTCAGAGACCTCTTGAATCTGTACAGGGCTTGTCTATGTTATTGTCAAGATATGAGCCACATCTTATCACTTGTTTCTACATGTGCAATCTGGCTATCATTCACTTTGTTCTCATAATCTTCATTTTTTCTGTGTGAATTGTTAGACCCATTTCTGTGACTGCTTATCACATATTCTCCTTTTATCTTGCATATAATTTTGTATATTCCCCTTTCATCTTGCATAGACATGCACGGTCATCTACAAAATCTAGATCAATGTTTTGTTTGAGTAAAATGAATTTCATTTCTGGAATTTCATAATCATATATACAGCCAATAGGAAAAGTAGTGGTGATAAAGTAATTCCTACCACACTCCCATTTCTTATCTCAAGAGATTCTGTAAATTGTCCTCCATGAGGAGCTTAGCATTTCATCTCTTCATATGATTTTCTTATTAGGTTAGCAGACTTACTGGAGACTCCATAGTGGCACATATCCAATAAAAATTGTCAATGAGTAGAAAATGATCTTTTCTGTAGATCTGTTTATTTTGTCCAACTTATTAGCCTACAGTTTTTGTGTGGTTTCCCCTCCCCCACAAAGGTTATCAACTCTAATGCAAGTCAGTAGTGTAGGTAGAAGAAACTTCAGTTTTTTCCTTTTTATTAAAATTTTCTATTTGATTTTTATTTTTTACCTTATCCAGGTAGGCCTAAAAGTCTTATCACTAATTTCGACTCGGCAAGATTCTAATGAAATATGGTATGTGCAAGAATAAACACAGTTATATTTTACACTACCATAGGGGCTGCTGGGGCACTGCTCCCCTCTGCAAGCGCTAGCATCACCCGGCACGCAAAGTTAAGAAAACGGCATTTATTTTATTTTTTAATCATGATCTCTTGCAGAACCCCTAGTGACATCACATGGAACCCTAGGATTCCATGGAATCCTGGTCTAAACTATCGAAGACCTTTTTAAAATCTACAAATCCATTGTAAAGTAGGAAATTCATTTCCAAGCTCTGCTAAGCACATTGTTGTTATCCAGCCTTGCAGGATCATTTTTGTCAACAACCTGCCTGTTCCTCTCTCATTTGTCTGTCTATGGCCTCTTGTAATCTAATTATTCCGAACCTGTTTAATATTTTCTCTGACACAGTAACATTATTCATCTATTAAATTTGTGCACTCTTCCAAATCTTCATTCTTTGACAACTTGACTAGGAAACGTTTTGTCCAGTCTGCTGGAATCTTTTATTTCTCCCAGGCTTCACCAAGTGGGTTGTGTAATATCTCTGTAAAGGTATCAGTGCCTGCTTCCATGGCCTGTGCTGAAATGTCATCTGGAACCACAGCTTTCCTATCTCTTAGAAGTTTTAAGGCTTTTAATTTTTTCCATATTATCTGTTCTTTCATAATTAACTTGTAGCTTCTTTTCTGCTGGCTGAATGTTTGGGGGAATCTTATGGAGCTGGTCTATTTAGAAGGTCCTTGAAATGCCTCATCCATCTCTTCATGCTCTATTTTATGTTGCTAAGCAATTTTCCATTCTTGTCTTTGATAAGGCCATTTGATTGCTGATATTTCAGTTTATGTGTGCAGTTTTATAAGCCCCTCATATTTCCTTTAGCTGCAGCTTCCTCAGCCTCTGTGCCAACTTAAAATGTCTAGCCAGCTTTTAACTGACTTATTGTCAAGATAGGGAAATGCCTTCTTCCTTGTTTAAAGTTCTTTACCACTTTATTATGGCTGATTTTACCATATTTCTGGCATTTATCACAGAAGCAATAATTGCACTAACTGCAGCGTACTGATGAGTAACATCATTACATAGATCAGTATTACAGAAGTAATCACAGTGAAGAATACTATAGTGGCAAATCAATATTTGTATCAATAGTTTATTTCATAAGGTCCTTTCATTCCAAGCTTCCTTATGTTCTACAGTCACAGATAATGATAACATCTTCCCCCATTTCCCCAAGAAATTACTTTGAACCTTCAGCTAACAGATAAAATATTACAAAGCTGTTTTATTTAAACTCAACACTTGTGAAGTGATTCTGTTTTACTATTAGTCTACATTAAGATGTTACATTTTAAAAAAATGAATACTTACCCTTGTTCAGGGCATATATTCTACTTTTTGAGTTTGCTCTAGCACATGCTTTCTATTTCTTCATGTTTCCTTCTTTTTTTTTCAAGCATCCTCAAATATTAACTTGAATATGCTTGAAGACAGTGGCATCACCTCTGATTGCTGACATTCCGCATGCTGTTCTGAACTGACAAGGGCAATAGCCATAAATACTTTCTCTGTTGTTACATTTTGATGTTATAATATCTCTAGTTGCTATTTGCTTCTTTATCATAGGGCTCTTCTTTCCAGCGTCACACCGGTGTCCTCTCAGCTTTTTTCTCATTTCCAGATCCTGAGGTCTTCTTTCTTTGATTGCAGTGTTGCACTGAGCTCCTTAATTAGTTATGGACATTGTCAGATTTGTCCCCCTCTAGTTCATTAAGAAAACATGAAGACACAAAAAGCAGAACTCTTCATGAAAAACAACTCCAGAATCAGCTGTGATAAGAATTGAGCGCAGCAGGGATGCCTCTTGTCACTAGTTGTCCTCTTATGTGGAAAATAAAAACAACAACCAAGAAAGTACAGACTTTCATTAATAGAATGATATAATAGAAGGATGGAAATGGATCACCAGCGTGGAACTGATAATAAGAACCAGACAAGTACCAGTGAAACAAGTGATGAGAAAAAGATGCTGATGATAGGACATACTCGTACACTGAGGAAACCTGTCAATAGCATCAACAGACAGTCCTTGTTCCAGAATTCCCAAGGTAAAAGTAGCAGAAGTAGACTGCAGAATGCACGGAGAAGTTAAATAGAGACAGAATTGAAAATGATGAGGAAGACCTGTTTAGCTTTTGACATGTGACAGGAGAACTTGGCAGACATCGTTGATGGCCTTCACTCTTTGGGTAACTGAAGGGTAATGAATGAATGACTATAGATGTTTCCACATCTCTTTATTTAGTTTTAAGTTCAAGCTGGTTTTCATAACATCCAGATGTCCCAGTATTCTCTGCTTTGATGTGATTCCTTCTGATTGCCTGCCTTGCTGCTGTTGTCACTTGAAGGGTAACTTATCTGTCCTGTATTGTTATCCAGAATCATAAAAAAAATGTTGTATATAATGTCATTTCATTGAAAGTCATTTTTAATGTTCTCTGTTGTACTTCATTGTCCACATTACAGCACAAGTTTCTTTTTCTCCAGCTGTCACCATCAGGCAGAACATTTTATTTGAATGTTAACAAGCTTTTCCTCTTTTACAACAGGTATTATATCCTAAAAGCTTGATATAAGCCTTGTATAAAGAACTTGCTGATACATTCCATTGTTATAATTTTGACATTGTATTTTATTAACATTCATAGGACTATCATGTAGCTTTTGTCTTATGTAATTTTACCCTGTTGTTTTAAGGTTATCACTGAACAGCTGTAAGAGAGTAAGTATAGCTAGTACTTGCAAGGATGCATATTTCCTTATAATCTTGCATTTCACTTATCGGTTTTAAAAAATGCTGACTTCATCATAATTCATGAATATAGTAAAGCATTATCTTCAGCCCAGTCAAATGTATATATCATTTTTACAGAAGTAAATCGTGACTTTTTGCCAGTACTGATGTGCATACCTTCATCTAAAAGATCAAACATTGCACACACAAAATTTGACACAGGCGACAAAAAAAATACATAAATAAATGCTGAAGAGACAGTACAAGGACAATAAACATACATGCCACACCTCGGAGATGAAAAACCTGTACACAAAATCCAAAACCCTGTACAAAGACCTGCAAAACCTGTACAAAGACTGAAAAAAACACATCAAAAGAGTTAATTCATGTAAAAATATTTTCAATTACAATGGGCTGCATTATAAATGAGGCACGGGGACTTTGCCTTTTAAAGCAGGTCTTCACTTATTTTAAAACCCAAACAATAAATATCTGTTGTTTATTTTACACTGTAAAAATGATGTGATGGTGCCATCATTTAGTCTATTTCTGTGCTTAATTATCACCAACAGACTGGGAAATCCTGTGTTCAATGGGACCTTATAAAAGAACTCTGAGACTCAGTAATAAGGGGAATGGGTTAGAAAACCTGTACAGAAATTATGTACAGGGTGTACACATCTGAAAACGCAAACACCTTGTACAGATTATGGGTAAACCATAGCATGTGGCATGTATGAATAAAGAAACTGGATATGGAAAAAAAAAAACATCTCAGTTTATTTTGTGTGGAATGTAAATGTATTTTAAGAGCCAGACACTTGTTTAAACTGTTTTTTAAAACTGTTCTTTTATGTCTTTAGTTTTTCAGTTCTGTTTGTTTTAGTGTGTGTGCATGCATGTATGTGTGTGCATGTCTTTTTTATTCTTTTTATTTTTTTGGTTCTGATGAGGATCTGAGCACTGCAGTTTTTAGCAAAAAAATTTCATCCCTCTCCAAAATGAACCTAAACAAACTGTTACTTAGTAGTGACAGGTCATGTGCTTTGTTCTTTAGTCTGTCTGTTAAAATAAAATGTTTAATGTTCTGTATTGTATGATACTTTGGTAAATGGGGAATGTGGGCCAATGAAAGGTTCCCAATTGGTGTATGTTATTTAGATGCTGTAGAAGATATTTCTTGCCCATTTCATGTGTTTCAAAACTGTGTCCTGTCAGTTCATCACTGCTTACAAATTAATCTCAGGGCCAGATTCATTGGAAGTCAAATTCATCACAAGCCACATTCATCACAGGAGATTCATTGCAAGCTATTTTCATTGTGTGACAGTTTCATCACAAGCCATCACATGTCATTTAAAAATCGGGGGAAAAAAAACCAAGTTGAGCATATTTTTAAAAATCTGAATATTTTCACATCATTCTTTCACCAGGGGATTTATCATTCATCCATTCACTGTTCAACTCATCAAGGAGAATAGGCTTTCAACAATCGTCTGCCAAGTCTTCCTGTCACATGACATCAGCTCAAGGTTTTTCCATGTCTTCTTCATCCCCTTTATGTCTGTCTACAGTTCTCTTCTGCTTGTGTTCTTTGGTCTCCCTCTAGCTCGCTTACCCTAGAGATTCCAGAACAAAGAATGTTTGATAATGCTATCAACATGTTTCCTCAATGTATGTCCTATCCATATCCAATATGTTGTTGTTTGTTTGTTTTATTGTTTAACTACGGCTGCTGAGTTTCTCACACTTTTACAGCCAATACCAAGTTGAAGACTCCTTGGTATTATCTACACTGTAGGTGTAGGCTTTTCCTGTGGCTTTTCTGCCATTCCGAAATGTGCTGAGTTGAAGTCATGAGCTCCAGTTTCTCCAGCCTGGCTTGAATTTAAAGGATCATCACATCTGGTCCCAAGCTGGGAGTAAGAAGCACGTCGCATACTGTGCATTGCCCACCGTCCAAGGGGGCTCTTCAAATATGCAGAGCTAAAATACTGTGCTCTGGTTCTGGGCTCTCCCAAGGAATTGCCACGTTATACACAGAGCCACTTCTCAGCTCACCCTGCCTACCATTGGGTCCATAGTGAGATCCGCACACAACCAACTAGGTGAAATCCAGAGTTACGTCTGGGGCTCAAGTGACTCCTCTTAATGTGCAATGCTAAGTGTGCAATGCTGGGTTCTCAACATGCTTCACCACAGAGGGAATCCCTGGAAGCTTTTGGATCATTTCAAGAGTCAATGAGGGTATAATTAGTCTCACAGACAGAAGTTCACTTCCACAGATGTATATTATATCATTGTGCTTAGCTGGTGGTCATATAAAGATGATTCCAGATATGCCTCCATGCAACATCCTCTACTTATCTCTTGTTCCACTGGCACTTGCCTGTGTCTAGTCATCATTTCCACATTAGTGATCTTGTCACACCACTTCAATCCTTCTATTCTATGCAGGCACCCATTTCTGAAAATCTAGCTTTTTGGTTGTTGCTTTTGTTGTTATCCACGCTTCAGAGCCATTCAAGAGGACTAACTTGACATTTGAATTGAAAATTCTATTTTGATTTTTATGTTGAGTTCTTTTGATCTCCACATATTTCCCAATGCACTGAAAGCTTCTGTAGCCTTTTGTATTCTTATTTTGATTTTATTGTCTGTCCCTCCGTATATTCTCAGTATATTTCTCTTGTCTCTTTTGATGTTTCATCTTACCTCTGTGTTCACTTCTGTGTACACTTTATCCTTGGCTTTGAAATCTCTTGTTTTGCAACTGTTTAAATTTGCATTTTTTCTTACATTTTATTGATTGCATTGTTATCTATGCTTTGTGCTGGCATTCAATCTTTTTACTGGCTTTTTTATATCTCATTCCATGTATTTTTTATCTGTTGTCTTCTGTATTCGATACATCTTCCAGATGTTTGAGCACCTGGTACTTGTTGGATATTGTAACTATAAATTTTCTTTATTTCATACATATCCTACATTAAACTGTTGTCTATAGCTATGTACTGATGTATACCGCTTGAGTCTCATCTTTATTTTGGCCAACAAAATATGGTGATCTGATGCCACACCTGCTTCTCTATCTACATTAATGATGATTTAAACCTCTTGTTTATACATATATTATCAATCTGATTTTCTTTTCTATGGTCTGGTGATATCCATGCTGCTTTGTGTATTCTTTTATGTGGAAACATGCTTCCTCCTGTAACAGCAGAGGTGTGGTGGTGGTGGTAGTAGCAGCAGCATTAGTGGCTATGGTATTCTAAGGACATACTGAATTCTGCCCCTAAAAAAGAAGTCCTAATAACAGCACAATAACTGCCTCTATATCTAGTCTTGTACCAATATTTACACTTCCAAATGGTGTTATCTAGTGTCCATCTTTACTTTGTGGACAGGTACTATACATCAGCATTACATGCCTTGTCTCAGTTTTATAGAATTCAAATGACACCTTGAACTATGCATTATGAATATAAATTGCAGGTGAGGGCCAACTTTGCGAAAAGGGTGCAGGTTATACATTCTATTGGAGCGGAAGAGGAACTGAAGAAAGACGAGAAGCAGGGGTTGGATTTGCAATCAAAACAGCAATTGTCGGCAAGTTAGCGGGGCCCCCAAAGGGAATAAATGACCAACTCATGACGGTCAAGATCCCCCTGCTTTATGGAAGAAAACATGCCACCATCATTAGCGCATATGCTCCAACTATGACAAACCAGGATAACGTCAAGGATAAGTTTTATGAAGAACTACATGCAGTCATTGCATCAGTTCCTAAAGCAGATAAGCTCATCATTCTTGGTGACTTTAATGCAAGAGTAGGCTCAGATAACATCTCCTGGAATGGCACTATCAGAAAGTACGGCGTGGGTCACTGTAACAGCAATGGATTTCTTCTCCTCCAGACTTGCGCAGAACATGACCTCCTTGTTACCAACACCATTTTTCGACTTCCTACCCGCAACAGGACCTCCTGGATGCACCCTCGCTCAAAGCATTGGCACTTAATTGACTATGTAATTATTAGGAAGAAGGACAGGCAAGATGTCCGGGTGACCAAGTCCATGTGTGGTGCCGAATGTTGGACTGATAATCGCCTCATTGTGTCTAAACTTAAAATTCGTATCCAACCAGCCAGGCGCCCTCAGGGGAAGAAAACCCTAAAAAGGCTGGATGTCACCAAACTAAAGAAGACAAAAATCAAACAGTCATTTACTGACACCCTAGAAGACCGTCTCAAATCTATTTCGCTAGACGGCCAAAGTGTTGAAACAAATTGGGCAGCCCTAAGTGAGCAGATCTACAACACTGCTACAGAGGTCCTGGGTCCTTCCATCAAGAAACAAAATGACTTGTTTGATGAGAACTCAGATGATATAAAGCAGATGTTGGCTGAGAAACACCATCTTTATAAAGCATATTTAAGTGATCCAAAATCTACATCCAAGAAAGACACTTTCAACAACATGCGTAGAATCGTCCAATATAAACTACGCCAGATGCGGGATTCATGGCTGAGTAATAAAGCAGATGAGCTCCAAGGCTTTGCTGACAGCCATGACTTGAAAAATTTTTACCTTGCACTCAAAGCGGTCTATGGTCCAACATCATCAGGATAATTTCCCTCCTTAATGCAGATGGAAAAACACTAATTACAGACAAGGAAAAAATGCTCCAACGCTGGGTTGAACATTTTAATAATATTCTGAACCAGCCATCATCTATTAACGACGAAGCCATCATCCGCCTCCCCCAAATTCCTATAAATGAAGCATTAGATGATATACCAACTCTGGAGGAAACTAAAAAAGCGATTCGTCAACTTTCTAGTAGAAAGGCCCCCGGCTCCGATTCAATTCATGTTGAGGTTTATAAAGATGGCGGTGCAGTTCTGATAGAGAAACTTCACGTGATCTTCCAGCAAATGTGGCAGAGTGAAACCATCCCACACGATCTCAAAGATGCGTCAATTATACATCTATATAAACGTAAAGGTAATCGCCAAGACTGTAACAATCATCGAGGCATCTCTCTTTTATCAATCGCTGGGAAGATATTCGCCAGAATCCTTTTGAATCGCCTTACGGCTCATCTTGACAAAGGTCTTTTACCTGAAAGTCAGTGTGGATTCCGGAAAGAACGTGGAACCACCGATATGGTGTTCGCTGCAAGACAGCTACAAGAAAAATGCCAAGAACAACACTGTGACCTGTACACAGCTTTCATCGACTTGACAAAGGCGTTCGACACGGTCAGTAGAGAGGGTCTATGGAAGATCATGGCAAAATACGGCTGCCCAAAGAAATTTATCACAGTAGTGCAGCAACTGCATGATGTAATGCAGGCTAGAGTTCAGGAAAACGGTGAGCTATCGGAGCCTTTCCCCGTCTCAAATGGAGTTAAACAAGGGTGTGTACTTGCACCGACTCTGTTCAGTATCATGTTTTCTGCTATGCTGACTGATGCTTTTAGAGACAGGGACACAGGAATCGACATTAGATATCGTATTGATGGAAAATTGTTTAACCTTAGGAGGCTTCAAGCAAAAACCACTTTTGGCAGACTATACACCAACGTTTGGCATCGAAGTGGCATTAGACTACAGACAAAGCTGAAGGTGTACAGAGCTGCGGTGCTTCCAGTGCTGCTTTATGCATGTGAAACATGGACTGTATACAGGCGCCACGTAAAGAAGCTAAACCACTTCCATACAGTCTGTCTCAGGAAGGTAATGAACATCAAATGGCAAGACAAGATCCCGGATATCGCCGTTCTTGACAGAGCTGGTATCCCTAGCATTGATACTATTCTGATGCAGTCACAGATTCGCTGGGCAGGTCATGTAGTCCGCATGCCAGACCATCGACTGCCAAAGATACTCTTTTATGGTGAGATGCAGAAGGGTAAACGCTCCCATGGTGGCCAAAAAAAAAGCGCTTCAAAGACACGTTAAAGACGTCATTGAAAACCTTTGACATAAACCCTGACACATGGGAAGCTGCTGCGCAAGACCGAACTGCCTGGCGCACATCTCTTCGTAAAGGTGCAGCGGCATGCGAATCTTCCAGAAGAGCAGCAGCGGAACAGCGGAGACAAGCTAGAAAAGACCGTGTAATAAAACCTTCACATGATGCAAACATTCCCTGCCCACACTGTCCGAGATCTTTCCAGGCCCGCATCGGGCTCATCAGTCACCTTCGTACCCATAGATTAACCTAACATATTCCTAAATAATTGGATGAACAGAGTGGTCTTCATCACCCGTGATGGACGAACAACAACACCATGAATATAAATATAATCTAAGCAGAAACATTTATAAGTAACAGCATGATTGAAGTTGAGATGTGTACACTGAGTGTATTTTGTTGATATACATCCCATAAAGGTTCCTTGACTATTATCAGGGCATGTAATTTTCCTACTTGCATCAGTGTCTTTTCTTTATTACACATAATATCATATAATTTTCTTACTTGCATCAGTGTCTTTTTCTTTATTACACATAATATCATATAATTTTCTTACTTGCATCAGTGTCTTTTTCTTTATTACACATAATATCATATAATTTTCTTACTTGCATCAGTGTCTTTTTCTTTATTACACATAATATCATATAATTTTCTTACTTGCATCAGTGTCTTGTTCTTTATTACACATAATATCATATAATTTTCTTACTTGCATCAGTGTCTTTTTCTTTATTACACATAATATCATATAATTTTCTTACTTGCATCAGTGTCTTTTTCTTTGTTACACATAATATCATATAATTTTCTTACTTGCATCAGTGTCTTTTTCTTTATTACACATAATATCATATAATTTTAAGTCTCATAATGGATTTGTGGTAGCGCAGTGGCTAGTGCACTGGCTTCCTAGCTTGGTGGTCCATGGTTCGATCCCCAGTTGAGGTGGGGTTTTTTTTAGACCACAAACGGCTCCAGGGTCGACCTAGCCTCAATGAATTGGGTACCAGAGTAACTCTGTGAAGGTAAAGGTGGTCGTCGTAATGCTGACCACATCACCCCTGGTCAAAAAAATATGGGCCTAACACCATATTCCCAAAATGCCTCAATGGGCATGTAACGGGATCCTTCCTTAAGTCTCATAACAGGCATGCATTCACATCACACTCTGCTGAGAATACTGCCTATTCTTGTATTCCTCAATCGCTTCCACTGTCAACTGAATTTCCCACTTGGATCTCAGTAACAGTTACTTTTACTGACATATGATCCATTTTATCGTTAACATCAATATTATTGACCAAAACTGTTTTGCTGCGCGTCTCCTAACAGTACTGGTAAATAAATCTAAGGATCTTGGCCTATGTCAATGAATCTTGAGTGCTTTTAATCAGAAAAAAGACATTATGTTATCTCTGTTCTTTTTTGTCTGATTAAAAGTATATATGCTAACCCAGTGAACTATGACACACGTCACCAAAAAACAATAATAATCTTAATACACTTATTCTAACATATATGTTAAAGGGGAAAATGTTATAGTTATTTTTGTAGAGCTGATCATGCTATGAACACGAATGCAAATGGGCAGTTACTCAGGAACAAACTTGATAGACAAAAAATATGATCCGGCAAGTTGTCAGGTCCACAGCAGACATGGTGCCATATTTCTTTTCATCAAAATTGGCTTCACCAATCAATAACATATGTGGCATAGAAGTATGTTTCAATAGTGTAGTTCTTCACAATAAATTGTCCATCCATACATCTCAATTAACAATCGCCCCTTTCTCCCTGAAAAAAAACAAATTTTTTTTTTTTTTTTTTCAACATTTCCTGAACGGACAATAACGGCCAAAATGGATTACATATGGAGAATCAAAAAGGCCACATGAAATAGACAAATTCTAGTCACAGTCAGTCTGTATCTTATGTACTATACTATATACTAGTAATGTAAGACAGATTGTTGTACGTCAAGTAAAGTCATCAGTCAAAGAAACATATGTTGAATCGGTGCATGTTGAATAAAAAAGAACAAAAAAAAAAAAAAAGATATACAAATATGTATGGAAACATAAGAGATATAACAAATTAAGGTAACTAACTCATACTGGGAAAGTACATGATAAATAAATTAATGGTTATGTCCCCTAAGAGGATAAATAAGACTGACAAAATGGGAAAATTTAATACTAAGTATACAAGCAGACAAAAAAAAAAAAAAAAAAAAACATCCTGAGAATAAGGAACTAATGTAAAAAAATTAATGTCAGAAAAAAATAAAATGGCATAAAATATAGAAAATTAAAGAAAATGCAATGGGAAATTGTTAATGGTGTGAAAGAAAAAATTAAGTGTGACATGGTAAGACTATGATAGGAAACTCTTTACAGAGCGATACAACAGGAGGCAATCTGATCATCAGAAGTGGTCCCCCCATCGGACAAGTGTTTCGGCCCAGTATACTCCTTTACACTCTAAAGGGGGGGGGGGGGGGGGGGGGGGGCAGGCCCACTTGGTTCATGACTCCCAAGTGTCTCAGCCTCCTGTTGTCTTGTATCAAACATGAACCCATTTCACTTTGGTAACAACTTTAAAGTTGGTAATATTAAAGTAGAAGCAAAAATGTAAGCATTATTTAAATATCGCAAATCCTGAGGGATTTAATTAAACTCCTTATCGATGAGTGTTCATAAAATTATTCCGATCACTGGAATCATATTCCAAAGACATGATTGCCAACAAGAAATGCTAAATCAGTGTTCATGTAGTTATCTCAACCAAGTTAACAAACTGTTCTCCTAAAGAAGTCTCATAACTATGTATTTGAAAAAAATCATGCGTCAGGCTGGAAGCATTTGTAACTGTCAATATTGTCAATAGATGTATAAAGTCTTTGACAAACGGTCATGTTCAGCGATCTTCTGCATAATACTGGAAGTAGCAAACACTGTCAACACGAGGAGTGAGTGTACCATACTGGTATAATGAATGTTTACAGCGATACTTTCAGACTGACTTCTGGTGGATGAGCAAAAAATTTCTATATGTGTGCTAAGAATAGTTCAAACATCACAGTTAATTCGAGTGTTCAGTTTTTGATTGTGGACATCTAGAAAGCACATCAGCAACGGCGTTTGCAGAACCTGGTATTGCTTGTATATCATACTGAAATGGCTGAAGAAGAATGGCGAAGCGAGTCATTTTTGGATTCTTGTGGTTGGACTTCTTCAGGAACGACAGAGATTTTTGATCGGACTGGATTATGAATCCACCGAGGAGATAACGTTCCAGTTTCAGCACAGCCCAAATCACAGCGAGCAGTTCTTTCTCAATCACGGAGTAATTTCTTTCAGCATCAGTAAGCTTTCTCGAGATGTATAAAGTAGGATGCAATGTACCCTCAAAATCTTGCATGAGCAAGGCGCCAAGACCCTTGGAGCTAGCATCTGTTCGAAGATAATATGTTAGAGTTTTATCTGGCAACCTCAGTATGGGAGGTGCAGAGAGTACATGCTTAATATAATCGAAAGCCGCCTGGCACTCTTGTGTTCAGTGCACGTGATTGGGTAAGCCTTTTCTAAGAAGGGCAGAAAGATCTGCAGTGATAGAAGATAAGTTGGCTATAAATTTACCATAGAACTGAACTAAGCCAAGACTGGTTTTTTCGTAGTGGGGTTAGATACATTGAGAATCTTAGACACATTCTGTGGTACGGTCTGAAGAAATCCGTGACCCACCCTGTGACCTAAAAAAGAAATCTCTCCAAAAGCGATATGGATCTTAGTATGTCGAGCAGTTAAATGATGGAGATGTAGGGTATCTAATAGTGAATTCAGACCTAAGAAATGTTCTTCCCAAGTGGTGCTGAACAAACAAATGTCATCGATACAGTTGACAATGTCATGCCTATGAGAAAGAATTTTTCTCATCATCCAGACGAACGTGGCAGGGACGTTCATGAGTCTGAAAGGCATAAAATTCCACTGGAATATATCTCGTGGTGTGGAGAAAGCTGTAAGTGGCTTGGCTCTCTCTGTCAAAGGAACTTGCCAGTATCCTTTGGTGAGATCAAGTTTGGTAAAGAACAGAGCCTTAGCAAGACGAGATAAAAGATCTTCTACTCTAGCAGAGGGAGAGGCTCAGCATCAAACACAGTAATAGCGTTAAGTTTACGATAATCAATGCATAATCGTATGTTGTTGTCTTTCTTCCTAACAATAATGATAGGAGAAGAATATGCAGAAGTAAAAGATTCTATAATCCCTAAACGAATCATCTTATCAAGCTAATTTTCAACTTGAACCTGATAGTGGATGGGAATATGGTAAGGGCGTAATCTAATTGGGCGATCGTCAGTGAAAAAAATGTGATGTGAAATGACAGAAGTGTGCCCTGGGATGTCTGTAAGAACATCCGGAAAAGAACTAAGAAGAGTCGATACTTGGCGATGTTGGTCAGCAGACAAATCGGAACAGATGGTGACATCCATACATGTTTCTGTCGCCTGGAGAGGTAAGACAGGAAGGTTCGTGGGAAGATTCCTCCTGGATGACAGAAAAAGTACTGAGAAAGATGCCTCGTAGGCTCGTCAACTGCATGAAATATAGCCTGAAGATGTACAGGTCTGGTATGAAACTCTTTAAGCATATTGATATGGAAGGTCTTCCTCTTTCCTTTTACATCTAAAACATAATCAACATCAGAAATGCGGGAAAGTTCTTTAAAAGGACCATTCCAAGCAATAAGAAGTCTATTTTCTTTTCTTGGTAATAAAACGAAAGCTTCATCGCCGGGTAATAATTGCCTTAACCGTCTGTGTCGGTTCTGGAATAGGCGAGATTTAGATTTAGCAGCCTCAGAGGAAGCTGTAGGCAAATAACATGCACCAATAATCTTACGCCGGAGATTAACGATGTATTCATAGGAAGACTGACTATGCGGAGTCATCATAGTGTGATAGGGCGGGGCGAGATGATGATGATGATGTTGTGATATTTGATCACTCTCTTGCTCACTCTCGCACCGACCTGAACAACAATAAAACTCTGATTCTTGAGGCAAGGGCTGTATTTATTTTTACAACCCATTCAGTGACTAAGAGCACACTGAAGCAAACATTAAACAAATAAACCAACGAACATAACACCAAACAAACAAACACCCAGCTAGTGCTCAGTTCCTAATCCTGAAACGCAAACATAGTACGGGCTAGTTAAAATCATAGTTGAATAACGATACTCTCACCTGCCAAACAGTCCTTCCACGCCACCTGACACCCTCAACTATCACACACGCACACACTCATGCGTGTCGTCCAATGCGACTAGTAAGGTGTTGTGCATGAGGCTGGCAATCTCACCGTGTAACATCGGTTGCTACCAAAACCACTACTGCAAGAGCACACACTCAGCTATCACACACACTCATGCATGTCGTCCAATGAGACTAGTATGGTGTTGTGCATGAGGCTGGCAATCTCACCATGTAACACAGATTGCTACCGAAACCACTACTGCAAGAGCACACACTCAGCTATCATACACACACACACACACCCACACTGATGCATGTCGTCCAATGAGACTAGTACGGTGTTGTGCATGAGGCTGGCAATCTCACCATGTAACACAGATTGCTACCGAAACCACTACTGCACGAGCATATGAATACTTCATGCGGAGGCAAACTACATTGGTGGCCCCATGCTCCCTCAGGAGCGGAGAAGAGAAATATATATCTCCAAGTGAGCCCACGTGCTCTCACAAACCATTCTACACATAACCATAATTAAATAATAATAAAATGGACATAAAATAATATTCAACTATCTGTACAACAAATACTCTCAATAATGAGAATAAACCACCACCCCGCAACTGATCCATCTCAATACTTGTTCCTGCACTCTGAAAATGTCGTAAGTGACGACTGGTGCACCTGGCCACAAGCGTGTCGTATATGACCCCTGATGAGATTGGGAACTCATCACATGAAACACATTGTTACAGAAACAACCCTTGTAATAGCATAGAAATGCTTCTTGTGGGCTTGTGATGGACACCAGCCGCATTGGTGTTTCCATGCTCCACCAAGAGCAAACAGAGAAACACCTGTCTCAACGTGCCTTACGCACCCTGGCGTGGCTCTAATCTCACCAGAAATCTAAATGACTATCAAAGTAAACCACTAAAGATATTCAGTAGAATAATCAATAAACGCGAAATACACTAAATTACTCTTACATCAAAGAATAAAATATAATTACTCTTGACTTAACAACTAGAACTAAAATCATCACCACGTGGCCTCCCGGCTGCCATCTTGATATTTTTGCTAACATGTTGATATTATCTAAATTCACGTGAAATAGCTTCATACCATATTTGCCTTTCTGATAAATGAAATAATCGCTCTTAAACTTTCACATCTATCTATTTAATTCACTAAACATTAAAACAGACTCGTGCTGAATATAATTTCAGACTTATAGAACACGAATGCTAAATTCTACAAAATGCGCTAAGAATTACAGCTCACGTGCTCTGGTCCATCTGCTACCCTCACCGGTCACCTCGTCTCGTTTGTTCCCTCGTCTGGACTGATACTTAGAAAGGCCGCTGCTGGCCATTGCATGCTTTATAAAGGCACTAGGCTAATCACTCAACTTACTGCGCGCTACGTGTATTAATTTGGCCGCATAAATAACACTCGCGATATTTGCTTTATTAGGCACGAAAACACAGGTATGGCCCACAACTATCAAATATAACACACGACTATCAAATATAACACAATTATAGTTTAGGCTTTATTATGGCTTAGACTAATATATCTTCTATCATTTTTCACATCCCAGCAATGCTTGCTCGCGCCGTCACGTGGGCTGACAGTCACGTGGGTTGCGCGCACATCGAAAATATACGGGCGATAAATCTGCCATGAACATGTAGGGGGAGGCTGGGGTGTCTTTACGGCCCCATCACATATCTCCCTCCTGATTTTGTTGTCGTCCCGACAACATCACTACCTCTGGCGTTTCAAGTGTAAACTCTCAGATCTTTCGTGCTGCGCATGACTCTTTCTGAGCGGCGATGCTTTGGGCTGAGCTTCTGGAATAGGTACAAGCCGGCTGGGGACACTCTTGGTCGTCATGTCCCTCGTTGTCCGTTGTTGGGCTTTCAGCCGCTGTGGTCTAGAAGACTCGCTCACCTGTGCCGCGTCGCTGCCTGCCCGTAACATCTGCCTGTCAGTGCACGCAGCTGTCGACTTTGTAGGGGGATCGCTCTTGACGTGTTTTACACTCATTTTGTGTGGACGGTGGCCCACATTCCCCACAATCTGCTTTTGATGAGTCTCCTCTTCTGAACCTTGATGTGCACTCCCTCCTATCTGCTTAGGACGGGTTTCCTCCCCTAGACGACGACCAATGTTCTCGGTTCCATTAGGGTGACAGTTGTCACGGCCATCTCTTGATTTACATACTGTAGGCAACCTGGTTGTGGCAATACGTCTCGGGAAAGAGCTCCTTGAGGGACAGGTGGATATCAAGTGTTCTGTAGACTTGCATCTAAAACATCGTTTTGGAAGAGGGCCTTGAGGGCATTTGGCTGCCATGTGGCCTGAGAACTCACCACAATTATAGCACCTCAACCTTGTAGGCTCTCTCTGTGCCATGGGTCGCCTCCTACTTCCTTTGCATTCTTGACCGCCAATGCCGCACACATAGACTGCTTCCATGCCCTGGACAGATGGTTTGCTGTCAAATTCCACTCTCTCATTTCTCGCCAGACTCCTGAATCCCTTTCTGAAGATCTTGGTCTTATGTACGAATACATCAATACCTCCATCATCTGGCGTGATAAACCCCAATCCCCTGTGGACACTGTCCCACTTGCAAACCCCTTTTCGCCTTGTCGGTGCAACTGCGTTTGTTGGTACTATCAGCTCACTGCTTTCGTTAACAACAGCCTGACTCTCACATACAAGAACACGCACCCCCTCGTCGTGCTTTGGCTGTTTCCGCGGTTGGCCTGGTTCTTTCTCTCTTTGCACCTCCTCTTGTACTGGCAAACTGGCCTCTGACATCTGTGCTATCTGGGACTTTAGGAGGGATAATTCTGCTCTGAGTGCCTCCTCTTCATTGTGAGCTTCTACACTGGCTACCTGCACCAGTGTATCAGGCTTTTTACCTTCACATAAAACAGCATATTCCCAAGGTCCCTGACTCACGGCCTGGAAATTCCTGGTCATCTCACTGACTGGTGGTTGCTCGCTGTAGGCTTCTTCTACTATCTTGAGTAACTGCTCAGGGCTGGCCTTGGCTCCGCCACGTATCCGTAATTCCCTAGAGACCAATGGTGTAACGTTGTTCCAGATCACGTCTACCTTGACTTCTGTGCAAAAGGGCGCCATCTTCCACACGGCCTCTACATCTTCCACAAACTCTTGCCAAGTGGGATTTGCCTTTCCATCAAATAGCCTTACTTCTGGCACCTCCACGTGTACTACCTTCACAGGCGCATTGACCGAAGCCATCTTGCTGCAATACCGCACCGCTGGGTGTTTACAATATTTGTTATATTTGTTCGTTTGCTGTTTGCTCGGTGTCACTGTCTGCCTATCCTGTCGACGACGCCAATTGTGATAGGGCGGGGCGAGATGATGATGATGATGTTGTACTATTTCATCACTCTCTTGCTCACTCTCGCACCGACCCGAACAACAATAAAACTCTGATTCTTGAGGCAGGGGCTGTATTTATTTTTACAACCCATTCAGTGACTAAGAGCACACTGAAGCAAACATTAAACAAATAAACCAACGAACATAACACCAAACAAACAAACACCCGGCTAGTGCTCAGTTCCTAATCCTGAAACGCAAACAAAGCACGGGCTAGTTAAAATCATAGTTGAATAACGATACTCTCACCTGCCAAACAGTCCTTCCACGCCACCTGACACCCTCAACTATCACACACGCACACACTCATGCGTGTCGTCCAATGCGACTAGTAAGGTGTTGTGCATGAGGCTGGCAATCTCACCGTGTAACATCGGTTGCTACCAAAACCACTACTGCAAGAGCACACACTCAGCTATCACACACACTCATGCATGTCGTCCAATGAGACTAGTATGGTGTTGTGCATGAGGCTGGCAATCTCACCATGTAACACAGATTGCTACCAAAACCACTACTGCAAGAGCACACACTCAGCTATCATACACACACACACCCACACTGATGCATGTCGTCCAATGAGACTAGTACGGTGTTGTGCATGAGGCTGGCAATCTCACCATGTAACACAGATTGCTACCGAAACCACTACTGCACGAGCATATGAATACTTCATGCGGAGGCAAACTACATTGGTGGCCCCATGCTCCCTCAGGAGCGGAGAAGAGAAATATATATCTCCAAGTGAGCCCACGTGCTCTCACAAACCATTCTACACATAACCATAATTAAATAATAATAAAATGGACATAAAATAATATTCAACTATCTGTACAACAAATACTCTCAATAATGAGAATAAACCACCACCCCGCAACTTATCCATCTCAATACTTGTTCCGGCACTCTGAACATGTCGTAAGTGATGACTGGTGCACCTGGCCACAAGCGTGTCGTATATGACCCCTGATGAGATTGGGAACTCATCACATGAAACACATTGTTACAGAAACAACCCTTGTAATAGCATAGAAATGCTTCTTGTGGGCTTGCGATGGACACCAGCCGCATTGGTGTTTCCATTCTCCACCAGGAGCAAACAGAGAAACACCTGTCTCAACGTGCCTTACGCACCCTGGCGTGGCTCTAATCTCACCAGAAATCTAAATGACTATCAAAGTAAACCACTAAAGATATTCAGTAGAATAATCAATAAACGCGAAATACACTAAATTACTCTTACATCAAAGAATAAAATATAATTACTCTTGACTTAACAACTAGAACTAAAGTCATCACCACGTGGCCTCCCGGCTGCCATCTTGATATTTTTGCTAACAGGTTGATATTATCTAAATTCACGTGAAATAGCTTCATACCATATTTGCCTTTCTGATAAATGAAATAATCGCTCTTAAACTTTCACATCTATCTATCTATTTAATTCACTAAACATTAAAACAGACTCGTGCTGAATATAATTTCAGACTTATAGAACACGAATGCTAAATTCTACAAAATGCGCTAAGAATTACAGCTCACGGGCTCTGGTCCATCTGCTACCCACATCGGTCATCTCGTCTCGTTTGTTCCCTCGTCTGGACTGATACTTAGAAAGGCCGCTGCTGGCCATCGCATGCTTTATAAAGGCACTAGGCTAATCACTCAACTTACTGCGCGCTACGCGTATTAATTTGGCCGCATAAATAACACTCGCGATATTTGCTTTATTAGGCACGAAAACACAGGTATGGCCCACAACTATCAAATATAACACACGACTATCAAATATAACACAATTATAGTTTAGGCTTTATTATGGCTTAGACTAATATATCTTCTATCATTTTTCACATCTCAGCAATGCTTGCTCGCGCCGTCACGTGGGCTGACAGTCACGTGGGTTGCGCGCACATCGAAAATATACGGGCGATAAATCTGCCATGAACATGTAGGGGGAGGCTGGGGTGTCTTTACGGCCCCATCACATATCTCCCTCCTGATTTTGTTGTCGTCCCGACAACATCACTACCTCTGGCGTTTCAATTGTAACCTCTCAGATCTTTCGTGCTGCGCATGACTCTTTCTGAGCGGCGATGCTTTGGGCTGAGCTTCTGGAATAGGTACAAGCCGGCTGGGGACACTCTTGGTCGTCATGTCCCTCGTTGTCCGTTGTTGGGCTGTCAGCCGCTGTGGTCTAGAAGACTCGCTCACCTGTGCCGCGTCGCTGCCTGCCCTTAACATCTGCCTGTCAGTGCATGCAGCTGTCGACTTTGTAGGGGGATCGCTCTTGACGTGTTTTACACTCATTTTGTGTGGACGGTGGCCCACATTCCCCACAATCTGCTTTTGATGAGTCTCCTCTTCTGAACCTTGATGTGCACTCCCTCCTATCTGCTTAGGACGGGTTTCTTCCCCTAGACGACGACCAATTTTCTCGGTTCCATTAAGGTGACAGTTGTCACGGCCATCTCTTGGTTTACATACTGTAGGCAACCTGGTTGTGGCAGTACGTCTCGGGAAAGAGCTCCTTGAGGGACAGGCGGATATCAAGTGTTCTGTAGACTTGCATCTAAAACATCGTTTTGGAAGAGGGCCTTGAGGGCATTTGGCTGCCATGTGGCCTGAGAACTCACCACAATTATAGCACCTCAACCTTGTAGGCTCTCTCTGTGCCATGGGTCGCCTCCTACTTCCTTTGCATTCTTGACCGCCAATGCCGCACACATAGACTGCTTCCATGCCCTGGACAGATGGTTTGCTGTCAAATTCCACTCTCTCATTTCTCGCCAGACTCCTGAATCCCTTTATGAAGATCTTGGTCTGATGTACGAATACATCAATACCTCCATCATCTGGCGTGATAAACCCCAATCCCCTGTGGACACTGTACCACTTGCAAACCCCTTTTCGCCTTGTCGGTGCAACTGCGTTTGTTGGTACTATCAGCTCACTGCTTTCGTTAACAACAGCCTGACTCTCACATACAAGAACACGCACCCCCTCGTCGTGCTTTGGCTGTTTCCGCGGTTGGCCTGGTTCTTTCTCTCTTTGCACCTCCTCTTGTACTGGCAAACTGGCCTCTGACATCTGTGCTATCTGGGACTTTAGGAGGGATAATTCTGCTCTGAGTGCCTCCTCTTCATTGTGAGCTTCTACACTGGCTACCTGCACCAGTGTATCAGGCTTTTTACCTTCACATAAAACAGCATATTCCCAAGGTCCCTGACTCACGGCCTGGAAATTCCTGGTCATCTCACTGACTGGTGGTTGCTCGCTGTAGGCTTCTTCTACTATCTTGAGTAACTGCTCAGGGCTGGCCTTGGCTCCGCCACGTATCCGTAATTCCCTAGAGACCCATGGTGTAACGTTGTTCCAGATCACGTCTACCTTGACTTCTGTGCAAAAGGGCGCCATCTTCCACACGGCCTCTACATCTTCCACAAACTCTTGCCAAGTGGGATTTGCCTTTCCATCAAATAGCCTTACTTCTGGCACCTCCACGTGTACTACCTTCACAGGCGCATTGACCGAAGCCATCTTGCTGCAATACCGCACCGCTGGGTGTTTACAATATTTGTTATATTTGTTCGTTTGCTGTTTGCTCGGTGTCACTGTCTGCCTATCCTGTCGACGACGCCAATTGTGATAGGGCGGGGCGAGATGATGATGTTGTGATATTTGATCACTCTCTTGCTCACTCTCGCACCGACCCGAACAACAATAAAACTCTGATTCTTGAGACAGGGGCTATATTTATTTTTACAACCCATTCAGTGACTAAGAGCACACTGAAGCAAACATTAAACAAATAAACCAACGAACATAACACCAAACAAACAAACACCCAGCTAGTGCTCAGTTCCTAATCCTGAAACGTAAACAAAGCACGGGCTAGTTAAAATCATAGTTGAATAACGATATTCTCACCTGCCAAACAGTCCTTCCACGCCACCTAACACCCTCAACTAGCACACACGCACACACTCATCCGTGTCGTCCAGTGCGACTAGTAAGGTGTTGTGCATGAGGCTGGCAATCTCACCGTGTAACATCGGTTGCTACCAAAACCACTACTGCAAGAGCACACACTCAGCTATCACACACACTCATGCATGTCGTCCAATGAGACTAGTATGGTGTTGTGCATGAGGCTGGCAATCTCACCATGTAACACAGATTGCTACCGAAACCACTACTGCAAGAGCACACACTCAGCTATCATACACACACACACCCACACTCATGCATGTCGTCCAATGAGACTAGTACGGTGTTGTGCATGAGGCTGGCAATCTCACCATGTAACACAGATTGCTACCGAAACCACTACTGCACGAGCATATGAATACTTCATGCGGAGGCAAACTACATTGGTGGCCCCATGCTCCCTCAGGAGCGGAGAAGAGAAATATATATCTCCAAGTGAGCCCACGTGCTCTCACAAACCATTCTACACATAACCATAATTAAATAATAATAAAATGGACATAAAATAATATTCAACTATCTGTACAACAAATACTCTCAATAATGAGAATAAACCACCACCCCGCAACTGATCCATCTCAATACTTGTTCCTGCACTCTGAACATGTCGTAAGTGATGACTGGTGCACCTGGCCACAAGCGTGTCGTATATGACCCCTGATGAGATTGGGAACTCATCACATGAAACACATTGTTACAGAAACAACCCTTGTAATAGCATAGAAATGCTTCTTGTGGGCTTGTGATGGACACCAGCCGCATTGGTGTTTCCATGCTCCACCAAGAGCAAACAGAGAAACACCTGTCTCAACGTGCCTTACGCACCCTGGCGTGGCTCTAATCTCACCAGAAATCTAAATGACTATCAAAGTAAACCACTAAAGATATTCAGTAGAATAATCAATAAACGCGAAATACACTAAATTACTTTTACATCAAAGAATAAAATATAATTACTCTTGACTTAACAACTAGAACTAAAGTCATCACCACGTGGCCTCCCGGCTGCCATCTTGATATTTTTGCTAACAGGTTGATATTATCTAAATTCACGTGAAATAGCTTCATACCATATTTGCCTTTCTGATAAATGAAATAATCGCTCTTAAACTTTCACATCTATCTATCTATTTAATTCACTAAACATTAAAACAGACTCGTGCTGAATATAATTTCAGACTTATAGAACACGAATGCTAAATTCTACAAAATGCGCTAAGAATTACAGCTCACGTGCTCTGGTCCATCTGCTACCCACACCGGTCACCTCGTCTCGTTTGTTCTCTCATCTGGACTGATACTTAGAAAGGCCGCTGCTGGCCATTGCATGCTTTATAAAGGCACTAGGCTAATCACTCAACTTACTGCGCGCTACGCGTATTAATTTGGCCGCATAAATAACACTCGCGATATTTGCTTTATTAGGCACGAAAACACAGGTATGGCCCACAACTATAAAATATAACACACGAGTATCAAATATAACACAATTATAGTTTAGGCTTTATTATGGCTTAGACTAATATATCTTCTTTCATTTTTCACATCCCAGCAATGCTTGCTCGCGCCGTCACGTGGGCTGACAGTCACGTGGGTTGCGCGCACATCGAAAATATACGGGCGATAAATCTGCCATGAACATGTAGGGGGAGGCTGGGGTGTCTTTACGGCCCCATCATAATAGGTAGTGAAATAAACTGCATCGCCATGTCTTTGGTGACAGTCATTAGCAAAACCGACGGTACCAAAGGCAAATATGAGCAAAATAACCAGTAACATCCTGTGGAGACAATATGAGTAGTCAAGAAATACCAAATTCCTAATTAAACAGCCACACCTCAAGAGTGCTAAGAGCAGCAACCCAGCAATCAAAGGCCATAAGTAGACGAAACAAATATATGGCATGATGCGGTTTGTAACATATGTGCATATGAACTGAGATACACCATAGGGTGTTTGAACCATAAGGTCACGACGTGAGATTCTTTCTAGTAAATTGGACTTAACGTCTTCGGTGTCAGGAAACCCAGTCATCATATTTGTAGGGTGATAATCAAGAGAAGTGATCTCATCACTTTCAAAAATGGTACAGAGATGACTAAAACTAGAATAATTAGTATTACTTACTTAGTCGTTCCCCTTCTACCGTGAGGTGTAGAGGTTTGGAATAGAGAGCGCCAGACTATCCTATCGGCTGTCTTCCTCCTGGCCTGGTTCCATTCTAGTCCTCGGTTCTTCAAAGATTGTCTAATGTTGTCCTCCCAGCGGACTCTGGGTCGTCCTGGGGTCTGGATCCCTGGCTCTTTGTTTCCCATGCTTGTCGTGGTAGCCGATCTTCTCCCATTCTGCAGACATGGCCAAACCATCTTAGTTGGGACTGTTCTACTTGGGTCTGCAGGGGGTGGGATTTTATGCCTTGGCGTATCGTCTGGTTGCAGACCATGTCTCTTCTTGTTACTTCAACCACCTTCCTCAGATACCTCATTTCTGAGGTTTGGATCTGGCTTTTGTGGGTTGTAGTCATTGCCCATGACTCGCATCCAAACGTCAAGACTGGGACATTTGTAGAGCGGTATACAGCCATCTTCGTTTTCTTACCAACGTCTTTCTTGCTGAGGAATCCTCGATTTATGGCCTGAAAATGTCTCCCAGCTGCTGCTTTTTGAGTGGCCAACTCTTCTTTGATGCCTCCCTTTCGGTCCATAAAAGCTCCGAGGTTTTTAAAGTGGTCGATTTGCTCCAGGACCAATTCTCCCAGCTTAATCTGATGTCTTCTTTCTTCTCGTGATATCACCATGGATTTTGTTTTAGAGCTGCTTATGACCATCCCTCTCTTCTCCAGCTCTTCCTTCCAGACTTGCAGGTTGGATTGGAGATGTGCATCTGATTTAGCAATCAGGGCAACATCATCAGCACATGCCAGCTCTGAAATACAGACCTGTCTCATCTTCCAGTACCCCACTGAATACTTTCTTGTTCTCTCCTTACATGCCTTGATGACATCGTTCATGAGGAGTATGAAAAGATAAGGTGACAGGATATCACCTTGTCTTACACCAGTGGTGGTCCTGAACTCTTCTGACTTATGGTTTGCTGTCCTCAGATAATTTCTGCAAGACTTGTAGAAGCTCTGTATAGCATGAATCAGAGGTGCTGGAATGTTCTTCCTTGCCAAACAGTCCCAAAGTTTGCTCCAGGGGACCCTGTCAAACGCCTTTTCCAGATCTATGAAACAAAGATGGATCTCACTCTTATACTCAAGGGCCTTTTCACTCAGCTGTCTGAGTGTGAAGATTAGGTCTTGAATAACTAATATTACATGTACTATACTTCTGGGCAAGTAACTGAACCCTAGTAGCAACTGCGTTCGCAGTTAGGTTGTATTGCCGATCCCACAGATCTATTTCACCAGGTGAGCAATCTTTGCTACCGTGGATACGGCCAAGTGTAACGTTCGCAATCAGACTCTACAGGAGACACACCTTAACATTGCCTGAAAAAATGGGGTTTTAATATCAACAATGGCTGTGGGATAAAATTCAACTGTCCCGCCAAATGTCACACACTTAATAAAACCACCTGTGGCACAAGAAGGATGCACTAGTGACTGTCGCACTCCTACGGTAGTGTATCCAGAATCTCTTAATACCGACAACTGAGTATCATTCAACAAGCCCCTGTGGAACTGAAGTGGGCCTGTTCCATCATGAGCTGACAATGCAGTAACAGCAGGTAATGGATGACCGCATCTCAATAAAGATATTACATTGGGCTGAAAAAGAGTTTGGCAGTCAGGACAATGTGAAGCAACATCGAAGTCAAATGAACAACATGAAGCAGATTGATTAACAATAGTATTGTCCTGAGTACGCTCAGATGTATCAGCAATATGTGCTGAGTTAGCATGGTAATTGGAACGCATAATATTACGTGAGCGTGATTGATGTCCCTGGGTATCAGAAGAATTCCCTTAGATATTAGTATTTAGTGACGAATTCCTGGATGAAGTGGTATGTTGGTTTGATCTATAGCTATTCCAGCTCCTGTTATATGGAAAAAAATATTCCTGCCTTCTCCAACCTGGGTTTTGTTGTTGTTGGCACTGTTGTGTTCTTTGAAAATGTTTGTAATTGCTTCTATTCTGAGGTGACTGATTCCGATAGGGTTGACCACCTCTGTAAGATCCCGAGTTGTTGAATCTGCTTGGTCCAAAATTCCTGTCAAGACTGTGGGATCTTTGCCTACCATCTTTATTAATCCATGTTGAGGCAGAAGCAACAGGCAAAGCCTCCTTAATGGTAGTATTACTCACACAAATTCCTGGATGTGCGGTACAAAACTGTCGTCTGAGATCTTCTACCATAGTTAAGCTAGATGGCTTGCGTTCATGGAGATAAGACAAAAATGGTTTGCTAACCGACGAAAATCAGAATGAAAATCCCCACGAATGCTATTAACACATTTTCCACAATGGTTCTAGAACTACGTGCTTAGACTTTCAGAAAATTATGAATGACAACTGATAGCAGGTTTAAGAAAACACAGTTTATACATCATTATGTTTCTCTGATCTATAGATGATGTTACTTTTCGCACTATTGTGTGAGTAACGGAGAATCAGAACAGAGTTCCCCAGATAAAAGTTTACGGTATGCCTTTCTCGGGTGTTCGACCGCCATCAAAGACTTATATCCGTGTAACGGGGTTCTCGAAGATTTTTGCCCGTGAATCGACATCAAAGCACATTAGGGAAAATCCTGGATCTCCTCTCGTGGACTTCAAAGACTCAGTGTTTTTCACATGCAGTCTGTCAGGTATCGCATGACTGACAGATAAGCTCGCGTGAGAAAACTAGGTAAACAAACCTGATTCGCTACCTGTTATGATTGACAGGCCATGCAGTTTGTAAACATTGCGTTAGCTCGTGCTCACAGAAAAAGAGGTGTGATGAAAAATATGCTTATGTAAGTAAAACACAAGTAGAAAAAATGTGTGGTTTTGCTAGCAAATCCTAGAATGCTACGAGGTTACAAGCCTCTCAGATTACTGTAGACTCTCTTTCCATTATACGTCACCGAACGTCCGGGCTTGAAGATGTGAAACCAATTCATATCTCATTTATGGAAATAGAGCTACTGTCATCCGTAGCAACCGAGTGATTGCTATCCTCAATTGCATCATTCTCCTCAATGCTCCAATTTCGACTCATAACATCTGCTCACACATTCTCTTTCCCTGGTATGTATTGTACTTTGAACGAGTACACGTTTAACAATAGAGCCCAACGCATAATTTTTGCGTTAAAATCCGTATTGGCTCCTAGGAATGCCAATAGAGCATGGTCAGTTTGTACTGTGAATGAAACTCCATATAAATATTCATGGTGTCTCCTGATTCCGTTCACGAGTGCCAAACATTATCTTTCCACGGTCGAATAGTTCCTTTCTGCTGTATTCAGTTTGCGGCTGCTGTAAGCAGCGGAAACAACAGGTTAGGATGTTGGTCGTCTGCCTGAAGCAGTGTCGATCCAATTCCCTTTCCGCTGGAGTCCACGCGCAGAACGAAAGGTTTCTTAATGTTGGATAACCTTAGAAAGGGATATTTGGACAGCTGTTCCTTCAGAGTTCCGTATGCGTTTTCGCACTCTGCGGTCCAAACAACCTTATCGGGTTTTCACTTTCGCGTGAGGTCAGTTAGTGGTGCTGTAAGGCCATTGAAGTTTTTGATAAACTTTAGGTAATACGTGCAAAGTGAAAGGAATGAACATGTGTCTCTCTTTGTTTTTGGCCTCGTTGATGAACGTATTTTCTCGATGTTTTTGGCAACGGGCCACATACAACCTTGAGAAATGGTATGCCATAGGAAGTCAAGCTTTTCAAAGCCGATTAAACATTTGTTAGGTCGGGCGGTCAACCCAGCTTCCTTTAGTCTCCTGAGGAATATAGCGACCGTAGCAATATGTTCTTCGTAGTTATCCGTTGCAGTAAGTATGTCATCCATGAAATTGTGAATGTTTGGACTTTGCAAAGGTTCCAAAAGCTTTCTCATCATTCTGGTGAAGACTCCTGGTGCATTGTGTAAACCGAAAGGCACAACATTGAAAGTATAATGTCCTTCGCTGGTGCTAAAGGCTAACAGGGGTTTAATTTCCTCCTTGACTGGTATTTGGTAAATAACCTTTACTCAGGTCAATCTTTAAGAAAGTTGTTGCCTTGCTTAGCTTGGTAAACAGTTCTGAGGCGCTTGGGAGGGGTTTGGGCTGAAATTTTGTTACTGCGTTCAGTAATCGGTAGTCGATATACAGCCGAACTTCCTTATTCGGTTTCTGTAACAGTACGACGCTCGAGCTATAAGGAGATGTGGACTCGCTAATAATCCCAGCTTGAAGTAGTTTGTCTATTTCTCCACGTAACGTGTCTGCTTTCGCATACGGGATCAGATAAACTCTGGTTCTTACAGGCGTCTCGTTTGTCAGCTTCATATCAAACTCCACGAGATGTGTACGACCAGGTATGTTCGATAGGACTGCTGAATACTGTTTCAGTAACGCCTTAGTTTCTGTTTGTTGCGCTTCTGAGAGGGTGTCACCGAATTTAACATCTTCGAATGACTCCGTTTGTTGTAGTGGGTATTCCATGCAACTATCGTAATCCTCCTAATCTTCGGTTGCTATAGCGACCGCCAGGAGATGTTCGGGGGAAGGCACCGGTCTTTCCAAATATTTCTTTAACAGATTTATGTGGTAGACTTTTTCCTTACCTTTTATAGAAATCTTGTAGTTCGTTCTCGAGATCTTTGGACGGTAAATGGCCCTTGCCATCCGATGCGTAGTTTGTTTCTTCTTCTTCTTTCGTTCGCTTGAAATATATTGTCTATATCTGCAATGCGTAGTTTGTTGTTTCCGATAGGAAGTAACAACAAAACTTTCTCTCCTGGTTGCAATTCTCTCTCTTTCGCTGCTTTGTTGTATCTTTTAGCGTGCTTCATGCGTGCGCGCTTAAGGTTAGTTGTTGCTAAGTCCCATCCTAGTTGTAACTGTTCCTTTAGTTCAGATACGTACTTGAATGCTGAGACGACTGTCTCATCAGCCTTCTGGTCTGTCAGTACTAGGAGCTGATTATGTCCCTGTTCAGGGTCGCCCGTTCTTCGATACAGCACTCCATCCTTAGAAAAAATGTCTCTGTTGTGTCTGGGGTCCTTGGCCATGGGCAGTTTCTTAAAGCAGTGCTCCAAGGTAGGGTCCTTTTGTTGCGCCTCTTTCAGTTCCTTAGGTAATATGTTAGGTGCAGGCTCCCGGTCCTTTTGGGTTTGTCCTCTTATAGTTACTGCTGCCACAATCGGTTCTTTCGGTCTCCCTATAAACACGTATCTACAACCAAGTATGACTGGGTAGATCGGATCCTCCGTTATAGCCGCTTTAATAACACCACGGACGAAATCCGAGTGTATCTCCACAAGTGCGACTGGAAGCGTTATGGGTGCATCTCCTTTAAAAACTCCACATAATTTGACGGTTTCTTCCGTTTCTTGACCAGGTTTGACCAAATGCCTCGCGACAATACTATCAAAGCTCAAACCTGTATCAAACTAACAATAAGTGGAAGTCCCGTTCAATATAACAGTTCCTCGCGTAAAAGGCCTCTCACCTTCAGGTTGAGAATCACTGACCTTACTATTCCGCTGCGAGGCTGTTTGTAAACAACCGATTCGATTCGGGCCGGTTTGTTTTCCCTGATCAGATATCCCTGGCGCAGGGGTTTTCCCTTTGTCGTATCCTTTCTGGCCGTGTTGCCATGGGAGTCGCTTGGGATGATCACGGGTTTTGGTGGGATATCGGGTTTTGTAGAATTTCGATTTTTCTTGGAGAGGTTTTTGGGGTAAAGTTTCTCTTGAGTTTTAGTGGGAAAATGATTGAGAAGACTGTTCTAGATTATTTTTGCGAGCAGGCTCATCTGTAGGTTTGCGTTTTGAGCCTGGAAGCTCGGCGAGCGCGTCTGCATAACGCTCGGGCTTACTCAAGATGTCTTCAAGCTTTACAGCTCCTTGTTCAGCAAGAAATCTACGGGTTTCGTTTGACAAAGTGCTTTTGATCTGTTCGGTTAGAATAAGCTCTTCCTACCCTTCAAAAGTGCAAGGAAGTTCTGAAAGCTCCAAACACTTGGTCAAATATCCCTTCAGACGAGAAGAGAACTGAGCGTAAGTCTCGGTTCCCTCTTTCCTGTTGTTTCGGAAAAGTTGCAAAAATTTGCGAGCGTTCATTTCGAAGCGCTCAAGTAAAGCTTTCTTAAGCATGTCGTAATTGTCTTGATTGCTGCTTCCCAGTTTCACATACGCATCATACGCATTGCCTTTGAGGGCCTGTGAGAGCTTCAAGCACCATCGCGAACTTTCCAAACCGTACAGTGTTGCCATTCTCTCAAATTTTTCTAGATAAGTATTAATTTTCTCATTGGGGCTTGGGAAGGAATCTAGGGCAAAAGACGTAGCAGCTAATTGGAAAGACTGGCTACTGGAGTGATCAGCTAAAGGTGACTGAGGTGACGAAGACTCTCCGTTGCTGGAGCTAGACGCTGCACCACGACTTTGGACCTCTAAAGTCTTAAGCGCGAATTCGTGCTGACGTAGTTTGTCATTCTCTCTTTCCTCATGTTGTCTCTCTTTCGTTCCATGTCCCTACGAACCTGCATTTCTGCTTCAATTTTCCTCTGCTCCAATTGCCGTTCTTCTCTTGCTTTCTCCATCTCCCTAGCTTCTTTTCCCCTCTCTCTAGCTTCTGCTTCTTTCTTCTCCGCCTCATATTTAGTTCACAAAAGCTAGCAACTCGTCTCCTTGTAATCCTGTTTCTTTGGCTTCATTTCTTAGCATTGTTCTAACTTTTGCACGCTCAGCCATGGCAAATAACTGACTGCAAATTACCCGAGAAAGAAAGAAGAAAAGGATACACTGCTCCCTACCCAATTAAGAGAATAAAAAAAAAATGTTCTGTTTTTATTGTGTTTCCTCCTCCCTGTTACTCAGTTGTCTAATCTATCGCTGCTGTTAATTGGCAAAAAGGCTCCTAACGCAGACGACTTAAACCATAGAGATGGTAGATCAGGCTAACAACTGTAAATCTACTATTACTACTGTGGGAAAAAAATTTAAAATTAAGGGAAAAAAATTTTTTTTTCTTATTTTTAATCCACCACACTCACCCACACCTGGAGTCAGTCTGGAGCTAGGGAAGGCGATTAACTTGGCAACTGCCCAATGCATTTCCTTTGCTATGCTCAGGCCCCACTGCTCCAATAAATTTTGTGATTGTTAAACTATCACGCGTACCAGCGGTCTTTTTGTACAAAAATTATTATATATCATATCTCCAACAAAGATCACCATCAAAATCAAACTGTATGTAAACTGTAAGATGCTGTGGAAAGAAACTAATTTCTAATTTGTGTGGTCAGAACCCAGTAAATAAGAACTTTGTCTAGGGGATAATTATTATTACTATTCTTTACTCACAACACAGGACGCCCAACACCCTCTATCTAGAGTTAGACTAAGATACAATAACAGACGTTAGTCATTATTCTAGACTCAGACGTAGATCAAATCTCGGACACGAGCGACCATTCTGTCGTACAGATAGGTTGTGAGATATTTTTGTCCCGTCTGAGTAGACTGGATGTTGATAAGTACGTGAGAAAAAGGTGTGAGAAATATATTTCACGGGTGATAGCTTAAGGAGAAGATATGTCTCTGGAATGAGTAAGTTTCTCTATTCCAGTCTATCTATACGACTATACGTTAGTACAAGACAACCTTGCCCTCCTCATACATATAAATATAAGTTTAACTACACACACACAGCTATGTGACAACAAGAAACACAAACGTGAAAAACTACGGTTAAGTGGGTATGGGTCTGACCAACACACAAAGTTAAGTTTCTTTTGTTGTTTATTATTATTTAAACTTGACAACATCAAATATCTAAAGAAAGATCAAATAAAATCAGATTTACATACATTTGAAATAGCAGAATAAATGTGCCCTCCCCCTATGGAGAAAAGAACCCAAAAAGTTAATAACCCAAAGGTCAAAGGTTAGCACTATGTTACAGAGTAGACAGTAAAGAAAACAAGTTCCTACTATATGCTACCCAGTAAAGCTAACAAGTTTAAACAAACCCAATTTTTGTAAAGTCCCTGTAACAAAGAAGAATATTCACTCTCTCTTACATACAGAGGCCACTAAATCACTCTTACCTGCTCTTGGTGATATCCCTTGGAATTACAATTTTTCCTGACTACTTAAAATGTCACGGTATATTTCCCAAATTGGCCCCAGTCCATCCTCTGTCAAATAAAGACTAGTGAGGTGAACGCCGAATCTGGTGTGGGTTGTTCTTGGATGAAAAATATGTCACCGCCGATAGTTGATGTAGAAACGTGATTTTGGGGTTCACAGTTAAAAGAGGAAAATACTTCCAGTATTGGGTAACATCTGGTTGCTAAAAAATGTTACAATTGATAAATGATGATAATCCTATCGGCTGGCTCTATGGTAGAGTGCCGATTCTGAAACAGCGTAAATTCTGGATGCTACGCTTGAATACGACTGTCAGAAGTCTAGAGTGAATGTTATTTTTTTCACCACACCAGTGGGCTGATAAAATTGAAAAAATATTGCTGGGTTTGGTAATTCCAGTTTAATTTTACACGTTAAAATGTTTCTCATGTATCGTTGGCACATACTTGCTCAACAGTGAAATTGGTGACGCACAAGTCAAGAAAAGACAACATTAACCAATCAGTAAAAAAGAAAAGACCAAAAGACCGCTGGACGCCCTTGATCAGGTCGGCTAGGAATATATAAAAAACATTTATGGAAAAATGCTACTATTCTATATAGCTACATATATGCACACAGACGGGGACAAGACGATCTCTTATCCACTACGTCAGTCCTGATGACATTTAAAAGGCACACGGTGTCTTTAGCCTACCCTATCGCCCGTCGCTAGCGCTGAGTTTTCAGGTCGGAGGGAGTTATGCAACTCTCCCCGCCTCTTGCTCGCCCCGGCAGTCAGCGCACAATGTTAACTATTATTTAGTTATCCATATGCGCACTTACACAAAGTATCGCCTGTTGTTAATAGCTATTAAATTGGTCGGCGTCTGATAGTTTAGTCGTATGATATTAAATAATAGGCACTTATAATAAATACGCACAATGAAATAAAACGTGAATTCTTTTCTGTCACTATCAGTCGCGCCTAGCATTTAAACCAGTCTGCTAACCGTCTCTTCTTGTGTGAGAAAGCGTGTGGTGAAATTTAACATTATAACTGAACATCTGGTATGAAATAGCTGCGCGTTATTTTATTTCACTAGTTTTAACGCTAGAAAATCTAAGTGAATTATAATGGTAAAAGCTTAACACTTTTAAACACGTAAGCACTAATTTCTATTTACCAGAAAATCAGAATGATAATCCTCACGAATGCTATTAACACATTTTCCACAATGGTTCTAGAACTACGTGCTTAGACTTTCCAACAATTCTGAGTGATAACTGATAGCAGGTTTAAGAAAACACAGTTTATATATCATTACCTTGTATGTTTCTCTGCTCTATAGATGATGTTACTTTTCGCACTATTGTGTGGGTAACTGAGAATCAGAACAGAGTTCCCCAGATAAAAGTTTACGGTCGGCCTTTCTCGGGCGTTCAACCGCCATCAAAGACTTATATCCGTGTAACGGGGTTCTCGAAGATTTTTGCCCGTGAATCGACATCAAAGCGCACTCGGGAAAATCCTGGATCTCCTCTCGTGGACTTCAAAGACTTTATTTTTCACGTGCAGTCTGTCAGGTATCTTATGATTGACAGATAAGCTCGCGTGAGAAAACTAGGTAAACAAACCTGATTCGCTACCTGTTATGACTGACAGGCCATGCAGTTTGTAAACATTGCGTTAGCTCGTGTTCACAGAAAAAGAGGTAGGACGAAAAGTACGCTTGTGTAAGTAAAACACAGGTAGAAAACAAATGCGTGGTTTTGCTAGCAAATCCTAGAACGCTACGAGGTTACAAGCCTATCAGATTACTGTAGACTCTCTTTCCATTATACGTCACATACACAACGGCATCATTATTCCCAATATTTTCATTTATCAGTTGATCAATTTCCAGTTCTGCTTTTCCGTTGCCCCAAGCCCGGCATTCTCTGCCAAGGCTGATGAAGACCTGTTGGTAGGTCACCAAGTTCTCACTAGACCTACTCCACTCCTCTCCCATGAATATGTTTTCCAATCCTAAGTAAGCATCACATAGCACATGTTGAACTGTCTCACAGTGGATGGTGTCGTGAAATGACGTCTGTCTCACATCACGAATTCTAAATATTCTGACCATACCGCGCGTAACACATTGTAGAAAGATATGATACACTAACCAATGAAAATGCTTTTTTTTGGTCTTGTGTTTATTACCGCTGGGAAAATAAAGATGGCAAGGCCCAATCTGTGTAACCTGATTAACTTCGGAATTTTAATACGGTATTTTGGAAGAAGTACCACTTGAAAGAGGGTACCAAACCAATATTAGGGATGTTTCTCTACCAGTAAGTAATAATACTTTTACTAATACTAATATAGGACGGGAGAAATCTTGGGTTGAATGCATTCGAAGCTTCAGGTTGTTCTAAATTTAGCAGTTTAAACTATGCATAAAATAAAATGCAATTTGGAAACTAAAGGATTATTACATAGATATATAAAGCCTAATTCCAAGTATAATTTAAGCTTGGGATGAATAAATACGCACCAGGAGGGACGCAAAAAGGTACCCATATTTTATGATCGTGATTACATTCCTCGGGGTTTCCATCTCGTACGTCCGAGGTCACACAATAAATAGACTTGCCTAACAAACTCGGGTCAGTCACTATTATTTGAATACAGAGAGAGCGGCAAAAAAGGAGCACATGTTAATGCAAGTGTTTGCCTTCTGTACCTGTTAGCAGACCTTAATCAACCATTAAGGGCTCGTCTCTGTGTGTGCCCGAGGGTAAGAATAAATATAAATATATATATATATATATATATATATATATATATATATATATATATATATATATATATGTAATTCTATTGATTAATCCATCTGTGCGATTAGACGTGTATAGATGTGTTAGGAATGGATAGTGTGTACTGGTGAAACTTACAGACTCATGTGTAATTTTAGAGGCAAAGTCTGCCTTCGGAAATATTTAAAATATTGAGAATGATGGCCAAGTGTGTCTATGAGTTTAGACCTCTATTTAAAGAAGTATTTCTTGAATGGAATGAGGCACCTACCAGGAACATAAGGAAGGATGAAAGGGATTGAAGTACTGTATAATTTGACCTATTACTTAGTAGTTTTATTCGCAACCAAATTATTGTATGGAGGTGAATCGTGGGAAACGAATGATAATTAAGAAGGTAGAAGAAAATTATGATCACATTGAACTAAAATGATTGTTGCTACTATACTATACCTTGTGCATATGCTAGCACACTAGTCTGAAACTGTCTATCGTCCCCATCTGTGTCATAGGGGGATATTGATAGGCAAATACAGGGATTGCGTTTGATTTCGTTTCAGGTTTAATCCTTTAACTTAAAGCCTACAACAAATAAGAAGAGGTTTCTCTTACTGAAAGTGCAACGAATGCAGTGCCAGTCTATGGTAGGGGGCCAGCCATATCGTGTGTGACAGTTGGAAAGTTTTCATCTGAAGATTCTCTCCAGCATCAGAGGGAGCCATCTGCAGTGACTCAGTTAAGTTGCTCTCAGGGCAACTGTGTAGCATATACCTGTTCACCAAAATAAACGCATCCAGTTCGTGATGAACAGAACAGTATAGAGCTTCAACTAGATTATAATAATAACACTAATAATTCTTCAGTGAAAAATCAAGCAAGCTAGACTGTCTACAAAATGATAGACATCTTAACACAAGTGAAAGACGTTTGTTGAACTGTTCTTATTTATTTACTTTTGTAAAATATTTGATTTTAAACCTTTTCAATCAGAAAAGAATACATGTATAAATAAATTGTAAATATTTACCAGCAGACTTACTTAAATTCTTTAAGTTAAGTTTTTATTCAATGTTGGTAAAATTTAATTAAATAATTTCCCCTAGCAGAGTCAGAAACAATATTATCTACCATAATCACAGAGGTGGATTCGGAGAGGTAGCAGATAGGGACTCAGAGTACTACATCACCATCTTCTCTGGGAATTTACACAGCTTTACCCTACCTTTGTTGTCTATACACCCTTACTTTCTCAGAGAAGGGGGTATTAATGATAAGACCAGATTCTTATCTGGCACTATCATAGTATCATCTGATACACCTGTATGTCCAGGATATCTTCTTATTTTCAATAACCTCTGAACCTTATGCAACATCTGTTGTCTCAATACGGGATTTTATTAACTACCCTGGGGTCTTTTCTTTGAGATATTCAGTCTTTTATAGTTACTTACATCCTCTGTGTTAGCAGTAGGAGTAAAAATTAATAATAAAGTCAAAGTTAATAAAAACTAAAAGCTAAATAAAGCCCATTGAAGTACCATTGAGCACAAAACAAAATTTTGGTGACTGGATATGCTGACAGTGGTCTTGTAATTAATTAGATTTGTATTAATTAAGTGTGTGTTTGGTCTATTGCTAAGAGTGTTTGAGTGTCTGCAAACTATCAGTGTATGAGTATGGCAGACTTGGCAAAGTTTAGATCTGCTACAGTACAGGCGGCAAAGGAGTTTGGGTTAAGTGAGAAGGCTCTTATCCAATATGTCACTAATGAATGTGACAAGTTTATAGAAAGGGAAGATAAGAAGTTGGAGACAGAAAGAAGATTACAGATAGAAGCTGATAAGGAAGCTAAGAAATTACAGATAGAAGCTGATAGGGAGGCTAAGAAACTTCAACTAGAAGCTGATAGGGAGGCTAAACAAATAGAAGCTGATAGGGAGGCAAAGAAACTTCAACTAGAAGCTGATAGGGAGGCTAAACAAATAGAAGCTGATAGGGAGGCTAAGACACATCAACTAGAGGCTGAGGAAAAGAGGTTGCAAAGGGAACATGAATTGAGGTTGAAAGAGCTTGAACTTCAAGGACATGTTACAGGAAATGGAAGTAGCCCAACTACTTCTGACACTAGTGCAAGTCAAGATGCCTCAAATGGAGCCATGAACTTTCACTTGGATCCATTTGTGGAGAAAGAAGATGATATTGAGTCTTATCTAAGTAGGTACGAGAGATTAGCTACTAACTATGGCATAGAGAAAGAGAAATGGAGCCTTAAGTTATCACAAGAGCTGAGAGGAGCTTCTTATGAAGTTTTTACAAAACTTGGAAGAGAGGACCAAGAAGATTATGAAATATAGAAGCAGGCATTGCTAGTTAGATATGAGAAAAACTCCGAATTTTATAGGAAGAAATTCAGAACTGCCAAGCTACTTTCTGGAGAAACTTACCACCAGTTCTCTGCAAGATTAGAAACCTACTTGGAGAAGTGGACTACTCTTGGAAAGTGTCAAGACCTAAATGAAATGGTCCTGATGGAGCAAGTAAGAGAGTCTATGCCTCCAGACTTGAGAAAATGTCTTATGGAACAAGGTGCAGAGAGATTGGGGAGATCTTAACAGTTGCTGAGAGATATCAAGCGGCTCAGCCAGAAATAGCTGGAGTTAAGAGGAAACAAGGAGATAGTAGTAGAGCCCCACAAAACCAGAATAAGTTTGACCATAGGGACCAACAACATAGATACAAACAAGACTATGACAAACCTAGATTTGATCATAGAGACGGGAACCCTCAGGTACAAGATAAGAAACCCTATAAACAGGGAGAGAAATGGTGTAAAATTTGTAAAATGAACAACCATAATACTAGGGACTGTAAGAAGAAAAATCCTCTATATCTCGCTGCATGCCTCCCAACAGGGAACAAAGGAACGAAGGAACTGTCTACAAGACAGACAGACCTTCAACATCCCCCTGTGTGTGAAGAAGTAACTAGTAATGGTACTACTATCATGTGCCTTTATGATACAGGATTGGATTTTGACTCAGTCGTGAGTTCTACCCTGGTGCAACCTGACCAACATACCACAGAAACAGTGGAGATACAGGGAGCAACCACGAACATAGCAACCATGACACTTCCCATAGCTAGAATCAATGTCAGGACTCGCTATGTGGAAGGAGTGATTAGAGCAGCAGTGATAAATGAACCAATCTACCCTCTGATATTGGGGTGTAGATATGTGTTTTTAGGAAATCCCAAACGACCTGTGATCATGGCAGCAGTACAGACCAGGTCACAATCTAGGAAGGAGGAAGACAGCCATATAAACACTCATCCAGAGGAGATGAGGAAGGCACAGGCTGAAGATAGCTCATTAAAGCCTTGTTATCGAAAACTGCCAAAAAGCCATACTCCTCCAAATAAAGGGGACTTCTATATGAAGAATAAATTGCTTTATAGAAAAGCTGAAACAGGAACCAATGGCCATGGACAATTGGTACTGCCCTCTTCATATAGGAAAAGAGTTATGGAATTAGGACATGCAATACCATTTAGTGGCCATATGGGCATTAGCGCCATGGGACAACGAATAGCATGTCACTATTTCTGGCCAGGGATTACAGAGGATATAAAAAGATATGTAAAATCCTGCCCAGAATGTCAAAGGGTAGCTCCAAAGCACTGGACTGCACCTGCAACTCTCGGAGAAATGCCCATCATGGGAACTCCATTTGATAGAGTTGTGGTGGATATTGTTGGACCTCTCACACGAACCAAGAGGAGAAACAGTTATATTCTTACTCTGGTGGACACTTGCTCTATGTGGAGAGAGGCGGTAGCCATGTCATCAATAGATTCAAAACATGTGGCAGAGGCGTTACTTACAATATTCACTAGGTTAGGTTTTCCCCATCAAATCTTGACTGATAATGGATCTCAGTTCAAGGGAAGACTAACTGAGGAAGTATTCAGGATCTTCCAAGTCAGGCACTTTCACTGTAGTCCTTATCACGCCCAAGGGAACGGGCAGGTGGAAAGATTCAATGGAACGTTTATTTCTATCCTGCGGAAGCTGGCACATGAAAAACCTGATACGTGGGATCTCTACTTACCCGCTGCATTATTTGCTTACCACGAAGTCCCACACAGTTCAACAGGTATAGCTCCGGCAACATTGTTATTTCGCCGGCCCATAAAAGGTCCATTAGAAGCCTTAATGAGGACATGGACAGATTAGAAAGCAGAAGAGACTGTAACTTCATCATACCAGTATGTGAACGAGTTGACATCTCGCTTAAAAACTTGCTGGAAATTAGCAAATGACAATCTGAGGAAAGCCAGAAGGAAACATGCTGCGTATTATAATAAGAAGGCGAAGGATAGAGAGCTAGCTGTTGGGGAGAAGGTGCTTCTTCTGTTACCAGACAGCAGCAACAAACTTCAAATAGGATGGCAGGGCCCATACACAGTCCTAAAAAAGCTGTCTAGAACTAATTACAAGATAGACAAGAAGAGAAAAGAAAAGGTCTATCACGTGAACCTACTCAAGAAGTATCATGATAGAGAGGTTTCGGAAGGTGCCCATTTAATGACCCTGGCCATAGCTACGGAGATGAAGAATGAACCTCTCACCTCATATGAATACCCATTAAGACCCTTTGAGACTCCTGCACAGGTAAAAGTTAGGAAACACATGACAAAAGGGCAGAGGGAGCAGGTTCAAAAGGTTTTGGAAAATCACACAGACATGTTAACGGACAAACCGGGGCACACAAACTTGTTAGAATATGACATGAGATTAATAGACCCAACACCGATCTGTATGAAAGCCTATTCTATTCCTTTCGCCAAGGAACAAGCTTTTAAGGGAGAGATAGAGTATTTATTACAAGAAGGTATCATCTCTCATAGTGAATCATCGTATAGCTTCAGTGTGGTTTTGCTGAGGAAACCCTCTGGGGAACATAGACTCTGTATTGATTATAGGAAATTGAACGGAGTCACAGAGTCACAGGTGGATCCTTTACCAGACACCAATCAGCTGTTTGCCAGGTTAAATAAGGCAAAATATTTCTCTAAGGTGGATTTAAGTAACAGGTATTATCAAATTCCCGTCAAACCTGAGATCAGATCATTGCTGGCCTTTAGCACTTCGAAGGGGCACTATGCATTTAATATGTTGCCGTTTGGAATGAAAAATGCTTCAAGTGTTTTCTCTAGGATGATGAGGAGATTATTGGATCCCCTGCAAAACCCAGCTATCACTAATTTCATGGATGACATCCTCATTGCAACAGAAACATTTGAGGAACATATTTCATCTCTAGAAATGTTATTGGATAGACTCAGGGAGGCAAATTTAACCGCTCGCCCTACTAAATGTTGTATTGGTTGCCAGGAATTGGAATTCTTGGGGCACACAGTAACACAGGGTAATATGACCCCTGACCCCAAGAATTTAGAAAAGTTGCAGAAAGCACCACGACCACAAACAAAGAAAGATGTGAGATCCTTTGTCTCACTGTGTGGGTTTTACCAAAAATACATCAACAATTCTAACAGTGTGTGTGCTCCTCTGACTGATTTAACCAAAAAAGGCAAGCCAGACAAAATAGAGTGGACGGCGGAGTGTGAGCAAGTATATACAGAACTGAAGCATAAACTCACCAGTAGGCCTATACTGAGTCTTCCAGATCTAAGTCAAGAATTTGTGGTTAGGACTGATGCTAGCAACATAGGGTTAGGGGCAGCATTATTACAAAGATCACAATCACAGCCCGAAGAATTAAACCCTGTTGCTTATGCCAGCCGCAAACTAAATAAAGCAGAAAAAAATTACTCAACGATTGAGAAAGAATGTTTGGCGTTAGTTTGGGCAATAAAGAAGTTCCAGATCTATCTATATGGTAGACAGTTCGTGGTCCAAAGCGATCACCAGCCACTGGTTTTTCTGGCCCAGGCAAAGCATGGTAATGCAAGATTGTTAAGGTGGTCTCTGTTGATCCAACCTTACTCGTTTACCATAGAATATATCCCTGGATCTCAGAATGTTGGGGCAGATTTTTTTAGTAGGCACCCACCTGAAGGAAACCAGGAGAAGAGTAAGGCAGAGTGAATCCCATATTGGGAGAATGTCGTGATTGTGAATCCAGACAAGAAGCTCCAACAGCGGGTTTACGCTTTTGAATTGGGAGGCTCTGTCGTGAAATGACGTATGTCTCACATCACGAATTCTAAATATTCTGACCATACCGCGCGCCTTACATTGTAGAAAGATATGATACACTAACCAATGAAAATGCTTTTTTGGTCTTGTGTTTACTACCGCTGGGAAAATAAAGATGGCAAGGCCCAATCTGTGTAACCTGATTAACTTCGGAATTTTAATACGGCATTTTGGAAGAAGTACCACTTGAAAGAGGGTACCAAACCAATATTAGGGATGTTTCTCTACCCGTAAGTAATAACCCTTTTACTAATACTAATATAGGACGGGAGAAATCTTGGGTTGAATGCATTCGAAGCTTCAGGCTGTTCTAAATTTAGCAGTTTAAACTATGCATAAAATAAAATGCAATTTGGAAACTAAAGGATTATTACATAGATATATAAAGCCTAATTCCAAGTATAATTTAAGCTTGGGATGAATAAAATCGCATCAGGAATAACGAAGATAATTAAAAAAGTAGTTTTCCTACATTGAACGATAGGCAAAAAGGTACCCATATTTTCTGATCGTGATTACATTCCTCGGGGTTTCCATCTCGTACGTTCGATGTCACACTATAAATAGACTTGCCTAACAAACTCGGGTCAGTCACTATTTTTTGAATACAGAGAGAGCGTTTGCCTTCTGTACCTGTTAGCAGACCTTAATCAACCATTAAGGGCTCGTCTCTGTGTGTGCCTGAGGGTAAGAATAAAAAAAAAAAAAAAAAAATATATATATATATATATATATATATATTTATATATATATATATATATATATCATCTCATCTCATCTCATCTCAACCCATAACCCGTCATGGGTCGTAGGGGTGCCATGGTGGAAGCATCAGCAGACAGGGTCCTCCACTGCTCTCTATTCTCAGCAATGCGTACAAGTGTGGAGAAACCGTGTCCTGCCCATTCTTTGATGTTATCAGCCCAGGATTTTCTTTGCCTTCCTCTTCTCCGTTTACCTTCGACTGTTCCCTGGAGGATCGTTTTCGAAAGGGAGTCATGACGAGTTACATGCCCAAACCAGGCAAGCTTTCGACGTTTCACTATTGACAAAAGTGGTTCTTGATGGCCTGCATATATATATAGGCTGTATTATGTCACCACTACTTTTTGGAATAGCTATTGATTGGGTTATGAGAAACTATACCCACAATGAACAATTAGGTATACAATGGACAAATGGAAAATTCCTGGGGGACCTGGATTTCGCAGATGATTTAGCATTCTTAAGTTCAACACCCAGACAATCCCAAGAAGCAGTAAATAATTTGTGTCATCTTTCGGTTAAAATAGGTCTCCAAATAAATGCCTCTAAAACTAAAGTTATGAACTTTTCTAACGAGACCTTTAATATCATCCTGAACGGGGAAAAACTACAGAAAGTTGAAAGTTTCAATTATTTAGGCAGTAAAATGACTCAGGATGGTGACACAACAAGAGAAATTCATACCAGAATTGCTTTGGCAGCTAGCGCCTTCAATAGATTATCTAACATTTGGAAATTACGATCATTGAATATACATACCAAGCTTCGTCTGTTTAATTCAAATGTTATCTCAGTGTTAACATATGGCTGTGAGAGTTGGAAAATAACAAAATCATTGGAGAACAAGCTGAATACATTCGAGAACAAATGTCTTAGAAAACTCATGAACATCAGTTGGAAAGAATTCAAGACTAATCGACAAATAAGAGAAGACTCTAGGCAGAAATGGGAGCCGCGGTAGCATAGTGGTTAGTGCACTGGCTTCCTAGCGCAGTGGTCTATGGTTCGATCCCCAGATGAGGCGGAAAATTTTTAGGCCACAAACGGCTCCTGGGTCGACCCAGCCCCAAATGGGTACCAGAGCTACTCTGGGAAGGTTAAGGCGGCCGGCGTGATGCCGACCACATCACCCCTCGTGTGCCGACGGTCAAGATAATATGGGCCTAACACCATATTCCCAATATGCCTCAATAGGCGTGTAACGGGTTCCTTTACCTTTTTTTTTTTTTACCTAGGCAGAAATATGTCTCCAACTATAAAAGGAAAAGACGATGGTCATATATCGGTCATGTCCTACGAATGCAAAACAACAGAATACCATTGCAGGCACTCACTTGGGTTCCTGAGGGTAAGAGGAAAAAAGGAAGACCAAAAGAAACACTCAGAAGAACAATAATAAGAGAAGGAAGAACGTTGGGATTAAACAATGTGCAAGAGCTAAGAGGAGTGGCATCACAACGAACAACCTGGAGAGCACTGGTTTCTGCCTTATGCGCCGTGTTTGGTGCTTAAAGAATTTATTATTATATATATATATATATATATATATATATATATATATGTGTGTGTGTGTGTGTGTGTGAGTGTGTGTGTGAGTGTGTGAGTGTGTGTGTGAGTGTGTGTGTATGTGTGTGTGTGTGTGTGTGTGTGTGTGTGTAATTCTATTGATTAATCCATCTGTGCGATAAGACGTGTATAGATATGTTAGGAATGGATAGTGTGTACTGGTGAAACGTACAGACTCATGTGTAATTTTAGAGGCAAAGCCTGCCTTCGGAAATATTTAAAATATTGAGAATGATGGCCAAGTGTGTCTATGAGTTTAGACCTCTATTTAAAGAAGTATTTCTTGAATGGAATGAGACACCTACTAGGAACATAAGGAAGGATGAATGGGATTGAAGTACTGTATAATTTGACCTATTACTTAGTAGTTTTATTCGCAACCAAATTATTGTATGGAGGCGAATCATGGGAAACGAATGATAATTAAGAAGGTAGAAGAAAATTATGATCACATTGAACTAAAATGATTGTTGCTTCTATACTATACCTTGTGCATCTGCTAGCACACTAGTCAGAAACTGTCTATCGTCCCCATCTGTGTCATAGAGGGATATTGATAGGCAAATACAGGGATTGCGTTTGACTTCGTTTCAGGTTTAATCCTTTAACTTAAAGCCTACAACAAATAAGAAGAGGCTTCTCTTACTGAAAGTGCAACGAATGCAGTGCCAGTCTATGGTAGAGGGCCAGCCATATCGTGTGTAACAGTTGGAAGGTTTTCATCTGAAGATTCTCTCCAGCATCAGAGGGAGCTATCTGCAGTGACTCAGTTAAGTTGCTCTCAAGGCAACTGTGTAGCATATACCTGTTCACCAAAATAAACGCATCCAGTTCGTGATGAACAGAACAGTATAGAGTTTCAACTAGATTATAATAATAACACTAATAATTCTTCAGTGAAAAATCAAGCAAGCTAAACTGTCTACAAGATGATAGACATCTTAACACAAGTGAAAGACGTTTGTTGAACTGTTCTTATTTATTTACTTTTGTAAAATATTTGATTTTAAACCTTTTCAAACAGAAAAGAATACATGTATAAATAAATTGTAAATATTTACCAGCAGACTTACTTAAATTCTTTAAGTTAAGTTTTTATTCAATGTTGGTAAATTTTAATTAAATAATTTCCCCTGTAGAGTCAGAAACAATATTATCTACCATAATCACAGAGGTGGACCAGGAGAGGTAGCAGATAGGGACTCAGAGTACTACATCACCATCTTCTCTGGGAACTTACACAGCTTGACCCTACCTTTGTTGTCTATTAACCCTTACTTTTTCAGAGAAGGGGGTATTAATGACAAGACCAGACTCTTATCTGGCACTATCATAGTATCATCTGATACACCTGTATGTCCAGGATATCTTCTTATTTTCAATAACCTCTGAACCTCTCGCGACAGATGGGTACAGTTGTAGCGATTAGGGTAATGTGAGCGGTTTAATTGCTTGTCTAGTCTGGTGTCATCTGTTCTTAATTGGAAGATTGTGCTCTGCTACACAAGTCGTATGTTGTAGATGTTGTCATTTTTGTTTGGATGGGTGATTTCTTTATACGTGTTATGCCCAGTAGACCATTTCCCCATCGGTTCAACCATTCTTCTTTGAAGTCGTTTAAGAATATTAGCTTAACTGCCAACATGTTTGCTGGCGTGCGTGTTTGAACCATGCGTGTTCCTAGTTTTGCTAGTCCGTCTGATTTTTCGTTTCCTGGTATGTCTGTGTATCCACTGGAGGATGACTCTGATGTTGTATCTAGTTAGCAGATTGTCAGTTGTTTCAGCCAGCTGCATTAATTCTTTATTTTCAGTTCGGAGATATTCTTCGAAAGCCTGAAGTGTTCAATTTGAATCATTGAAGATTGCAAAATATAAGGCTTATATATTTCTTGTTTAAATTGGCTGAGTATTGCTGTGAGGGTGGTGATTATGGCTGTAATTTCTGCTTGTTATTTAGTACATAATTCTCTACATGTTCATATATTTCTAATGTGTTGCCTTTTGGATACATCACGTAAGTTCCAAGCACAACATTTATGGTGGTCTTGAAAGCAGGGCCAGCTTTGTATGCATGTATTGCATTGTTAGGGCAGCTGTCTTATTGTTAGGTTAGTGTCTCTTATCTCTTACCAGTGTGGTATCCGTGAGTGTGATTTTTTTTTTTTAAATTATTGGTAGTTTTAACTTCTTCCCAAAATAACAGACTGGGTATTTTTCAATTATTTCTCGTGTTTGTGAGCAGTTATTTCACAATAGTTGTTGCTACCTGTAGCAGTTATTTTTGTTTTAATCTGCTAATTGGTGTAAAGTTTTCAACCAATAGTTTGTTCTGTTTGGGCTTTTTCTTCTTATTCGCCTATAGTGCTCCGTTGCTTCCAGGGCCACGTTTACGTCGTAGGTCCATAGGCTGTATGTGTGCATCGAGGTCGTAGGCTCTTGTTGGTGTTGTTCATTTAAGAACCTTAGAGCTTGGTTTTTGACATTGTCCAGTTCTGCTTGTGTATTTTTGCTCTTTGTCGACTGCGGTGGTAGAGATTATTATTCATGTCTGATCAGACATATCCCACGTACAACTGTCTGACATTTCCCTGTTCCTTTCCCCAGCTGGTGCCTGCAAGATATTTAACTAGGTTCAGGTGCCTACTGTCTTTCATATTGTACGTGAAGGCTTCGAGAAGTACCTGTGTGTCAAGCTCCAATATTAAGTAAGCTGGCATTTCTTCTGTGGACATATAGTTTTAGTTGGTACATCTTGCTTTCGCTGCGTACGCTTTTTTTTTTTTTTTTTTTAAGTTTTCAAAGCTTGCAGTACACAGCTATTGTGGCTAGGGCCTTATTTAGTTTAGCTTGGGCCAGTTTATTTTTAATATTATTTTTCTGCTGTTCAAATGGTTAAAGTTTTTTTTCCTAAGTAACAGAACGATACAAACAACAATAGACGACACTCATTATCCACAAAAAAAAAAATATATATATATATATATATATATATATATATATATATATATATATATATATATATAAATAAATAAATAGAAATTAAAAAAACTTTAGAGGAGGGATTACCATAAGGGTCAGCAAAAAGTTGCGCAATTTCCCTTATCTTAATAAACTCTTCTCTCCCCCCCCCCCAACTTATTAAAAGCACTGTATGGAGATGCCCTGCTCATTTGAACAGCAGAAAAATAATATTAAAAATAAACTGGCCCAAGCTAAACTAAATAAGGCCCTAGCCACAATAGCTGTGTACTGCAAGCTTTGAAAACTTAAAAAAAAAAAAAAAAAGCGTACGCAGCGAAAGCAAGATGTACCAACTAAAACTATATGTCCACAGAAGAAATGCCAGCTTACTTAATATTGGAGCTTGACACACAGGTACTTCTCGAAGCCTTCACGTACAATATGAAAGACAGTAGGCACCTGAACCTAGTTAAATATCTTGCAGGCACCAGCTGGGGAAAGGAACAGGGAAATGTCAGACAGTTGTACGTGGGATATGTCTGATCAGACATGAATAATAATCTCTACCACCGCAGTCGACAAAGAGCAAAAATACACAAGCAGAACTGGACAATGTCAAAAACCAAGCTCTAAGGTTCTTAAATGAACAACACCAACAAGAGCCTACGACCTCGATGCACACATACAGCCTATGGACCTACGACGTAAACGTGGCCCTGGAAGCAACGGAGCACTATAGGCGAATAAGAAGAAAAAGCCCAAACAGAACAAACTATTGGTTGAAAACTTTACACCAATTAGCAGATTAAAACAAAAATAACTGCTACAGGTAGCAACAACTATTGTGAAATAACTGCTCACAAACACGAGAAATAATTGAAAAATACCCAGTCTGTTATTTTGGGAAGAAGTTAAAACTACCAATAATTTAAAAAAAAAAAAATCACACTCACGGATACCACACTGGTAAGAGATAAGAGACACTAACCTAACAATAAGACAGCTGCCCTAACAATGCAATACATGCATACAAAGCTGGCCCTGCTTTCAAGACCACCATAAATGTTGTGCTTGGAACTTACGTGATGTATCCAAAAGGCAACACATTAGAAATATATGAACATGTAGAGAATTATGTACTAAATAACAAGCAGAAATTACAGCCATAATCACCACCCTCACAGCAATACTCAGCCAATTTAAACAAGAAATATATAAGCCTTATATTTTGCAATCTTCAATGATTCAAATTGAACACTTCAGGCTTTCGAAGAATATCTCCGAACTGAAAATAAAGAATTAATGCAGCTGGCTGAAACAACTGACAATCTGCTAACTAGATACAACATCAGAGTCATCCTCCAGTGGATACACAGACATACCAGGAAACGAAAAATCAGACGGACTAGCAAAACTAGGAACACGCATGGTTCAAACACGCACGCCAGCAAACATGTTGGCAGTTAAGCTAATATTCTTAAACGACTTCAAAGAAGAATGGTTGAACCGATGGGGAAATGGTCTACTGGGCATAACACGTATAAAGAAATCACCCATCCAAACAAAAATGACAACATCTACAACATACGACTTGTGTAGCAGAGCACAATCTTCCAATTAAGAACAGATGACACCAGACTAGACAAGCAATTAAACCGCTCACATTACCCTAATCGCTACAACTGTACCCATCTGTCGCGAGAGGTTCAGAGGTTATTGAAAATAAGAAGATATCCTGGACATACAGGTGTATCAGATGATACTATGATAGTGCCAGATAAGAGTCTGGTCTTGTCATTAATACCCCCTTCTCTGAAAAAGTAAGGGTTAATAGACAACAAAGGTAGGGTCAAGCTGTGTAAGTTCCCAGAGAAGATGGTGATGTAGTACTCTGAGTCCCTATCTGCTACCTCTCCTGGTCCACCTCTGTGATTATGGTAGATAATATTGTTTCTGACTCTACAGGGGAAATTATTTAATTAAAATTTACCAACATTGAATAAAAACTTAACTTAAAGAATTTAAGTAAGTCTGCTGGTAAATATTTACAATTTATTTATACATGTATTCTTTTCTGTTTGAAAAGGTTTAAAATCAAATATTTTACAAAAGTAAATAAATAAGAACAGTTCAACAAACGTCTTTCACTTGTGTTAAGATGTCTATCATCTTGTAGACAGTTTAGCTTGCTTGATTTTTCACTGAAGAATTATTAGTGTTATTATTATAATCTAGTTGAAACTCTATACTGTTCTGTTCATCACGAACTGGATGCGTTTATTTTGGTGAACAGGTATATGCTACACAGTTGCCTTGAGAGCAACTTAACTGAGTCACTGCAGATAGCTCCCTCTGATGCTGGAGAGAATCTTCAGATGAAAACCTTCCAACTGTTACACACGATATGGCTGGCCCTCTACCATAGACTGGCACTGCATTCGTTGCACTTTCAGTAAGAGAAGCCTCTTCTTATTTGTTGTAGGCTTTAAGTTAAAGGATTAAACCTGAAACGAAGTCAAACGCAATCCCTGTATTTGCCTATCAATATCCCTCTATGACACAGATGGGGACGATAGACAGTTTCTGACTAGTGTGCTAGCAGATGCACAAGGTATAGTATAGAAGCAACAATCATTTTAGTTCAATGTGATCATAATTTTCTTCTACCTTCTTAATTATCATTCGTTTCCCATGATTCGCCTCCATACAATAATTTGGTTGCGAATAAAACTACTAAGTAATAGGTCAAATTATACAGTACTTCAATCCCATTCATCCTTCCTTATGTTCCTAGTAGGTGTCTCATTCCATTCAAGAAATACTTCTTTAAATAGAGGTCTAAACTCATAGACACACTTGGCCATCATTCTCAATATTTTAAATATTTCCGAAGGCAGGCTTTGCCTCTAAAATTACACATGAGTCTGTACGTTTCACCAGTACACACTATCCATTCCTAACATATCTATACACGTCTTATCGCACAGATGGATTAATCAATAGAATTACACACACACACACATACACACACACACTCACACTCACACACACTCACACACACACACACATATATATATATATATATATATATATATATATATATATATATATATATATATATATATATATATATATATATATATATATATATATAATAATAATAAATTCTTTAAGCACCAAACACGGCGCATAAGGCAGAAACCAGTGCTCTCCAGGTTGTTCGTTGTGATGCCACTCCTCTTAGCTCTTGCACATTGTTTAATCCCAACGTTCTTCCTTCTCTTATTATTGTTCTTCTGAGTGTTTCTTTTGGTCTTCCTTTTTTCCTCTTACCCTCAGGAACCCAAGTGAGTGCCTGCAATGGAATTCTGTTGTTTTGCATTCGTAGGACATGACCGATATATGACCATCGTCTTTTCCTTTTATAGTTGGAGACATATTTCTGCCTAGAGTCTTCTCTTATTTGTCGATTAGTCTTGAATTCTTTCCAACTGATGTTCATGAGTTTTCTAAGACATTTGTTCTCGAATGTATTCAGCTTGTTCTCCAATGATTTTGTTATTTTCCAACTCTCACAGCCATATGTTAACACTGAGATAACATTTGAATTAAACAGACGAAGCTTGGTATGTATATTCAATGATCGTAATTTCCAAATGTTAGATAATCTATTGAAGGCGCTAGCTGCCAAAGCAATTCTGGTATGAATTTCTCTTGTTGTGTCACCATCCTGAGTCATTTTACTGCCTAAATAATTGAAACTTTCAACTTTCTGTAGTTTTTCCCCGTTCAGGATGATATTAAAGGTCTCGTTAGAAAAGTTCATAACTTTAGTTTTAGAGGCATTTATTTGGAGACCTATTTTAACCGAAAGATGACACAAATTATTTACTGCTTCTTGGGATTGTCTGGGTGTTGAACTTAAGAATGCTAAATCATCTGCGAAATCCAGGTCCCCCAGGAATTTTCCATTTGTCCATTTTATACCTAGTTGTTCATTGTGGGTATAGTTTCTCATAACCCAATCAATAGCTATTCCAAAAAGTAGTGGTGACATAATACAGCCTATATATATATGCAGGCCATCAAGAACCACTTTTGTCAATAGTGAAACGTCGAAAGCTTGCCTGGTTTGGGCATGTAACTCGTCATGACTCCCTTTCGAAAACGATCCTCCAGGGAACAATCGAAGGTAAACGGAGAAGAGGAAGGCAAAGAAAATCCTGGGCTGATAACATCAAAGAATGGGCAGGACACGGTTTCTCCACACTTGTACGCATTGCTGAGAATAGAGAGCAGTGGAGGACCCTGTCTGTTGATGCTTCCACCATGGCACCCCTACGACCCATGACGGGTTATGGGTTGAGATGAGATGAGATGATATATATATATATATATATATATTTTCATTCTTACCCTCAGGCACACACAGAGACGAGCCCTTAATGGTTGATTAAGGTCTGCTAACAGGTACAGAAGGCAAACACTTGCATTAACATATGCTCCTTTTTTGCCGCTCTCTCTGTATTCAAAAAATAGTGACTGACCCGAGTTTGTTAGGCAAGTCTATTTATAGTGTGACATCGAACGTACGAGATGGAAACCCCGAGGAATGTAATCACGATCAGAAAATATGGGTACCTTTTTGCCTATCGTTCAATGTAGGAAAACTACTTTTTTAATTATCTTCGTTATTCCTGATGCGATTTTATTCATCCCAAGCTTAAATTATACTTGGAATTAGGCTTTATATATCTATGTAATAATCCTTTAGTTTCCAAATTGCATTTTATTTTATGCATAGTTTAAACTGCTAAATTTAGAACAGCCTGAAGCTTCGAATGCATTCAACCCAAGATTTCTCCCGTCCTATATTAGTATTAGTAAAAGGGTTATTACTTACGGGTAGAGAAACATCCCTAATATTGGTTTGGTACCCTCTTTCAAGTGGTACTTCTTCCAAAATGCCGTATTAAAATTCCGAAGTTAATCAGGTTACACAGATTGGGCCTTGCCATCTTTATTTTCCCAGCGGTAGTAAACACAAGACCAAAAAAGCATTTTCATTGGTTAGTGTATCATATCTTTCTACAATGTAAGGCGCGCGGTATGGTCAGAATATTTAGAATTCGTGATGTGAGACATACGTCATTTCACGACAGAGCCTCCCAATTCAAAAGCGTAAACCCGCTGTTGGAGCTTCTTGTCTGGATTCACAATCACGACATTCTCCCAATATGGGATTCACTCTGCCTTACTCTTCTCCTGGTTTCCTTCAGGTGGGTGCCTACTAAAAAAATCTGCCCCAACATTCTGAGATCCAGGGATATATTCTATGGTAAACGAGTAAGGTTGGATCAACAGAGACCACCTTAACAATCTTGCATTACCATGTTTTGCCTGGGCCAGAAAAACCAGTGGCTGGTGATCGCTTTGGACCACGAACTGTCTACCATATAGGTAGATCTGGAACTTCTTTATTGCCCAGACTAACGCCAAACATTCTTTCTCAATCGTTAAGAAATTTTTTTCTGCTTTATTTAGTTTGCGGCTGGCATAAGCAACAGGGTTTAATTCTTCTGGCTTTGATTGTGATCTTTGTAATAATGCTGCCCCTAACCCTATGTTGCTAGCATCAGTCCTAACCACAAATTCTTGACTTAGATCTGGAAGACTCAGTATAGGCCTACTGGTGAGTTTATGCTTCAGTTCTGTATATGCTTGCTCACACTCCGCCGTCCACTCTATTTTGTCTGGCTTGCCTTTTTTAGTTAAGTGAGTCAGAGGAGCACACACACTGTTAAAACTGTTGATGTATTTTTGGTAAAACCCAAACAGTGAGACAAATGATCTCACATCTTTCTTTGTTTGTGGTCGTGGTGCTTTCTGCAACTTTTCTAAATTCTAGGGGTCATGGGTCATATTACCCTGTGTTACTGTGTGCCCCAAGAATTCCAATTCCTGGCAACCAATACAACATTTAGTAGGGCGAGCGGTCAAATTTGCCTCCCTGAGTCTATCCAATAACATTTCTAGAGATGAAATATGTTCCTCAAATGTTTCTGTTGCAATGAGGATGTCATCCATGAAATTAGTGATAGCTGGGTTTTTCAGGGGATCCAATAATCTCCTCATCATCCTAGAGAAAACACTTGAAGCATTTTTCATTCCAAACGGCAACATATTAAATGCATAGTGCCCCTTCGAAGTGCTAAAGGCCAGCAATGATCTGATCTCAGGTTTGACGGGAATTTGATAATACCTGTTACTTAAATCCACCTTAGAGAAATATTTTGCCTTATTTAACCTGGCAAACAGCTGATTGGTGTCTGGTAAAGGATCCACCTGTGACTCTGTGACTCCGTTCAATTTCCTATAATCAATACAGAGTCTATGTTCCCCAGAGGGTTTCCTCAGCAAAACCACACTGGAGCTATACGATGATTCACTATGAGAGACGATACCTTCTTGTAATAAATACTCTATCTCTCCCTTTAAAGCTTGTTCCTTGGCGAAAGGAATAGAATAGGCTTTCATACAGATCGGTGTTGGGTCTATTAATCTCATGTCATATTCTAACAAGTTTGTGTGCCCCGGTTTGTCCGTTAACACGTCTGTATGATTTTCCAAAACCTTTTGAACCTGCTCCCTCTGCCCTTTTGTCAGGTGTTTACTAACTTTTACCTGTGCAGGAGTCTCACAGGGTCTTAATGGGTATTCATATGAGGTGAGAGGTTCATTCTTCATCTCCGTAGCTATGGCCAGGGTCATTAAATGGGCACCTTCAGAAACCTCTCTATCATGATACTTCTTGAGTAGGTTCACATTATAGACCTCTTCTTTTCCCTTCTTGTCTATCTTGTAATTAGTTCTAGACAGCTTTTCTAGAACTGTGTATGGGCCCTGCCATCCTATTTGAAGTTTGTTGCTGCTGCCTGGTAACAGAAGAAGCACCTTCTCCCCAACAGCTAGCTCTCTATCCTTCGCCTTCTTATTATAATACGCAGCATGTTTCCTTCTGGCTTTCCTCAGATTGTCATTTGCTAATTTCCAGCCAGTTTTTAAGCGAGATGTCAACTCGTTCACATACTGGTATGATGAAGTTACAGTCTCTTCTGCTTTCTAATCTGTCCATGTCCTCATTAAGGCTTCTAATGGACCTTTTATGGGCCGGCGAAATAACAATGTTGCCGGAGCTATACCTGTTGAACTGTGTGGGACTTCGTGGTAAGCAAATAATGCAGCGGGTAAGTAGAGATCCCACGTATCAGGTTTTTCATGTGCCAGCTTCCGCAGGATAGAAATAAGCGTTCCATTGAATCTTTCCACCTGCCCGTTCCCTTGGGCGTGATAAGGACTACAGTGAAAGTGCCTGACTTGGAAGATCCTGAATACTTCCTCAGTTAGTCTTCCCTTGAACTGAGATCCATTATCAGTCAAGATTTGATGGGGAAAACCTAACCTAGTGAATATTGTAAGTAACGCCTCTGCCACATGTTTTGAATCTATTGATGACATGGCTACCGCCTCTCTCCACATAGAGCAAGTGTCCACCAGAGTAAGAATATAACTGTTTCTCCTCTTGGTTCGTGTGAGAGGTCCAACAATATCCACCACAACTCTTTCAAATGGAGTTCCCATGATGGGCATTTCTCCAAGAGTTGCAGGTGCAGTCCAGTGCTTTGGAGCTACCCTTTGACATTCTGGGCAGGATTTTACATATCTTTTTATATCCTCTGTAATCCCTGGCCAGAAATAGTGACATGCTATTCGTTGTCCCATGGCGCTAATGCCCATATGGCCACTAAATGGTATTGCATGTCCTAATTCCATAACTCTTTTCCTATATGAAGAGGGCAGTACCAATTGTCCATGGCCATTGGTTCCTGTTTCAGCTTTTCTATAAAGCAATTTATTCTTCATATAGAAGTCCCCTTTATTTGGAGGAGTATGGCTTTTTGGCAGTTTTCGATAACAAGGCTTTAATGAGCTATCTTCAGCCTGTGCCTTCCTCATCTCCTCTGGATGAGTGTTTATATGGCTGTCTTCCTCCTTCCTAGATTGTGACCTGGTCTGTACTGCTGCCATGATCACAGGTCGTTTGGGATTTCCTAAAAACACATATCTACACCCCAATATCAGAGGGTAGATTGGTTCATTTATCACTGCTGCTCTAATCACTCCTTCCACATAGCGAGTCCTGACATTGATTCTAGCTATGGGAAGTGTCATGGTTGCTATGTTCGTGGTTGCTCCCTGTATCTCCACTGTTTCTGTGGTATATTGGTCAGGTTGCACCAGGGTAGAACTCACGACTGAGTCAAAATCCAATCCTGTATCATAAAGGCACATGATAGTAGTACCATTACAAGTTACTTCTTCACACACAGGGGGATGTTGAAGGTCTGTCTGTCTTGTAGACAGTTCCTTCGTTCCTTTGTTCCCTGTTGGGAGGCATGCAGCGAGATATGGAGGATTTTTCTTCTTACAGTCCCTAGTATTATGGTTGTTCATTTTACAAATTTTACACCATTTCTCTCCCTGTTTATAGGGTTTCTTATCTTGTACCTGAGGGTTCCTGTCTCTATGATCAAATCTAGGTTTGTCATAGTCTTGTTTGTATCTATGTTGTTGGTCCCTATGGTCAAACTTATTCTGGTTTTGTGGGGCTCTACTACTATCTCCTTGTTTCTTCTTAACTCCAGCTATTTCTGGCTGAGCCGCTTGATATCTCTCAGCAACTGTTAAGATCTCCCCAATCTCTCTGCACCTTGTTCCATAAGACATTTTCTCAAGTCTGGAGGCATAGACTCTCTTACTTGCTCCATCAGGACCATTTCATTTAGGTCTTGACACTTTCCAAGAGTAGTCCACTTCTCCAAGTAGGTTTCTAATCTTGCAGAGAACTGGTGGTAAGTTTCTCCAGAAAGTAGCTTGGCAGTTCTGAATTTCTTCCTATAAAATTCGGAGTTTTTCTCATATCTAACTAGCAATGCCTGCTTCAATATTTCATAATCTTCTTGGTCCTCTCTTCCAAGTTTTGTAAAAACTTCATAAGAAGCTCCTCTCAGCTCTTGTGATAACTTAAGGCTCCATTTCTCTTTCTCTATGCCATAGTTAGTAGCTAATCTCTCGTACCTACTTAGATAAGACTCAATATCATCTTCTTTCTCCACAAATGGATCCAAGTGAAAGTTCATGGCTCCATCTGAGGCATCTTGACTTGCACTAGTGTCAGAAGTAGTTGGGCTACTTCCATTTCCTGTAACATGTCCTTGAAGTTCAAGCTCTTTCAACCTCAATTCATGTTCCCTTTGCAACCTCTTTTCCTCAGCCTCTAGTTGATGTGTCTTAGCCTCCCTATCAGCTTCTATTTGTTTAGCCTCCCTATCAGCTTCTAGTTGAAGTTTCTTTGCCTCCCTATCAGCTTCTATTTGTTTAGCCTCCCTATCAGCTTCTAGTTGAAGTTTCTTAGCCTCCCTATCAGCTTCTATCTGTAATTTCTTAGCTTCCTTATCAGCTTCTATCTGTAATCTTCTTTCTGTCTCCAACTTCTTATCTTCCCTTTCTATAAACTTGTCACATTCATTAGTGACATATTGGATAAGAGCCTTCTCACTTAACCCAAACTCCTTTGCCGCCTGTACTGTAGCAGATCTAAACTTTGCCAAGTCTGCCATACTCATACACTAATAGTTTGCAGACACTCAAACACTCTTATCAATAGACCAAACACACACTTAATTAATACAAATCTAATTAATTACAAGACCACTGTCAGCATATCCAGTCACCAAAATTTTGTTTTGTGCTCAATGGTACTTCAATGGGCTTTATTTAGCTTTTAGTTTTTATTAACTTTGACTTTATTATTAATTTTTACTCCTACTGCTAACTCAGAGGATGTAAGTAACTATAAAAGACTGAATATCTCAAAGAAAAGACCCCAGGGTAGTTAATAAAATCCCGGACTGAGACAACAGATGTTGCATAAGGTTCAGAGGTTATTGAAAATAAGAAGATATCCTGGACATACAGGTGTATCAGATGATACTATGATAGTGCCAGATAAGAATCTGGTCTTATCATTAATACCCCCTTCTCTGAGAAAGTAAGGGTGTATAGACAACAAAGGTAGGGTAAAGCTGTGTAAATTCCCAGAGAAGATGGTGATGTAGTACTCTGAGTCCCTATCTGCTACCTCTCCGAATCCACCTCTGTGATTATGGTAGATAATATTGTTTCTGACTCTGCTAGGGGAAATTATTTAATTAAATTTTACCAACATTGAATAAAAACTTAACTTAAAGAATTTAAGTAAGTCTGCTGGTAAATATTTACAATTTATTTATACATGTATTCTTTTCTGATTGAAAAGGTTTAAAATCAAATATTTTACAAAAGTAAATAAATAAGAACAGTTCAACAAACGTCTTTCACTTGTGTTAAGATGTCTATCATTTTGTAGACAGTCTAGCTTGCTTGATTTTTCACTGAAGAATTATTAGTGTTATTATTATAATCTAGTTGAAGCTCTATACTGTTCTGTTCATCACGAACTGGATGCGTTTATTTTGGTGAACAGGTATATGCTACACAGTTGCCCTGAGAGCAACTTAACTGAGTCACTGCAGATGGCTCCCTCTGATGCTGGAGAGAATCTTCAGATGAAAACTTTCCAACTGTTACACACGATATGGCTGGCCCCCTACCATAGACTGGCACTGCATTCGTTGCACTTTCAGTAAGAGAAACCTCTTCTTATTTGTTGTAGGCTTTAAGTTAAAGGATTAAACCTGAAACGAAATCAAACGCAATCCCTGTATTTGCCTATCAATATCCCCCTATGACACAGATGGGGACGATAGACAGTTTCAGACTAGTGTGCTAGCATATGCACAAGGTATAGTATAGTAGCAACAATCATTTTAGTTCAATGTGATCATAATTTTCTTCTACCTTCTTAATTACACTGACTAACAAAAAAAAACTTTTTTTTTCTTTCTCTAACATTTCTATGTTTTTCTGGTCAATTTTAATGCGCTGTTTTTTAATCTGCAAACCGTTTTTCTCTATCAGGTCGGGATCTCTAGAAATACGCAATTGAAGTTTTTTAACAATGCATACAGTATTACAACATCATTCGTACAAGAAGTATAACAGTTATGTAGGCTTGAATTTCTTTGCAGTCGACTTTCGTCGGTGAATGGCATGTGGTACATCGCGATGAAGCATCCAACAATAATCGGCAAGCATGGTCACACTCCACCATCCTTGATAACGTGACTCCATTACGGCGATATCTTGATGGAATCGTTCTCCATGTTCATCGCTGAATTCGCCAAGGTTGTCAGGGAAAAAGTCAAGATGCGAATCGAGCAAATGGATTTTGAGGGACATGATACAGCCCATAATTCTGTATGCATCTATGCACTGCTTAACAATATGCAACATAGTCGACAGATTTGTGATTTTCCAGAAAGTTATCGACGATCGATTTGAATGCCATCCATGCGCGAAGTTCACTACCATGTAATAAGTTCTCGAATTGTTTGTCTGCAATAACTTTCCTAATCTGAGGTCCTACAAAGATACCTTCCTTTATCTTTGCATCGCTAACTTGCGGAAACTTTTCTCGAAGATAAGTGAAAGCTTTGCTCGTTTTATCTAACGCTTTTACAAAATTCTTCATGAGCCCCAACTTTATATGAAACAGTGGTAAAATGAAGCTGTCTTTGTTAACTAATGGCTCGCGTATTACATTTTTAAGCCCGAGCTGCATACGATCCCGGATAGGCCACACCTTTCTTGCATAATGTTCCTGTCTGTTGCGGCTGTCCCATTCACATCGGAAGCAAGAAAATTTAGTATACCCAGTCTGCATGCCCGTGAGAATTGCAATGACCTTTAGGTCTCCACAAATCCGCCATTGGTAGTCACTGTACTTTATTTTTTCCAAACGTATAGCCATATTGTCATAAGATTCTTTCATATGAACAGAGTAGGCGACTGGAATTGATGAAAAAAAAATTATGTTATGCAATAACACGGCTTTTAGACTAGTCTTGGAAGAATCGATGAAAAATTGCCATTCGTTGACTATGTGCTCATGACCGTTTACATCTTTGCAATAGCAAATGTCATCACCCATCTCAAAGTATTGAACAAGTTCTCTGTGTCTATGACGAAATTTAGATATCGGAGTATTGGGCGCTAAAAGATTTCATTCTTTGAGTCGCGAACCGAGTAATTCCGCTTGTCCTTTGGTAAGAGCGAGATCACGTATTAGATCTGAAAGTTCTGAATGCTTAATTAAGTAAACACCATCATTCACCGGTATGTAATCTGAGTCAGAATTAGTTTCTAAAGCAGGTAAACTATCACTTTCTGATGGTTCATTTACGTCCAACAGATATTGTTCTGGTGGTACTTGGATCGGACACGTGATTGGATCATGAGGCACTGGTTTCGAAACCGATTCAATATTTGGATAAACCACAGACTTTCTAGTTTTAAAAGTGAAACCATGGATATTTGTCAAGCAGAAGTAACAATCAGTAATGTGATTTGTATGTTCACGCCATATTACAGGCACTCCAAAAGGCATCGACTTATGCTTCGGCGATTTTCGTAACCAACCTGCCAATGTATTTGCACAAGTCGAACAAACTGCATTTGGCTTCCAAGATTTATTTGCATCATCAACTTTCGAATCGAAATAAAGTTCATATGCTTTCTTTAGTAATGGTGTAAAATTTTTCTGGTCAACACGATCGGTAAAATATCCGCACACGTAACAGAACAGATCAGCCGAATTTCTACAACTTCTAGAAGCCATATTTTGCTCAGAATTATTTCAAAATACAGTAACTATTTGAAAAATCGCGTAACATATGTCATGCATCTTTTAGCAGTATAAAAAGTAGAATTATGTTGCTTTTTATTAATTTTTAATAAGCTATATAGTAAAAATGAAATGGAGCAAATAACGGTTTCCCAAAAATATATTTATTCACAAATATCTTAAGAACCCGACGTGATAGAGATAAACGGATTTCAGATTTGAAATCAGCGCAAGAAACTGACCTAAGAACACTTATTCTTATATAAGAAAGAAAAATGTTGTTTGTCAGTGTTATCATTCGTTTCCCACGATTCACCTCCATACAATAATTTGGTTGCGAATAAAACTACTAAGTAATAGGTCAAATTATACAGTACTTCAATCCCTTTCATCCTTCCTTATGTTCCTGGTAGGTGCCTCATTCCATTCAAGAAATACTTCTTTAAATAGAGGTCTAAACTCATAGACACACTTGGCCATCATTCTCAATATTTTAAATATTTCCGAAGGCAGACTTTGCCTCTAAAATTACACATGAGTCTGTAAGTTTCACCAGTACACACTATCCATTCCTAACACATCTATACACGTCTTATCGCACAGATGGATTAATCAATAGAATTACACACATATATATATATATATATATATATATATATATATATATATATATATATATATATATATATATATATATATATATTCTTACCCTCGGGCACACACAGAGACGAGCCCTTAATGGTTGATTAAGGTCTGCTAACAGGTACAGAAGGCAAACACTTGCATTAACATGTGCTCCTTTTTTGCCGCTCTCTCTGTATTCAAATAATAGTGACTGACCCGAGTTTGTTAGGCAAGTCTATTTATAGTGTGACCTCGGACGTACGAGATGGAAACCCCGAGGAATGTAATCACGATCATAAAATATGGGTACCTTTTTGTGTACCTCCTGGTGCGTATTTATTCATCCCAAGCTTAAATTATACTTGGAATTAGGCTTTATATATCTATGTAATAATCCGTTAGTTTCCAAATTGCATTTTATTTTATGCATAGTTTAAACTGCTAAATTTAGAACAACCTGAAGCTTCGAATGCATTCAACCCAAGATTTCTCCCGTCCTATATTAGTATTAGTAAAAGTATTATTACTTACTGGTAGAGAAACATCCCTAATATTGGTTTGGTACCCTCTTTCAAGTGGTACTTCTTCCAAAATACCGTATTAAAATTCCGAAGTTAATCAGGTTACACAGATTGGGCCTTGCCATCTTTATTTTCCCAGCGGTAATAAACACAAGACCAAAAAAAAGCATTTTCATTGGTTAGTGTATCATATCTTTCTACAATGTGTTACGCGCGGTATGGTCAGAATATTTAGAATTCGTGATGTGAGACAGACGTCATTTCACGACACCATCCACTGTGAGACAGTTCAACATGTGCTATGTGATGCTTACTTAGGATTGGAAAACATATTCATGGGAGAGGAGTGGAGAGAACTTGGTGACCTACCAACAGGTCTTCATCAGCCTTGGCAGAGAATGCCGGGCTTGGGGCAGCGGAAAAGCAGAACTGGAAATTGATCAACTGATAAATGAAAATATTGGGAATAATGATGCCGTTGTGTATGTGACGTATAATGGAAAGAGAGTCTACAGTAATCTGATAGGCTTGTAACCTCGTAGCGTTCTAGGATTTGCTAGCAAAACCACGCATTTGTTTTCTACCTGTGTTTTACTTACACAAGCGTACTTTTCGTCCTACCTCTTTTTCTGTGAACACGAGCTGACGCAATGTTTACAAACTGAATGGCCTGTCAGTCATAACAGGTAGCGAATCAGGTTTGTTTACCTAGTTTTCTCACGCGAGCTTATCTGTCAATCATAAGATACCTGACAGACTGCACGTGAAAAATAAAGTCTTTGAAGTCCACGAGAGGAGATCCAGGATTTTCCCGAGTGCGTTTTGATGTCGATTCACGGGCAAAAATCTTCGAGAACCCCGTTACACGGATATAAGTCTTTGATGGCGGTTGAACGCCCGAGAAAGGCCGACCGTAAACTTTTATCTGGGGAACTCTGTTCTGATTCTCAGTTACCCACACAATAGTGCGAAAAGTAACATCATCTATAGATCAGAGAAACATACAAGGTAATGATATATAAACTGTGTTTTCTTAAACCTGCTATCAGTTATCACTCAGAATTGTTGGAAAGTCTAAGCACGTAGTTCTAGAACCATTGTGGAAAATGTGTTAATAGCATTCGTGAGGATTATCATTCTGATTTTCTGGTAAATAGAAATTAGTGCTTACGTGTTTAAAAGTGTTAAGCTTTTACCATTATAATTCACTTATATTTTCTAGCGTTAAAACTAGTGAAATAAAATAACGCGCAGCTATTTCATACCAGATGTTCAGTTATAATGTTAAATTTCACCACACGCTTTCTCACACAAGAAGAGACGGTTAGCAGACTGGTTTAAATGCTAGGCGCGACTGATAGTGACAGAAAAGAATTCACGTTTTATTTCATTGTGCGTATTTATTATAAGTGCCTATTATTTAATATCATACGACTAAACTATCAGACGCCGACCAATTTAATAGCTATTAACAACAGGCGATACTTTGTGTAAGTGCGCATATGGATAACTAAATAATAGTTAACATTGTGCGCTGACTGCCAGGGCGAGCAAGAGGCGGGGAGAGTTGCATAACTCCCTCCGACCTGAAAACTCAGCGCTAGCGACGGGCGATAGGGTAGGCTAAAGACACCGTGTGCCTTTTAAATGTCATCAGGACTGACGTAGTGGATAAGAGATCGTCTTGTCCCCGTCTGTGTGCATATATGTAGCTATATAGAATAGTAGCATTTTTCCATAAATGTTTTTTATATATTCCTAGCCGACCTGATCAAGGGCGTCCAGCGGTCTTTTGGTCTTTTCTTTTTTACTGATTGGTTAATGTTGTCTTTTCTTGACTTGTGCGTCACCAATTTCACTGCTGAGCAAGTATGTGCCAACGATACATGAGAAACATTTTAACGTGTAAAATTAAACTGGAATTACCAAACCCAGCAATATTTTTTCAATTTTATCAGCCCACTGGTGTGGTGAAAAAAATAACATTCACTCTAGACTTCTGACAGTCGTATTCAAGCGTAGCATCCAGAATTTACGCTGTTTCAGAATCGGCACTCTACCATAGAGCCAGCCGATAGGATTATCATCATTTATCAATTGTAACATTTTTTAGCAACCAGATGTTACCCAATACTGGAAGTATTTTCCTCTTTTAACTGTGAACCCCAAAATCACGTTTCTACATCAACTATCGGCGGTGACATATTTTTCATCCAAGAACAACCCACACCAGATTCGGCGTTCACCTCACTAGTCTTTATTTGACAGAGGATGGACTGGGGCCAATTTGGGAAATATACCGTGACATTTTAAGTAGTCAGGAAAAATTGTAATTCCAAGGGATATCACCAAGAGCAGGTAAGAGTGATTTAGTGGCCTCTGTATGTAAGAGAGAGTGAATATTCTTCTTTGTTACAGGGACTTTACCAAAATTGGATTTGTTTAAACTTGTTAGCTTTACTGGGTAGCATATAGTAGGAACTTGTTTTCTTTACTGTCTACTCTGTAACATAGTGCTAACCTTTGACCTTTGGGTTATTAACTTTTTGGGTTCTTTTCTCCATAGGGGGAGGGCACATTTATTCTGCTATTTCAAATGTATGTAAATCTGATTTTATTTGATCTTTCTTTAGATATTTGATGTTGTCAAGTTTAAATAATAATAAACAACAAAAGAAACTTAACTTTGTGTGTTGGTCAGACCCATACCCACTTAACCGTAGTTTTTCACGTTTGTGTTTCTTGTTGTCACATAGCTGTGTGTGTGTAGTTAAATTTATATTTATATGTATGAGGAGGGCAAGGTTTCTTGTACTAACGTATAGTCGTATAGATAGACTGGAATAGAGAAACTTACTCATTCCAGAGACATATCTTCTCCTTAAGCTATCACCCGTGAAATATATTTCTCACACCTTTTTCTCACGTACTTATCAACATCCAGTCTACTCAGACGGGACAAAAATATCTCACAACCTATCTGTACGACAGAATGGTCGCTCGTGTCCGAGATTTGATCTACGTCTGAGTCTAGAATAATGACTAACGTCTGTTATTGTATCTTAGTCTAACTCTAGATAGAGGGTGTTGTGCGTCCTGTGTTGTGAGTAAAGAATAGTAATAATAATTATCCCCTAGACAAAGTTCTTATTTACTGGGTTCTGACCACACAAATTAGAAATTAGTTTCTTTCCACAGCATCTTACAGTTTACATACAGTTTGATTTTGATGGTGATCTTTGTTGGAGATATGATATATAATAATTTTTGTACAAAAAGACCGCTGGTACGCGTGATAGTTTAACAATCACAAAATTTATTGGAGCAGTGGGGCCTGAGCATAGCAAAGGAAATGCATTGGGCAGTTGCCAAGTTAATCGCCTTCCCTAGCTCCAGACTGACTCCAGGTGTGGGTGAGTGTGGTGGATTAAAAATAAGAAAAAAATTTTTCCCTTAATTTTAAATTTTTTTCCCACAGTAGTAATAGTAGATTTACAGTTGTTAGCCTGATCTACCATCTCTATGGTTTAAGTCGTCTGCGTTAGGAGCCTTTTTGCCAATTAACAGCAGCGATAGATTAGACAACTGAGTAACAGGGAGGAGGAAACACAATAAAAACAGAACATTTTTTTTTATTCTCTTAATTGGGTAGGGAGCAGTGTATCCTTTTCTTCTTTCTTTCTCGGGTAATTTGCAGTCAGTTATTTGCCATGGCTGAGCGTGCAAAAGTTAGAACAATGCTAAGAAATGAAGCCAAAGAAACAGGATTACAAGGAGACGAGTTGCTAGCTTTTGTGAACTAAATATGAGGCGGAGAAGAAGGAAGCAGAAGCTAGAGAGAGGGGAAAAGAAGCTAGGGAGATGGAGAAAGCAAGAGAAGAACGGCAATTGGAGCAGAGGAAAATTGAAGCAGAAATGCAGGTTCGTAGGGACATGGAACGAAAGAGAGACAACATGAGGAAAGAGAGAATGACAAACTACGTCAGCACGAATTCGCGCTTAAGACTTTAGAGGTCCAAAGACGTGGTGCAGCGTCTAGCTCCAGCAACGGAGAGTCTTCGTCACCTCAGTCACCTTTAGCTGATCACTCCAGTAGCCAGTCTTTCCAATTAGCTGCTACGTCTTTTGCCCTAGATTCCTTCCCAAGCCCCAATGAGAAAATTAATACTTATCTAGAAAAATTTGAGAGAATGGCAACACTGTACGGTTTGGAAAGTTCGCGATGGTGCTTGAAGCTCTCACAGGCCCTCAAAGGCAATGCGTATGATGCGTATGTGACACTGGGAAGCAGCAATCAAGACAATTACGACATGCTTAAGAAAGCTTTACTTGAGCGCTTCGAAATGAACGCTCGCAAATTTTTGCAACTTTTCCGAAACAACAGGAAAGAGGGAACCGAGACTTACGCTCAGTTCTCTTCTCGTCTGAAGGGATATTTGACCAAGTGTTTGGAGCTTTCAGAACTTCCTTGCACTTTTGAAGGGTAGGAAGAGCTTATTCTAACCGAACAGATCAAAAGCACTTTGTCAAACGAAACCCGTAGATTTCTTGCTGAACAAGGAGCTGTAAAGCTTGAAGACATCTTGAGTAAGCCCGAGCGTTATGCAGACGCGCTCGCCGAGCTTCCAGGCTCAAAACGCAAACCTGCAGATGAACCTGCTCGCAAAAATAATCTAGAACAGTCTTCTCAATCATTTTCCCACTAAAACTCAAGAGAAACTTTACCCCAAAAACCTCTCCAAGAAAAATCGAAATTCTACAAAACCCGATATCCCACCAAAACCCGTGATCATCCCAAGCGACTCCCATGGCAACACGGCCAGAAAGGATACGACAAAGGGAAAACCCCTGCGCCAGGGATATCTGATCAGGGAAAACAAACCGGCCCGAATCGAATCGGTTGTTTACAAACAGCCTCGCAGCGGAATAGTAAGGTCAGTGATTCTCAACCTGAAGGTGAGAGGCCTTTTACGCGAGGAACTGTTATATTGAACGGGACTTCCACTTATTGTTAGTTTGATACAGGTTTGAGCTTTGATAGTATTGTCGCGAGGCATTTGGTCAAACCTGGTCAAGAAACGGAAGAAACCGTCAAATTATGTGGAGTTTTTAAAGGAGATGCACCCATAACGCTTCCAGTCGCACTTGTGGAGATACACTCGGATTTCGTCCGTGGTGTTATTAAAGCGGCTATAACGGAGGATCCGATCTACCCAGTCATACTTGGTTGTAGATACGTGTTTATAGGGAGACCGAAAGAACCGATTGTGGCAGCAGTAACTATAAGAGGACAAACCCAAAAGGACCGGGAGCCTGCACCTAACATATTACCTAAGGAACTGAAAGAGGCGCAACAAAAGGACCCTACCTTGGAGCACTGCTTTAAGAAACTGCCCATGGCCAAGGACCCCAGACACAACAGAGACATTTTTTCTAAGGATGGAGTGCTGTATCGAAGAACGGGCGACCCTGAACAGGGACATAATCAGCTCCTAGTACTGACAGACCAGAAGGCTGATGAGACAGTCGTCTCAGCATTCAAGTACGTATCTGAACTAAAGGAACAGTTACAACTAGGATGGGACTTAGCAACAACTAACCTTAAGCGCGCATGCATGAAGCACGCTAAAAGATACAACAAAGCAGCGAAAGAGAGAGAATTGCAACCAGGAGAGAAAGTTTTGTTGTTACTTCCTATCGGAAACAACAAACTACGCATTGCAGATATAGACAATATATTTCAAGCGAACGAAAGAAGAAGAAGAAACAAACTACGCATCGGATGGCAAGGGCCATTTACCGTCCAAAGATCTCGAGAACGAACTACAAGATTTCTATAAAAGGTAAGGAAAAAGTCTACCACATAAATCTGTTAAAGAAATATTTGGAAAGACCGGTGCCTTCCCCCGAACATCTCCTGGCGGTCGCTATAGCAACCGAAGATTAGGAGGATTACGATAGTTGCATGGAATACCCACTACAACAAACGGAGTCATTCGAAGATGTTAAATTCGGTGACACCCTCTCAGAAGCGCAACAAACAGAAACTAAGGCGTTACTGAAACAGTATTCAGCAGTCCTATCGAACATACCTGGTCGTACACATCTCGTGGAGTTTGATATGAAGCTGACAAACGAGACGCCTGTAAGAACCAGAGTTTATCTGATCCCGTATGCGAAAGCAGACACGTTACGTGGAGAAATAGACAAACTACTTCAAGCTGGGATTATTAGCGAGTCCACATCTCCTTATAGCTCGAGCGTCGTACTGTTACAGAAACCGAATAAGGAAGTTCGGCTGTATATCGACTACCGATTACTGAACGCAGTAACCAAATTTCAGCCCGAACCCCTCCCAAGCGCCTCAGAACTGTTTACCAAGCTAAGCAAGGCAACAACTTTCTTAAAGATTGACCTGAGTAAAGGTTATTTACCAAATACCAGTCAAGGAGGAAATTAAACCCCTGTTAGCCTTTAGCACCAGCGAAGGACATTATACTTTCAATGTTGTGCCTTTCGGTTTACACAATGCACCAGGAGTCTTCACCAGAATGATGAGAAAGCGTTTGGAACCTTTGCAAAGTCCAAACATTCACAATTTCATGGATGACATACTTACTGCAACGGATAACTACGAAGAACATATTGCTACGGTCGCTATATTCCTCAGGAGACTAAAGGAAGCTGGGTTGACCGCCCGACCTAACAAATGTTTAATCGGCTTTGAAAAGCTTGACTTCCTATGGCATACCATTTCTCAAGGTTGTATGTGGCCCGTTGCCAAAAACATCGAGAAAATACGTTCATCAACGAGGCCAAAAACAAAGAGAGACACATGTTCATTCCTTTCACTTTGCACGTATTACCTAAAGTTTATCAAAAACTTCAATGGCCTTACAGCACCACTAACTGACCTCACGCGAAAGTGAAAACCCGATAAGGTTGTTTGGACCGCAGAGTGCGAAAACGCATACGGAACTCTGAAGGAACAGCTGTCCAAATATCCCTTTCTAAGGTTATCCAACATTAAGAAACCTTTCGTTCTGCGCGTGGACTCCAGCGGAAAGGGAATTGGATCGACACTGCTTCAGGCAGACGACCAACATCCTAACCTGTTGTTTCCGCTGCTTACAGCAGCCGCAAACTGAATACAGCAGAAAGGAACTATTCGACCGTGGAAAGATAATGTTTGGCACTCGTGAACGGAATCAGGAGACACCATGAATATTTATATGGAGTTTCATTCACAGTACAAACTGACCATGCTCTATTGGCATTCCTAGGAGCCAATACGGATTTTAACGCAAAAATTATGCGTTGGGCTCTATTGTTAAACGTGTACTCGTTCAAAGTACAATACATACCAGGGAAAGAGAATGTGTGAGCAGATGTTATGAGTCGAAATTGGAGCATTGAGGAGAATGATGCAATTGAGGATAGCAATCACTCGGTTGCTACGGATGACAGTAGCTCTATTTCCATAAATGAAATATGAATTGGTTTCACATCTTCAAGCCCGGACGTTCGGTGACGTATAATGGAAAGAGAGTCTACAGTAATCTGAGAGGCTTGTAACCTCGTAGCATTCTAGGATTTGCTAGCAAAACCACACATTTTTTCTACTTGTGTTTTACTTACATAAGCATATTTTTCATCACACCTCTTTTTCTGTGAGCACGAGCTAACGCAATGTTTACAAACTGCATGGCCTGTCAATCATAACAGGTAGCGAATCAGGTTTGTTTACCTAGTTTTCTCACGCGAGCTTATCTGTCAGTCATGCGATACCTGACAGACTGCATGTGAAAAACACTGAGTCTTTGAAGTCCACGAGAGGAGATCCAGGATTTTCCCTAATGTGCTTTGATGTCGATTCACGGGCAAAAATCTTCGAGAACCCCGTTACACGGATATAAGTCTTTGATGGCGGTCGAACACCCGAGAAAGGCATACCGTAAACTTTTATCTGGGGAACTCTGTTCTGATTCTCCGTTACTCACACAATAGTGCGAAAAGTAACATCATCTATAGATCAGAGAAACATAATGATGTATAAACTGTGTTTTCTTAAACCTGCTATCAGTTGTCATTCATAATTTTCTGAAAGTCTAAGCACGTAGTTCTAGAACCATTGTGGAAAATGTGTTAATAGCATTCGTGGGGATTTTCATTCTGATTTTCGTCGGTTAGCAAACCATTTTTGTCTTATCTCCATGAACGCAAGCCATCTAGCTTAACTATGGTAGAAGATCTCAGACGACAGTTTTGTACCGCACATCCAGGAATTTGTGTGAGTAATACTACCATTAAGGAGGCTTTGCCTGTTGCTTCTGCCTCAACATGGATTAATAAAGATGGTAGGCAAAGATCCCACAGTCTTGACAGGAATTTTGGACCAAGCAGATTCAACAACTCGGGATCTTACAGAGGTGGTCAACCCTATCGGAATCAGTCACCTCAGAATAGAAGCAATTACAAACATTTTCAAAGAACACAACAGTGCCAACAACAACAAAACCCAGGTTGGAGAAGGCAGGAATATTTTTTTCCATATAACAGGAGCTGGAATAGCTATAGATCAAACCAACATACCACTTCATCCAGGAATTCGTCACTAAATACTAATATCTAAGGGAATTCTTTTGATACCCAGGGACATCAATCACGCTCACGTAATATTATGCGTTCCAATTACCATGCTAACTCAGCACATATTGCTGATACATCTGAGCGTACTCAGGACAATACTATTGTTAATCAATCTGCTTCATGTTGTTCATTTGACTTCGATGTTGCTTCACATTGTCCTGACTGCCAAACTCTTTTTCAGCCCAATGTAATATCTTTATTGAGATGCGGTCATCCATTACCTGCTGTTACTGCATTGTCAGCTCATGATGGAACAGGCCCACTTCAGTTCCACAGGGGCTTGTTGAATGATACTCAGTTGTCGGTATTAAGAGATTCTGGATACACTACCGTAGGAGTGCGACAGTCAATAGTGCATCCTTCTTGTGCCACAGGTGGTTTTATTAAGTGTGTGACATTTGGCGGGACAGTTGAATTTTATCCCACAGCCATTGTTGATATTAAATCCCCATTTTTTCAGGCAATGTTAAGGTGTGTCTCCTGTAGAGTCTGATTGCGAACGTTACACTTGGCCGTATCCACGGTAGCAAAGATTGCTCACCTGGTGAAATAGATCTGTGGGATCGGCAATACAACCTAACTGCGAACGCAGTTGCTACTAGGGTTCAGTTACTTGCCCAGAAGTATAGTACATGTAATATTAGTTATTCAAGACCTAATCTTCACACTCAGACAGCTGAGTGAAAAGGCCCTTGAGTATAAGAGTGAGATCCATCTTTGTTTCATAGATCTGGAAAAGGCGTTTGACAGGGTCCCCTGGAGCAAACTTTGGGACTGTTTGGCAAGGAAGAACATTCCAGCACCTCTGATTCATGCTATACAGAGCTTCTACAAGTCTTGCAGAAATTATCTGAGGACAGCAAACCATAAGTCAGAAGAGTTCAGGACCACCACTGGTGTAAGACAAGGTGATATCCTGTCACCTTATCTTTTCATACTCCTCATGGACGATGTCATCAAGGCATGTAAGGAGAGAACAAGAAAGTATTCAGTGGGGTACTGGAAGATGAGACAGGTCTGTATTTCAGAGCTGGCATGTGCTGATGATGTTGCCCTGATTGCTAAATCAGATGCACATCTCCAATCCAACCTGCAAGTCTGGAAGGAAGAGCTGGAGAAGAGAGGGATGGTCATAAGCAGCTCTAAAACAAAATCCATGGTGATATCACGAGAAGAAAGAAGACATCAGATTAAGCTGGGAGAATTGGTCCTGGAGCAAATCGACCACTTTAAAAACCTCGGAGCTTTTATGGACCGAAAGGGAGGCATCAAAGAAGAGTTGGCCACTCAAAAAGCAGCAGCTGGGAGACATTTTCAGGCCATAAATCGAGGATTCCTCAGCAAGAAAGACGTTGGTAAGAAAACGAAGATGGCTGTATACCGCTCTACAAATGTCCCAGTCTTGACGTTTGGATGCGAGTCATGGGCAATGACTACAACCCACAAAAGCCAGATCCAAACCTCAGAAATGAGGTATCTGAGGAAGGTGGTTGAAGTAACAAGAAGAGACATGGTCTGCAACCAGACGATACGCCAAGGCATAAAATCCCACCCCCTGCAGACCCAAGTAGAACAGTCCCAACTAAGATGGTTTGGCCATGTCTGCAGAATGGGAGAAGATCGGCTACCACGACAAGCATGGGAAACAAAGAGCCAGGGATCCAGACCCCAGGACGACCCAGAGTCCGCTGGGAGGACAACATTAGACAATCTTTGAAGAACCGAGGACTAGAATGGAACCAGGCCAGGAGGAAGACAGTCGATAGGATAGTCTGGCGCTCTCTATTCCAAACCTCTACACCTCACGGTAGAAGGGGAACGACTAAGTAAGTAATACTAATTATTCTAGTTTTAGTCATCTCTGTACCATTTTTGAAAGTGATGAGATCACTTCTCTTGATTATCACCCTACAAATATGATGACTGGGTTTCCTGACACCGAAGACGTTAAGTCCAATTTACTAGAAAGAATCTCACGTCGTGACCTTATGGTTCAAATACCCTATGGTGTATCTCAGTTCATGTGCACATCTGTTACAAACCGCATCATGCCATATATTTGTTTCGTCTACTTATGGCCTTTGATTGCTGGGTTGCTGCTCTTAGCACTCTTGAGGTGTGGCTGTTTAATTAGGAATTTGGTATTTCTTGACTACTCATATTGTCTCCACAGGATGTTACTGGTTATTTTGCTCATATTTGCCTTTGGTACCGTCGGTTTTGCTAATGACTGTCACCAAAGACATGGCGATGCAGTTTATTTCACTACCTATTATGATGGGGCCGTAAAGACACCCCAGCCTCCCCCTACATGTTCATGGCAGATTTATCGCCCGTATATTTTCGATGTGCGCGCAACCCACGTGACTGTCAGCCCACGTGACGGCGCAAGCAAGCATTGCTGGGATGTGAAAAATGAAAGAAGATATATTAGTCTAAGCCATAATAAAGCCTAAACTATAATTGTGTTATATTTGATAGTCGTGTGTTATATTTTATAGTTGTGGGCCATACCTGTGTTTTCGTGCCTAATAAAGCAAATATCGCGAGTGTTATTTATGCGGCCAAATTAATACGCGTAGCGCGCAGTAAGTTTAGTGATTAGCCTAGTGCCTTTATAAAGCATGCAATGGCCAGCAGCGGCCTTTCTAAGTATCAGTCCAGATGAGAGAACAAACGAGACGAGGTGACCGGTGTGGGTAGCAGATGGACCAGAGCACGTGAGCTGTAATTCTTAGCGCATTTTGTAGAATTTAGCATTCGTGTTCTATAAGTCTGAAATTATATTCAGCACGAGTCTGTTTTAATGTTTAGTGAATTAAATAGATAGATAGATGTGAAAGTTTAAGAGCGATTATTTCATTTATCAGAAAGGCAAATATGGTATGAAGCTATTTCACGTGAATTTAGATAATATCAACCTGTTAGCAAAAATATCAAGATGGCAGCCGGGAGGCCACGTGGTGATGACTTTAGTTCTAGTTGTTAAGTCAAGAGTAATTATATTTTATTCTTTGATGTAAGAGTAATTTAGTGTATTTCGCGTTTATTGATTATTCTACTGAATATCTTTAGTGGTTTACTTTGATAGTCATTTAGATTTCTGGTGAGATTAGAGCCACGCCAGGGTGCGTAAGGCACGTTGAGACAGGTGTTTCTCTGTTTGCTCTTGGTGGAGCATGGAAACACCAATGCGGCTGGTGTCCATCACAAGCCCACAAGAAGCATTTCTATGCTATTACAAGGGTTGTTTCTGTAACAATGTGTTTCATGTGATGAGTTCCCAATCTCATCAGGGGTCATATACGACACGCTTGTGGCCAGGTGCACCAGTCATCACTTACGACATGTTCAGAGTGCAGGAACAAGTATTGAGATGGATCAGTTGCGGGGTGGTGGTTTATTCTCATTATTGAGAGTATTTGTTGTACAGATAGTTGAATATTATTTTATGTCCATTTTATTATTATTTAATTATGGTTATGTGTAGAATGGTTTGTGAGAGCACGTGGGCTCACTTGGAGATATATATTTCTCTTCTCCGCTCCTGAGGGAGCATGGGGCCACCAATGTAGTTTGCCTCCGCATGAAGTATTCATATGCTCGTGCAGTAGTGGTTTCGGTAGCAATCTGTGTTACATGGTGAGATTGCCAGCCTCATGCACAACACCGTACTAGTCTCATTGGACGACATGCATGAGTGTGGGTGTGTGTGTGTATGATAGCTGAGTGTGTGCTCTTGCAGTAGTGGTTTCGGTAGCAATCTGTGTTACATGGTGAGATTGCCAGCCTCATGCACAACACCATACTAGTCTCATTGGACGACATGCATGAGTGTGTGTGATAGCTGAGTGTGTGCTCTTGCAGTAGTGGTTTTGGTAGCAACCGATGTTACACGGTGAGATTGCCAGCCTCATGCACAACACCTTACTAGTCGCATTGGACGACACGCATGAGTGTGTGCGTGTGTGATAGTTGAGGGTGTCAGGTGGCGTGGAAGGACTGTTTGGCAGGTGAGAATATCGTTATTCAACTATGATTTTAACTAGCCCGTGCTTTGTTTGCGTTTCAGGATTAGGAACTGAGCACTAGCTGGGTGTTTGTTTGTTTGGTGTTATGTTCGTTGGTTTATTTGTTTAATGTTTGCTTCAGTGTGCTCTTAGTCACTGAATGGGTTGTAAAAATAAATACAGCCCCTGTCTCAAGAATCAGAGTTTTATTGTTGTTCGGGTCGGTGCGAGAGTGAGCAAGAGAGTGATCAAATATCACAACATCATCATCTCGCCCCGCCCTATCACAATTGGCGTCGTCGACAGGATAGGCAGACAGTGACACCGAGCAAACAGCAAACGAACAAATATAACAAATATTGTAAACACCCAGCGGTGCGGTATTGCAGCAAGATGGCTTCGGTCAATGCGCCTGTGAAGGTAGTACACGTGGAGGTGCCAGAAGTAAGGCTATTTGATGGAAAGGCAAATCCCACTTGGCAAGAGTTTGTGGAAGATGTAGAGGCCGTGTGGAAGATGGCGCCCTTTTGCACAGAAGTCAAGGTAGACGTGATCTGGAACAACGTTACACCATGGGTCTCTAGGGAATTACGGATACGTGGCGGAGCCAAGGCCAGCCCTGAGCAGTTACTCAAGATAGTAGAAGAAGCCTACAGCGAGCAACCACCAGTCAGTGAGATGACCAGGAATTTCCAGGCCGTGAGTCAGGGACCTTGGGAATATGCTGTTTTATGTGAAGGTAAAAAGCCTGATACACTGGTGCAGGTAGCCAGTGTAGAAGCTCACAATGAAGAGGAGGCACTCAGAGCAGAATTATCCCTCCTAAAGTCCCAGATAGCACAGATGTCAGAGGCCAGTTTGCCAGTACAAGAGGAGGTGCAAAGAGAGAAAGAACCAGGCCAACCGCGGAAACAGCCAAAGCACGACGAGGGGGTGCGTGTTCTTGTATGTGAGAGTCAGGCTGTTGTTAACGAAAGCAGTGAGCTGATAGTACCAACAAACGCAGTTGCACCGACAAGGCGAAAAGGGGTTTGCAAGTGGTACAGTGTCCACAGGGGATTGGGGTTTATCACGCCAGATGATGGAGGTATTGATGTATTCGTACATAAGACCAAGATCTTCAGAAAGGGATTCAGGAGTCTGGCGAGAAATGAGAGAGTGGAATTTGACAGCAAACCATCTGTCCAGGGCATGGAAGCAGTCTATGTGTGCGGCATTGGCGGTCAAGAATGCAAAGGAAGTAGGAGGCGACCCATGGCACAGAGAGAGCCTACAAGGTTGAGGTGCTATAATTGTGGTGAGTTCTCAGGCCACATGGCAGCCAAATGCCCTCAAGGCCCTCTTCCAAAACGATGTTTTAGATGCAAGTCTACAGAACACTTGATATCCACCTGTCCCTCAAGGAGCCCTTTCCCGAGACGTATTGCCACAACCAGGTTGCCTACAGTATGTAAATCAAGAGATGGCCGTGACAACTGTCACCCTAATGGAACCGAGAACATTGGTCGTCGTCTAGGGGAGGAAACCCGTCCTAAGCAGATAGGAGGGAGTGCACATCAAGGTTCAGAAGAGGAGACTCATCAAAAGCAGATTGTGGGGAATGTGGGCCACCGTCCACACAAAATGAGTGTAAAACACGTCAAGAGCGATCCCCCTACAAAGTCGACAGCTGCGTGCACTGACAGGCAGATGTTACGGGCAGGCAGCGACGCGGCACAGGTGAGCGAGTCTTCTAGACCACAGCGGCTGAAAGCCCAACAACGGACAACGAGGGACATGACGACCAAGAGTGTCCCCAGCCGGCTTGTACCTATTCCAGAAGCTCAGCCCAAAGCATCGCCGCTCAGAAAGAGTCATGCGCAGCACGAAAGATCTGAGAGGTTACAATTGAAACGCCAGAGGTAGTGATGTTGTCGGGACGACAACAAAATCAGGAGGAAGATATGTGATGGGGCCGTAAAGACACCCCAGCCTCCCCCTACATGTTCATGGCAGATTTATCGCCCGTATATTTTCGATGTGCGCGCAACCCACGTGACTGTCAGCCCACGTGACGGCGCGAGCAAGCATTGCTGGGATGTGAAAAATGATAGAAGATATATTAGTCTAAGCCATAATAAAGCCTAAAATATAATTGTGTTATATTTGATAGTCGTGTGTTATATTTGATAGTTGTGGGCCATACCTGTGTTTTCGTGCCTAATAAAGCAAATATCGCGAGTGTTATTTATGCGGCCAAATTAATACACGTAGCGCGCAGTAAGTTGAGTGATTAGCCTAGTGCCTTTATAAAGCATGCAATGGCCAGCAGCGGCCTTTCTAAGTATCAGTCCAGACGAGAGAACAAACGAGACGAGGTGACCGGTGTGGGTAGCAGATGGACCAGAGCACGTGAGCTGTAATTCTTAGCGCATTTTGTAGAATTTAGCTTTCGTGTTCTATAAGTCTGAAATTATATTCAGCACGAGTCTGTTTTAATGTTTAGTGAATTAAATAGATAGATGTGAAAGTTTAAGAGCGATTATTTCATTTATCAGAAAGGCAAATATGGTATGAAGCTATTTCACGTGAATTTAGATAATATCAACATGTTAGCAAAAATATCAAGATGGCAGCCGGGAGGCCACGTGGTGATGATTTTAGTTCTAGTTGTTAAGTCAAGAGTAATTATATTTTATTCTTTGATGTAAGAGTAATTTAGTGTATTTCGCATTTATTGATTATTCTACTGAATATCTTTAGTGGTTTACTTTGATAGTCATTTAGATTTCTGGTGAGATTAGAGCCACGCCAGGGTGCGTAAGGCACGTTGAGACAGGTGTTTCTCTGTTTGCTCCTGGTGGAGCATGGAAACACCAATGCGGCTGGTGTCCATCACAAGCCCACAAGAAGCATTTCTATGCTATTACAAGGGTTGTTTCTGTAACAATGTGTTTCATGTGATGAGTTCCCAATCTCATCAGGGGTCATATACGACACGCTTGTGGCCAGGTGCACCAGTCGTCACTTACGACATGTTCAGAGTGCAGGAACAAGTATTGAGATGGATCAGTTGCGGGGTGGTGGTTTATTCTCATTATTGAGAGTATTTGTTGTACAGATAGTTGAATATTATTTTATGTCCATTTTATTATTATTTAATTATGGTTATGTGTAGAATGGTTTGTGAGAGCACGTGGGCTCACTTGGAGATATATATTTCTCTTCTCCGCTCCTGAGGGAGCATGGGGCCACCAATGTAGTTTGCCTCCGCATGAAGTATTCATATGCTCGTGCAGTAGTGGTTTCGGTAGCAATCTGTGTTACATGGTGAGATTGCCAGCCTCATGCACAACACCGTACTAGTCTCATTGGACGACATGCATCAGTGTGGGTGTGTGTGTGTGTGTATGATAGCTGAGTGTGTGCTCTTGCAGTAGTGGTTTCGGTAGCAATCTGTGTTACATGGTGAGATTGCCAGCCTCATGCACAACGCCATACTAGTCTCAGTGGACGACATGCATGAGTGTGTGTGATAGCTGAGTGTGTGCTCTTGCAGTAGTGGTTTTGGTAGCAACCGATGTTACACGGTGAGATTGCCAGCCTCATGCACAACACCTTACTAGTCGCATTGGACGACACGCATGAGTGTGTGCGTGTGTGATAGTTGAGGGTGTCAGGTGGCGTGGAAGGACTGTTTGGCAGGTGAGAGTATCGTTATTCAACTATGATTTTAACTAGCCCGTACTATGTTTGCGTTTCAGGATTAGGAACTGAGCACTAGCTGGGTGTTTGTTTGTTTGGTGTTATGTTCGTTGGTTTATTTGTTTAATGTTTGCTTCAGTGTGCTCTTAGTCACTGAATGGGGTGTAAAAATAAATACAGCCCTTGCCTCAAGAATCAGAGTTTTATTGTTGTTCGGGTCGGTGCGAGAGTGAGCAAGAGAGTGATCAAATATCACAACATCATCATCATCATCTCGCCCCGCCCTATCACACTATGATGACTCCGCATAGTCAGTCTTCCTATGAATACATCGTTAATCTCCGGCGTAAGATTATTGGTGCATGTTATTTGCCTACAGCTTCCTCTGAGGCTGCTAAATCTAAATCTCGCCTATTCCAGAACCGACACAGACGGTTAAGGCAATTATTACCCGGCGATGAAGCTTTCGTTTTATTACCAAGAAAAGAAAATAGACTTCTTATTGCTTGGAATGGTCCTTTTAAAGAACTTTCCCGCATTTCTGATGTTGATTATGTTTTAGATGTAAAAGGAAAGAGGAAGACCTTCCATATCAATATGCTTAAAGAGTTTCATACCAGACCTGTACATCTTCAGGCTATATTTCATGCAGTTGACGAGCCTACGAGGCATCTTTCTCAGTACTTTTTCTGTCATCCAGGAGGAATCTTCCTTCCCTGATCTTCCCACGAACCTTCCTGTCTTACCTCTCCAGGCGACAGAAACATGTATGGATGTCATCATCTGTTCCGATTTGTCTGCTGACCAACATCGCCAAGTATCGACTCTTCTTAGTTCTTTTCCGGATGTTCTTACAGACATCCCAGGGCACACTTCTGTCATTTCACATCACATTTTTTTCACTGACGATCGCCCAATTAGATTACGCCCTTACCATATTCCCATCCACTATCAGGTTCAAGTTGAAAATTAGCTTGATAAGATGATTCGTTTAGGGATTATAGAATCTTTTACTTCTGCATATTCTTCTCCTATCATTATTGTTAGGAAGAAAGACAACAACATACGATTATGCATTGATTATCGTAAACTTAACGCTATTACTGTGTTTGATGCTGAGCCTCTCCCTCTGCTAGAGTAGAAGATCTTTTATCTCGTCTTGCTAAGGCTCTGTTCTTTACCAAACTTGATCTCACCAAAGGATACTGGCAAGTTCCTTTGAAGAGAGCCAAGCCACTTACAGCTTTCTCCACACCACGAGATATATTCCAGTGGAATTTTATGCCTTTCAGACTCATGAACGTCCCTGCCACGTTCGTCTGGATGATGAGAAAAATTCTTTCTCATAGGCATGACATTGTCAACTGTATCGATGACATTTGTTTGTTCAGTACCACTTGGGAAGAACATTTCTTAGGTCTGAATTCACTATTAGATACCCTACATCTCCATCATTTAACTGCTCGACCTACTAAGATCCATATCGCTTTTGGAGAGATTTCTTTTTTAGGTCACAGGGTGGGTCACGGATTTCTTCAGACCGTACCACAGAATGTGTCTAAGATTCTCAATGTATCTAACCCCACTACGAAAAAACCAGTCTTGGCTTAGTTCAGTTCTATGGTAGATTTATAGCCAACTTATCTTCTATCACTGCAGATCTTTCTGCCCTTCTTAGAAAAGGCTTACCCAATCACGTGCACTGAACACAAGAGTGCCAGGCGGCTTTCGATTATATTAAGCATGTACTCTCTGCACCTCCCATACTGAGGTTGCCAGATAAAACTCTAACATAATATCTTCGAACAGATGCTAGCTCCAAGGGTCTTGGCACCTTGCTCATGCAAGATTTTGAGGGTACATTGCATCCTACTTTATACATCTCGAGAAAGCTTACTGATGCTGAAAGAAATTACTCCGTGATTGAGAAAGAACTGCTCGCTGTGATTTGGGCTGTGCTGAAACTGGAACGTTACCTCCTCGGTGGATTCATAATCCAGTCCGATCAAAAATCTCTGTCGTTCCTGAAGAAGTCCAACCACAAGAATCCAAAAATGACTCGCTTCGCCATTCTTCTTCAGCCATTTCAGTATGATATACAAGCAATTCCAGGTTCTGCAAACGCCGTTGCTGATGTGCTTTCTAGATGTCCACAATCAAAAACTGAACACTCGAATTAACTGTGATGTTTGAACTATTCTTAGCACACATATAGAAATTTTTTGCTCATCCACCAGAAGTCAGTCTGACAGTATCGCTGTAAACATTCATTATACCAGTATGGTACACTCACTCCTCGTGTTGACAGTGTTTGCTACTTCCAGTATTATGCAGAAGATCGCTGAACATGACCGTTTGTCAAAGACTTTATACATCTATTGACAATATTGACAGTTACAAATGCTTCCAGCCTGACGCATGATTTTTTTCAAATACATAGTTATGAGACTTCTTTAGGAGAACAGTTTGTTAACTTGGTTGAGATAACTACATGAACACTGATTTAGCATTTCTTGTTGGCAATCATGTCTTTGGAATATGATTTCAGTGATCGGAATAATTTTATGAACACTCATCGATAAGGAGTTTAATTAAATCCCTCAGGATTTGCGATATTTAAATAATGCTTACATTTTTGCTTCTACTTTAATATTACCAACTTTAAAGTTGTTACCAAAGTGAAATGGGTTCATGTTTGATACAAGACAACAGGAGGCTGAGACACTTGGGAGTCATGAACCAAGTGGGCCTGCTCCCCACCCCCCCTTAGAGTGTAAAGGAGTATACTGGGCCGAAACACTTGTCCGATGGGGGGACCACTTCTGATGATCAGATTGCCTCCTGTTGTATCGCTCTGTAAAGAGTTTCCTATCATAGTCTTACCATGTCACACTTAATTTTTTCTTTCACACCATTAACAATTTCCCATTGCATTTTCTTTAATTTTCTATATTTTATGCCATTTTATTTTTTTCTGACATTAATTTTTTTACATTAGTTCCTTATTCTCAGGATGTTTTTTTTTTTTTTTTTTTTTCGTCTGCTTGTATACTTAGTATTAAATTTTCCCATTTTGTCAGTCTTATTTATCCTCTTAGGGGACATAACCATTAATTTATTTATCATGTACTTTCCCAGTATGAGTTAGTTACCTTAATTTGTTATATCTCTTATGTTTCCATACATATTTGTATATCTTTTTTTTTTTTTGTTCTTTTTTATTGAACATGCACCGATTCAACATATGTTTCTTTGACTGATGACTTTACTTGACGTACAACAATCTGTCTTACATTACTAGTATATAGTATAGTACATAAGATACAGACTGACTGTGACTAGAATTTGTATATTTCATGTGGCCTTTTTGATTCTCCATATGTAATCCATTTTGGCCGTTATTGTCCGTTCAGGAAATGTTGAAAAAAAAAAAAAAAAAATTTGTTTTTTTTTTCAGGGAGAAAGGGGCGATTGTTAATTGAGATGTATGGATGGACAATTTATTGTGAAGAACTACACTATTGAAACATACTTCTATGCCACATATGTTATTGATTGGTGAAGCCAATTTTGATGAAAAGAAATATGGCACCATGTCTGCTGTGGACCTGACAACTTGCCGGATCATATTTTTTGTCTATCAAGTTTGTTCCTGAGTAACTGCCCATTTGCATTCGTGTTCATAGCATGATCAGCTCTACAAAAATAACTATAACATTTTCCCCTTTAACATATATGTTAGAATAAGTGTATTAAGATTATTATTGTTTTTTGGTGACGTGTGTCATAGTTCACTGGGTTAGCATATATACTTTTAATCAGACAAAAAAGAACAGAGATAACATAATGTCTTTTTTCTGATTAAAAGCACTCAAGATTCATTGACATAGGCCAAGATCCTTAGATTTATTTACCAGTACTGTTAGGAGACGCGCAGCAAAACAGTTTTGGTCAATAATATTGATGATAACGATAAAATGGATCATATGTCAGTAAAAGTAACTGTTACTGAGATCCAAGTGGGAAATTCAGTTGACAGTGGAAGCGATTGAGGAATACAAGAATAGGCAGTATTCTCAGCAGAGTGTGATGTGAATGCATGCCTGTTATGAGACTTAAGGAAGGATCCCGTTACATGCCCATTGAGGCATTTTGGGAATATGGTGTTAGGCCCATATTTTTTTGACCAGGGGTGATGTGGTCAGCATTACGACGACCACCTTTACCTTCACAGAGTTACTCTGGTACCCAATTCATTGAGGCTAGGTCGACCCTGGAGCCGTTTGTGGTCTTAAAAAAACCCCACCTCAACTGGGGATCGAACCATGGACCACCAAGCTAGGAAGCCAGTGCACTAACCACTGCGCTACCACAAATCCATTATGAGACTTAAAATTATATGATATTATGTGTAATAAAGAAAAAGACACTGATGCAAGTAAGAAAATTATATGATATTATGTGTAATAAAGAAAAAGACACTGATGCAAGTAAGAAAATTATATGATATTATGTGTAATAAAGAAAAAGACACTGATGCAATAAGAAAATTATATGATATTATGTGTAATAAAGAACAAGACACTGATGCAAGTAAGAAAATTATATGATATTATGTGTAATAAAGAAAAAGACACTGATGCAAGTAAGAAAATTATATGATATTATGTGTAATAAAGAAAAAGACACTGATGCAAGTAAGAAAATTATATGATATTATGTGTAATAAAGAAAAAGACACTGATGCAAGTAAGAAAATTATATGATATTATGTGTAATAAAGAAAAGACACTGATGCAAGTAGGAAAATTACATGCCCTGATAATAGTCAAGGAACCTTTATGGGATGTATATCAACAAAATACACTCAGTGTACACATCTCAACTTCAATCATGCTGTTACTTATAAATGTTTCTGCTTAGATTAAATTTATATTCATGTTGTTGTTGTTCGTCCATCACGGGTGATGAAGACCACTCTGTTCATCCAATTATTTAGGAATATGTTAGGTTAATCTATGGGTACGAAGGTGACTGATGAGCCCGATGCGGGCCTGGAAAGATCTCGGACAGTGTGGGCAGGGAATGTTTGCATCATGTGAAGGTTTTATTACACGGTCTTTTCTAGCTTGTCTCCGCTGTTCCGCTGCTGCTCTTCTGGAAGATTCGCATGCCGCTGCACCTTTACGAAGAGATGTGCGCCAGGCAGTTCGGTCTTGCGCAGCAGCTTCCCATGTGTCAGGGTTTATGTCAAAGGTTTTCAATGACGTCTTTAACGTGTCTTTGAAGCGCTTTTTTTTTGGCCACCATGGGAGCGTTTACCCTTCTGCATCTCACCATAAAAGAGTATCTTTGGCAGTCGATGGTCTGGCATGCGGACTACATGACCTGCCCAGCGAATCTGTGACTGCATCAGAATAGTATCAATGCTAGGGATACCAGCTCTGTCAAGAACGGCGATATCCGGGATCTTGTCTTGCCATTTGATGTTCATTACCTTCCTGAGACAGACTGTATGGAAGTGGTTTAGCTTCTTTACGTGGCGCCTGTATACAGTCCATGTTTCACATGCATAAAGCAGCACTGGAAGCACCGCAGCTCTGTACACCTTCAGCTTTGTCTGTAGTCTAATGCCACTTCGATGCCAAACGTTGGTGTATAGTCTGCCAAAAGTGGTTTTTGCTTGAAGCCTCCTAAGGTTAAACAATTTTCCATCAATACGATATCTAATGTCGATTCCTGTGTCCCTGTCTCTAAAAGCATCAGTCAGCATAGCAGAAAACATGATACTGAACAGAGTCGGTGCAAGTACACACCCTTGTTTAACTCCATTTGAGACGGGGAAAGGCTCCGATAGCTCACCGTTTTCCTGAACTCTAGCCTGCATTACATCATGCAGTTGCTGCACTACTGTGATAAATTTCTTTGGGCAGCCGTATTTTGCCATGATCTTCCATAGACCCTCTCTACTGACCGTGTCGAACGCCTTTGTCAAGTCGATGAAAGCTGTGTACAGGTCACAGTGTTGTTCTTGGCATTTTTCTTGTAGCTGTCTTGCAGCGAACACCATATCGGTGGTTCCACGTTCTTTCCGGAATCCACACTGACTTTCAGGTAAAAGACCTTTGTCAAGATGAGCCGTAAGGCGATTCAAAAGGATTCTGGCGAATATCTTCCCAGCGATTGATAAAAGAGAGATGCCTCGATGATTGTTACAGTCTTGGCGATTACCTTTACGTTTATATAGATGTATAATTGACGCATCTTTGAGATCGTGTGGGATGGTTTCACTCTGCCACATTTGCTGGAAGATCACGTGAAGTTTCTCTATCAGAACTGCACCGCCATCTTTATAAACCTCAACATGAATTGAATCGGAGCCGGGGGCCTTTCTACTAGAAAGTTGACGAATCGCTTTTTTAGTTTCCTCCAGAGTTGGTATATCATCTAATGCTTCATTTATAGGAATTTGGGGGAGGCGGATGATGGCTTCGTCGTTAATAGATGATGGCTGGTTCAGAATATTATTAAAATGTTCAACCCAGCGTTGGAGCATTTTTTCCTTGTCTGTAATTAGTGTTTTTCCATCTGCATTAAGGAGGGAAATTATCCTGATGATGTTGGACCATAGACCGCTTTGAGTGCAAGGTAATAATTTTTCAAGTCATGGCTGTCAGCAAAGCCTTGGAGCTCATCTGCTTTATTACTCAGCCATGAATCCCGCATCTGGCGTAGTTTATGTTGGACGATTCTACGCATGTTGTTGAAAGTGTCTTTCTTGGATGTAGATTTTGGATCATTTAAATATGCTTTATAAAGATGGTGTTTCTCAGCCAACATCTGCTTTATATCATCTGAGTTCTCATCAAACAAGTCATTTTGTTTCTTGATGGAAGGACCCAGGACCTCTGTAACAGTGTTGTAGATCTGCTCACTTAGGGCTGCCCAATTTGTTTCAACACTTTGGCCGTCTAGCGAAATAGATTTGAGACGGTCTTCTAGGGTGTCAGTAAATGACTGTTTGATTTTTGTCTTCTTTAGTTTGGTGACATCCAGCCTTTTTAGGGTTTTCTTCCCCTGAGGGCGCCTGGCTGGTTGGATACGAATTTTAAGTTTAGACACAATGAGGCGATTATCAGTCCAACATTCGGCACCACACATGGACTTGGTCACCCGGACATCTTGCCTGTCCTTCTTCCTAATAATTACATAGTCAATTAAGTGCCAATGCTTTGAGCGAGGGTGCATCCAGGAGGTCCTGTTGCGGGTAGGAAGTCGAAAAATGGTGTTGGTAACAAGGAGGTCATGTTCTGCGCAAGTCTGGAGGAGAAGAAATCCATTGCTGTTACAGTGACCCACGCCGTACTTTCTGATAGTGCCATTCCAGGAGATGTTATCTGAGCCTACTCTTGCATTAAAGTCACCAAGAATGATGAGCTTATCTGCTTTAGGAACTGATGCAATGACTGCATGTAGTTCTTCGTAAAACTTATCCTTGACGTTATCCTGGTTTGTCATAGTTGGAGCATACGCGCTAATGATGGTGGCATGTTTTCTTCCATAAAGCAGGGGGATCTTGACCGTCATGAGTTGGTCATTTATTCCCTTTGGGGGCCCCGCTAACTTGCCGACAATTGCTGTTTTGATTGCAAATCCAACCCCTGCTTCTCGTCTTTCTTCAGTTCCTCTTCCGCTCCAATAGAATGTATAACCTGCACCCTTTTCGCAAAGTTGGCCCTCACCTGCAATTTATATTCATAATGCATAGTTCAAGGTGTCATTTGAATTCTATAAAACTGAGACAAGGCATGTAATGCTGATGTATAGTACCTGTCCACAAAGTAAAGATGGACACTAGATAACACCATTTGGAAGTGTAAATATTGGTACAAGACTAGATATAGAGGCAGTTATTGTGCTGTTATTAGGACTTCTTTTTTAGGGGCAGAATTCAGTATGTCCTTAGAATACCATAGCCACTAATGCTGCTGCTACTACCACCACCACCACACCTCTGCTGTTACAGGAGGAAGCATGTTTCCACATAAAAGAATACACAAAGCAGCATGGATATCACCAGACCATAGATAAGAAAATCAGATTGATAATATATGTATAAACAAGAGGTTTAAATCATCATTAATGTAGATAGAGAAGCAGGTGTGGCATCAGATCACCATATTTTGTTGGCCAAAATAAAGATGAGACTCAAGCGGTATACATCAGTAGGCCTACATAGCTATAGACAACAGTTTAATGTAGGATATGTATGAAATAAAGAAAATTTATAGTTACAATATCCAACAAGTACCAGGTGCTCAAACATCTGGAAGATGTATCGAATACAGAAGACAACAGATAAAAAATACATGGAATGAGATATAAAAAAGCCAGTAAAAAGATTGAATGCCAGCACAAAGCATAGATAACAATGCAATCAATAAAATGTAAGAAAAAATGCAAATTTAAACAGTTGCAAAACAAGAGATTTCAAAGCCACGGATAAAGTGTACACAGAAGTGAACACAGAGGTAAGATGAAACATCAAAAGAGACAAGAGAAATATACTGAGAATATACGGAGGGACAGACAATAAAATCAAAATAAGAATACAAAAGGCTACAGAAGCTTTCAGTGCATTGGGAAATATGTGGAGATCAAAAGAACTCAACATAAAAATCAAAATAGAATTTTCAATTCAAATGTCAAGTTAGTCCTCTTGAATGGCTCTGAAGCGTGGATAACAACAAAAGCAACAACCAAAAAGCTAGATTTTCAGAAATGGGTGCCTGCATAGAATAGAAGGATTGAAGTGGTGTGACAAGATCACTAATGTGGAAATGATGACTAGACACAGGCAAGTGCCAGTGGAACAAGAGATAAGTAGAGGATGTTGCATGGAGGCATATCTGGAATCATCTTTATATGACCACCAGCTAAGCACAATGATATAATATACATCTGTGGAAGTGAACTTCTGTCTGTGAGACTAATTATACCCTCATTGACTCTTGAAATGATCCAAAAGCTTCCAGGGATTCCCTCTGTGGTGAAGCATGTTGAGAACCCAGCATTGCACACTTAGCATTGCACATTAAGAGGAGTCACTTGAGCCCCAGACGTAACTCTGGATTTCACCTAGTTGGTTGTGTGCGGATCTCACTATGGACCCAATGGTAGGCAGGGTGAGCTGAGAAGTGGCTCTGTGTATAACGTGGCAATTCCTTGGGAGAGCCCAGAACCAGAGCACAGTATTTTAGCTCTGCATATTTGAAGAGCCCCCTTGGACGGTGGGCAATGCACAGTATGCGACGTGCTTCTTACTCCCAGCTTGGGACCAGATGTGATGATCCTTTAAATTCAAGCCAGGCTGGAGAAACTGGAGCTCATGACTTCAACTCAGCACATTTCGGAATGGCAGAAAAGCCACAGGAAAAGCCTACACCTACAGTGTAGATAATACCAAGGAGTCTTCAACTTGGTATTGGCTGTAAAAGTGTGAGAAACTCAGCAGCCGTAGTTAAACAATAAAACAAACAACAACAACAACATATTGGATATGGATAGGACATACATTGAGGAAACATGTTGATAGCATTATCAAACATTCTTTGTTCTGGAATCTCTAGGGTAAGCGAGCTAGAGGGAGACCAAAGAACACAAGCAGAAGAGAACTGTAGACAGACATAAAGGGGATGAAGAAGACATGGAAAAACCTTGAGCTGATGTCATGTGACAGGAAGACTTGGCAGACGATTGTTGAAAGCCTATTCTCCTTGATGAGTTGAACAGTGAATGGATGAATGATAAATCCCCTGGTGAAAGAATGATGTGAAAATATTCAGATTTTTAAAAATATGCTCAACTTGGTTTTTTTTCCCCCGATTTTTAAATGACATGTGATGGCTTGTGATGAAACTGTCACACAATGAAAATAGCTTGCAATGAATCTCCTGTGATGAATGTGGCTTGTGATGAATTTGACTTCCAATGAATCTGGCCCTGAGATTAATTTGTAAGCAGTGAACTGAATGTGATGAACTGACAGGACACAGTTTTGAAACACATGAAATGGGCAAGAAATATCTTCTACAGCATCTAAATAACATACACCAATTGGGAACCTTTCATTGGCCCACATTCCCCATTTACCAAAGTATCATACAATACAGAACATTAAACATTTTATTTTAACAGACAGACTAAAGAACAAAGCACATGACCTGTCACTACTAAGTAACAGTTTGTTTAGGTTCATTTTGGAGAGGGATGAAATTTTTTTGCTAAAAACTGCAGTGCTCAGATCCTCATCAGAACCAAAAAAATAAAAAGAATAAAAAAGACATGCACACACATACATGCATGCACACACACTAAAACAAACAGAACTGAAAAACTAAAGACATAAAAGAACAGTTTTAAAAAACAGTTTAAACAAGTGTCTGGCTCTTAAAATACATTTACATTCCACACAAAATAAACTGAGATAAGTTTTTTTTTTTCCATATCCAGTTTCTTTATTCATACATGCCACATGCTATGGTTTACCCATAATCTGTACAAGGTGTTTGCGTTTTCAGATGTGTACACCCTGTACATAATTTCTGTACAGGTTTTCTAACCCATTCCCCTTATTACTGAGTCTCAGAGTTCTTTTATAAGGTCCCATTGAACACAGGATTTCCCAGTCTGTTAGTGATAATTAAGCACAGAAATAGACTAAATGATGACACCATCACATCATTTTTACAGTGTAAAATAAACAACAGATATTTATTGTTTGGGTTTTAAAATAAGTGAAGACCTGCTTTAAAAGGCAAAGTCCCCGTGCCTCATTTATAATGCAGCCCATTGTAATTGAAAATATTTTTACATGAATTAACTCTTTTGATGTGTTTTTTTCAGTCTTTGTACAGGTTTTGCAGGTCTTTGTACAGGGTTTTGGATTTTGTGTACAGGTTTTTCATCTCCGAGGTGTGGCATGTATGTTTATTGTCCTTGTACTGTCTCTTCAGCATTTATTTATGTATTTTTTTTGTCGCCTGTGTCAAATTTTGTGTGTGCAATGTTTGATCTTTTAGATGAAGGTATGCACATCAGTACTGGCAAAAAGTCACGATTTACTTCTGTAAAAATGATATATACATTTGACTGGGCTGAAGATAATGCTTTACTATATTCATGAATTATGATGAAGTCAGCATTTTTTTAAACCGATAAGTGAAATGCAAAATTATAAGGAAATATGCATCCTTGCAAGTACTAGCTATACTTACTCTCTTACAGCTGTTCAGTGATAACCTTAAAACAACAGGGTAAAATTACATAAGACAAAAGCTACATGATAGTCCTATGAATGTTAATAAAATACAATGTCAAAATTATAACAATGGAATGTATCAGCAAGTTCTTTATACAAGGCTTATATCAAGCTTTTAGGATATAATACCTGTTGTAAAAGAGGAAAAGCTTGTTAACATTCAAATAAAATGTTCTGCCTGATGGTGACAGCTGGAGAAAAAGAAACTTGTGCTGTAATGTGGACAATGAAGTACAACAGAGAACATTAAAAATGACTTTCAATGAAATGACATTATATACAACTTTTTTTTATGATTCTGGATAACAATACAGGACAGATAAGTTACCCTTCAAGTGACAACAGCAGCAAGGCAGGCAATCAGAAGGAATCACATCAAAGCAGAGAATACTGGGACATCTGGATGTTATGAAAACCAGCTTGAACTTAAAACTAAATAAAGAGATGTGGAAACATCTATAGCCATTCATTCATTACCCTTCAGTTACCCAAAGAGTGAAGGCCATCAACGATGTCTGCCAAGTTCTCCTGTCACATGTCAAAAGCTAAACAGGTCTTCCTCATCATTTTCAATTCTGTCTCTATTTAACTTCTCCGTGCATTCTGCAGTCTACTTCTGCTACTTTTACCTTGGGAATTCTGGAACAAGGACTGTCTGTTGATGCTATTGACAGGTTTCCTCAGTGTACGATTATGTCCTATCATCAGCATCTTTTTCTCATCACTTGTTTCACTGGTACTTGTCTGGTTCTTATTATCAGTTCCACGCTGGTGATCCATTTCCATCCTTCTATTATATCATTCTATTAATGAAAGTCTGTACTTTCTTGGTTGTTGTTTTTATTTTCCACATAAGAGGACAACTAGTGACAAGAGGCATCCCTGCTGCGCTCAATTCTTATCACAGCTGATTCTGGAGTTGTTTTTCATGAAGAGTTCTGCTTTTTGTGTCTTCATGTTTTCTTAATGAACTAGAGGGGGACAAATCTGACAATGTCCATAACTAATTAAGGAGCTCAGTGCAACACTGCAATCAAAGAAAGAAGACCTCAGGATCTGGAAATGAGAAAAAAGCTGAGAGGACACCGGTGTGACGCTGGAAAGAAGAGCCCTATGATAAAGAAGCAAATAGCAACTAGAGATATTATAACACCTTCACATACCTAGGATGCATTGTAACACCATACGGCGGGGCAGGCAAAGACATCAACATCAAAATGAATAAGGCAAGAACAGCCTTTTTTAGCCTAAACAACATCTGGAAGTCCTCACAATACAACAGAAGCACAAAATTAAGATTATATCAGAGCTGTGTGCTTTCTGTGCTTCTCTATGGTGCGGAATGCTGGAGAGTTACAGAGAAGGAAATGTCGAAATTGTCCTCTTTTCACACAACTTGCCTAAGAAAAATTCACCGAATCTTTTGGCCGAATACCATCACCAACCAAGATCTGCTTACTCGGAGCAAGCAAGAGGACATACACACCATCATAGCTGACAGACGCTGGAGCTGGGACCCCGATGCCATCACAAGAACAGCTATGCTTTGGACCCCTGAAGGAAAACAAAAGAGAGGCCGACCAAAAACAACCTGGCGGAGGACTGTGGAGGCTGAGATGCAAAGAATGAACCAGAGTTGGGGCACCGTACGAAGGATGGCCACCGACCGAGCAAAGTGAAATCATTTTGTTGTTGCCCTACAAGACGCCACTAGGCGTGATGGCCACTGACTGCTTTGATGGTCGATAGCTAAGGATCAAAGAAGAAGAAGAAGTATCAATACTAAGACATAATCTGATAGTATACAAAATCCTTTCTACACACTATAAATATACATATATTATAACATGATTTTTCCATGTGTTGAGTATAACTCTTATCATATTGCCTTTATGGCATCATAACACATAAATCATATACCATAATACATCTTCATGAACATCAACTCTAATGATTATAATACATTTCTTCCATAATCAAAGTAAATACTCTCTACGGATGCTCCTGTCCCACACCAACTTCATAACCTGGACAAGACATCCGCTACAATATTATGTACTCCCTGAATAGGTAAAATAGTAAAGTTGAATTGCTGCAGCAATAATGCCCAGCGTGTCAACTTAGCACTGGTAGATTTAGACGACTGCAAAAATAGCAGTGGTTTGTGATCTGTTTGGAGGAAAAAAAATGCGCCCCCAACAGGTATCGTGCCAGCTTTGACACCGCCCAGACAATCGCAAGGCACTCCCTCTCAATCGTAGAGTATCTAGTTTCTGCTGGCAACAACTTTCGACTAACATACATTGTAAAGTATAACATGTCATAGCATAAAAATGCATTGCAAGGAATCTCATAATCTTTACAAGTTTACAAAACACTCATATTCATATCAAAATGGTACTGGGGGCGTGGGTCAGACTCTAAGGTTCGGTTCAGGTCAACCGAAACATCTTTACTGAACACAAACCCGAAACCTAACCCTAGGTATTGCTGAACTATCAGCAGGTGGTTCTGAAGCAACGACATATGCTTCTGCCTAACTGCATTACGCGCACCCCACCTATTCGCAAAAGTCACCCATGCCATTTTGGTATTGTCACGCAACGACACTACCTCCACAAATCTAACCGGCGCGACCTCATCAAACACTCTTCTGAGTGTGCGCCAACTAGCACTCAGGGGGACGTTACGCACCCAAACTGTGGGATCACTAGCTTTCAGACCCTCGAATAGGTTCCTACTGCTCCGAATTATGTCATTTGGTCCTTGTGAACTGCGTCTACGATGTACCTTCTGGTCATCCCCCTTGGGAGATTGGTGATGCTGAGCCTCTGCTCCAGCCAGACCCACGGCACTATGCACTCACCGTACATTGCCGACGATTAAATCGGCCATCGGATCATCGAGAATGAACGCGTTCACTCTACCCGAGAGGAACGGAGTGTCCACATTAATACTCGCCTGGGGGTAAGACTCAACTTTGCCCCTGAACGTGGTGCACTTTACAGTTTTGCCTGTAAGGCAGGAGTCGTTGATGCACGATCGACGCACCCCAATTGTGGTGCATCCAGTGTCTCTCAATACCCGGACTGGTCTATTCTCCACCTTGCCTTCATGGAGAATCACCCTGCCAGTCTCATGGACTGCTGACAGACATGGTGCCGCATGCCCGCATTAAAGCACTACCCCCTCGTTCGCATGGAACAGAGGGCGACACCCCGCACAGTCCTCACTATTAATTGTGTCCAACACAAACGCGGAATTCGCGTGTTCTATTGGGGTGGGGCACCTGTCAGCGCAATGATTCTTGCCACCACAATTGGAACACATACGCTCTTTCTTCTTCTCATCGCGTGTACTTTTGTTGGAGCTTTTCGATGACGAAGACCCCATATCAGAGTCAGAAGATCGACTCTCTGAGGAACCACTCCTCTGCTTGTGATGTTTGGTTTTATACCAAAACCGGTCTTCGTCCCGCGAATCCTCAAAACGTACTTGTTTATGCGCTTGGCGCTCCTCTCCGTCGCTATTACTTTTAAATTGTTGGTTCTGCCAACTCGGCCAACCGTTCGTATGAAATCGAAAATTCCCATAATTTCCTCTACGCAGCTGATAGGGACTGGAGGACCTCTCATACTTCTGCTCTTGCCCCCTGTTTACATTGCCTGACTGATTTCGCCAGGGATGGCGCTGAACTTTGCAGACACTGGCAACTATGTCATCTGACAGACCCGACTTCTGAATGGGTCTGCCCGGGTGGGCAAGGACATAATGGTGCCCCAATTGGGCCATGGACTCAATGTCCTTTGGTTGACGTTCCTGAAAAAACGTAACCAACTCACTAGAACACGAGGACAACACTTTGTCTCATAGCACTAAGTCTAGCAAGCCATTATAGTCCTTAGGAATTCCCTCCATTTCAATCCATCTATTTAGCAGGAGCTTTATCTTTGAGATAAAGTCCTCGAAGTCCTGGTCTGTGCTTGGCATCACGTTTTTAAAACGCGTCCGGTAACCATCAGCAGTCAGACGGAACTTCCGGAGCAACCTTTCCTTTACTTTGTCATAATCTGCCCTTTCCTCTAATGGGAGGCTATAAAAGGTCTCCATCGCAGGCCCCACTAGCAGTGTCGATAACAGAGATGGCCACTGATCCCTGTCAGCCTTATAGGCCACGCATTCGGCTTCAAACCTCTCGAGGAAAAAATCTAAACTGTCAATTTTATCATTAAAATTCGGCAGACGCAGCCTAAAGGGATGGTGCGCCCCTCCAGGAGTCGAGTTCTGACCACTCGCACCCACTTCCAATTTCTTCAATTGTATTTCTTTATCAATTCTCATTCTCTCCTTCTTTAACTCTAACTCTCTATCTTCTGTCATCTTCTTTTCTTGCAATTCTCTCTCTATCTTCTTTTCTTCCAATTCTCGGTCTATCTTTTTTTCTTGCAATTCAAACTCTCTCTGTTTCCACTCGTTTTCTTCTTTCATCTTCCTTTCTTGTAACTCGAATTCTTTCCTTTTTAGCTCTAGCTGTTCAGCTCGAACCTCTCTATCCCATGTCTGCTTCTCAATCTTTTCCTTCTCCTCCTTCTGCTGTAGAGCTTTTTGATTTTCAACTGAATAAAATTCAGCTTTGGCATAGTCATTTAGTTCTTTGCCAGTGTACCCACATTCTTTCCCAATCTGAATGAAAGCCTGTAGGTCCATAGTGTACACTCAGAATGCTCACTATTATCTCTGGCTATAGATTTTGCTATAGAAGTACTCAGTCGTATATATTTCACTTATATCACCAGATAACTCTCTGCTTGCAAAATATGCAGTAATAACAGTAAATATTAATATCAGTACTCCAATATACACACATATATATATGTATGTAAGTATATAACACCTCACCTCTCACTGTATACACCTCATCAACCTTTATCTCTTATAGTATATAGTTTTACTTTGCCACTTGGCTACTGTCTCATCACTGTGAAAATTTGGTCTTTTTGACCACTTAGTCTCTGAGATACACTCAAACAAACTTACTATAGTCGACAGTTGTATAATAACAACTAATGCACCTTTCTGGTGCTATGACACCACTATACCAACTTAGTCACAAATCAGGTTTTACTTCAAAGTCTGTTACTGGCACCACACTGGTGCTATACTCAGATAATACTTCACTTATAACTAATCTTAATAATCTCTGTAATGCAAGTGTTTCCTATGGCAAAATGAGCACTACACAGATGAAAGAAACACCTATACACCACACTATGAAAACAAAATCCCAGTCACAAGGAACAAGATGATAGACCACGAAAAAAAGAGGTAGATTAATATATACAACGCGTGACTGCACATGAACGAAAACAAGGGATACCTGTAAACGTATTTACAAGATAGCAAGATGAAACAAGAGAATACACCACGTAAACACAACAAAAGACTTACTAAATGTACACGACAATGTAAATACACATTAGACGAATACGCCTAACACCAACAGGGCTTGGAATGTTAAGCAGGGCAGTTGCAGGAACTCCGTCTGCCTTACTCCACCACTAAACAAACACAGCCACACCCTATAGAGAATCGATCTAATCCAATCTTTTCCCACAAGTAGGCCAAGAATGGATTAGACTCACCACCCTTCCTCCCTTAGACACACAAATATACAATTACACACTAAACTAAACAACAACTACACTCAACAAGGAAGTGCTGAAAGCTATCTCCCTCACCAAGCACTAACAGATCACTTCAGTGAAAATAAACTAAATAAACTATAAGTACAATTATTCTATAATGTATCAAGATATATAAATACTAAGACAAACAATGAAAGATCAGATCTAACTAATTATCGATATATAGACACACATCCCAAGTCCTACTCAGAAGGTAGAGAAAAGGAACGGAACAAAAGGAAAGAAAAAACAACAACAAATCAATAAGCAAGATACAAGAAGCAGATAACGAAACAGGACTAACCTACTCTAAAAGATCAGATTCATAGACAGAACAGAAAATTCCGAATTTAGAGAAAGAAGAAAAAACAAATAAGAAACAATCATACAACATAGCATACAAAATTTACAAACAAAAACTTAACTGATGGTCCAGCAGCGCTTGATCAAGAAGCTAACTGTCATTTAAAAATCGGGGGAAAAAAAACCAAGTTGAGCATATTTTTTAAAAATCTGAATATTTTCACATCATTCTTTCACCAGGGGATTTATCATTCATCCATTCACTGTTCAACTCATCAAGGAGAATAGGCTTTCAACAATCGTCTGCCAAGTCTTCCTGTCACATGACATCAGCTCAAGGTTTTTCCATGTCTTCTTCATCCCCTTTATGTCTGTCTACAGTTCTCTTCTGCTTGTGTTCTTTGGTCTCCCTCTAGCTCGCTTACCCTAGAGATTCCAGAACAAAGAATGTTTGATAATGCTATCAACATGTTTCCTCAATGTATGTCCTATCCATATCCAATATGTTGTTGTTGTTGTTTGTTTTATTGTTTAACTACGGCTGCTGAGTTTCTCACACTTTTACAGCCAATACCAAGTTGAAGACTCCTTGGTATTATCTACACTGTAGGTGTAGGCTTTTCCTGTGGCTTTTCTGCCATTCCGAAATGTGCTGAGTTGAAGTCATGAGCTCCAGTTTCTCCAGCCTGGCTTGAATTTAAAGGATCATCACATCTGGTCCCAAGCTGGGAGTAAGAAGCACGTCGCATACTGTGCATTGCCCACCGTCCAAGGGGGCTCTTCAAATATGCAGAGCTAAAATACTGTGCTCTGGTTCTGGGCTCTCCCAAGGAATTGCCACGTTATACACAGAGCCACTTCTCAGCTCACCCTGCCTACCATTGGGTCCATAGTGAGATCCGCACACAACCAACTAGGTGAAATCCAGAGTTACGTCTGGGGCTCAAGTGACTCCTCTTAATGTGCAATGCTAAGTGTGCAATGCTGGGTTCTCAACATGCTTCACCACAGAGGGAATCCCTGGAAGCTTTTGGATCATTTCAAGAGTCAATGAGGGTATAATTAGTCTCACAGACAGAAGTTCACTTCCACAGATGTATATTATATCATTGTGCTTAGCTGGTGGTCATATAAAGATGATTCCAGATATGCCTCCATGCAACATCCTCTACTTATCTCTTGTTCCACTGGCACTTGCCTGTGTCTAGTCATCATTTCCACATTAGTGATCTTGTCACACTACTTCAATCCTTCTATTCTATGCAGGCACCCATTTCTGAAAATCTAGCTTTTTGGTTGTTGCTTTTGTTGTTATCCACGCTTCAGAGCCATTCAAGAGGACTAACTTGACATTTGAATTGAAAATTCTATTTTGATTTTTATGTTGAGTTCTTTTGATCTCCACATATTTCCCAATGCACTGAAAGCTTCTGTAGCCTTTTGTATTCTTATTTTGATTTTATTGTCTGTCCCTCCGTATATTCTCAGTATATTTCTCTTGTCTCTTTTGATGTTTCATCTTACCTCTGTGTTCACTTCTGTGTACACTTTATCCTTGGCTTTGAAATCTCTTGTTTTGCAACTGTTTAAATTTGCATTTTTTCTTACATTTTATTGATTGCATTGTTATCTATGCTTTGTGCTGGCATTCAATCTTTTTACTGGCTTTTTTATATCTCATTCCATGTATTTTTTATCTGTTGTCTTCTGTATTCGATACATCTTCCAGATGTTTGAGCACCTGGTACTTGTTGGATATTGTAACTATAAATTTTCTTTATTTCATACATATCCTACATTAAACTGTTGTCTATAGCTATGTACTGATGTATACCGCTTGAGTCTCATCTTTATTTTGGCCAACAAAATATGGTGATCTGATGCCACACCTGCTTCTCTATCTACATTAATGATGATTTAAACCTCTTGTTTATACATATATTATCAATCTGATTTTCTTTTCTATGGTCTGGTGATATCCATGCTGCTTTGTGTATTCTTTTATGTGGAAACATGCTTCCTCCTGTAACAGCAGAGGTGTGGTGGTGGTGGTAGTAGCAGCAGCATTAGTGGCTATGGTATTCTAAGGACATACTGAATTCTGCCCCTAAAAAAGAAGTCCTAATAACAGCACAATAACTGCCTCTATATCTAGTCTTGTACCAATATTTACACTTCCAAATGGTGTTATCTAGTGTCCATCTTTACTTTGTGGACAGGTACTATACATCAGCATTACATGCCTTGTCTCAGTTTTATAGAATTCAAATGACACCTTGAACTATGCATTATGAATATAAATTGCAGGTGAGGGCCAACTTTGCGAAAAGGGTGCAGGTTATACATTCTATTGGAGCGGAAGAGGAATTGAAGAAAGACGAGAAGCAGGGGTTGGATTTGCAATCAAAACAGCAATTGTCGGCAAGTTAGCGGGGCCCCCAAAGGGAATAAATGACCAACTCATGACGGTCAAGATCCCCCTGCTTTATGGAAGAAAACATGCCACCATCATTAGCGCGTATGCTCCAACTATGACAAACCAGGATAACGTCAAGGATAAGTTTTACGAAGAACTACATGCAGTCATTGCATCAGTTCCTAAAGCAGATAAGCTCATCATTCTTGGTGACTTTAATGCAAGAGTAGGCTCAGATAACATCTCCTGGAATGGCACTATCAGAAAGTACGGCGTGGGTCACTGTAACAGCAATGGATTTCTTCTCCTCCAGACTTGCGCAGAACATGACCTCCTTGTTACCAACACCATTTTTCGACTTCCTACCCGCAACAGGACCTCCTGGATGCACCCTCGCTCAAAGCATTGGCACTTAATTGACTTTGTAATTATTAGGAAGAAGGACAGGTAAGATGTCCGGGTGACCAAGTCCATGTGTGGTGCCGAATGTTGGACTGATAATCGCCTCATTGTGTCTAAACTTAAAATTCGTATCCAACCAGCCAGGCGCCCTCAGGGGAAGAAAACCCTAAAAAGGCTGGATGTCACCAAACTAAAGAAGACAAAAATCAAACAGTCATTTACTGACACCCTAGAAGACCGTCTCAAATCTATTTCGCTAGACGGCCAAAGTGTTGAAACAAATTGGGCAGCCCTAAGTGAGCAGATCTACAACACTGTTACAGAGGTCCTGGGTCCTTCCATCAAGAAACAAAATGACTTGTTTGATGAGAACTCAGATGATATAAAGCAGATGTTGGCTGAGAAACACCATCTTTATAAAGCATATTTAAATGATCCAAAATCTACATCCAAGAAAGACACTTTCAACAACATGCGTAGAATCGTCCAACATAAACTACGCCAGATGCGGGATTCATGGCTGAGTAATAAAGCAGATGAGCTCCAAGGCTTTGCTGACAGCCATGACTTGAAAAATTTTTACCTTGCACTCAAAGCGGTCTATGGTCCAACATCATCAGGATAATTTCCCTCCTTAATGCAGATGGAAAAACACTAATTACAGACAAGGAAAAAATGCTCCAACGCTGGGTTGAACATTTTAATAATATTCTGAACCAGCCATCATCTATTAACGACGAAGCCATCATCCGCCTCCCCCAAATTCCTATAAATGAAGCATTAGATGATATACCAACTCTGGAGGAAACTAAAAAAGCGATTCGTCAACTTTCTAGTAGAAAGGCCCCCGGCTCCGATTCAATTCATGTTGAGGTTTATAAAGATGGCGGTGCAGTTCTGATAGAGAAACTTCACGTGATCTTCCAGCAAATGTGGCAGAGTGAAACCATCCCACACGATCTCAAAGATGCGTCAATTATACATCTATATAAACGTAAAGGTAATCGCCAAGACTGTAACAATCATCGAGGCATCTCTCTTTTATCAATCGCTGGGAAGATATTCGCCAGAATCCTTTTGAATCGCCTTACGGCTCATCTTGACAAAGGTCTTTTACCTGAAAGTCAGTGTGGATTCCGGAAAGAACGTGGAACCACCGATATGGTGTTCGCTGCAAGACAGCTACAAGAAAAATGCCAAGAACAACACTGTGACCTGTACACAGCTTTCATCGACTTGACAAAGGCGTTCGACACGGTCAGTAGAGAGGGTCTATGGAAGATCATGGCAAAATACGGCTGCCCAAAGAAATTTATCACAGTAGTGCAGCAACTGCATGATGTAATGCAGGCTAGAGTTCAGGAAAACGGTGAGTTATCGGAGCCTTTCCCCGTCTCAAATGGAGTTAAACAAGGGTGTGTACTTGCACCGACTCTGTTCAGTATCATGTTTTCTGCTATGCTGACTGATGCTTTTAGAGACAGGGACACAGGAATCGACATTAGATATCGTATTGATGGAAAATTGTTTAACCTTAGGAGGCTTCAAGCAAAAACCACTTTTGGCAGACTATACACCAACGTTTGGCATCGAAGTGGCATTAGACTACAGACAAAGCTGAAGGTGTACAGAGCTGCGGTGCTTCCAGTGCTGCTTTATGCATGTGAAACATGGACTGTATACAGGCGCCACGTAAAGAAGCTAAACCACTTCCATACAGTCTGTCTCAGGAAGGTAATGAACATCAAATGGCAAGACAAGATCCCGGATATCGCCGTTCTTGACAGAGCTGGTATCCCTAGCATTGATACTATTCTGATGCAGTCACAGATTCGCTGGGCAGGTCATGTAGTCCGCATGCCAGACCATCGACTGCCAAAGATACTCTTTTATGGTGAGATGCAGAAGGGTAAACGCTCCCATGGTGGCCAAAAAAAAGCGCTTCAAAGACACGTTAAAGACGTCATTGAAAACCTTTGACATAAACCCTGACACATGGGAAGCTGCTGCGCAAGACCGAACTGCCTGGCGCACATCTCTTCGTAAAGGTGCAGCGGCATGCGAATCTTTCAGAAGAGCAGCAGCGGAACAGCGGAGACAAGCTAGAAAAGACCGTGTAATAAAACCTTCACATGATGCAAACATTCCCTGCCCACACTGTCCGAGATCTTTCCAGGCCCGCATCGGGCTCATCAGTCACTTTCGTACCCATAGATTAACCTAACATATTCCTAAATAATTGGATGAACAGAGTGGTCTTCATCACCCGTGATGGACGAACAACAACAACATGAATATAAATATAATCTAAGCAGAAACATTTATAAGTAACAGCATGATTGAAGTTGAGATGTGTACACTGAGTGTATTTTGTTGATATACATCCCATAAAGGTTCCTTGACTATTATCAGGGCATGTAATTTTCCTACTTGCATCAGTGTCTTTTCTTTATTACACATAATATCATATAATTTTCTTACTTGCATCAGTGTCTTTTTCTTTATTACACATAATATCATATAATTTTCTTACTTGCATCAGTGTCTTTTTCTTTATTACACATAATATCATATAATTTTCTTACTTGCATCAGTGTCTTTTTCTTTATTACACATAATATCATATAATTTTCTTACTTGCATCAGTGTCTTGTTCTTTATTACACATAATATCATATAATTTTCTTACTTGCATCAGTGTCTTTTTCTTTATTACACATAATATCATATAATTTTCTTACTTGCATCAGTGTCTTTTTCTTTATTACACATAATATCATATAATTTTCTTACTTGCATCAGTGTCTTTTTCTTTATTACACATAATATCATATAATTTTAAGTCTCATAATGGATTTGTGGTAGCGCAGTGGTTAGTGCACTGGCTTCCTAGCTTGGTGGTCCATGGTTCGATCCCCAGTTGAGGTGGGTTTTTTTTAGACCACAAACGGCTCCAGGGTCGACCTAGCCTCAATGAATTGGGTACCAGAGTAACTCTGTGAAGGTAAAGGTGGTCGTCGTAATGCTGACCACATCACCCCTGGTCAAAAAAATATGGGCCTAACACCATATTCCCAAAATGCCTCAATGGGCATGTAACGGGATCCTTCCTTAAGTCTCATAACAGGCATGCATTCACATCACACTCTGCTGAGAATACTGCCTATTCTTGTATTCCTCAATCGCTTCCACTGTCAACTGAATTTCCCACTTGGATCTCAGTAACAGTTACTTTTACTGACATATGATCCATTTTATCGTTAACATCAATATTATTGACCAAAACTGTTTTGCTGCGCGTCTCCTAACAGTACTGGTAAATAAATCTAAGGATCTTGGCCTATGTCAATGAATCTTGAGTGCTTTTAATCAGAAAAAAGACATTATGTTATCTCTGTTCTTTTTTGTCTGATTAAAAGTATATATGCTAACCCAGTGAACTATGACACACGTCACCAAAAAACAATAATAATCTTAATACACTTATTCTAACATATATGTTAAAGGGGAAAATGTTATAGTTATTTTTGTAGAGCTGATCATGCTATGAACACGAATGCAAATGGGCAGTTACTCAGGAACAAACTTGATAGACAAAAAATATGATCCGGCAAGTTGTCAGGTCCACAGCAGACATGGTGCCATATTTCTTTTCATCAAAATTGGCTTCACCAATCAATAACATATGTGGCATAGAAGTATGTTTCAATAGTGTAGTTCTTCACAATAAATTGTCCATCCATACATCTCAATTAACAATCGCCCCTTTCTCCCTGAAAAAAAACAAATTTTTTTTTTTTTTTTTTCAACATTTCCTGAACGGACAATAACGGCCAAAATGGATTACATATGGAGAATCAAAAAGGCCACATGAAATATACAAATTCTAGTCACAGTCAGTCTGTATCTTATGTACTATACTATATACTAGTAATGTAAGACAGATTGTTGTACGTCAAGTAAAGTCATCAGTCAAAGAAACATATGTTGAATCGGTGCATGTTCAATAAAAAAGAACAAAAAAAAAAAAAAAAAAAGATATACAAATATGTATGGAAACATAAGAGATATAACAAATTAAGGTAACTAACTCATACTGGGAAAGTACATGATAAATAAATTAATGGTTATGTCCCCTAAGAGGATAAATAAGACTGACAAAATGGGAAAATTTAATACTAAGTATACAAGCAGACAAAAAAAAAAAAAAAAAACATCCTGAGAATAAGGAACTAATGTAAAAAAATTAATGTCAGAAAAAAATAAAATGGCATAAAATATAGAAAATTAAAGAAAATGCAATGGGAAATTGTTAATGGTGTGAAAGAAAAAATTAAGTGTGACATGGTAAGACTATGATAGGAAACTCTTTACAGAGCGATACAACAGGAGGCAATCTGATCATCAGAAGTGGTCCCCCCATCGGACAAGTGTTTCGGCCCAGTATACTCCTTTACACTCTAAGGGGGGGTGGGGGGCAGGCCCACTTGGTTCATGGTCCCTGACTAGAGCACGGGAGAGGAAAATCACATTATCTGAGACGAAATAATTCACTGAACTCATTAATGTTACCAAGAGAGACAGAATGAGAAATGATGACATGACAAAATCTGAAGAGCTTCATGCTACATTACATATATTCATTTATTATCCTTTATCTCCCCAAGGAGCTTAGGCCCACACTTAAGTCTGCCAAGTCCTCCTGTTACGTGACATAGACCTTCAATAAACACATGCCAAGTCATTTTTGTCTTTACCATCAGCTCAAAATCTTTCCATGTCTTCCTCGTCATTTTCATTTCTGTCTCCAGTTCTCTTCTCCTCGTGGTTTTCTGGGCTCCCTCTGCTTCTCTTACTCTGAGGATTCCAGAAGAAGGACAGTCTGGCAGGCTTCCTCATTGTTTGTGTGCGCTATCCATCTCCAACAACTTCTTCACATTTCTTGTTTTACTGACATTTGTCTGGTTCTTGTCATAAGTTCCACATTTGTGACTTTGTCAAACCATTTCAATCCTATTCCGTGCAATCTTTCTATTATATTCCTTGAAAATATGTAACTTCTTGGTTGCATCAAATATATATATGCGACTAAAAAGAAAGTGACTTTCCCCAGTGGTTCTCAGTGTAAGCCATATGCCCCCCTCCCCCCCCTCCCACGGGGCCATGCCATATTTCTAGGGCGATGAAGGCAGAACTTCTACTTATGTGAGTCCAAATTTGAGTTGGGACAGAAAAATTACTTTGACTTATGTATATTATTGTTATATTCAGAATTCGACTTAACCAGAGTTTTTTTTAGCAAAACCAAAGAACACTTTTGGCCGGGACCTTCAGAAATGCTTCTACTTAAGTGAAATTCGATTTAAGCGAGTTCCGCTTAAGTGGACTGCACTATATATATATATATATATATATATATATATATATATATATATATATATATATATATATATATATATATATTTATGTATGTATGTATATACATATATATATATATATATATATATATATATATATATATATACATATATACATATACATATATATATATATATATATACAATAGGATTGACATAAGTCATGGGCCTGACCATGAAGGACATGTCACAAAAAGCTTAAATTTTGTATAGTGTTTATTCCTTTTCAATATAGCCACCATCTGAATTGCCACACTTCTGCCATCTCTGTTTGACCTTGAAAAGACCTTTGGAGTAGAACACCCTATTTTTCAAACTAAACCAGTCATCACATGCCAGTATAACCTCTTCATCGCTGTCAAAATGATTTCCTTTTAGCTGTTTTTTAAGATTTGTGAATAGAAAAAAGTCTGATGGAGCCAAATCTGGAGAATATGGTGGGTGTGGAAGAATTTCAATATTCAAATCGTTGGCTGCCAGCTGCACAAGCCGTGCTTTGTGAGAGGGAGCGTTTTCTTGAAGCAAATGAAGATTTTGAGTGCGCGTTATCCCTCGTTTCCTGGTCACAACCTTTCTTAGTTTTGTGAGAAGATCTGCATAGTACTGTCCATTAACTGTGTTGCCACGAGGCAGATATTCTTTCAAAAGGACACCTTTGCCGTCCCAAAAAACAGTCGGCATCACTTTTCCTGCAGATTTCTGTGCCCTCGGCTTGACAGGTGTTGGGGAGCCCGGGGTTTTCCATTGCATGCTGGCAATTTTGGATTCGGGGTCATAATGGTGTACCCAAGTCTCATCAACTGTCACCATGGTCTCCAAAAAATTTTTTGACTGACACTTTTTGAGCAACTGTTGACAGCAATTTACCCTCGTTTGCTTCTGTTCACGTGTCAACAGTCGCGGAACCCAGTGTGCACACACTTTTCTCATGTTCAGTCTGTTGTGTAAAATTCTATAAACTGTTTTTTCATTTAGTTTTACTCTACTAGCTATCTCCACAATTGTCATTTTTCGATCCTGGTCAATGATTTTCTTCACTCTTGTTGCATTTTCATCGTTACACTCAGAGGCTGGTCTACCAGATCTTGGCAGATCAGCAACATTTGAGCGGCCGCACTTAAACTGTTGACACCAGTTTTTTACCGAAGTATATGAAGGACAAGAATCACGAAACACTGGTTCCATCTCCCTGTGTATTTCTGTAGGTGTTTTTCCTTGAAACATCAGAAATTTTATCACAGCTCTGGCCTCCTTCTTTTCCATTGTTTTGTCAAATCTTTGGAGCAGCAGATCCGGTCAATAGGGTACATTGCACCGTGCATCGTAGCGGGAAAACCCATTGAAGAAACAAACGCGTACTTTACACATTCAGTGCAAATATGATGAACTTTAAATGTGCCAAGTTTCATCTTCCTCCTGTGACTCCTTCATGGTCAGGCCCAAGACTTATGTCAATCCTCTTGTATATATATATGTGTGTGTGTGTGTGTGTGTGTGTGTGTGTGTGTGTGTGTGTGTGTGTGTGTATGTATGTGTGTGTGTGTGTGTTTGTGTGTGTATATATATATATATATATTTTTTTTTTTTTTAAAGAGTGTTTGTATGTATGTATGTTTGTTTGTTTGTTTGGGGTTGGCTCCTTCCCCGATGAAGCTACGGCCATGAAATTTTGCACAGTTTCTTCAGGGGTCCAGGAGTGCTAACGTTAACTTTTTTTTGTCTACAGTTTTGTAAAAATATAAATATGTGCTTGTGTGTGTACTAGCAGATAAACCCGGCTTTGCCAGAGTCAAAAAAGAAACTGAACTTTTAATATCTCATCTGGTTTGTCATCATTTGTGTATGCTGCTTATCCATAATACAATTTCGTCACCACTTTAGCAGACTGAGTGTTCTCCAACTTGTTCATTGAAGCCATCATTTAAAAAAAAAAAAAAAAGTTTTGCCTCGTTTTGGCGAGGCGCGTCCCGTTCAACCTTGTCGGTTATATTAGGGCGCATGTCCAAACAGAAAAGACCCTTAGGTCTGGATTATTTAAACTTCAGTATTGCCGCCAATGGACGGTGCAGAATCATAGCGGGCATTATTAACAGAATTCAATAGCGAAATAGTTGTAATGTGTAAAGCGGATTCCGAAGAGACGAAATGCAAAAGCGTAATATGTGAAATTACCCGAATCAAACAACCAAAACGATCAAATGTGAAAACCATACAATAAAGACGATATGTATAAAGTGTAGTGATAACATGCATATGCACAAACTTATATGACGTCATCATTTTCGTATGCTGGACACCCATAATGCAATTACGTCATCACTTTTGTAGACTGAGTGCAGCAATGTCAATGAAGCCATTAATTTTGCCAGTTGACGTATAGACTTTTTATACAGTGTGACATCAAGTATGAAAACTGTAGACAAAAAAAAGTTAACGTTAGCACTCCTGGACCCCTGAAGAAACTGTGCAAAATTTCATGGCCGTAGCTTCATCGGGGCCGGAGCCAACCCCGAACAAACAAACAAACAAACATACATACATACAAACACACTTTCGAAAAAAAAGTATATATCATCATCATGTGACATATTCTTTCCAGAACGTTGTCTCCATTACAGCTGCTCTGAACGCATCACGATTCTGGGCAAGTCGACCTGCATCAGCCAAAGACAAGTTCAGACTCTCTGTGATGTCCTGGGTCCACCGTCGTCTAGGTCGACCCCTTCCCCTTTTTCCAGGGACCATGCCTTCCATCACTGTTTTTTCCAGACTATTATGTCTTTTTATATGACCGAAAAATTTCATATATATATATATATATATATATATATATATATATATATATATATATATATATATATATAAATATATATATATATATATATATATATATATATATATATATATTTGATGCAACCAAGAAGTTACATATTTTCAAAGAATATAATATATATATACACACACACATACATACCCATACTACTAATTGTCTTAAAGAAGCGTGTGTAACCAACAGTGAAACAACCCCACCAACATTTCGGGAAAATGTGCACATTGCACCCTGAAAACTAAATTGAACATCCATTAAAATAATATACTTTTCATGGCGCATTTTTCAGTGTGTCAAAAATATTCACTTACGCTTTTTGGGATAATATGGAAATGGCGCGCATTGCATGGTGCTATGAGTAAATGTTATCTTGAGTACCCATTATAATCATCCTACATGGAGGCGAATAATCTACTTTTTTTTTGGATTTCACAGATCTCTTTGCAAGTAACCATCAAGAAATGACGATGATGAAGTTTAAAAATTTAATTTCATAATAAAAGAGTGACACAATATCTTATCATATTTTATTTTTAACGTTAACATTCTGTTTCAACTAAAGACTGAATACATTTTTTAAAATGTAAAAATAAATGCCTATCTGTTAGGTAGCAGGTTGTGGGTTTTGTGACCTAACTACAAGGCTGTGGGTTTGCATGTTTGGTCCCTATATGTTTTTGTCTGTCCAGCACGTTAGTTCAGTTTGATAGATGAACAACCATACCTTAGATCTTTGGTAATCAAGGTGAAAACAAGTGCATATAATTGGACATATTTTACTTTAAGGTTTTCCATGTAAAAAGAAAAAAAAGTTATTCAAGTCCACATTTTGTAAATCTGCTTTCAGAACAGCTTTACTTTTTGCAGGTTCAGCATGGCTTCCTAGAGACACATCAGAGTTTCCATGTGTAACACCAGATTGTCCTTTCAGCAGGAAGAAACACAATGTTTACGGCTACATCAGAATCCTAACCAACAAACATGTTGTGTACGATTTAGCAGAGGCTTTGAAAACACAAGCTCAGTTTTTCTATGACAGTCATCATCATTTTGATAAAAGTTTCATCGTACGGTGTGTTGGCCTGGAGTACAGCGGAGAAGATGGTGATATTGCATACTTAAAATGTATTTCACATGATCCAAATCTATGTCATATCCTTCAAGAAGACTTAAGTGTAGTAACAGCTTTATACAACCGTATTCCACCAGATGTATGGCAATCATGTAATGATCTCTGTGTTGTTATTGGACATCCCCATGGTATGCCAAAAGTTATCAGTGTTGGCAAACATGTTCGTTTTAAAGTGACCTTGACCATATCTCATGCCCACTACCATACAGGACCAACTTGTCCTGGAAGCTCAGGAGCTCCAGTATATTATGTGTGTCAGAAGGAGAAAGGAAATCATTCTATGTGGATGCCAGCTGTTCACAGTTTCTATTGTTTAGTCAGCAAAGAGAATTGTGCTTTTAGATGAAATATTTAGTGTCTATGTTGTGCATAAAATGCTTTGAAAATTCATAATATACACGTGAGTGATGTGCGCATTTTACAAAATTGTCCTCAGCAGAGAAATTGTTCCATAACTCAATCGAGACAAAGTGATATCAAAGTTGCACACGTCTACCAAGTGTTTTGACTTTGGCTGATAATGAATAAATTGATTTGACATTTCTGTGCATTATCCGCCGAGTTTGTAATTTTAAAACAGCATAAATTTTAAACAAATTTACACGCATTCCAGGCACTTGTAAGATTAAAATAATTGTGTACAAAATCCCTTTGCGTAAAGTAATATCTCTGTGTGGGTTCTTATTATTTTATTTAAAAAAGTATTTAACTCTGTAACAGGCGTTAGAAAACAGCATCATACGATCTCTTCATTTGTGGCTTTGGTGATTTACAGGTAATTAATTATTAAATTTGTGAAAATCTGAATGACAGATCCAGTTCAAAATTACTGAATAATATCAAGAAAAAACTTAACTGCACTTAAATTTTATCTATGTGGCATGCCTCAGTAATATAGGGTAGTCAGTTTTGGGAGTCTGACATAGCAAGAACAGGAAGGCATTTTATTATTATTATTGTTTTAATTTGATGATGAAAAAATACACCGTTCAGCCCCTCAAGGGTTATAGGATATATAGTGTTCTCAAGTCCAAATAATATGTATAATTGCCGATATTAGAAACTGGCATCATAGCTTCTGTCCAATTGTTGTATTTTAGGGCAAATCAAAATTATCGAATTAAGTGTGTATGTATGTCAAACAAACAAACAAACACACAAACAAACAAAAAAACCCAAAAGAGAAATTAAAAAAAAAAAAACCAAACAAAAACAAGAAATAGGGGAGGGCGTAAAGGCCTGGGATCCTTAGTGTGATATTTAATCAACTTTCATTTGTCGTAAGTAATATGTTTTATAAGAACACCACTAGATCTTCACCCTACCTGCCATCTACCCACTTATTACTATGTTCTATATTATTGTCTTGAAGACATTCTGTACAGTATGTTTCTTCTATTCTGAAATATCCTGTTCCCAGTTTTAGTCTGAGAAGTTTCTTATTACTGGGAATTTTAAAATCCCAAGATACCAGTGTGACAGAGATTATGTAACATAGAGTACCTATATCTAAACGTCTTTGCTTCCGCCTGGATAGCACCTTGCTTCCTTATGAGTTATGCACGTTTTGTTAATGCAGAACCTTCGTACTTTCATATATGTCAAACTCATAATTGTAAGTCACGCCTATTTTTTTTCTGTTCTCTATTGTCTTACAGGCACTAGGAATGTTTAAAATCAAACCGTTGAAATATTGACAGATCAGACTATGATGCACGTAGTGAGATAAGGGGAGATAAGCTAATAAAGTAAATCAAGGGCGATTATTCAAAAGTCGTACTTTGTTAGTTACTTCGGTCAGGGGAGATAATCAATCTTAGTTATCCCCCCACATCCATTCGTTCGTGAACGTAATTAAACTGCGGACGAGACGTGATCAAAGAGACCGTTCGCTCGTTGCCAGAGTCTGCAAGGCGGAAAGGTGGCTGTCGTATATTTTCGATAGGGTAATTAAGATCAATGTTGGCCCCTCCTGAATAGGACTAGAACAGGTGATAGCTCAGTGAGAGATAAAGGTAAAGAAATAGATTTTTCACAAGTGAAATGGTGAAAGGTGAAATCTGTCCTTGGATTTGAGAGATAATCAATCCAGCCTATCGTATACGACTGAGATTTGTAGATCAGACAGTTTCCCTATAAATATATATATATTCAACCACTCACATCTACACACACACACAGATACATGACGACAATTAGACGCACAGACGTGAAACCTATATCTATGGAATTGGGATCTTTTGGGACAAGCTGACCGACACACGTAAATAAAGTTTATGTAAATTTTATTTATCATAAAGAAACTACAACACAACAATATCTTTGAATATCAAAATCAAATACAATGAACATAGGTTAATTAGTTAATTAAAGAGTAGACTCATAGGTTTAATCCTCCCTCCCTCTGTTGAGACAAAAGAATCCCGTAAGAAGAAAGTTATTAACCCTCAAAGCGTCAAAGATTTATATACTATGGTCTAGGATTTCCCTCTACAGTTAAGAACATAGTTGATACATTAATCTATTCTAAGAGGAAACAGCATTAGCAAAACTCGCATAAAGAAATACAAAGTGGGTGTATGGTAAAGGTAAAGGAACCCGTTACACGCCCATTGAGGCATATTGGGAATATGGTGTTAGGCCCATATTATCTTGACCGTCGGCACACGAGGGGTGATGTGGTCGGCATCACGCCGGCCGCCTTAACCTTCCCAGAGTAGCTCTGGTACCCATTTGGGGCTGGGTCGACCCAGGAGCCGTTTGTGGCCTAAAAATTTTCCGCCTCATCTGGGGATCGAACCATAGACCACTGCGCTAGGAAGCCAGTGCACTAACCACTATGCTACCGCGGCTCCACAAAGTGGGTGTATGGGTTATACAATAAAAGAGTCACTCATTCCTGCTTTCATTCTATTCATACAGCAGTGGCCACTGACATTCGTTCTGACCTACAAACTTGATTTTCACCTTCTGGGACAATCTTTAGGACACATGCACAACAGATTCCGCGTTCTTTAGGCAAAGATTAACCCCAGCTCTACAGAGACCGGTTAATTCCAATTCTCCGGGGAGCGTTAACTTCACTGTTTATATTATAGGATTATTGTTGTCACCGGAAATCAGTTCAGGTAAGAGATGCCACAGGGCTCACAGTGTCAGAATTCGTGAGATTTCCAGTACTTTGGAAATGTCAGGTTGGTAACTTCTCTCAGTATAAACAATTTATTGTCATACGACAATTGGTCAAACGTCGGAAATGTCAATGTTTGTAATTTTTCGTCACATGGGCAGAATGTAAATGAGATTTTTGGAAAGAATATAATCTGGCTCGATAGGCCCAGTTACAGCATTTAGTCTTAATGTCCTTTAGGTTGGTACTCTGTCTCTTTCTGGATGCAACCACAATGCCAGACAGGTTTACCTTGAAGACCCAAGTATTTAAGTACAAAATGTTCTCTCTTATGGTTATTCTCAGATACACATTGAAAAACCGCTGGTAGATTTTGGGCTTGACCCAATACTGTACTTGTATAAAGGAAGAGAAACAAGTACAAATACTTAACCAAAATATTATTATTCTCACTCCTATCCTACCTCGCGTAAAATAATATATTCACTTCGGTTATTTAACGTTAAATTGAAACTACAAGCTTAGAGCTTGTCTTATCGTTTAAACTCCCGTGAAATAAATTCTAGGTATTTTAAAAAACTTATCATCATGAATTAGAAATACATATGTTTCTTCAATACTCATGATGAACAGTGCATTGCTAGTCGGTTACAATATTCTCTGACTGGTTACTAGCAATTGAATTAAATTTATTTATTAGCTGGAATAGTTTAGCTAGAATATAATTTATTCTGCTAGCCAATGTAACACAGAAAAACCTAGAGAACTAACAATTGGCTGACTATATAGTAAATCACTCTGCACAGATATAAACTAGTGAATATTATTGACGATTTCAACACGTAAATCACTCAACAATACTAGTGAATATATTACCTCCAAACAGAACTACAGGCTATCTCCAACGAGAAACTAAGAACTTCACTTATACAAGGTATTCTAGAACTCGGCTAGATGTCTTTAAAGTCTGTGGAGTATTGAATGAATGAAGTTATAAAGATGAGGTATATATATATTAGAGATGAAAGGAGGTAGTTAACTATCCCCCGAAAACCAGACCCTACCATATGTTCTCACCTATGGTGAATTCTACGTTCAGTTTTCGGCTTATACGAAATTCAAAGCCGAAAACCCAGGATCTTCGTTCTCGCTTAGATCAGACATCGGAAAACGCTAATCAGTGTGAGTTTCCTTCGTCTCTCTGCTTGTATTCAAGCGAGCAATGTCTTTAGATCTTCTGATTCGCCGTGTTTAATTACTTATCAAACGAACGGATTCAGGGAAAGGTAATAAAGATTTCTCACTTTGGTTCCCAATATCTACTCAAATTTATTCAAATCTGGTTGCTGTCTGATCTCTACAACGATTTGATCTCTGGCGCTGGTGTTAAAATTACAGCTCACGTTAGCTAATAGGTCTCTGGTAGACTCATCAAAGAAATTAGCGAACCGCAATACAACGCGTGCTAAATGAGAAAAGAGGGACATATTTCTGAGTAATAGGAGGTTTTATGTTAACCCAACAGGCGTAGGTGAAGCTAGGTAAAAGAAAAATGAAGATAAAGAAAATAGATACGAGGGGCGTTTAGAAAGTAATGCACCACATCGTTTTTATCAGCTAATAATGAAGATAGAAGCATAAAATTTTGCACATTTTAAATATGGCATGTGCCAATTGTGTGCACCAAATTGCACTGCAACCGGCCAAATTATACGGCTGCTCTAAACCGTTGAAATGGAGCGTGTTAGCAACTTGCGTTATAAGCAGCGAATTGTGATAGAATTTCTCGTTGCAAAGAAGGAAACTGTTGTGAACATTCACAAGCGTCTATGTGATGTGTATGGAAGTCTTGCAGCCGACAGGAGTACAGTCAGTCGCTGGGTTCAGAGAATCAAAGAATCAGGAAGTGGAGATACGGAGCTCCTTGATCGGCCGCGCTGTGGACGTCCTGCAACAGCCACCAACGCAGAAATGTTGAAATGCGCTGAGGGCATTATTCTTACTGTATACTACTCAACAATTGGCCTTACAGCTGTCAGTCAGCATTGGTAGTGCAAATGCAGTTATAAAAACTCTCGGATTTTCTAAGGTTTGCGCAAGATGGGTTCCTAGAAGTCTCACAAATGAGCACCGATTGCAAAGGAAAGCAATTTCTTCTGAATTGTTGGAGCATTTCAATGCTGATGGAGAGAATTTTTTGGCTAAGATCGTTACAGGTGACGAAACCTGGGCACATCATTTTGAACCTGAGACAAAAAGACAGTCAATGGAGTGGCATCATCCGCAATCACCACGAAGAAAGAAATTCAAGACAATTCCTTTAGCTGGAAAGGTCATGATCAATGTCTTTTGGGACATTGAAGGTGTGGTTCTTGTGGACGTTATGCCAAGAGGAGAGACAATCAATTCGCAAGCTTACATTAAGACATTGAAAAACTCAATCAACGTTTTCGCAGAGTTCGGCCGCACAAGAATCCAGCTGCCCTGCTTCTCCTTCACGACAATGCGCGCCCTCACAAGTCTGGTACCACGGGAAGCAATCACCAAATTGGGTTGGACTGTACTACCCCATCCACCCTATAGTCCCGATTTAGCACCCTCTGATTTTCATCTATTTGGTCCACTTAAAGATGCACTCCGTGGGACAAGGTTTGAAGATGATGAAGGAGTGATTCATGCAGCGAAGAAATGGCTACATGATCAAGACAAAATCTGGTACGGGCTAGGAATACATGCACTTGTTTCGAGCTGGCATAAAGCCGTACAAATTGATGGGGATTATGTTCAATAATACCGATGTTTACATGACATATCTATGTATATTGTGTATAAATTTCATGCGTTTTTAATAAACAGCTCCTGAGAAAAACGATGTGGTGCATTACTTTCTGAACGCCCCTCGTATATGAAATCAATTATCATAATCTGCCACAGTGACAATTTTAACTTTGATTCGCAGATCGAACGAAGAAATACCCGAAATCTGGGCGAAGGTGTCAAAACTAGCAAGTGCGAGTGAATTCCTACCATTTAAATATATATATATCTCTGCCTTTAAAATCCATTATTCAGTACCCACAGATTTATTTCAGAACATCTAGCTTCGAAACTAGAACCATTTGTATTAATGGAGTTTCTTAGTTTTCATTGGAGATTGTTTTAATTTCTGTGTTTGTGGTAAATATTATACTAGAAGTTTGAGTGATTTAATTTTTAAGTCCGTCAATTATATTTCACTAGGATTTGTTGTGTGCAAATTGACTAACAGACTTAAAATGATTTATAGCTAAATTGTTCCGGCTGTAGCGTTAATCTAACTAACTGATATTAACCAGTAAGAGATATTTGAATCGACTAGTAAATGCACTTTTCCTTATGAGTACTGACGAAATATATATTTATTTCTAATTCATGATGATTAATTGTGTATAGGACTAGAATTTATTTCACGGGGTTTCTTTTTATAAACGATAAGACAACCTCTAAGCATGTAGTTTCTAATTAAAGTTAAATAACCGAAGTGGATAATAATATTATATTTTACGCGGGTTAGGATAGGATTGAGAATACTATATTGTGGTTAAGTATTTTGTATTTTTTTTCTTCCTATATCTAGTACTGGATCATATACCCAACACCTACCAGCGGCTTCCATATAAATCTGAGAATAACGGATCTAAGTCTAACAGTACAAAAAACATTCTGATAAAATACTGGGTCTTCAAGGTGAACCTGTCTGGCCTCTTGTTTACACCCAGAAAGAGACAGAGTACCAACCCAAAGAATATTAAGAATAACATTTGACTGGGCCTATAGCTATCCAGATTTCTTTTTCCCAATGTCATTTACATTCAGCTCGTTGTGGCGAACTTTCCAACAATTAACATTACCGACTACCAACCAATTGTGATGTAAAAAGGATTTGTATCCCGAGAGATTTACCCCTCTGACATTCTCTCCAAGTATCAATTTTACTAGCTACTGACTCTGTGAACATTAAAGCTCTTAAGTATTTTCCTACCTGGACTAATTGATGTGACATAAACAGAATCCTAAAGAAGGAATATCAAAGCAAGCGTTTCCCAATAAATAGATTAATCAGTCTTGGAGAAACTGGGGCTTGTTTTGCCAACACCCAACCTTGGATCTGTGGTTGTTTTTTTTCATAGAGATGTTTCAGATGTTATGAAAGCACGTATGAGGTAAGAGTGAAAATGTGGCCACAGTCTGTCTGAAGCGAGAGAAAGAAGAGATGAATAATTATTTCACTGTATAATCCATGCACTCATTTTCTTGTTTATTTCTTATGATGTTTTGCTAATACTGTTCATCACAGAATAGATTAACGTAGAAACTCTGTTCTTTACAGTATAGTAAAATTTTTGACCCTAGTGCTATTCTTTTGACCTTTTGGGGATTAATTAACTTCTTCTTGTGGGATTTTGTCTCTACAGAGGGAATTACACTTAGTGGGTCATTTCTTTATTTAAGTCTGTAGCCTATGATTTTTGTATTTTTTTGATATCTTATAATAACTGTTGTGAAGTTTCTTTTTTTTATGATAAATAAACATTAACATAAATCTTATTACCAGTGTCGGTCAGCTCATCCCAATATACATACTCCATTACTATAGTTTTCACGTTTGTGCGTCTAATTGTCGTCACTTATCTGTGTGTGTGTATGTGAGTGGTAGGGATATATATATATATATATATATATATATATATATATATATATATATATATATATATATATATATATATATATATATATATATATATATATATATATATTGGCTCTTCTGTCCCATAGCCGTAATCAGATGCAGGACAAATTGAAAACGCTCGATGAGAGGTCACAGCAATTGGGTCTGAAAATACACAGGGAAAAGACAAAAATAATGCGAATAAATGCAGGTAATGATAACAGGGTTGAACTTGAAGAAACACCAATACAAGATGTAGAATCATACACATATATTGGCAGTAATATAGACAAAGTTGGAGGGACAGACAGCGATATCAAAATAAGAATACAAAAGGCAAGAGGAGCTTTCATTGCATTGGGAAATATATGGAGATCAAGAGAAATAGGATCCAACACGAAAATAAGAATCTTCAACTCAAATGTGAAGTCAGTCCTATTGTATGGCTCAGAGACATGGAGAATAATAAAGACAACAACCAAAAAGCTACAGACTTTTATAAATGGGTGCTTGCGTAGAATAGAGGGATTAAAATGGTATGACAAGGTTACCAATGTGGAACTGATGACAAGAACTAGACAAGTGCCAGTGGAACAAGAAATGAGAAGAAGATGATGGCGATGGATAGGACACACACTGAGGAAACCTGTTGATAGCATTACAAGGCAGTCCTTGTTCTGGAACCCCCAGGGCAAGAGAGACAGAGGAAGACCAAGAAGTACATGGAGAAGAGAGTTGGAAACAGAGGTGAAAATGATGAGAACATGGAAAGAACTTCAGATGATGGCACGTGACAAGAGGACTTGGCATGTGTTTGTTGAAGGCCTATGCTCCTTTGGGAGTGGAGGGTTATGAATGAATGAATATATATATATATATATATATATATATATATATATATATATATATATATATATATATATATATATATAGAAAGGGAACTGTCTGAGCAACAACTTTTAGTCGTAACCGATAGGCTGGACTAGAGTAGCTTCTCAAATCCAGGGACAGACTCTACCCTTCACCAACTCACTAGTGAAAATTTATCTGTTTACCTTATCTCGGACTGATTCATCACCGTTGACAGTTCTATTCAGAAGGGACCTAACATTGTTCTTAATCACCTATCGGAAAAGTACGACAACCAGATATTTTCTTGTAGGAGACTTGAATAGTTTCCATGCATGTCTTCCTTTCAGATTTGTATCTGACTCATCTGACAATACATCTGTTATTATTTCTTTAATTAAGCTTTTAATCTCTGATTTACTAATCCCTGCATTTATTAGATTTTTATCAGATCTACCTTTCATGGCTACTTCATCTGCCTTTTCATTTCCCTCTGTGCCAACATATGAAGGTATCCAAGCCATTTAAACTCAACATCCTCTGTAATATAGGTATGTAGAAGCCAGAAAAATCTTGTCCACTATATCAGGAAGGCATCATCATTATACACGAGAAAGACAATTATTTAGTCGCTAGTTTTATATATTTATAAAGAGTGATTCTATGAATATTTTGTGTGACAGTACTGTGATCATCCTACCAAGTCAGCCATTGACAGAATATTGTTTAGTCATCACATTTCAGTATAGTCTCTTTTTTTTCTCTCAGTCTCTTGTACTGTGTTTACTGTTTCTTCAGGATGAATGACACTGACTACCAGTAATACATTTTTACTACTTGCATAAAAGCCTCAGTTGCTTCCATAATGACCATATGAGACCTAATTTAATCAGGTTCACAAATTATTCATGTTGACATTTGAATGACAAACAATGCTACTGCGCGACTGCACAGCTGAGCATAGAAGAAAACTTTTTTTTTAGTTACAAAGAAAAGAATCTAGTTCAACCTCTACTGGGTTATAATTAGGATACATAGTGTCGCTAATTTCATATAATATGTCCCATGTCTGTTTTCACAGTACATATCCTGTCCAAATATTGTAAATAGAGTACATTAAAATTTCAAAATTGTGTCTCTGTACGTGTTTGTGTTTGTTTGTTTTCTTTATCCTAAAATGGTAAACTTTTTCATCCTTGTCATCATGTTAAAAAAAATGTTTGTTTAAGTGAAATTTTAAGGTGTTTGGGTTAATATTTAATTTACTTTTTGTCATTAGTAATATGTATTACCGCGGTAGCATAGTGGTTAGTGCACTGGTTTTCTAGCTCAGTGGTTTACGGTTCGATCCCCAGATGAGGTGGGATTATTTTAGGCCGCAAACGGCTCCTGGGTCGACCCAGCCCCAACTGGGTACCAGAGCAACTCTGGGAAGGTTAAGGCGGCCGGCGTGATGTTGACCACATCACCCCTAGTGTGCCGATGGTCAAGAAAATATGGGCCTAACACCATATTCCCAATATGCCTTAATGGGCATGTAACGGGATCCTTTACCTTTACCAATATATATTACTAGAATCTCACTAGACCTTCACTTTCCCCCATACCCCCACTAATCAGTATACATTCATTTTTGGTCTTGTTAAATACTGTTCGACTATACTGTGCAATTCTTTAGGTCTGTCTATTCTAAACACATGTTATAAGTAAACTTCATGCCTGTAAATAATCTAATATTGGCATTCGGTACTGTTTACACTTCCTACATTTTAGTAGGAAATATTCTACATTATTGTGTTGTAAACATTCTGCACTGTAAGGTTCTTCTGTTTTAAAATAGCCCATTCTCAGTTGTAGTCTAAGCAGCTTGAAGTGAGCATCCATGGAGGGCATTTGTACATTCAACAGCTTCTAAGATTGAAAGACAGGTAGCTGTTTTCAAAACTGAAAGCTCTTCTTCTTCTTCGTTCAGTTTGTAGTCATGCTAAATCTGTAGGCCTGTCACCAGGACGAAGTCCATAGTCTTTTCCATGTCAGCGCGGCAGCCCCATAGCCTCTGCTTGAGCTCAGCACCCCTTGGCCAGGTCAGATGTTGTGGGTCATCATAGGTTGGGCAGTTTTGGAGAATGTGTTTGGGGGTCTGGATCCCAGTTCCACGTGGACATTCGTTTGTATGAGACATCCTGAGGCAATAGAGATGGCCTAGTAGTCTGCAGTGTCCAGCCCTTAGGCTGAATATGATGGTCTGTTGGTGTATGTTAAATGGTGGATTAAGTCATCTCTGCTGTATGTATCACCTTCCTCCTTCCACTGGTTTTGTACTTGTTGTGGATGATGCTTTTAGCTTCTCTATAGGGCAATGGGTGGCTGAATTGTTCCATTTTACAGCCACTTCAAGATAGAGCATCTGCTATCTCATTTCCAGTGATTCCACAATGGGAGGGTAACTACTGAAGGGCAATTTAATTGATTACCTTTGGATAATGTTAAGCTCAGATCTGATCTCATACGTAATTTAATCAATATTCCAAGGTGGCATGTCTGACGATATTTACACGGGAACTTAGATATCAAAGACTTTGTTTATGACCAAGCTGGTGTTCCACAAGATTTATAAGGAGGAAATGTGGGGTTCCGAAAGATAAGTCAAAGGCGTGAAAAGTTTTAGTTTAGATTTAAGTCGTGATTAAAAGATTACTTGAATAACGATGAAAGAGCAAAATGTGGGTGAAAATAAAATAAGAAAGATGTTGGAAAAGATAGAGAGTGATAACAAAATAGACCTACTATACAACACTGTCACGGCGCTATTTCGCAGTGACGAAAAATCAGACTGGCTACATTGAGGTTGGCAACATTGGAATAAAAAACCAGCTAAGTCATGAGACTAGCGGAAGCGGAAAATATTAGGCGCGAAGCTAGTTAGTGAGTTCCTAGCCAGCGTCCGACTGAGGATGGAGGAGACATTTTTTCCCTTGCCAGCATTCATGCTGTGAAGTTCATGCCATGGACGTATTGTTATAAGTACTTGCCATATTTCGGTTGGAGTGGAGTATGTCGTGTAATTCTAGATTGTGTAGTATCTAGTGGGCATTTCTACAGACCGCAGATTTATAGTTGTCAATGAAAAGGGTGTGCCATTGTCACAGTTTTTGGCCGTTCATGGCGAACGATTGTCATTGCAGTGTTCGTTTAGTTAAGACACACTGTAGTGTATGGTGCCGATAGATTGAGCTGTTATTGAGGCACGTTTCATTGGCATTATTATATCGTATTTTTCATACGTTTGTTTGGCCGTGTGAGGCCTGATTCTGTGTGCTTATTTATTAAAGAGAAATTCCTGTTAAAGGTGTTGATTTCTTATGTCAGCCATTGTGTTGTGGTTGTACTCCTAGGGAGCGAGCCTATTTTTATTAGTATTACAAGTTATTATAAATTCACAGCTAATTTGGTTATGACAAACACCCAGACAGCTCAGTAGGCTAATTGGTCGGTAGCTGGACTTGCTTGTTTTCTCCTTTTGTTTCTTTCTGATAGGAACGATGATTGCTTCTCGCCATCGATCCGGAAATTTTCCGATACTCCATGATTGATTGAAGATTTGGAGAAGCTTGTGCCTGGCTACAGGTCCCAGGTTCTTGATCATATCATTTGTAATACCATCTTTTCCTGGAGCTTTCATTTTCGTTAGTTTTGTTATGGCAGCACTTAGTTCTCTCATAGTGAAGGATGACTTCATGCAGGTGTCTCGGTTTTGGTGCTTCAGTTTTTCTTTTATTTCTTTATGTACTTCTTGGATACGCGCATGTGGAAGTGATTGAAAGCTCAATTTGTTACAAAGTTCTCCATCTGTGCATGTGCAAATTCTTCACAGGAAAAAAAGACAAGCAAATGTGACAGAATGAAAGAGAAATGTTGGGGTTAGAGCAGGCAGTGCCATGATTTACAATGTGTTCATGTATATAACATTGCGTGTCGTAATATTATAATATTTTGGCTACCTTGAGTGAACACAAAGAAACATATACTATATCATAATATTAACACATTATTTTCCACAAGTTTATTTACAATATGCAGTATAACAATGTTATAATAATAATAGCCCCTTCAGTCATAAATGACTATGGGAATGCGCCCCTGAGGTGGCAGCCCTCAGCTGCTTATTTTCCTGGTGCTCCTTTCGACGTTTTCTCCTCACCTCTGCTTCTTGTGTGAGCCTCTCTTCGCCCAATCTGAGGTGGTGCCGTAAATAGCATCGCCACTTAGTGCGATCGGCAGCTTCATCCTCCCATGTTGCTGGATCCATGTCCAGTGCCCTCATATCTCTCTTGCACACATCTTTGAACCTCAGCTGTGGTCGCCCAACTGTTCTCTTGCCATCTGCTAATTGTCCGTAGAAGATATCTTTTGGGATGCGACCATCTTCCATGCGGCGAACATGGCCAAGCCAGATAACAATGTTACTTGGTATATTTCTCAGTGGTAATTTGTACTCAAGCACATATTGTTGTAGAAATAGTACGGATATAACCATAATTAATGACTTTTCACTGCATGTTTCTATAATTCGTGCTTGAAAGGGCTCGGAGTGGCTAAGAGTTTTGGCGCCCACCTCGAATTCTAGAGGTACCTGGTTCGATTCCCAGTAGAGGCCAAAACAATGTATGGAAATTTTTTCTCAGAACCGGTGGTCCTAATGATGTCATACTCCCCCCGGTCTCATGGGTAGTGAGATCGTATGCCTAGTCTTCTCGGATAAGGGCGAAAAAAGGAGGTCCCATGCGCATGTTAAAAATCCCACGGCAGTTGGAAATCGTAAAGAGTAGGCCATAAGGCCGTTGCTCGGAAAACTTTTTAAAAATTAGAAACCTACCGGCCAAATATATTTATAGAATGTATGATACCTATATACACACATTGGGATTCTCGCCGGTGCTATGGAGTTTGTGCACTGTGCTGAGATCTTCTTTGTGTGATCTAAGGGAGGAGATCGGAGCACTGATGGAGCTGTCCGTGTGCAATGAAGATCATCCTTAAAACCAAACCAAACTTGAAGCACGCTGCACACAAACATTCAATAAAGTCCATTTTATAAGAGATGTCTACTTTAGATATGTATACATTTTGAAAGCAGTGTTATTTGCTGTATTTTTCAGTAGTAATTTATACTCTGTACACACATTATAGTACAAGTAGTAACAATATAACCATAATTAATTACTTGTTAACTCATGTTTCAGTCATTCACATTGAAAGTGTGATGTTAAATAAATTCAATATGTCCAGTTTTTATAACATGTCTACTTTAGATAGATTTGCAGTTTGGACATACCTGTCATCAGTTATTGATTTCATTGCCTAAGAATAATCTTCTTCAAGTACCATGCCTAGTAGCATAGGAGATTATGTCTCTGCACAACTTCCTGTCTCCAGTACAATTTATCAATTCTGCAGTTGACTTCTTTCCATGCCATGATGTCAAACTATCCAGTATTTTTTTTCTTTGTCTTCCCCTATCTCTTTTTCCTTCAATATTACGTGTTGTTAAGATAAATTCCAGCTTTCCTCTTCTCATAATATGCCCAAAAAAGTGGATTGCTTCTTTCTAACTTTGGCCTCTTTAAGGACATCCTCATTACTTCTTTTCGCTGTCCATGGTATTTTTAACATTCTTCTGTAAAACCACATCTCTGTGGACTCTAGTGCCTTCCCTACTTGTTTACTAACTGTCCATGACTCACTCCCATATGTCAGGATTGGTTCTATATAACACTGAAAAACTCTCTTTCTTCTATTGACAAAGAATTATTAAATAAAATACTCTTCACTTTATAGAATGCTGTTTTTTTGCCTGAGCTGTTCTGCTCTTCACTTCTGAGATGCATCTTCCATCCGTTGTTATTAATGTGCCCAGGTATTTGAATCTGTTGACCTGTTTGTTATTGTTGAACAGAATTGACCACTGCACTCCGGGCAAACCCATATGTGCCCAGTCTCCCTTAGTATTGTCACGGAATTGCCTCCCCTGCTTTGCAGTAGTGGTCCAACAGTGTCCAAAACTCAGGAGTATCTAATATGGGTCTTCAAAGGTGTCTACCTTCGCACAAGATTACTCTTGGTAGAGTTTTAGATAGAAGAATAATGATGCTTCTATCTCAAGGGAGTATTCATAAGATATTTCAGAAGCCAAGAACAATGCTGCATTGGGCAGAGCAATTGTTATCTTATATCTGATCCGCCGCCTTTTATGAAGAATTAAGCAATTATTAATCTCAGCTCGTTCAGGCCCCCACCCTGATTTACTCAGTGGAATTATTATTATTACTAGCAATAACCCGTCAATAATGATAGAAGTAAATAAAAAAATTATAATATATTTTTAAAATATTTTTTGATTCACTATAAAAGTTCTTTGATGACAACATTTTTTGTGAAAGTGCGTGGATTTGTTTCAAAGAATGTTCCCTGATAAAAAGTGTTTTTAACAAAAACTTTCAAGTTTTCATGATTTGTTCCTCGGGTGAAGGCGACATAGAGCTGGCCGTGTCCGAAAACAGGTTCAGGAAGGAAAACTCCTACGTGATCTAAAGATTGTCCTTGCGCCTTATTGATCTTCATTGCAAATGCTAAAATCACTGGGAATTGACGAAGTCGCAATACTTTAAATTAAAATTTTGTCTTGAAGAAACAATCAACAACTTACATTTTAAGGTTATTTTTAACAAAATGATGAGTTAAATCCGTTTCCAGAATGAAACTGGGTTCTACACCGACTTTTCTTCGTTGAGTGTTACTATTTTCGGGAGAGTACATATAAGGGAAACAGTACAATTAAAGTGTAACTTTAAACCACAGTTGCATCCCTTAGATGTGACCGACGTACAAACGGCGAGAATTATGGATTTCGATGGTATAGCTCTCTGAGTGTATTTAGTAAATTGACTGAGACAAACATACTGTACATTAAAAATGATTAAATCGAAGTTAAATTTGTATAATTACAAATAACACATTTAATAATCAACTAAGTTTTAACAGTTTAAACAAATGATTTATTGTTTATAAAAAAATTATCATCACTATTGTGATGGCATAGAAGTGTGTAAAGGAGGTCATTTGGCAGCTTTTATAGGTTATTTAGCTGTCAGTGACGGTTCTGCTCCTTCTGATGGGTTGGTTCTTGGTAGACTGGATTGTTGATCCCGCTCGTCACTGGTCAAGGTTGTCGAGCGCAGCACGTTCCCAGAAGTGTCATGGAGTGTCTACGAAGTTGGTCATTCGTCTTTAAAACGGCTCGTTGGTCCCCCGGTCTGATGATGGTTTCTAGCTTCGACTTCATGCCACTGGTTCCATTCTTGTTCCAGAGATAGTACCCTCAACTGGTACCACAAGCCAATCTTGGCTCACATACTGTTTGCTCAGAGGAATAAAGGTACTTGCAGATGCCTCTTACACGTGTTCTTGGGGGTCGTTACTTGAGCAATAAACTCACACTATGACTCCGTGTGTTCAGTTTCCTCAGATCCCGGGTTTCGTTATTAAAATGGTTTCCTTGAGCTCTTTAAGTCCTTCAAGATGTTCCACAAATTCCGGTCTGATATATATGAAATCTGATTCTAGGCTTCACTCTGGCAGTCTGGTTGTCGTCTTGGCAAGCGATTCTCAAAATGTCTTAAAACTGAAACGCGTCAGGTTATATTGCAAGTCTTCCCCCGCATTTGTTTGTTACGAAGCTAAGCAGGGCTCCAATAGTTTTAAACATTCGTGTTTTTTGGTGGAACTCCGCCTATGCCGGTCCCAAGCCCGGATGAAAAAGGAGGAGGGCGGCCTGCATGGAGGCCGTAAGGAGGCAGCCCCTCCACCATGCAAAAGCACAACAGGCCAATCACCTGTTTGCTTTAAACTATGATTACGAGCAATATAAGAGAGAAAACCGGACTGATTCTAAAGGCGACGAAATGGAACGGACTACGGACTACGACTTATGGAACTTGGAACACAAGAAGTATAACTGGGAAAGAAGAGGAGCTGATGGAAGAGATGAGGAAAGCAAAATTAGAAATCCTGGCTATTACCGAAACAAAGAAAAAGGGACAAGGAGTCATGGATCTCGATGGCAACACGCTGTTATACAGTGGTGTACCCACATCTGAAAGAGCTAAAGGGGGCGTGGGTTGCATTGTGGCCAAAAACCAGAAAGATAGTATCAAGGGATGGAACTTTGTCTCGGAGCGCATTATGGTTGTAAAACTAAAAGAAGGAGAAACCATAGTCAACCTGGTCATAGTGTATGGGCCAAATGAGGATGAGAGAGCAGAGGTCAAGGAGGAATTCTTCGAGCTGCTTCAAAGGACAGTGGATGACTGCCTAGATAAAGTTATCATGCTCGGAGATTTTAATGCCAGAGTTGGAAATGACCATGCTAGATGGGGTGGAGTTATCGGAAGATGTGGAGAAGATACTCTCAATGACAATGGAAAGCGACTCCTTAGATTCTGCAGTGAGCAGAATCTGATCATCACAAACACAAAGTTCCCCCATAAGCGCATACATGCATACACTAGATGTGAACCAACCAAGAATGAGAAGTCAGTGATCGACTATGCCATTGTTAGGAGAAGCTCATTCAAATATGTCCGTGATGCTAGAGTCTGGAGGGGGCCAGAGATTGGAAGTGATCACTACCTGCTAACAATCAAAAGAACAACTGAAAGAGTTGCTCAGCCTAGGAACTGCCCAACATCACTCAAGAAACCAAGTAAACGAGCGGGAGAAATGAGCATTAGGACCTACAAGCTGAAAGAGCCATAAATTAAGACCAGATATCAGGGGCTTATTGCTGCAGCTGTGAGCAACACAGAAGAACAACCTGATGACTTGGAAACCCTCTGGAATAAATTCAAGGATATCATAAAGACAGCTGCAGCAGAAGCATGCGGTGAAGTCCGACTTGGGAACAAGAGAAAGAGGACACCTTGGTGGACAGAGGAAGTCAAAGAGAAAATAAGAGAGAATAAAATGGCATGGAAACAATACTTAGGAGCTAAAAACACAACAGGACAGATGAAAAAATATAGAGAATATGTGACACTCAGAACAGAAGCAAAGAACAAAGTGCTAGCAGCAAAACAGAAGTCCTGGGAAGAATTTGGAGAAAAGCTAGAAAAAGATGCACAAGAAAACCAGAAATTGTTCTATAAGACCCTAAAGAACATGAGAAAGGAAAAACAATGCACTCTCAAATTTATAAAGGACAAGCAAGGCAAATTGCTTACTGCCCCGAAGGAAGTAATGGAAAGATGGAAAGAATATTTCTCAGAACTCCTGGATGGTGAGCATGGTGAAGCATCAGAAATGATAACCACTAGCACAGAAGAGAAAACCAATGATGGTGAAGATGACATAAAGATGGAAGAACTGAAGGCAGCACTGGAGAAAATCAAGATGGGCAAGGCAGCAGGGCATGATGGTATAACACCAGAAATGGTTAGGTACATGGGAGCATCAGGCGACCTATTACTCTTAAGGGTTCTACAGGCAGCGTGGTACAACAAGACCATACCAAAGGATTGGGAGATTGCCATCATAACACCAATTTTCAAAAAGGGTGACAATCGACAGTGTGGAAACCATAGAGGCATATCCCTTCTCAGTGTCCCTGGTAAAATCTACTCTAGAATCCTATAGCAGAGACTCCGACGCCTAGCAGAGCCAGAACTGGATGAGGTCCAGTGCGGATTCCGAGCGAACCGAAGTACTCAAGACCTAATCTTCACACTCAGACAGCTGAATGAAAAGGCCCTTGAGTATAAGAGTGAGATCCATCTTTGTTTCATAGATCTGGAAAAGGCGTTTGACAGGGTCCCCTGGAGCAAACTTTGGGATTGTTTGGCAAGGAAGAACATTCCAGCACCTCTGATTCATGCTATACAGAGCTTCTACAAGTCTTGCAGAAATTATGTGAGGACAGCAAACCATAAGTCAGAAGAGTTCAGGACCACCACTGGTGTAAGACAAGGTGATATCCTGTCACCTTACCTTTTCATACTCCTCATGGACGATGTCATTAAGGCATGTAAGGAGAGAACAAGAAAGTATTCAGTGGGGTACTGGAAGATGAGACAGGTCTGTATTTCGGAGCTGGCATTTGCTGATGATGTTGCCCTGATTGCTAAATCAGAGGCACATCTCCAATTCAACCTGCAAATCTGGAAGGAAGAGCTGGAGAAGAGAGGGATGGTCATAAGCAGCTCTAAAACAAAATCCATGGTGATATCACGAGAAGAAAGAAGACATCAGATTAAGCTGGGAGAACAGGTCCTGGAGCAAGTCGACCACTTTAAATACCTCGCAGCTATTATTGACCGAAAGGGAGGCATCAAAGAAGAATTGGCCACTCGAAAAGCAGCAGCTGGGAGACTTTTTCAGGCCATAAATCGAGGATTCCTCAGCAAGAGAGAGGTTGGTAAGAAAACGAAGATGGCTGTATACCGCTCCACCTATGTTCCAGTCTTGACATATGGATGCGAGTCATGGGCAATGACTACAACCCACAAAAGCCAGATCCAAACCTCAGAAATGAGGTATCTGAGGAAGGTGGTTGAAGTAACAAGAAGAGACATGGTACGCAACCAGACGATACGTCAAGGCCTTAAATCCCACCCCCTGCAGACTCAAGTAGAACAGTCCCAACTAAGATGGTTTGGCCATGTCTGCAGAATAGGAGAAGACCGGCTACCACGACAAGCATTGGAAACAAAGAGCCAAGGATCCAGATCCCCAGGACGACCCAGAGTCCGCTGGGAGGACAACATTAGACAATCTTTGAAGGACCGAGGACTAGAATGGAACCAGGCCAGGAGGAAGACAGCCGATAGGATAGTCTGGCGCTCTCTCTTCCAAACCTCTACACCTCACGGTAGAAGGGTGTTACGGTAGTTTTATTGATATCGTCTGCTAGAATTGGCAGTGCGCTTTGTTGGGGTCAATAGAATTAATATAAATTGATTTTTATACTTCACGGATTAATGAACGCGAAATACACGGTCAAATTATGACGTGTTAGCGTAGATAAGGTCACGCTTCGTGACTTAGTTACTGGACCCTTGTTACGTTGTCCGTCAAGCCGTGAAGTCGTGTTTTTACCTCCTTCCAAGGTTGATAGGCTTTGTTAATAGCCATATTTATGTAAAGTGATACCAGGACTTAGGGTCAGTCCAGATAATAATATATACAAGCGAATTCAAAAGGTTAGTGATTAACCTAAGTTGAGGAAGGATGGTCGATAAGTAATTTTATTATTTTTGTCAAGAATCATGCACTCATTTCTGGCTGTCTGAATCCCAGCAGCACATGTATATAGCCATGATGTTCTGCCGACATGAATTTATTATGACACGAACGGATAAGAATATATATGCAAGTAAATTCTAATGAACTGTATGTGAATGTCTACCTACGTGAAATGTCTTCGTGTGTGAACTGTTTAATAAAGCATGGACTCCAAGTTGAAGACTTATCCACATTGATACGTTACAGCTGTCTGTTGAATTGACAATGTTGATTAATATGATAATGAAGAACTCTTCCGATGAGAAGATGTATAAAACAATAATGAGCTCCGAAAGGAACCAATACCTTCTTGGACATTCAACACTTATTGAGTCCATGTAACGGTGACCCTCTCTTTGAAGATTATAAACGAACGAAGCACGCATTTGCGATTCAATAATTACAGAACCAGCTGCAGCCCTATGTCAAGGGGTGGTTATTTATTTCGTGCTTATTCCTGCTTTTTGCGTTTGCACGACTGTTTATGTGTATCCAATATTGATAGGAAGTTAATGTCCAGGGTTCTTTCTTTACGTACCTGGCGAATAAATCTTAACTCTTAGTATTTACTTACTTTGTGCACACATCTCTTTCTCCAACGAAAGTAATAATAACTGAGTGACGGTTTGTAACTTTAATACACATGACGAAACTTCAAAATAGACCCATTGATGTGGTCAGGCAATTAGAACATAATGCAGATTAATAATAATAATAATAATAGTCACTCATTTGCATGAACAATTATGAATGTTAAATATGCCATACAGTAGTATACTTCCATGTAAAACAGGAATATACATTAGGGCTATCCACACACGCCCAAACACACATCTCAACCGTACAACGGCTGGATACTGACTGCCCTCTTCGCTGCTAACTCTCTCTCGTTTTTTACCTGCCTTGTTAGCAAAAACTTCCCCAGCCAGAAAATAGAGTGGCTATTGGGCGAAGCAGCGAAGTGCCAAACTGGCAATAAACTAATGATTTTCTACTCCCAACATTGCCCCCCTGTTCCCGAGCGGAAACCAAGGGTTTTCGCTTGAGAACAGTGGATAGTTAGCCCAAGAACTATTAATCTATTAGGAAAAAAAATCCTACTGTTCAGAATAATATATATGAAATATTAATTGTAGTAACAAATGACATGAAAACAGATATATCTAAACAGTGTAGACAAAATATAATCCAATCTTTCAAAAAATGCAGTTAAAGTCGTATCATGAATGTTTCAATAGTATATCACTTGAAAAACAAAAGAAGATCAGACAATGTCAACAACTGGCACAAACAATTTCACTTTCCAGTTACATTCCTTGACAATAAGTCTGCCAGAAAGTTTTCTGATCCCTTGATGGGGATAATTTTATATCTATATTCTTGGATAAGCAAGAACCATCTGTGTAATCTACTGTTTGTCGTAGTTTTTTGATTTAGGGATGTTAGTGGACGGTGATCCGTCTGGAGGTAGAAGTGTGCGCCAAGTAAATAGCGTGATAACTTGCTTATACACCAAATGATGGACAAAAGTTCTCTTTCACTGGTGGAATACCGAGTTTCTGCTGGTAGCAACTTCCTGCTTACATACAAGCATGGATGTGGAGTATCATTGAACCATTGCAACAGGCAACCACTAATGCCAGTCTGAGAAGCATCAGTCCTCAGAAGAAATGGCATAGTGATATTAGGTAACACCAAAATAGGTGCCTTGGAAAATACAGTTTTTTTTTTGTTCAAAGCTCCACTGCAAGTATCGGACCAAACAATTTTATTAGGAGCTCCCTCTTTAGTCAAAGATGACAGGACAGAAGAAATAGATGAAAAGTTCGGAATGAACTTGTGATAGAAGTTAATGAGTCCTAACATGCTCCTAACCTGTTTATTTGTCCGAGGGATATCTAATTCTAATATGCGTTTGACAGTGTGCTCATCAGGGTATAACATGTGGTTACCAACACGGTGACCAAGAAATGAAATTTCTCGACAACCAATCTGAACCTTTGAAGGTCTAACTGTCAAACCATGCTTTCTGAGTAGCATTAATAAAGATTTTAATCCTGTGATATGTTCTTGCCAAGAACTATGGAATAAACAGATGTCGTCTATATATGTGATGACATCAGACGTATCTCCTAAGAGTTTCCACATCATGCGCACAAAAGTCGCAGGAGCATTGACAAGGCCAAAACACATATAATTTCATTGGAATAAACCATATGGAGTCATAAATGCGGTTAGTGGTTTGGCTTTATCAGTTAAAGGGATCTGCCAATATCCCTTGGAAAGATGTAGTTTGCTAAAGTATGTAGCCTGGGATAGTTGTGATAAGAGATCCTCCAAAACAGGCATAGGCTCGGCATCTGTGTGAGTGACACTGTTAAGACGTCTAAAATCAATGCAGATGCGAAGAGATTTGTCCTTCTTTCTAACTAGATCCATAGGAAAAGAATAGGATGATTCAGAAGGAGAAATTATGCCCATGCGTAGCATATCCTTAAGTTCACTATCCACCTGAGATCTGTAGTGTAAGGGTATAGTATACGGTCTGAGTTTGATAGGGTGATCATCAGTCAAGGTAATATCATGAGAGATAACATCAGTGCGACCTGGAAGTTCAGTCAGCACATCAGAGAAAGATTCTAAAACAGCAAGAGCCTGTTCTCGATAACTAGAATCTAAATCACCTGATACAGTTACATCTCTCCAAGATTCGGAAGATGTTAAAGGCAGCAGAGGAAAATTAAAAGAAATATCGCTCGCTGTAGAATCATCAGATTCCACCACGGCTGACAAAGTCTGTCGAACCGGTTCATCAGAAATACTGTCCAAGATAGGTTCTAACTCTGCAGGGCGCTCCACATACAATTTTAACATATTAATGTGAAATGTTTTAACTTTGCCCCTTATGTCAATGGCATAATCTACATCAGTTTTCTTCTCAACCACCTTAAAAGGGCCCTGCCAGGAAATTAGCAGATTATTTTCCTTGGTCGGAAGAAGTAGCCATACTTGTTCTCCTGGTAAGAACGAACGTAATCTTCGAGATTGGTTGCAGCGCAATCTCGACCTCTGTGAAGCATTACGTATCATACCTGATGCATAATTACATGCATCTACAAGGCGTTGTTTGAGATCAATGACCAGTTCATAGCTGGTGCGGACAGTAGCATCCTCCACTGATCCCAACAACAAATCCTTGAGTATGTGCATAGGACCTCTAGGGTTGGCACCATATACCAACTCAAATGGCGAAAAGCCAGTGCTCTCATGGGGCACTTCTCTGTAAGCAAATAAGACTGCTGGTAACATTCGGTCCCAGTCACGAGGACATGTCTCGGTGACTTTGCCTAACAACTGCTTCAACGAGCCATTGAAACGCTCGCAAACGCCATTGCTTTCCGGATGGTATGGGCTTGAGAACGAATGCTTAATTGCTAACATGTTCTCAATATCTTTCATCATTTGAGACATAAATTGAGTACCACGATCTGATAGGATTTCATCAGGAAATCCTATGCGACAAAAAATAACAAATAAAGCATCAGCGACAGCTGCTGAGGTGATAGTCTTCAATGGTATGGCCTCCGGCCAACGTTTACATAAGTCTATACACGTTAGGATATATCGATATCCTCTGTCTGACATGACTGACATAGGACCAACTATGTCAATTGCAAGCTTGGTGAAAGGCTGTAATGGCACATCAGTGACTTGTTAGGGTGCAGCGTGGTGCTTGCCCCTACGTGCTACCTTTTGACAAGTTGTACATGACCTGCAGTATAGATTTACGTCTCTGTTAACACAGGGCCAATAAAAATTTGAGGTGACATGAAACAGAGTACGCCTAATCCCCATATGACCAGCTAAAAGCGAGTCATGGGCAGTATTCAGTACAATAGGTCTAAAACTCTTTGGAATAACTACCTGTCTCCTGACTTAAACATAGTTGTCAAAGCATCTAGTTAGTACTGAGTTTTTAAATTCAAACCAATAACGTGAAGTTTTTGTCTTCTTCACATGCTTGCTCTCTGCTAGAGCAAACAATGGTTGCAAAGCAACATCTTCGCGCTGTTTGGTCGCGAACGACTGGGGGGAAACATTATGAACATTCTGAAGAGATGCTGTCTCACTAAATGGTATAGCTGGCTCTGCCTTGGATTCAGCCGCATGCTGGGCCCTAGTAACCACAGCGTTAGCCAACATTGGGTGAGATTCAACCCATTCATGTATCTCCTCTGGAGAGCAATCCTTAATACCTGGTATATTACCAAGGATAATGTCTGATACTGATTCATCAAGGACACATGCCCTTACCTTCTCTGTAAAGAAAGGTGTGGCAATATCTATTTCTGCCACTGGGTAACACTCTATACTCCCACCAAATGTTATGCACTTCACTGTTTTACCAGTAAAGGCAGATTCATCAATTATTGATCTACGTACTCCAACAGTGGTACAGCCAGAATCACGAAGGACACTTACATGCCTGTTATACAGAAAACCAGTATATAATGTGAGGCGTCCCACGTTCTCACAAGATGACATAGCGGGTAAAGCATGCCCGCAAATTAATCTGGGCTGTGAACCAGGTTGGAATAAAGATTTGCACCCATAACAATTTTCATCATTAAGTGAGCTAACAATACATGCATTTGCATGGTCGGCTCCCTTCTCATCATTCTTCTTTGCAGTTACACATGCATTACCCTTATCATGATTGCTATTGTCATTATGCCCACAGTGTTTGTTAGTACTGTTTCCATAGTATTTCTTGTAAGGTCTATTCCTAGCACATGACCAACATCTGCCATTATTCCTATTACCACTGTAGGATGCACTGTCTTGTGCGGGTCTATGATCCATCCGTTTGTGATGTATTTCCTCACCACGGCTAGAATTCTGCCGCCACTGACCTTAGTTTGAATAACCATAGTCTCGCCTCTGTGAGAAGTTAGATGGTGACCTCTGCCTTGGGAAGTTATATTTTCCTCGGTAGTTGGATCTATAGCTTTGCCTTACTCTGCTGTTCACACTCTGTGATCGAGGTCTCTGACCACCATCTCTAAAGTCATGACGAGCCACAAATACTGGGAGTGCGTCCTTTATAGGTCGTTTGTGAACCTCTTTATCTGGGTGAGCTGTCATATATTGTCTCCCAAGTATCTCCATTGCCTCAAGGTCTTTCGGTTTTCTTTCTTGAAAAAATGAGGCCATATCGGTGCTACATGCCGACAACACCTTGTCACGTAACATTAGATCAAGTAAGCCAGTGAAGGTCTTATCAATTCCGGACAATTCTATCCATCTTTTAGAATATAATTTTATTAATGAGATAAATTCTCCAAAGCCAGCTTTCCTGCTAGGCAGACAGGAATGAAATTTATCACGGAATCCTGCTTCTGTAAGCTGAAATTTACGTAGCAATGTCTCCTTGACAACATCGTAGTCTTCTCTACTACCGCTGTCCAGAGCAAAATAAGCCTGTAGAGCGTCCGCTGTTAAAAAATTGCACAATGTTGCACTCCATTGACCCTTGGGGATCTTCAACGCACTGACCTTGAGCTCAAAACGTTGTAAGAAACTATCGATGCAGTCGATTTCTTGGTTGAAATTAGGCAGTCGTATCTGGTTTATGGTCACAGGTGTACTAGATGATGTGTTTGGAGCGTCCAACTCCACTTTTCTTAGGGCGACAGCAACATCTATATCTTTCTGAATACGCAATTTTTCTATCTCCAAATCAGTTGCTTTCTGAGCAGTTGCAGCAGCTAATCTTAATTTTTTTGCTCAGCGTCAATCTTTAGTTTTCTAGCGCAAGAGCTTGTGCAAGATCTTTTTCTTTCTCGTCCATCTTCATTCTCTCCAATTTCTCCTTTTGTTCTAACTTGTCCTTCTCCAAATCGTGTGTCTTTTTCTTCTCATCATGTTGTAACTGAAGACGTTTTAAATCACGGTCATTCTGTCTTTCAATTCTTGCATTATAGCTGTCAAATTGTGCAGTAGCAAACGCCTCTAGTTCCGCTCCTGATTTATTAAATTTAATCCCAATTTCTATAAAGTCCTGAAACGAAGACATGGTTTCCTACCAGAAACTACTTTCTGTTCAAAATATAGTGATATTTATAATGATGAACAATACAAAACTTAATACCTATGTAAGTCATACAAACCCACCAAGGACATAATTAGAATGTGTCAAATTATGGTGATATTGTTAATGAACACTGCAGTGCTCAATACATGTTATAATAAAAGAAAAAAATATGCAAATTTATGCCATGTATATCAATGGGTCCAGACAAATGTACAATGAAAAGATGAAGGCAATGATGTCAATGACAATGATGATGATGATGGTATATTTTCAAATACAACACACACAAAAACAAATCAAAATTAACTAAAATAAGACAACAAAAACAATATTCTATAATAACATGTTAACAAAAATAATAACTATTAGACACTACAGATAATTCACAACTAAAACGAACCAACCGTCACATTAACAACTAAGGAGAAGAAGGTATAGAAAGCACTATTACAACAACTGACAATGTGAGACATATATACGAACAATAAAATAACGTGATACCTAACGCCACATCTAAACAAAAATGAAATGTTCGCAATGCAAAAAAGGACTATCAGTATGAATGCGTCAAAGCGCTAAAATTCCTTAAATGCAAACCTCACATAAACCTATAGAAAATCACCTTTCATCATACTTCCGAAGATGAATGAAAAAAAATGATACCTAAAAAAAAAATGGCAACACTGAACATATAGAATAGAAAAAAAGAAAAATAGCAAAGATGGAGCACGCTATGAAAGCACAAGATGCTTTAAACAAGCTGTCAAAATGAAACTAAACGTATCTTAAATGCAGACTAAAGTATTTTGGTCTGAACACGGCGTAACGTTGTTAACACTGTCTCGCGTGAATCAGGAACACTGATACAAAATAGACACTATAAAGTTCTGTAATTTTGAGTGATAATATGTCGTATGGTCGAACTGTTTTATTTATTTCTTAATAATAAGGTCCGTAAAGTTTTTTTTTTTTTAGATTTATAAATGTTAGTAAAACGTGTTGGTCCTTGAAAGCCTTCAATGTTTTTGGAAAATAGGTACTTCGTTTGTCTTTAAAATATTCCATAAACAGAAATCAATAAGAGCGTGTTTGCTGACCTAAATTCCTGCTGCCGGTAAAGGTCACGGGGCGTGGCTAATTTGCCGCCGTGCGTCAGAAAGTTTCGTTTGCACGGTTGCTGGTTTCACCGCAGTGTTTGCAAAAAGGTTCGTTTGCAAGAAATTTCATTTACAGGAACAAAAAGTCGTTGTTATTCAGCACAATTCTTCAAAATAGCTTACAAAACGTTGCCTTAAAAGTGCATTTGAACTCCTGTTTCATGTTCAATCATGTTATAGTTCAATTGATGCAAATGCATTTTAGATAAACTTGGTGCACATAATTAATTCAGGCATAAAATTCGCGAGGCACAATGGCTTGGCTTCCCAACTGTCAAGGGGTGGTTATTTATTTCGTGCTTATTCCTGCCTTTTGCGTTTGCACGACTGTTTATGTGTATCCAATATTGATAGGAATGTAATGTCCAGGGTTCTTTCTTTACGTACCTGGCGAATAAACATTAACTCTTAGTATTAACTTACTTTGTGCACACATCTCTTTCTCCAACGAAAGTAATAATAACTGAGTGACGGTTTGTAACTTTAATACACATGACGAAACTTCAAAATAGACCCATTGATGTGGCCAGGCAATTAGAACATAATCCAGATTAATAATAATAATAATAATAGTCACTCATTTGCATGAACAATTATGAATGTTAAATATGCCATACAGTAGTATACTTCCATGTAAAACAGGAATATACATTAGGGCTATCCACACACGCCCAAACACACATCTCAACCGTACAACGGCTGGACACTGACTGCCCTCTTCGCTGCTAACTCTCTCTCGTTTTTTACCTGCCTTGTTAGCAAAACTTCCCCAGCCAGAAAATAGAGTGGCTATTGGGCGAAGCAGCGAAGTGCCAAACTGGCAATAAACTAATGATTTTCTACTCCCAACACCCTACCCTTATTCAGCTCAGATCACTAGCCTTATCAGCTGGCGGCCAGATGTGGTGTGGAATTATAATCTAATCGTCAAAATTATCAAAGAATACCAGTTCAGAAGAAAAAATTCCCTTCGAGCGAAAATGGATATTTTTTGCGTGTACACCTAACGACAAAAGGTCAAACCTACGTCATCAATCTTTGCGTACAAGCCAGCAGCTGTTAGGACAGTCCCCTTCAACAACGAAATACCGAATCAAAGTGAACAAACGGTATTCAACCAGAAGAAACACTTCATCAATCAATGTATGGCAACTCCCGACACTTGTCTATGCCGTTGATGCATATTGGCATTGACCGGAGTAGATACTCGAGCACAAAAAGATAAGTTTCATATGTAACCTTTGTCGGTTAAATAGGCATACATTAGTCCATTTCGCCGTTCGATAGGCATGTCTTTTGCAAATCACTGTTGAATGTTGTTTGTATTATTATGTTGTATTATACATGTTAGCGGGTTTGGTTGGCGAGGGAGCTGAAACCTCTGTAAATGTCGCGAAAAGCTGACCCCAGAGATTTCAGTCGGTCTTAGGGTTTATTGTAATTTTGCAATCTGTACGGGAGCCCCCCTAACAAATTAACCAGGGATTTGTTCTGCTCGACATTGCAAGATTTCAATACTAAATGTTTTAGCTGTGCAGTTCTGTGAATAACTGGTGTATTTTATTGTATTCAGTTTCATTTTAATGATTTCTGTATTATTGTTCGTAACCTATCTCGTCAATTCTAATCTTGCTATAACTTATTTTATAGATTTTGTGGTAACCGTCATGAGTCCATTGTTACGTCACTGATTTTTGAGTACATGTTTCATCTTGACTTAGTTCAATCCTTGACCTTCTTAGTTACTTCCGATTTTTTCTCCTTAGTTTGTAGATTCATTTTATGTCTGAAATTGTCAGTTTGTGATGTGCCAATGTTCTGTACAGTTTAGTTTATTGTTTGTCTTAGTTATTCATTTCATATATTAATAACATAATGATATTACTATAAATTTATTATTAATAGAATAATACTATAATTTCATTAATTTTTACAAAATCATTTGATGACTTAGGTGATGTCATCTATTTGCAGTAGTAGTCCAATATGCTATTAAAGCATATTGTAGATTATGACAAGGGCATAATAGCATAATAGATAGTGATAAATAACTTTGGTTTATGTTTTGCCTTGAATAGGACAAACATATTAGATAATAATTAGTACATTTTCATAATACTAAAGGGTTGTCTTAGCACATATAATTGATTAAATAACATAATTATGGAGGGACAATACCCATAATTATTGAATATTGATATAAGAAGCATGATATGAATTCAGCATCATAGATTAATAAGGGTATAATACAGTGGTATAATGTAATCGGTGAACATTATTGATCTAAATTATTAGGTTACAAATTAGTTGTGGGACATACAACTAATAGTATTATAATATTATAGTTGGTTATATTGATTAACCATACTTATTGAATTTATAAGTTGAGTTGACTTGGAGAGTCCCATATATAGTTACAATGTCTAATTTAGAGGAATTGATAGCGAATGCACGGAAAAGGGGTATGGATGATAAACGTTTGAAAATAATTGCCATACAAATAATGGCTGCAGAAAATTTTTCTGACAGGGATAAATTACCTAGTGAACAGGAAGTGAAAGCTGAAGCAAGGCGTATTGAAGAGTTAGAAAAAAATAAAAATGGATGAACATTAGAGGATGAGAAATTACTACATCATTTAGAAAATTTTAATTTCCAGGATTTGCAGAATAAAAAGCATATTACTGATTTAAATAATTTCTCAAAGGAACAGGCGGTTTTTCAAAACAGAACACCGTTTAAAGACAATTTCGTCGATGCTAGAAAAGTAGATAAAATGTCTACGTCATACATAAGGTCTGTTCTGGGGGACCTCCTCCAAGAAGGTAGGAATGTTGGTTTTCAAGGCCCAGACCTTGAAGATTTTGTATTAGATAATTTTTTATGTCGTACGGCATCCGATTTAACAAATTTTGTGGATATTAATTTTCATTCTGTCCCACATATGATAATGGCTAGGGACATAGCAGACTTACTAGGTGGAGTGTTTCGTACTTTTGTGGAACGGTACACACACGTCCAACATGGTTCTATAATGAATAACATTCATAATGCTATTCTCTGCGACAATGATTATGATCAACAAATGCACAACTCATGGAATGAGCAGAAAAAAGTGACAATTTTATAAACTATTGAGGAGAAAAGAGAAGAAGAGTTATTGGAGATTATTACCAGTCAAGAAAAGACTATAAATGACTTGCGAAATGAGGCGAGTTCACTAAAATTTCAGACCAATACTGATAATTCGAGATTAAAGACACGGGAAGTGGAGCTTGCAAATTCTAGGACCTCATTAGAATCCACGGTGAAAAAAAATAAAGTGTTAGAGTCTGAGGTTGAGAAACTCAAATTGAAAATTTCGCAAGATAATGCCGCAGCCTACCAAAGAAAACTTCATGCACAGGGTGCACACATTCAGTCATTGATATCTGAAGTTGGTCGACTGAAAACAATTGATTAGGCAAATGTAGCTTTGAAACTGGAAACTCACACACAGGATGTTAAGATTCAAGAGCTTACTTCAGAAGTAGCTCGATTGCAATCAATTAAGAAATTATCAAATAATAAGATTGATACTGCGTTAAGATCAGATGATAATACAGACCAGGCCATCCAATGTGAGTTGATTTTTACTGATGATGTGCAGTTAGGATCCATTTACTATGATGAGGAACAAGATAAGCAGTTCTGTCTAAACAGGGGCATTAAACAAATATTGAAATAGAAAAGAGGGAAAATGAGGTTGTATCATTTGATGACAATAATATAATGGATGTATGTCATACAGATAATGATAAATTTTATGAATTATGTTTTAGACAGGAAAAAAGGCTGGACGATGAGGTAACCTCATTGAAACTGATGCTGAATGAACAGATAAGTAAAGTGAAATCTTCCACGCGTGACTTAGCATTATTACGTGAAGATAATAACAAACTTATGATTGATTCCCATAGTAGTAATGAAACACATAAGAAATTATCTGATGAAGGGCAATTAGAAAACGAAGAAGAGAATACAGAATCGGGTATTAGTGTTTCTGTTTCCACCTCGAGTGACGATTGTTTCATTGATGACAGGGTGACTGCATTAGAAGCGTTACACCTAGATAAGAAACAGAGATATGCTGACCTGGAAAAAGAAACACAACAGATCTATGAACTGTCAGCAGCATTGATCACACTCGAATCTTTATGGGATAAGGAGAAAAATATTAACACTAACTTGGATAAAATAAATAAGAAACAGAGGCAGGAGATTGCTTTCCTGACTTCTGAAAGGAATAATTTAAGAAAGAGGGTCGATTGTCTACTGGATGTACTGGCAGGTAAAAATATATTGATGACCAACAGAGGGGATAAACGTATTTTACGACATGCAGTCAGTACTAAGTGTGATACTAAGGTGTCTAGATACCCAGTGAAGATTATTAGATCATTCCGGGGGAAATATACTTTCCCTCGACAAGATACTACTGCTAATTCTGAAAATAGATGTTGGCGACAGGATCAGGCTACAACTGATCCAAAGAAAACCGTTGATGTTGTCGACATTAAAAAGGAGAGTACTAAGAAGAATAAGATGTTGAAAAACAATGTTGGAGTTAAGAATAATGGAAAGATACCAAATAAAATTAATACCAGCACATTGAAACAAAAGAATGTAGTTCGTTCTTTTGATCCGTCTACGACTACATGTGCTACAAATACATCATTACAGGGTAAGGGTCATCATACTCAATCCCAACATATTATTCCAGTATATAGAAATGTGATAGGGTGGGCGAGATGATGATGATGATGATTATATTGTGATATGTTTGATCACTCTCTTTTCACACTCGCACCGACCCGAACAACAATAAAACTCTTGATTCTAGAGGCAGGGGCTGTATTTATTTTTACAACCCATTCAGTGACTAAGCAAACATTAAACAAATAAACCAACGAACATAACAAAACACCCAGCTAGTGCTCAGTTGCTAATCTGAAGAAGTAAACAAAGCAACGAACTAATTAAAATCATTGTTGAATAACGATACTCTCACCTGTCAAACAGTCCTTCCGTGCCACCTGACACCCTCAACTATCACACACGCACACACTCATGCGTGTCGTCCAATGCGACTAGTAAGGTGTTGTGCATGAGGCTGACAATCTCACCGTGTAACATCGGTTGCTACCAAAACCACTACTGCAAGAGCACACACTCAACTATCCCACACACACACACTCATGCATGTCGTCCAATGAGACTAGTACGGTGTTGTGCATGAGGCTGGCAATCTAACCATGTAACACAGATTGCTACCGAAACCACTACTGCAAGGGCACACTCAACTACCCCACACACATACTCATGCATGTCGTCAATGAGACTAGTATGGTTTTGTGCATGAGGCTGGCAATCTCACCATGTAATACAGATTGCTACCGAAACCACTACTGCACGAGCATAGGAATACTTCATGCGGAGGCAAACCACACTGGTGGCCCCATGCTCCCTCAGGAGCGGAGAAGAGAAATATATATCTCCAAGTGAGCCCACGTGCTCTCAAACCATTCTACACATAACCATAATTAAATAATAATAACATGGACATAAAATAATATTCTTCAACTACATTTACATCAAATACTCTCAATAATAAGAGTAAACCACCACCTCGAACTGATCCATCTAAATATTCGTCACTGCCCTCTGAACATGTCGTAAGTGACGACTGGTGCGCCTGGTAACAAGCGTGTCGTATATGACCCCTGATGAGATTGGGAACTCATCACACGAAACACATCGTTACCGTCACCGAAACAACCACAGCAATAGCCTCAAAATGCTTATGTGGGCCTGTAATAGACACCAGCTGCATTGATGTATCCATGCTCCGCCGGGAGCAAACAGAGAACCAGCTGTCTCAACGTGCCTTACGCCTTACGCACGCTCTCCAGAAATCTAAATATATATTCTCACCTTAAAGTAACCCACCAAAGATATACAGTAGAATCATCAATAAACGTGAAATACCAAAGAATAAAATATAATTATTATTGACTTAACAATTAGAACTAGTCATCACATAAAGGAAATTTACCACGAAAACTCTCTGTTCTATTACTGGGGAAAATTACATTTAACCTACTTTCACCCACGTGTCGATTCACGCGATATAAAACTGCGTAACATTAAGTGATAACTAAGAGTGTTAAATGCAGACTCCTTGACGTCTTCTTTTGCCCACGGTCATCAACACGTGGTCCTCCCGGTTGCCATCTTCCCAACTAGTTAATATTATCTAAATTCCAGTTTCTGATAACATTTCTGTCCATTTTCATGTACAAAATACTTTCATACTATCTTCGCCTTTCTTGCCCGGTCTGATGACTGAAATAATCGCTCTTACAGCCGCATTCTGGACTTAGCATGCCTAATAAAACCTATCAAACATTATTTTCACTCATCTATCATTTCGAGACTAAATCATAATGCCCTAAAAAGACATTTCCTTTGGGAACACATCTATCTATTTATTTCACTAAACATTAAAAACAGCCTCACGCTGAATATAACTTCAAAAGCTACAGGGAAATAATGGTAATTTCACTAGGAAATAATATAATCTGCTTTTAAATCAAACTCACCTGTCATGTCTTCGTTCCTCTTCTACCGACACAGGGCTAGCCTAACTTCGTTTCTTCTCTCTGGGCGGTTCTTGCAAAATAGGCCCGTCCGCCGGCCGCTATCTTTTTTATAAGCCCAGGTCGAATCACTCAATTTACTGCGCGCTAGGCGTATTGATTTGGCCGCATACATAACACTCGCGATATTGCTTTAGAAGGCCCGAAAACAGAAATATACACAACTATTTCTAGAGCAAAAACACCATTCTACACCACAACTTAATTTTTAGGCATTATTATGGCCTTTTCATCAATCTTGAAGACTTTTTACATCCCAGCATGCTTCGCGCACATCGAAAATATGGGCGATAAATGTGCCACTCACAATGAAGGGGGAAGCTGGGGTGTCTTCCCGTGAAGGGGTAAGCCGGGTGTCTTTCCGGCCCTATCACAGAAAGAATAATACTTACATGAGGGACATACATGGCAAGGTACCTCAAGCAACTCAGGTTGCACATCAATCATTTTCCCATGTTAGTGACAATGGTCCTACTTATATTGGGAAGGGTGCTTATTCTCGCACCGTGTTAGTGCGTAATCTGCCACAAGGTACAACATGGCAGGCACTTGGTAATTTCTTTAATTACACGGCAGACGTTAAGTTTGTACGTCTGTTACCACCTACCATTAACAGGTATGGTGAAGCTCTGGTTACATTTCGTAACAACAGAGATGGTCGAAAGGTTATCGAGCTTGACAATGGTGTTTATTTTCACCACCGTTCTTTGAGATTGCAATTAATATCTGATTCTGCACCACGCAGATAACAGGTTACGGTAATACTGTTCGTCACATCGTTGATGACTCAGCACTAGTCAGTCATCATCATTTTTTAAAATCTTTCCTAGTAATCTATTTATACATTTATTAGTTAAGGTAGACTCTTCTATTATGTGATACTTTTGGTATCTTGTCTACTATATCATTATACTAATCTATCAGTGATTCAGGAAGAAGAATCCTCCTTTCCCGAGGTACAGATGCCTTTACCTGTACCGGTATTACAACCTATGGAATCTTGGCGGGATGTAACCATCTCTTCGTCGGTTACACCGCAACAGCATCATCAGATTGCTATTCTCTTACAATAATTTCCAGATGTGCTGACAGACGTACCTGGTCGCACATCAGTGATTACTCACGACATTACTCTTAAAGATGATACACCAATTCGTGTACATCCCTATTCTGTCCCACTACACTTTCTCAGCAAAACGACTCAGGAACTTGAGCAGATGTTGTCGTTAGGTATTATCGAGACTAGTACCTCACCATTTTCGTCACCTTTAGTCATTGTCCGAAAGAAGGACAACAACAATATGCGTTGACTATAGGAAGCTAAATGCTCAGACCATAGCTGACAGTGAACCACATCCCAATATTGACGACTTACTTTCTCGTCTGTCCAATGCAACACTTTTCACTAAAATAGATCTAACTAAAGGTTATTGGCAGATACCACTAACCGAAAAAGCCAAATACTACACAGCGTTTTCCACTCCACAAGGTCTATACCAGTGGAATGTGATGCCTTTTGGGCTTATGAACTCTCCTGCAACTTTATCTGCATGATGCGAACAATTTTATCAGGTAGACCAGACATCATTACATACATTGACGACATATGTTTATTTAGTTCGTCATTTGAGGAACATTTTTCGGGACTTAAATATGTTTTGGAAATACTAAGAGAGAATCATTTAACTGCTAAACCTTCAAAAAATACAAATAGCTTTTCAGGAAATAACTTTGTTGGGACATATTATTGGAGCGGGATATATCCAAACGGTTCCTAATACGGTTTCCAAAATTTTAAACTTATCAGTTCCTCAAACGAAGAAGCAAGTTAGGAGCTTATTAGGGTTAGTCCAATACTACAGCAGATTTGTACCGAACTTATCATCCATCACGGCTGTCTTGTCATCATTGTTGAAGAGAGACATGCCGTTGAAGGTAAATTGGACCGACGAATGCGACAACATTTTTCGAATGATACTAAACATCTTTTCAAATCCACCAATTTTGAGATTACCAGATACTTCTAAAAAATTCTTTCTCCGAACAGATGCCAGTAATTACGATATTGGAGCTTGTTTACTTCAATATCACGACAATATAATCCATCCCACGATGTACATATCAAGAAAACTGAAGTTACCTGAAACTAAATACTCCACTGTGGACAAGGAGTTGCTGGGCGTAGTTTGAGCAATAACGAAACTTGAAAAATTCTTGTTGGGAGCACCCTTTGTGATCCAAACGGATCAGAAGGCGGTGGCATCGTTACGTCGCTCCAACCATAAAAGCCCCAAAACTTGCCAGATTTTCGATTCTATTACAGCCATACGATTTCGTCATCGAAGCCATACCGGGACAAGAAAATATAATTGCTGATGCACTGTCAAGACATCCTACTGAAGTCGAATAATTGTCCACAAGTTAAAAGAAACTTAACAAGATTGACTCTGAAACTCTCACTTATTCCTGTGTTATGAAATTAATACGAACCACCTCTATACGAGAATGACACTTTGAATACTTGCAGTGAATCATTCAATATAAACAGTTTCGAAAGAAGATTCGTGATAGCAAAAGACTTATTTCGTTGGTTCTTTTCTAACGTTTGGGCTTTGGTTAGTGTCCAATCGTGCTACAACTCATTACGATATGGCCGGGAATATGATATGAATCCAAGCTGGACATATAACGTTATGCAAATTGAAATGACTAATTCAACATGATGAAAATATATACTCGGTCGAGAACAAATCATAGTTGAACATTGTGAAATTTTTTCTCCAATGGAACTTTCCATAAACTTTCAAAGGACATAACGACAGCTGGATCTTCATGTCCTACATTATTAAGTTTATTCGTTATTAGGTTAATAAAGAATATAATAAAAATTGAAGTGTGGTAATAATATAAAAAGAAGAAATTGTGTCAAAAGAAAGAAAAAATGAAAAAGAACAAAATAATATCACACATGAAAATACTTTAAATATTTTATTTATGAATATGATAGCTGTTATATGAATTTAGTTAAGATGTTCACATGAAATATATGAATGTTTTTTTTTATTAAGTCATTAAGTTAATTATTTAGTAATTACTTGACACACATTAAGTTTACACACATAACTAAATTAATTTATACTTATTTTTTTCTTTACTTTACTTGTCCTTACTTCTCATGTCTTTTGTTATGACACTAATTCTCAGGTTATTTAATTAGATGTTAATTAATTAATGCCCTACATACTTACTATGAGTAATTAGTTTAATTTTAATTAGTTAGAATAATTTTCTTTACATAACACTTCATTATTCACTCACAACAATCTTTTCAGTTCAGTAGATAATTATTTAGCGATAGTTGACACCCCTTTGTTTAATAATGTTATATGACTGATATATTATCGACATGACCACGACACTGTTCTAGACAGAACATCGTAGGCCATATGTCAGGTTTTTGTTAAATTTTTTTTTAAATGTTTGAGTAAGATAGTTAAAAAAAAATCTATGTAATATATTTTTTTTCCCCGGCGGGCAAAGAATTGTTATGGTAGTTTTATTGATATCGTCTGCTAGAAATGGCAGTGCGCATTTTTGGGGTCAATAGAATTAATATAAATTGATTTTTATACTTCACGGATTAATGAACGCGAAATACACGGTCAAATTATGACGTGTTAGCGTAGATAAGGTCACGCTTCGTGACTTAGTTACTGGACCCTTGTTACGTTGTCCGTCAAGCCGTGAAGTCGTGTTTTACCTCCTTCCAAGGTTGATAGGCTTTGCTAATAGTCATATTTATGTAAAGTGATAACAGGACTTAGGGTCAGTCCAGATAATAATATATACAAGCGAATTCAAAAGGTTAGTGATTAACCTACGTTAAGGAAGGATGGTCGATAAGTAATTTGATTATTTTCGTCAAGAATCATGCGCTCATTTCTGGCTGTCTGAATCCCAGCAGCACATGTATAGAGCCATGATGTTCTGCCGACATGAATTTATTATGACACGGACGGATAAGAATATATATGCAAGTAAATTCTAATGAACTGCATTTGAATGTCTACCTACGTGAAATGTCTTCGTGTGTGAACTGTTTAATAAAGCATGGACTCCAAGTTGAAGACTTATCCACATTGATACGTTACAGCTGTCTGTTGAATTGACAATGTTGATTAATATGATAATGAAGAACTCTTCCGATGAGAAGATGTATAAAACAATAATGAGCTCCAAAAGGAACCAATGTCTTCTTGGACATTCAACACCTAATGAGTCCATGTAACGGTGACCCTCTCTTTGAAGATTATAAACGAACGAAGCACGCATTTGCGATTCAATAATTACAGAACCAGCTGCAGCCCTACCCTTATTCAGCTCAGATCACTAGCCTTATCAAAGGGGAACTACTAAGTAAGTAAGTAAGTTTTTTGGTGGGGTAATTCAAATATTTCCGACGTGGAATAATTCTGCGCGTGATGCAAAGGTCACGTCTCCCATACATGGAAGTGACACGTCTTAAGTGACGACTGGTGCGCCTGGTAACAAGCGTGTCTTATATGACCCCTGATGAGATTGGGAACTCATCACACGAAACACATCGTTACCGTCACCGAAACAACCACAGCAATAGCCTCAAAATGCTTATGTGGGCCTGTAATGGACACCAGCTGCATTGATGTATCCATGCTCCGCCGGGAGCAAACAGAGAACCAGCTGTCTCAACGTGCCTTACGCCTTACGCACGCTCTCCAGAAATCTAAATATATATTCTCACCTCAAAGTAACCCACCAAAGATATACAGTAGAATCATCAATAAACGTGAAATACCAAAGAATAAAATATAATTATTATTGACTTAACAATTAGAACTAGTCATCACATAAAGGAAATTTACCACGAAAACTTTCTGTTCTATTACTGGGGAAAATTACATTTAACCTACTTTCACCCACGTGTCGATTCACGCGATATAAAACTGCGTAACATTAAGTGATAACTAAGAGTGTTAAATGCAGACTCCTTGACGTCTTCTTTTGCCCACGGTCATCAACACGTGGTCCTCCCGGTTGCCATCTTCCCAACTAGTTAATATTATCTAAATTCCAGTTTCTGATAACATTTCTGTCCAGTTTCATGTACAAAATACTTTCATACTATCTTCGCCTTTCTTGCCCGGTCTGATGACTGAAATAATCGCTCTTACAGCCGCAATCTGGACTTAGCATGCCTAATAAAACCTATCAAACATTATTTTCACTCATCTATCATTTCGAGACTAAATCATAATGCCCTAAAAAGACATTTCCTTTGGGAACACATCTATCTATTTATTTCACTAAACATTAAAAACAGCCTCACGCTGAATATAACTTCAAAAGCTACAGGGAAATAATGGTAATTTCACTAGGAAATAATATAATCTGCTTTTAAATCAAACTCACCTGTCATGTCTTCGTTCCTCTTCTACCGACACAGGGCTAGCCTAACTTCGTTTCTTCTCTCTGGGCGGTTCTTGCAAAATAGGCCCGTCCGCCGGCCGCTATCTCTTTTATAAGCCCAGGTCGAATCATTCAATTTACTGCGCGCTAGGCGTATTGATTTGGCCGCATACATAACACTCGCGATATTGCTTTAGAAGGCCCGAAAACAGAAATATACACAACTATTTCTAGAGCAAAAACACCATTCTACACCACAACTTAATTTTTAGGCATTATTATGGCCTTTTCATCAATCTTGAAGACTTTTTACATCCCAGCATGCTTCGCGCACATCGAAAATATGGGCGATAAATGTGCCACTCACAATGAAGGGGGAAGCTGGGGTGTCTTCCCGTGAAGGGGTAAGCCGGGTGTCTTTCCGGCCCTATCACAGAAAGAATAATACTTACATGAGGGACATACATGGCAAGGTACCTCAAGCAACTCAGGTTGCACATCAATCATTTTCCCATGTTAGTGACAATGGTCCTACTTATATTGGGAAGGGTGTTATTCTCGCACCGTGTTAGTGCGTAATCTTCCACAAGGTACAACATGGCAGGCACTTGGTAATTTCTTTAATTACACGGCAGACGTTAAGTTTGTACGTCTGTTACCACCTACCATTAACAGGTATGGTGAAGCTCTGGTTACATTTCGTAACAACAGAGATGGTCGAAAGGTTATCGAGCTTGACAATGGTGTTTATTTTCACCACCGTTCTTTGAGATTGCAATTAATATCTGATTCTGCACCACGCAGATAACAGGTTACGGTAATACTGTTCGTCACATCGTTGATGACTCAGCACTAGTCAGTCATCATCATTTTTTAAAATCTTTCCTAGTAATCTATTTATACATTTATTAGTTAAGGTAGACTCTTCTATTAGGTGATACTTTTGGTATCTTGTCTACTATATCATTATACTAATCTATCAGTGATTCAGGAAGAAGAATCCTCCTTTCCTGAGGTACAGATGCCTTTACCTGTACCGGTATTACAACCTATGGAATCTTGGCGGGATGTAACCATCTCTTCGTCGGTTACACCGCAACAGCATCATCAGATTGCTGATCTCTTACAATCATTTCCAGATGTGCTGACAGACGTACCTGGTCGCACATCAGTGATTACTCACGACATTACTCTTAAAGATGATACACCAATTCGTATACATCCCTATTCTGTCCCACTACACTTTCTCAGCAAAACGACTCAGGAACTTGAGCAGATGTTGTCGTTAGGTATTATCGAGACTAGTACCTCACCATTTTCGTCACCTTTAGTCATTGTCCGAAAGAAGGACAACAACATTCGCTTATGCGTTGACTATAGGAAGCTAAATGCTCAGACCATAGCTGACAGTGAACCACATCCCAATATTGACGACTTACTTTCTCGTCTGTCCAATGCAACACTTTTCACTAAAATAGATCTAACTAAAGGTTATTGGCAGATACCACTAACCGAAAAAGCCAAATACTACACAGCGTTTTCCACTCCACAAGGTCTATACCAGTGGAATGTGATGCCTTTTGGGCTTATGAACTCTCCTGCTACTTTATCCGCATGATGCGAACAATTTTATCAGGTAGACCAGACATCATTACATACATTGACGACATATGTTTATTTAGTTCGTCATTTGAGGAACATTTTTCGGGACTTAAATATGTTTTGGAAATACTAAGAGAGAATCATTTAACTGCTAAACCTTCCAAAAATACAAATAGCTTTTCAGGAAATAACTTTGTTGGGACATATTATTGGAGCGGGATATATCCAAACGGTTCCTAATACGGTTTCCAAAATTTTAAACTTATCAGTTCCTCAAACGAAGAAGCAAGTTAGGAGCTTATTAGGGTTAGTCCAATACTACAGCAGATTTGTACCGAACTTATCATCCATCACGGCTGTCTTGTCATCATTGTTGAAGAGAGACATGCCGTTGAAGGTAAATTGGACCGACGAATGCGACAACATTTTTCGAATGATACTAAACATCTTTTCAAATCCACCAATTTTGAGATTACCAGATACTTCTAAAAAATTCTTTCTCCGAACAGATGCCAGTAATTACGATATTGGAGCTTGTTTACTTCAATATCACGACAATATAATCCATCCCACGATGTACATATCAAGAAAACTGAAGTTACCTGAAACTAAATACTCCACTGTGGACAAGGAGTTGCTGGGCGTAGTTTAAGCAATAACGAAACTTGAAAAATTCTTGTTGGGAGCACCCTTTGTGATCCAAACGGATCAGAAGGCGGTGGCATCGTTGCGTCGCTCCAACCATAAAAGCCCCAAAACTTGCCAGATTTTCGATTCTATTACAGCCATACGATTTCGTCATCGAAGCCATACCGGGACAAGAAAATATAATTGCTGATGCACTGTCAAGACATCCTACTGAAGTCGAATAATTGTCCACAAGTTAAAAGAAACTTAACAAGATTGACTCTGAAACTCTCACTTATTCCTGTGTTATGAAATTGATACGAACCACCTCTATACGAGAATGACACTTTGAATACTTGCAGTGAATCATTCAATATAAACAGTTTCGAAAGAAGATTCGTGATAGCAAAAGACTTATTTCGTTGGTTCTTTTCTAACGTTTGGGCTTTGGTTAGTGTCCAATCGTGCTACAACTCATTACGATATGGCCGGGAATATGATATGAATCCAAGCTGGACATATAACGTTATGCAAATTGAAATGACTAATTCAACATGATGAAAATATACACTCGGTCGAGAACAAATCATAGTTGAACATTGTGAAATTTTCTCTCCAATGGAACTTTCCATAAACTTTCAAAGGACATAACGACAGCTGGATCTTCATGTCCTACATTATTAAGTTTATTAGTTATTAAGTTAATAAAGAATATAATAAAAATTGAAGTGTGGTAATAATATAAAAAGAAGAAATTGTGTCAAAAGAAAGAAAAAATGAAAAAGAACAAAATAATATCACACATGAAAATACTTTAAATATTTTATTTATGAATATGATAGCTGTTATATGAATTTAGTTAAGATGTTCACATGAAATATATGAATGTTTTTTTTTTATTAAGTCATTAAGTTAATTATTTAGTAATTACTTGACACACATTAAGTTTACACACATAACTAAATTAATTTATACTTATTTTTTTCTTTACTTTACTTGTCCTTACTTCTCATGTCTTTTGTTATGACACTAATTCTCAGGTTATTTAATTAGATATTAATTAATTAATACCCTACATACTTACTATGAGTAATTAGTTTAATTTTAATTAGTTAGAATAATTTTCTTTACATAACACTTCATTATTCACTCACAACAATCTTTTCAGTTCAGTAGATAATTATTTAGCGATAGTTGACACCCCTTTGTTTAATAATGTTATATGACTGATATATTATCGACATGACCACGACACTGTTCTAGACAGAACATCGTAGGCCATATGTCGGGTTTTTGTTAAATTTTTTTTAAATGTTTCAGTAAGATAGTTCAAAAAAAATCTATCTAATAGATTTTTTTTTCCCCGGCGGGCAGAGAATTGTTACGGTAGTTTCATTGATATCGTCTGCTAGAATTGGCAGTGCGCATTTTTGGGGTCAATAGAATTAATATAAATTGATTTTTATACTTCACGGATTAATGAACGCGAAATACACGGTCAAATTATGACGTGTTAGCGTAGATAAGGTTACGCTTCGTGACTTAGTTACTGGACCCTTGTTACGTTGTCCGTCAAGCCGTGAAGTCGTGTTTTACCTCCTTCCAAGGTTGATAGGCTTTGTTAATAGTCATATTTATGTAAAGTGATACCAGGACTTAGGGTCAGTCCAGATAATAATATATACAAGCGAATTCAAAAGGTTAGTGATTAACCTACGTTAAGGAAGGATGATCGATAAGTAATTTGATTATTTTCGTCAAGAATCATGCGCTCATTTCTGGCTGTCTGAATCCCAGCAGCACATGTATAGAGCCATGATGTTCTGCCGACATGAATTTATTATGACACGGACGGATAAGAATATATATGCAAGTAAATTCTAATGAACTGCATTTGAATGTCTACCTACGTGAAATGTCTTCGTGTGTGAACTGTTTAATAAAGCATGGACTCCAAGTTGAAGACTTATCCACATTGATACGTTACAGCTGTCTGTTGAATTGACAATGTTGATTAATATGATAATGAAGAACTCTTCCGATGAGTAAATTCTAATGAACTGCATTTGATTGTCTACCTACGTGAAATGTCTTCGTGTGTGAACTGTTTAATAAAGCATGGACTCCAAGTTGAAGACTTATCCACATTGATACGTTACAGCTGTCTGTTGAATTGACAATGTTGATTAATATGATAATGAAGAACTCTTCCGATGAGAAGATGTATAAAACAATAATGAGCTCCGAAAGGAACCAATGTCTTCTTGGACATTCAACACCTAATGAGTCCATGTAACGGTGACCCTCTCTTTGAAGATTATAAACGAACGAAGCACGCATTTGCGATTCAATAATTACAGAACCAGCTGCAGCCCTACCCTTATTCAGCTCAGATCACTAGCCTTATCAAAGGGGAACTACTAAGTTGTTAACTCAGACTATCTGTCTAGGAAGATAAACAAATCATGTTGTTCACAGGTTCCAATATGAATGGATAGACGGTATTGGGAGATACGTTGTTAGCTCGCACATGACGTTTCAGAAGATGTCAATCTGATAAAAGATTAAGATAACAAATGTGATTTTAGAGCACAGAAAGATATGTAATGGCTTCCGCCCAGAGCTTGTTGTAATAAACAATTACAAGGAAATAACATCGGAGAGGAGATTATAATGTTAGATTTGTGAAGTTGTGAGTATGTAAACATGACAGGCGAAACGGAAGAAGCGAGACCTTATATATGGTCATGGAAGACCGGCAGATGGTGTTTGATAAATGACAGGTAAAGAAATTATCTTGTGTGTCATGCAGAATGTTCTACAGATGAAGGTAGTGGTAGTGGGGGGAAGGGGAGGGGGGGGAGACCTCTACCGATATCAGACGCTAATACATGATTGGATTGACTTGGAAGTGCTAAAATAAATAAAAACTCCTGGGACCCAAAGACGTAGCAACAGAGAATGCAGTCAGCGACCCATAGCTTGACTGCTTGCGTCAGGGTCAGCGAACCAGAGCTGACCAAGACCCTACTCCACCTCCAAGTGGTGGTCCTGGAAACAGGCTGCATCACTGCAGTCTGGCTGAGAGAGTAGGGATCGAAGAGGGAAGGCAAACCCGGTCCTAAAAAATGCCGTGCTGAAGTCGGATGTGTCGGCCGAAAGGCGCAGATATTGCAGCTTCGCTGTAAACAGACACAACGCAACCAACGTCCTTTTCAGGACGAACGAGGAAGAAGAAAAAACTCCTGACTGAAGCTTTTCCCAACAAAATCATATGGATGTGTGGGCAAAAATGTCCGTTATAATCTACAACATTTAAAAATTCCTTTACTGCATTTCCATTTCGTCAAGAAGACATTTCATCATTCATTCATTCATAACCCTCCACTCCCAAAGGAGCATAGGCCTTCAACAAACACATGCCAAGTCCTCCTGTCACGTGCCATCATCTCAAGTTCTTTCCATGTTCTCCTCATCATTTTCACCTCTGTTTCCAGCTCTCTTCTCCATGTACTTCTTGGTCTTCCTCTGCCTCTCTTGCCCAGGGGGTTCCAGAACAAGGACTGCCTTGTAATGCTATCAACAGGTTTCCTCAGTGTGTGTCCTATCCATCGCCATCGTCTTCTTCTCATTTCTTGTTCCACTGGCACTTGTCTAGTTCTTGTCATCAGTTCCACGTTGGTAACCTTGTCATACCATTTTAATCCCTCTATTCTACATTTCAGACGCCAGGATAATGAATAGAAACATGATTCCAACATTAGGACAGGACCACGTATTGGAGGATCTTCTGATATCAGACAGAAAGAAAATTCGACTATGGTACTGGAAACCACGAGTTCTAGGGGCCTACATACAGACTCACAGTGGGATTATAATTAAAGTAGGACCCCGACCATCTGTAAGACTGCCTCTTAAAACCAGTGGCCTGACACTATTCGGAAGTTTTTCCTTTGCAAGAAGCCTTTAACTTTATTCATGGTAATCGGGGTAAGTTGTAATATGCACATTTTATATTTTTGCATTTAACATGTTTAAAGTGATTGTGGGTGTTCAGGTTCATACGAGGCTGGAAACCTCAGGACATAACAGGATTTGATTAATGAAGCACCTTTACAAGAGCTGGTGACTGCATCGTGCGGGTTTCCTCAAAAGCAGAGGTAGCCACAGGCTCCATGTGGAGCAGGGAGTGGATGATGATGGCACCGTGGTGTACATAGTTATTATATTAAGATTTTAATAAATATACACGTATATATACCGTAATGCAATTGTTTTCCGCTGTTCAAAAGCACTTTCGTCCAACTCAATGGGTTTAACATTAATGCTCAGGGAGGGTAAAGTTTCTGAGGAAGATGAAGTGGTGGAATGGAATCAGATGGCGTCTGATTCTCATATCAGGAGACCCCATACTTAGAAGAGCCATTTGTTTTCTCTCATTTTATGGTACAAGTCTGTGGTTCAAGTTACCAACAGCATACGCTAGCTGTCTACATCAGAAGGGTCTTGACGATGCTTGCCTTGACAACTGGAGTGGTTATCCCCAGCATTATTACCAGGAACGTGCTACCGCCATAGAATGTGACGATTGACGGAACAGTCAACAACATCCTTGGAAACCAACAGTGATGGAACCCAACAAAAACAACAAATCACTATCAACACCTAGCTAGTGAAGTATAACTGTCAGGTCCAGCAAAAGAACTTTTTTAAAATGATTGCCGCTTTAAAGTCACTACCCGTGATGAAAATATCAGTGCTTCATTGTGTCAGTAAAAAACCCATTTTAACTTTGTTAACTATAAATGATTATTAAATTTGGTATCTGTAAATACAAACTGATAGTTAATTTAATGATTATTGAGTGAATTGCACTCGTAAGACTCAGTTAATTTAAATACATAATCATCCAGAGCTATTAAAGCTTAGATGATCTCAGTTGTTATGCTTGACTTCTTAAAATTCATGTGAGGCTCCCTTAAGTAGACGCATCATTCTTCTATTTATATCTCTGCCAAAAGTCATATTAAGCGAAGGTTGATGACCTCTGAATACCCTCATTATTATACTCTAGGTTTGGACATTGTTTGACTACTACTGTAGAATAGGGGAGACAAACACGTAACAGTAACATACACAATTAGAACCTATTTTAAAAAAAAAATAAAGATTTTTACGTACATTAAAGGTTTATTAAGTCAAACTTAATAAAATTTACATTATCTGTCAAGATATCCAATAAAAGTATATGAACAAAAAAGTCTTGTGAACATCAATGGTCAGATAACTAATCAGGATGCCATGCCAGGATTGTCAAGCCAGATTTGAGTTCAACTGTCTCTTTGACCAAGATGGAAGTTTTGCATCTCTTTTTCAGGCAAATAAAATCTGGATGTTCAACACAAATGTTGGAAACTCTAGTTATCATATTATGTTTATAGAGAATGTTACATTCAGTTTTAGTGCAAAAACGAACACATCGCTATAATTACGACAGAAAATATGACAGCCTCAAATAGTGCACAAAATATTTTTTTTCCATTTGTTGATGTGACATTATTCTTGTAATTATAAACAGGTCAACAGGGCTTCTCTGCTAGGGTAAAGGGCAGAATCGTCGCGGAACAAAGAGGGACTTACAAGATAACAACTTCCAGCATGAGAATGGAAGTAGAGGCAGTCACTGCAGCCTTAAAGTGGATATCTGAAACTTCATTCACAAAGGCAGTCATTGTGTCGGACTCTCAGTCCATGCTTCGAAAGGTTCAAAATGGTCATAGAAGCTTCGGGTCTACAAGAGCTGGTGTGGATCTACTGTCCTGGTCGTGCAGGGGTATGTGGTAAATAGAGAGCTGACAGACTCGCAGCAAGAGCATCCACAGTGTGGACACTGGATATGGATAAGGGAGAGATACTGAGAATAATTAATGATCGCCTGTTAGAGAATGACACAGCAATAGATGAATCATCAAGGTTAAGACAGTTGGAATATGGCATCAAACGTTAGGCTAGCTGAGATGGACGTATGAGAGGATGCATCCATCGTGTATACAACCAGTGAGCTACAGCAACAGTTAGCATTCACACTCTTCGACATATACTTGTGACATTAATTGGGTCGATCTATGCTTCACTACGGCAGTAATCAGTGACATTTGTTTTACCGACTAATTACATGTTTTTTCAATGGTCGGCACCTCTTTCTTTCCCTGCTATGTAGCAGCTATTTTGTATTTTCAAACATTGTTACACTCCTCTCAATGTTAAGTCGTCATGTCTGTTTTGGTTACCCGTTCCTCCCTGCTTTGCAAGGAATGGCTGAGATAATTACTCGACAACCATGTTGGTTAATCTCGGGTGTGGCCAACATCAGACTACAGATTAACACTAAAATCACCCAACGCATTTGCTTAATCGCTGATAAGGCCAGGGTGCGTTCTTCGCCATGATGGTAATACGCTGAAAGTTTGATAGCCACTACGGGGAGACACCTTGTGGACAGACATGAATGACATAATCGTTTCCTTTCCGACTGTCACGAACAGATTACTTTATGGGAATGTAAGATGTTACATTTTACACACATTGTTGGGAGAGTGTTCGGACGTGTCACTTCCATGTATGGGAGACGTGACCTTTGCATCACGCGCAGAATTATTCCACGTCGGAAATATTTGAATTACCCCACCAAAAAACTTACTTACTTACTTACTTAGTAGTTCCCCTTTGATAAGGCTAGTGATCTGAGCTGAATAAGTGTAGGGCTGCAGCTGGTTCTGTAATTATTGAATCGCAAATGCGTGCTTCGTTCGTTTATAATCTTCAAAGAGAGGGTCACCGTTACATGGACTCATTAAGTGTTGAATGTCCAAGAAGACATTGGTTCCTTTCGGAGCTCATTATTGTTTTATACATCTTCTCATCGGAAGAGTTCTTCATTATCATATTAATCAACATTGTCAATTCAACAGACAGCTGTAACGTATCAATGTGGATAAGTCTTCAACTTGGAGTCCATGCTTTATTAAACAGTTCACACACGAAGACATTTCACGTAGGTAGACATTCACATGCAGTTCATTAGAATTTACTTGCATATATATTCTTATCCGTCCGTGTCATAATAAATTCATGTCGGCAGAACATCATGGCTCTATACATGTGCTGCTGGGATTCAGACAGCCAGAAATGAGCGCATGATTCTTGACGAAAATAATCAAATTACTTATCGATCATCCTTCCTTAACGTAGGTTAATCACTAACCTTTTGAATTCGCTTGTATATATTATTATCTGGACTGACCCTAAGTCCTGGTATCACTTTACATAAATATGACTATTAACAAAGCCTATCAACCTTGGAAGGAGGTAAAACACGACTTCACGGCTTGACGGACAACGTAACAAGGGTCCAGTAACTAAGTCACGAAGCGTGACCTTATCTACGCTAACACGTCATAATTTGACCGTGTATTTCGCGTTCATTAATCCGTGAAGTATAAAAATCAATTTATATTAATTCTATTGACCCCAAAAATGCGCACTGCCAATTCTAGCAGACGATATCAATGAAACTACCGTAACAATTCTCTGCCCGCCGGGGGAAAAAAAAATCTATTAGATAGATTTTTTTTGAACTATCTTACTGAAACATTTTAAAAAAAATTAACAAAAACCCGACATATGGCCTACGATGTTCTGTCTAGAACAGTGTCGTGGTCATGTCGATAATATATCAGTCATATAACATTATTAAACAAAGGGGTGTCAACTATCGCTAAATAATTATCTACTGAACTGAAAAGATTGTTGTGAGTGAATAATGAAGTGTTATGTAAAGAAAATTATTCTAACTAATTAAAATTAAACTAATTACTCATAGTAAGTATGTAGGGTATTAATTAATTAATATCTAATTAAATAACCTGAGAATTAGTGTCATAACAAAGGACAAGTAAAGTAAAGAAAAAAATAAGTATAAATTAATTTAGTTATGTGTGTAAACTTAATGTGTGTCAAGTAATTACTAAATAATTAACTTAATGACTTAATAAAAAAAAAACATTCATATATTTCATGTGAACATCTTAACTAAATTCATATAACAGCTATCATATTCATAAATAAAATATTTAAAGTATTTTCATGTGTGATATTATTTTGTTCTTTTTCATTTTTTCTTTCTTTTGACACAATTTCTTCTTTTTATATTATTACCACACTTCAATTTTTATTATATTCTTTATTAACTTAATAACTAATAAACTTAATAATGTAGGACATGAAGATCCAGCTGTCGTTATGTCCTTTGAAAGTTTATGGAAAGTTCCATTGGAGAAAAAATTTCACAATGTTCAACTATGATTTGTTCTCGACCGAGTGTATATTTTCATCATGTTGAATTAGTCATTTCAATTTGCATAACGTTATATGTCCAGCTTGGATTCATATCATATTCCCGGCCATATCGTAATGAGTTGTAGCACGATTGGACACTAACCAAAGCCCAAACGTTAGAAAAGAACCAACGAAATAAGTCTTTTGCTACCACGAATCTTCTTTCGAAACTGTTTATATTGAATGATTCACTGCAAGTATTCAAAGTGTCATTCTCGTATAGAGGTGGTTCGTATCAATTTCATAACACAGGAATAAGTGAGAGTTTCAGAGTCAATCTTGTTAAGTTTCTTTTAACTTGTGGACAATTATTCGACTTCAGTAGGATGTCTTGACAGTGCATCAGCAATTATATTTTCTTGTCCCGGTATGGCTTCGATGACGAAATCGTATGGCTGTAATAGAATCGAAAATCTGGCAAGTTTTGGGGCTTTTATGGTTGGAGCGACGTAACGATGCCACCGCCTTCTGATCCGTTTGGATCACAAAGGGTGCTCCCAACAAGAATTTTTCAAGTTTCGTTATTGCTCAAACTACGCCCAGCAACTCCTTGTCCACAGTGGAGTATTTAGTTTCAGGTAACTTCAGTTTTCTTGATATGTACATCGTGGGATGGATTATATTGTCGTGATATTGAAGTAAACAAGCTCCAATATCGTAATTACTGGCATCTGTTCGGAGAAAGAATTTTTTAGAAGTATCGGTAATCTCAAAATTGGTGGATTTGAAAAGATGTTTAGTATCATTCGAAAAATGTTGTCGCATTCGTCGGTCCAATTTACCTTCAACGGCATGTCTCTCTTCAACAATGATGACAAGACAGCCGTGATGGATGATAAGTTCGGTACAAATCTGCTGTAGTATTGGACTAACCCTAATAAGCTCCTAACTTGCTTCTTCGTTTGAGGAACTGAGAAGTTTAAAATTTTGGAAACCGTATTAGGAACCGTTTGGATATATCCCGCTCCAATAATATGTCCCAACAAAGTTATTTCCTGAAAAGCTATTTGTATTTTTTGAAGGTTTAGCAGTTAAATGATTCTCTCTTAGTATTTCCAAAACATATTTAAGTCCCGAAAAATGTTCCTCAAATGACGAACTAAATAAACATATGTCGTCAATGTATGTAATGATGTCTGGTCTACCTGATAAAATTGTTCGCATCATGCGGATAAAGTAGCAGGAGAGTTCATAAGCCCAAAAGGCATCACATTCCACTGGTATAGACCTTGTGGAGTGGAAAACGCTGTGTAGTATTTGGCTTTTTCGGTTAGTGGTATCTGCCAATAACCTTTAGTTAGATCTATTTTAGTGAAAAGTGTTGCATTGGACAGACGAGAAAGTAAGTCGTCAATATTGGGATGTGGTTCACTGTCAGCTATGGTCTGAGCATTTAGCTTCCTATAGTCAACGCATAAGCGAATGTTGTTGTCCTTCTTTCGGACAATGACTAAAGGTGACGAAAATGGTGAGGTACTAGTCTCGATAATACCTAACGACAACATCTGCTCAAGTTCCTGAGTCGTTTTGCTGAGAAAGTGTAGTGGGACAGAATAGGGATGTATACGAATTGGTGTATCATCTTTAAGAGTAATGTCGTGAGTAATCACTGATGTGCGACCAGGTACGTCTGTCAGCACATCTGGAAATGATTGTAAGAGATCAGCAATCTGATGATGCTGTTGCGGTGTAACCGACGAAGAGATGGTTACATCCCGCCAAGATTCCATAGGTTGTAATACCGGTACAGGTAAAGGCATCTGTACCTCAGGAAAGGAGGATTCTTCTTCCTGAATCACTGATAGATTAGTATAATGATATAGTAGACAAGATACCAAAAGTATCACCTAATAGAAGAGTCTACCTTAACTAATAAATGTATAAATAGATTACTAGGAAAGATTTTAAAAAATGATGATGACTGACTAGTGCTGAGTCATCAACGATGTGACGAACAGTATTACCGTAACCTGTTATCTGCGTGGTGCAGAATCAGATATTAATTGCAATCTCAAAGAACGGTGGTGAAAATAAACACCATTGTCAAGCTCGATAACCTTTCGACCATCTCTGTTGTTACGAAATGTAACCAGAGCTTCACCATACCTGTTAATGGTAGGTGGTAACAGACGTACAAACTTAACGTCTGCCGTGTAATTAAAGAAATTACCAAGTGCCTGCCATGTTGTACCTTGTGGAAGATTACGCACTAACACGGTGCGAGAATAAGCACCCTTCCCAATATAAGTAGGACCATTGTCACTAACATGGGAAAATGATTGATGTGCAACCTGAGTTGCTTGAGGTACCTTGCCATGTATGTCCCTCATGTAAGTATTATTCTTTCTGTGATAGGGCCGGAAAGACACCCGGCTTACCCCTTCACGGGAAGACACCCCAGCTTCCCCCTTCATTGTGAGTGGCACATTTATCGCCCATATTTTCGATGTGCGCGAAGCATGCTGGGATGTAAAAAGTCTTCAAGATTGATGAAAAGGCCATAATAATGCCTAAAAATTAAGTTGTGGTGTAGAATGGTGTTTTTGCTCTAGAAATAGTTGTGTATATTTCTGTTTTCTGGCCTTCTAAAGCAATATCGCGAGTGTTATGTATGCGGCCAAATCAATACGCCTAGCGCGCAGTAAATTGAATGATTCGACCTGGGCTTATAAAAGAGATAGCGGCCGGCGGACGGGCCTATTTTGCAAGAACCGCCCAGAGAGAAGAAACGAAGTTAGGCTAGCCCTGTGTCGGTAGAAGAGGAATGAAGACATGACACGTGAGTTTGATTTAAAAGCAGATTATATTATTTCCTAGTGAAATTACCATTATTTCCCTGTAGCTTTTGAAGTTATATTCAGCGTGAGGCTGTTTTTAATGTTTAGTGAAATAAATAGATAGATGTGTTCCCAAAGGAAATGTCTTTTTAGGGCATTATGATTTAGTCTCGAAATGATAGATGAGTGAAAATAATGTTTGATAGGTTTTATTAGGCATGCTAAGTCCAGATTGCGGCTGTAAGAGCGATTATTTCAGTCATCAGACCGGGCAAGAAAGGCGAAGATAGTATGAAAGTATTTTGTACATGAAACTGGACAGAAATGTTATCAGAAACTGGAATTTAGATAATATTAACTAGTTGGGAAGATGGCAACCGGGAGGACCACGTGTTGATGACCGTGGGCAAAAGAAGACGTCAAGGAGTCTGCATTTAACACTCTTAGTTATCACTTAATGTTACGCAGTTTTATATCGCGTGAATCGACACGTGGGTGAAAGTAGGTTAAATGTAATTTTCCCCAGTAATAGAACAGAAAGTTTTCGTGGTAAATTTCCTTTATGTGATGACTAGTTCTAATTGTTAAGTCAATAATAATTATATTTTATTCTTTGGTATTTCACGTTTATTGATGATTCTACTGTATATCTTTGGTGGGTTACTTTGAGGTGAGAATATATATTTAGATTTCTGGAGAGCGTGCGTAAGGCGTAAGGCACGTTGAGACAGCTGGTTCTCTGTTTGCTCCCGGCGGAGCATGGATACATCAATGCAGCTGGTGTCCATTACAGGCCCACATAAGCATTTTGAGGCTATTGCTGTGGTTGTTTCGGTGACGGTAACGATGTGTTTCGTGTGATGAGTTCCCAATCTCATCAGGGGTCATATAAGACACGCTTGTTACCAGGCGCACCAGTCGTCACTTAAGACGTGTCACTTCCGTGAATGGGAGACGTGACCTTTGCATCACGCGCAGAATTATTCCACGTCGGAAATATTTGAATTACCCCACCAAAAAACTTACTTACTTACTTAGTAGTTCCCCTTTGATAAGGCTAGTGATCTGAGCTGAATAAGGGTAGGGCTGCAGCTGGTTCTGTAATTATTGAATCGCAAATGCGTGCTTCGTTCGTTTATAATCTTCAAAGAGAGGGTCACCGTTACATGGACTCATTAGGTGTTGAATGTCAAAGAAGACATTGGTTCTTTCGGAGCTCATTATTGTTTTATACATCTTCTCATCGGAAGAGTTCTTCATTATCATATTAATCAACATTGTCAATTCAACAGACAGCTGTAACGTATCAATGTGGATAAGTCTTCAACTTGGAGTCCATGCTTTATTAAACAGTTCACACACGAAGACATTTCACGTAGGTAGACATTCAAATGCAGTTCATTAGAATTTACTTGCATATATATTCTTATCCGTCCGTGTCATAATAAATTCATGTCGGCAGAACATCATGGCTCTATACATGTGCTGCTGGGATTCAGACAGCCAGAAATGAGCGCATGATTCTTGACGAAAATAATCAAATTACTTATCGACCATCCTTCCTTAACGTAGGTTAATCACTAACCTTTTGAATTCGCTTGTATATATTATTATCTGGACTGACCCTAAGTCCTGGTATCACTTTACATAAATATGACTATTAACAAAGCCTATCAACCTTGGAAGGAGGTAAAACACGACTTCACGGCTTGACGGACAACGTAACAAGGATCCAGTAACTAAGTCACGAAGCGTGACCTTATCTACGCTAACACGTCATAATTTGACCGTGTATTTCGCGTTCATTAATCCGTGAAGTATAAAAATTAATTTATATTAATTCTATTGACCCCAAAAATGCGCACTGCCAATTCTAGCAGACGATATCAATAAAACTACCATAACAATTCTTTGCCCGCCGGGGAAAAAAAATATATTACATAGATTTTTTTAAACTATCTTACTCAAACATTTAAAAAAAAATTAACAAAAACCTGACATATGGCCTACGATGTTCTGTCTAGAACAGTGTCGTGGTCATGTCGATAATATATCAGTCATATAACATTATTAAATAAAGGGGTGTCAACTATCGCTAAATAATTATCTACTGAACTGAAAAGATTGTTGTGAGTGAATAATGAAGTGTTATGTAAAGAAAATTATTCTAACTAATTAAAATTAAACTAATTACTCATAGTAAGTATGAAGGACCAACGGGCTGATCACCCGTTTGCCAGTCACTTCGATTACGGAAACAACGGCAAATGGGTTGATTTGCCGTTGCCCTAAAGACGCCACTAGGCGTGATGGGAAACAATGGCAAAGAAAACCTATCTGCTGTTGCCCTAAGACGCCACTAGGCGTAATGGCCACTGACTGCTTTGACGGTCGTTGGCTAAGGACGGAAGAAGAAGAAGTATGAAGGGCATTAATTAATTAACATCTAATTAAATAACCTGAGAATTAGTGTCATAACAAAAGACATGAGAAGTAAGGACAAGTAAAGTAAAGAAAAAAATAAGTATAAATTAATTTAGTTATGTGTGTAAACTTAATGTGTGTCAAGTAATTACTAAATAATTAACTTAATGACTTAATTAAAAAAAACATTCATATATTTCATGTGAACATCTTAACTAAATTCATATAACAGCTATCATATTCATAAATAAAATATTTAAAGTATTTTCATGTGTGATATTATTTTGTTCTTTTTCATTTTTTCTTTCTTTTGACACAATTTCTTCTTTTTATATTATTACCACACTTCAATTTTTATTATATTCTTTATTAACTTAATAACGAATAAACTTAATAATGTAGGACATGAAGATCCAGCTGTCGTTATGTCCTTTGAAAGTTTATGGAAAGTTCCATTGGAGAAAAAATTTCACAATGTTCAACTATGATTTGTTCTCGACCGAGTGTATATTTTCATCGTGTTGAATTAGTCATTTCAATTTGCATAACGTTATATGTCCAGCTTGGATTCATATCATATTCCCGGCCATATCGTAATGAGTTGTAGCACGATTGGACACTAACCAAAGCCCAAACGTTAGAAAAGAACCAACGAAATAAGTCTTTTGCTATCACAAATCTTCTTTCGAAACTGTTTATATTGAATGATTCACTGCAAGTATTCAAAGTGTCATTCTCGTATAGAGGAGGTTCGTATTAATTTCATAACACAGGAATAAGTGAGAGTTTCAGAGTCAATCTTGTTAAGTTTCTTTTAACTTGTGGACAATTATTCGACTTCAGTAGGATGTCTTGACAGTGCATCAGCAATTATATTTTCTTGTCCCGGTATGGCTTCGATGACGAAATCGTATGGCTGTAATAGAATCGAAAATCTGGCAAGTTTTGGGGCTTTTATGGTTGGAGCGACGTAACGATGCCACCGCCTTCTGATCCGTTTGGATCACAAAGGGTGCTCCCAACAAGAATTTTTCAAGTTTCGTTATTGCTCAAACTACGCCCAGCAACTCCTTGTCCACAGTGGAGTATTTAGTTTCAGGTAACTTCAGTTTTCTTGATATGTACATCGTGGGATGGATTATATTGTCGTGATATTGAAGTAAACAAGCTCCAATATCGTAATTACTGGCATCTGTTCGGAGAAAGAATTTTTTAGAAGTATCTGGTAATCTCAAAATTGGTGGATTTGAAAAGATGTTTAGTATCATTCGAAAAATGTTGTCGCATTCGTCGGTCCAATTTACCTTCAACGGCATGTCTCTCTTCAACAATGATGACAAGACAGCCGTGATGGATGATAAGTTCGGTACAAATCTGCTGTAGTATTGGACTAACCCTAATAAGCTCCTAACTTGCTTCTTCGTTTGAGGAACTGATAAGTTTAAAATTTTGGAAACCGTATTAGGAACCGTTTGGATATATCCCGCTCCAATAATATGTCCCAACAAAGTTATTTCCTGAAAAGCTATTTGTATTTTTTGAAGGTTTAGCAGTTAAATGATTCTCTCTTAGTATTTTCAAAACATATTTAAGTCCCGAAAAATGTTCCTCAAATGACGAACTAAATAAACATATGTCGTCAATGTATGTAATGATGTCTGGTCTACCTGATAAAATTGTTCGCATCATGCAGATAAAGTAGCAGGAGAGTTCATAAGCCCAAAAGGCATCACATTCCATTGGTATAGACCTTGTGGAGTGGAAAACGCTGTGTAGTATTTGGCTTTTTCGGTTAGTGGTATCTGCCAATAACCTTTAGTTAGATCTATTTTAGTGAAAAAGTGTTGCATTGGACAGACGAGAAAGTAAGTCGTCAATATTGGGATGTGGTTCACTGTCAGCTATGGTCTGAGCATTTAGCTTCCTATAGTCAACGCATAAGCGAATGTTGTTGTCCTTCTTTCGGACAATGACTAAAGGTGACGAAAATGGTGAGGTACTAGTCTCGATAATACCTAACGACAACATCTGCTCAAGTTCCTGAGTCGTTTTGCTGAGAAAGTGTAGTGGGACAGAATAGGGATGTACACGAATTGGTGTATCATCTTTAAGAGTAATGTCGTGAGTAATCACTGATGTGCGACCAGGTACGTCTGTCAGCACATCTGGAAATTATTGTAAGAGAATAGCAATCTGATGATGCTTTTGCGGTGTAACCGACGAAGAGATGGTTACATCCCGCCAAGATTCCATAGGTTGTAATACCGGTACAGGTAAAGGCATCTGTACCTCAGGAAAGGAGGATTCTTCTTCCTGAATCACTGATAGATTAGTATAATGATATAGTAGACAAGATACCAAAAGTATCACCTAATAGAAGAGTCTACCTTAACTAATAAATGTATAAATAGATTACTAGGAAAGATTTTAAAAAATGATGATGACTGACTAGTGCTGAGTCATCAACGATGTGACGAACAGTATTACCGTAACCTGTTATCTGCGTGGTGCAGAATCAGATATTAATTGCAATCTCAAAGAACGGTGGTGAAAATAAACACCATTGTCAAGCTCGATAACCTTTCGACCATCTCTGTTGTTACGAAATGTAACCAGAGCTTCACCATACCTGTTAATGGTAGGTGGTAACAGACGTACAAACTTAACGTCTGCCGTGTAATTAAAGAAATTACCAAGTGCCTGCCATGTTGTACCTTGTGGCAGATTACGCACTAACACGGTGCGAGAATAAGCACCCTTCCCAATATAAGTAGGACCATTGTCACTAACATGGGAAAATGATTGATGTGCAACCTGAGTTGCTTGAGGTACCTTGCCATGTATGTCCCTCATGTAAGTATTATTCTTTCTGTGATAGGGCCAACAAGACACCCGGCTTACCCCTTCACGGGAAGACACCCCAGCTTCCCCCTTCATTGTGAGTGGCACATTTATCGCCCATATTTTCGATGTGCGCGAAGCATGCTGGGATGTAAAAAGTCTTCAAGATTGATGAAAAGGCCATAATAATGCCTAAAAATTAAGTTGTGGTGTAGAATGGTGTTTTTGCTCTAGAAATAGTTGTGTATATTTCTGTTTTCGGGCCTTCTAAAGCAATATCGCGAGTGTTATGTATGCGGCCAAATCAATACGCCTAGCGCGCAGTAAATTGAGTGATTCGACCTGGGCTTATAAAAAAGATAGCGGCCGGCGGACGGGCCTATTTTGCAAGAACCGCCCAGAGAGAAGAAACGAAGTTAGGCTAGCCCTGTGTCGGTAGAAGAGGAACGAAGACATGACAGGTGAGTTTGATTTAAAAGCAGATTATATTATTTCCTAGTGAAATTACCATTATTTCCCTGTAGCTTTTGAAGTTATATTCATCGTGAGGCTGTTTTTAATGTTTAGTGAAATAAATAGATGTGTTCCCAAAGGAAATGTCTTTTTAGGGCATTATGATTTAGTCTCGAAATGATAGATGAGTGAAAATAATGTTTGATAGGTTTTATTAGGCATGCTAAGTCCAGAATGCGGCTGTAAGAGCGATTATTTCAGTCATCAGACCGGGCAAGAAAGGCGAAGATAGTATGAAAGTATTTTGTACATGAAAATGGACAGAAATGTTATCAGAAACTGGAATTTAGATAATATTAACTAGTTGGGAAGATGGCAACCGGGAGGACCACGTGTTGATGACCGTGGGCAAAAGAAGACGTCAAGGAGTCTGCATTTAACACTCTTAGTTATCACTTAATGTTACGCAGTTTTATATCGCGTGAATCGACACGTGGGTGAAAGTAGGTTAAATGTAATTTTCCCCAGTAATAGAACAGAGAGTTTTCGTGGTAAATTTCCTTTATGTGATGACTAGTTCTAATTGTTAAGTCAATAATAATTATATTTTATTCTTTGGTATTTCACGTTTATTGATGATTCTACTGTATATCTTTGGTGGGTTACTTTAAGGTGAGAATATATATTTAGATTTCTGGAGAGCGTGCGTAAGGCGTAAGGCACGTTGAGACAGCTGGTTCTCTGTTTGCTCCCGGCGGAGCATGGATACATCAATGCAGCTGGTGTCTATTACAGGCCCACATAAGCATTTTGAGGCTATTGCTGTGGTTGTTTCGGTGACGGTAACGATGTGTTTCGTGTGATGAGTTCCCAATCTCATCAGGGGTCATATACGACACGCTTGTTACCAGGCGCACCAGTCGTCACTTACGACATGTTCAGAGGGCAGTGACGAATATTTAGATGGATCAGTTCGAGGTGGTGGTTTACTCTTATTATTGAGAGTATTTGATGTAAATGTAGTTGAAGAATATTATTTTATGTCCATGTTATTATTATTTAATTATGGTTATGTGTAGAATGGTTTGAGAGCACGTGGGCTCACTTGGAGATATATATTTCTCTTCTCCGCTCCTGAGGGAGCATGGGGCCACCAGTGTGGTTTGCCTCCGCATGAAGTATTCCTATGCTCGTGCAGTAGTGGTTTCGGTAGCAATCTGTATTACATGGTGAGATTGCCAGCCTCATGCACAAAACCATACTAGTCTCATTGACGACATGCATGAGTATGTGTGTGGGGTAGTTGAGTGTGCCCTTGCAGTAGTGGTTTCGGTAGCAATCTGTGTTACATGGTTAGATTGCCAGCCTCATGCACAACACCGTACTAGTCTCATTGGACGACATGCATGAGTGTGTGTGTGTGGGATAGTTGAGTGTGTGCTCTTGCAGTAGTGGTTTTGGTAGCAACCGATGTTACACGGTGAGATTGTCAGCCTCATGCACAACACCTTACTAGTCGCATTGGACGACACGCATGAGTGTGTGCGTGTGTGATAGTTGAGGGTGTCAGGTGGCATGGAAGGAATGTTTGACAGGTGAGAGTATCGTTATTCAACAATGATTTTAATTAGTTCGTTGCTTTGTTTACTTCTTCAGATTAGCAACTGAGCACTAGCTGGGTGTTTTGTTATGTTCGTTGGTTTATTTGTTTAATGTTTGCTTAGTCACTGAATGGGTTGTAAAAATAAATACAGCCCCTGCCTCTAGAATCAAGAGTTTTATTGTTGTTCGGGTCGGTGCGAGTGTGAAAAGAGAGTGATCAAACATATCACAATATAATCATCATCATCATCATCTCGCCCACCCTATCACATTTCTATATACTGGAATAATATGTTGGGATTGAGTATGATGACCCTTACCCTGTAATGATGTATTTGTAGCATATGTAGTCGTAGACGGATCAAAAGAACGAACTACATTCTTTTGTTTCAATGTGCTGGTATTAATTTTATTTGGTATCTTTCCATTATTCTTAACTCCAACATTGTTTTTCAACATCTTATTCTTCTTAGTACTCTCCTTTTTAATGTCGACAACATCAACGGTTTTCTTTGGATCAGTTGTAGCCTGATCCTGTCGCCAACATCTATTTTCAGAATTAGCAGTAGTATCTTGTCGAGGGAAAGTATATTTCCCCCGGAATGATCTAATAATCTTCACTGGGTATCTAGACACCTTAGTATCACACTTAGTAATGACTGCATGTCGTAAAATACGTTTATCCCCTCTGTTGGTCATCAATATAATTTTACCTGCCAGTACATCCAGTAGACAATCGACCCTCTTTCTTAAATTATTCCTTTCAGAAGTCAGGAAAGCAATCTCCTGCCTCTGTTTCTTATTTATTTTATCCAAGTTAGTGTTAATATTTTTCTCCTTATCCCATGAAGAATCGAGTGTGATCAATGCTGCTGACAGTTCATAGATCTGTTGTGTTTCTTTTTCCAGGTCAGCATATCTCTGTTTCTTATCTAGGTGTAACGCTTCTAATGCAGTCACCCTGTCATCAATGAAACAATCGTCACTCGAGGTGGAAACAGAAACACTAATACCCGATTCTGTATTCTCTTCTTCGTTTTCTAATTGCCCTTCATCAGATAATTTCTTATGTGTTTCATTACTACTATGGGAATCAATCATAAGTTTGTTATTATCTTCACGTAATAATGCTAAGTCACGCGTGGAAGATTTCACTTTACTTATCTGTTCATTCAGCATCAGTTTCAATGAGGTTACCTCATCGTCCAGCCTTTTTTCCTGTCTAAAACATAATTCATAAAATTTATCATTATCTGTATGACATACATCCATTATATTATTGTCATCAAATGATACAACCTCATTTTCCCTCTTTTCTATTTCAATATTTGTTTAATGCCCCTGTTTAGACAGAACTGCTTATCTTGTTCCTCATCATAGTAAATGGATCCTAACTGCACATCATCAGTAAAAATCAACTCACATTGGATGGCCTGGTCTGTATTATCATCTGATCTTAACGCAGTATCAATCTTATTATTTGATAATTTCTTAATTGATTGCAATCGAGCTACTTCTGAAGTAAGCTCTTGAATCTTAACATCCTGTGTGTGAGTTTCCAGTTTCAAAGCTACATTTGCCTAATCAATTGTTTTCAGTCGACCAACTTCAGATATCAATGACTGAATGTGTGCACCCTGTGCATGAAGTTTTCTTTGGTAGGCTGCGGCATTATCTTGCGAAATTTTCAATTTGAGTTTCTCAACCTCAGACTCTAACACTTTATTTTTTTTCACCGTGGATTCTAATGAGGTCCTAGAATTTGCAAGCTCCACTTCCCGTGTCTTTAATCTCGAATTATCAGTATTGGTCTGAAATTTTAGTGAACTCGCCTCATTTCGCAAGTCATTTATAGTCTTTTCTTGACTGGTAATAATCTCCAATAACTCTTCTTCTCTTTTCTCCTCAATAGTTTATAAAATTGTCACTTTTTTCTGCTCATTCCATGAGTTGTGCATTTGTTGATCATAATCATTGTCGCAGAGAATAGCATTATGAATGTTATTCATTATAGAACCATGTTGGACGTGTGTGTACCGTTCGACAAAAGTACGAAACACTCCACCTAGTAAGTCTGCTATGTCCCTAGCCATTATCATATGTGGGACAGAATGAAAATTAATATCCACAAAATTTGTTAAATCGGATGCCGTACGACATAAAAAATTATCTAATACAAAATCTTCAAGGTCTGGGCCTTGAAAACCAACATTCCTACCTTCTTGGAGGAGGTCCCCCAGAACAGACCTTATGTATGACGTAGACGTTTTATCTACTTTTCTAGCATCGACGAAATTGTCTTTAAACGGTGTTCTGTTTTGAACAACCGCCTGTTCCTTTGAGAAATTATTTAAATCAGTAATATGCTTTTTATTCTGCAAATCCTGGAAATTAAAATTTTCTAAATGATGTAGTAATTTCTCATTCTCTAATGTACATCCATTTTTATTTTTTTCTAACTCTTCAATACGCCTTGCTTCAGCTTTCACTTCCTGTTCACTAGGTAATTTATCCCTGTCAGAAAAATTTTCTGCAGCCATTATTTGTATGGCAATTATTTTCAAACGTTTATCATCCATACCCCTTTTCCGTGCATTCGCTATCAATTCCTCTAAATTAGACATTGTAACTATATATGTGACTCTCCAAGTCAACTCAACTTATAAATTCAATAAGTATGGTTAATCAATATAACCAACTATAATATTATAATACTATTAGTTGTATGTCCCACAACTAATTTGTAACCTAATAATTTAGATCAATAATGTTCACCGATTACATTATACCACTGTATTATACCCTTATTAATCTATGATGCTGAATTCATATCATGCTTCTTATATCAATATTCAATAATTATGGGTATTGTCCCTCCATAATTATGTTATTTAATCAATTATATGTGCTAAGTCAACCCTTTAGTATTATGAAAATGTACTAATTATTATCTAATATGTTTGTCCTATTCAAGGCAAAACATAAACCAAAGTTATTTATCACTATCTATTATGCTATTATGCCCTTGTCATAATCTACAATATGCTTTAATAGCATATTGGACTACTACTGCAAATAGATGACATCACCTAAGTCATCAAATGATTTTGTAAAAATTAATGAAATTATAGTATTATTCTATTAATAATAAATTTATAGTAATATCATTATGTTATTAATATATGAAATGAATAACTAAGACAAACAATAAACTAAACTGTACAGAACATTGGCACATCACAAACTGACAATTTCAGACATAAAATGAATCTACAAACTAAGGAGAAAAAATCGGAAGTAACTAAGAAGGTCAAGGATTGAACTAAGTCAAGATGAAACATGTACTCAAAAATCAGTGACGTAACAATGGACTCATGACGGTTACCACAAAATCTATAAAATAAGTTATAGCAAGATTAGAATTGACGAGATAGGTTACGAACAATAATACAGAAATCATTAAAATGAAACTGAATACAATAAAATACACCAGTTATTCACAGAACTGCACAGCTAAAACATTTAGTATTGAAATCTTGCAATGTCGAGCAGAACAAATCCCTGGTTAATTTGTTAGGGGGGCTCCCGTACAGATTGCAAAATTACAATAAACCCTAAGACCGACTGAAATCTCTGGGGTAAGCTTTTCGCGACATTTACAGAGATTTCAGCTCCCTCGCCAACCAAACCCGCTAACATGTATAATACAACATAATAATACAAACAACATTCAACAGTGATTTGCAAAAGACATGCCTATCGAACGGCGAAAGGGACTAATGTATGCCTATTTAACCGACAAAGGTTACATATGAAACTTATCTTTTTGTGCTCGAGTATCCACTCCGGTCAATGCCAATATGCATCAACGGCATAGACAAGTGTCGGGAGTTGCCATACATTGATTGATGAAGTGTTTCTTCTGGTTGAATACCGTTTGTTCACTTTGATTCTGTATTTCGTTGTTGAAGGGGACTGTCCTAACAGCTGCTGGCTTGTACGCAAAGATTGATGACGTAGGTTTGACCTTTTGTCGTTAGGTGTACACGCAAAAAATATCCATTTTCGCTCGAAGGGAATTTTTTCTTCTGAACTGGTATTCTTTGATAATTTTGACGATTAGATTATAATTCCACACCACATCTGGCCGCCAGCTGATAAGGCTAGTGATCTGAGCTGAATAAGGGTAGGGTGTTGGGAGTAGAAAATCATTAGTTTATTGCCAGTTTGGCACTTCGCTGCTTCGCCCAATAGCCACTCTATTTTCTGGCTGGGGAAGTTTTGCTAACAAGGCAGGTAAAAAACGAGAGAGAGTTAGCAGCGAAGAGGGCAGTCAGTGTCCAGCCGTTGTACGGTTGAGATGTGTGTTTGGGCGTGTGTGGATAGCCCTAATGTATATTCCTGTTTTACATGGAAGTATACTACTGTATGGCATATTTAACATTCATAATTGTTCATGCAAATGAGTGACTATTATTATTATTATTATTAATCTGGATTATGTTCTAATTGCCTGGCCACATCAATGGGTCTATTTTGAAGTTTCGTCATGTGTATTAAAGTTACAAACCGTCACTCAGTTATTATTACTTTCGTTGGAGAAAGAGATGTGTGCACAAAGTAAGTTAATACTAAGAGTTAATGTTTATTCGCCAGGTACGTAAAGAAAGAACCCTGGACATTACATTCCTATCAATATTGGATACACATAAACAGTCGTGCAAACGCAAAAGGCAGGAATAAGCACGAAATAAATAACCACCCCTTGACAGTTGGGAAGCCAAGCCATTGTGCCTCGCGAATTTTATGCCTGAATTAATTATGTGCACCAAGTTTATCTAAAATGCATTTGCATCAATTGAACTATAACATGATTGAACATGAAACAGGAGTTCAGATGCACTTTTAAGGCAACGTTTTGTAAGCTATTTTGAAGAATTGTGCTGAATAACAACGACTTTTTGTTCCTGTAAATGAAATTTCTTGCAAACGAACCTTTTTGCAAACACTGCGGTGAAACCAGCAACCGTGCAAACGAAACTTTCTGACGCACGGCGGCAAATTAGCCACGCCCCGTGACCTTTACCGGCAGCAGGAATTTAGGTCAACAAACACGCTCTTATTGATTTCTGTTTATGGAATATTTTAAAGACAAACGAAGTACCTATTTTCCAAAAACATTGAAGGCTTTCAGGGACCAACACGTTTTACTAACATTTATAAATCTAAAAAAAAAAAAAACTTTACGGACCTTATTATTAAGAAATAAATAAAACAGTTCGACCATACGACATATTATCACTCAAAATTACAGAACTTTATAGTGTCTATTTTGTATCAGTGTTCCTGATTCACGCGAGACAGTGTTAACAACGTTACGCCGTGTTCAGACCAAAATACTTTAGTCTGCATTTAAGATACGTTTAGTTTCATTTTGACAGCTTGTTTAAAGCATCTTGTGCTTTCATAGCGTGCTCCATCTTTGCTATTTTTCTTTTTTTCTATTCTATATGTTCAGTGTTGCCATTTTTTTTAGGTATCATTTTTTTTCATTCATCTTCGGAAGTATGATGAAAGGTGATTTTCTATAGGTTTATGTGAGGTTTGCATTTAAGGAATTTTAGCGCTTTGACGCATTCATACTGATAGTCCTTTTTTGCATTGCGAACATTTCATTTTTGTTTAGATGTGGCGTTAGGTATCACGTTTTTTTATTGTTCGTATATATGTCTCACATTGTCAGTTGTTGTAATAGTGCTTTCTATACCTTCTTCTCCTTAGTTGTTAATGTGACGGTTGTTTCGTTTTAGTTGTGAATTATCTGTAGTGTCTAATAGTTATTATTTTTGTTAACATGTTATTATAGAATATTGTTTTTGTTGTCTTATTTTAGTTAATTTTGATTTGTTTTTGTGTGTGTTGTATTTGAAAATATACCATCATCATCATCATTGTCATTGACATCATTGCCTTCATCTTTTCATTGTACATTTGTCTGGACCCATTGATATACATGGCATAAATTTGCATATTTTTTTCTTTTATTATAACATGTATTGAGCACTGCAGTGTTCATTAACAATATCACCATAATTTGACACATTCTAATTATGTCCTTGGTGGGTTTGTACGACTTACATAGGTATTGAGTTTTGTATTGTTCATCATTATAAATATCACTATATTTTGAACAGAAAGTAGTTTCTGGTAGGAAACCATGTCTTCGTTTCAGGACTTTATAGAAATTGGGATTAAATTTAATAAATCAGGAGCGGAACTAGAGGCGTTTGCTACTGCACAATTTGGCAGCTATAATGCAAGAATTGAAAGACAGAATGACCGTGATTTAAAACGTCTTCAGTTAGAACATGATGAGAAGAAAAAGACACACGATTTGGAGAAGGACAAGTTAGAACAAAAGGAGAAATTGGAGAGAATGAAGATGGACGAGAAAGAAAAAGATCTTGCACAAGCTCTTGCGCTAGAAAACTAAAGATTGACGCTGAGCAAGAAAAATTAAGATTAGCTGCTGCAACTGCTCAGAAAGCAACTGATTTGGAGATAGAAAAATTGCGTATTCAGAAAGATATAGATGTTGCTGTCGCCCTAAGAAAAGTGGAGTTGGACGCTCCAAACACATCATCTAGTACACCTGTGACCATAAACCAGATACGACTGCCTAATTTCAACCAAAAAATCGACTGCATCGATAGTTTCTTACAACGTTTTGAGCTCAAGGTCAGTGCGTTGAAGATCCCCAAGGGTCAATGGAGTGCAACATTGTGCAATTTTTTAACAGCGGACGCTCTACAGGCTTATTTTGCTCTGGACAGCGGTAGTAGAGAAGACTACGATGTTGTCAAGGAGACATTGCTACGTAAATTTCAGCTTACAGAAGCAGGATTCCGTGATAAATTTCATTCCTGTCTGCCTAGCAGGAAAGCTGGCTTTGGAGAATTTATCTCATTAATAAAATTATATTCTAAAAGATGGATAGAATTGTCCGGAATTGATAAGACCTTCACTGGCTTACTTGATCTAATGTTACATGACAAGGTGTTGTCGGCATGTAGCACCGATATGGCCTCATTTTTTCAAGAAAGAAAACCGAAAGACCTTGAGGCAATGGAGATACTTGGGAGACAATATATGACAGCTCACCCAGATAAAGAGGTTCACAAACGACCTATAAAGGACGCACTCCCAGTATTTGTGGCTCGTCATGACTTTAGAGATGGTGGTCAGAGACCTCGATCACAGAGTGTGAACAGCAGAGTAAGGCAAAGCTATAGATCCAACTACCGAGGAAAATATAACTTCCCAAGGCAGAGGTCACCATCTAACTTCTCACAGAGGCGAGACTATGGTTATTCAAACTAAGGTCAGTGGCGGCAGAATTCTAGCCGTGGTGAGGAAATACATCACAAACGGATGGATCATAGACCCGCACAAGACAGTGCATCCTACAGTGGTAATAGGAATAATGGCAGATGTTGGTCATGTGCTAGGAATAGACCTTACAAGAAATACTATGGAAACAGTACTAACAAACACTGTGGGCATAATGACAATAGCAATCATGATAAGGGTAATGCATGTGTAACTGCAAAGAAGAATGATGAGAAGGGAGCCGACCATGCAAATGCATGTATTGTTAGCTCACTTAATGATGAAAATTGTTATGGGTGCAAATCTTTATTCCAACCTGGTTCACAGCCCAGATTAATTTGCGGGCATGCTTTACCCGCTATGTCATCTTGTGAGAACGTGGGACGCCTCACATTATATACTGGTTTTCTGTATAACAGGCATGTAAGTGTCCTTCGTGATTCTGGCTGTACCACTGTTGGAGTACGTAGATCAATAATTGATGAATCTGCCTTTACTGGTAAAACAGTGAAGTGCATAACATTTGGTGGGAGTATAGAGTGTTACCCAGTGGCAGAAATAGATATTGCCACACCTTTCTTTACAGAGAAGGTAAGGGCATGTGTCCTTGATGAATCAGTATCAGACATTATCCTTGGTAATATACCAGGTATTAAGGATTGCTCTCCAGAGGAGATACATGAATGGGTTGAATCTCACCCAATGTTGGCTAACGCTGTGGTTACTAGGGCCCAGCATGCGGCTGAATCCAAGGCAGAGCCAGCTATACCATTTAGTGAGACAGCATCTCTTCAGAATGTTCATAATGTTTCCCCCCAGTCGTTCGCGACCAAACAGCGCGAAGATGTTGCTTTGCAACCATTGTTTGCTCTAGCAGAGAGCAAGCATGTGAAGAAGACAAAAACTTCACGTTATTGGTTTGAATTTAAAAACTCAGTACTAACTAGATGCTTTGACAACTATGTTTAAGTCAGGAGACAGGTAGTTATTCCAAAGAGTTTTAGACCTATTGTACTGAATACTGCCCATGACTCGCTTTTAGCTGGTCATATGGGGATTAGGCGTACTCTGTTTCATGTCACCTCAAATTTTTATTGGCCCTGTGTTAACAGAGACGTAAATCTATACTGCAGGTCATGTACAACTTGTCAAAAGGTAGCACGTAGGGGCAAGCACCACGCTGCACCCTAACAAGTCACTGATGTGCCATTACAGCCTTTCACCAAGCTTGCAATTGACATAGTTGGTCCTATGTCAGTCATGTCAGACAGAGGATATCGATATATCCTAACGTGTATAGACTTATGTAAACGTTGGCCGGAGGCCATACCATTGAAGACTATCACCTCAGCAGCTGTCGCTGATGCTTTATTTGTTATTTTTTGTCGCATAGGATTTCCTGATGAAATCCTATCAGATCGTGGTACTCAATTTATGTCTCAAATGATGAAAGATATTGAGAACATGTTAGCAATTAAGCATTCGTTCTCAAGCCCATACCATCCGGAAAGCAATGGCGTTTGCGAGCGTTTCAATGGCTCGTTGAAGCAGTTGTTAGGCAAAGTCACCGAGACATGTCCTCGTGACTGGGACCGAATGTTACCAGCAGTCTTATTTGCTTACAGAGAAGTGCCCCATGAGAGCACTGGCTTTTCGCCATTTGAGTTGGTATATGGTGCCAACCCTAGAGGTCCTATGCACATACTCAAGGATTTGTTGTTGGGATCAGTGGAGGATGCTACTGTCCGCACCAGCTATGAACTGGTCATTGATCTCAAACAACGCCTTGTAGATGCATGTAATTATGCATCAGGTATGATACGTAATGCTTCACAGAGGTCGAGATTGCGCTGCAACCAATCTCGAAGATTACGTTCGTTCTTACCAGGAGAACAAGTATGGCTACTTCTTCCGACCAAGGAAAATAATCTGCTAATTTCCTGGCAGGGCCCTTTTAAGGTGGTTGAGAAGAAAACTGATGTAGATTATGCCATTGACATAAGGGGCAAAGTTAAAACATTTCACATTAATATGTTAAAATTGTATGTGGAGCGCCCTGCAGAGTTAGAACCTATCTTGGACAGTATTTCTGATGAACCGGTTCGACAGACTTTGTCAGCCGTGGTGGAATCTGATGATTCTACAGCGAGCGATATTTCTTTTAATTTTCCTCTGCTGCCTTTAACATCTTCCGAATCTTGGAGAGATGTAACTGTATCAGGTGATTTAGATTCTAGTTATCGAGAACAGGCTCTTGCTGTTTTAGAATCTTTCTCTGATGTGCTGACTGAACTTCCAGGTCGCACTGATGTTATCTCTCATGATATTACCTTGACTGATGATCACCCTATCAAACTCAGACCGTATACTATACCCTTACACTACAGATCTCAGGTGGATAGTGAACTTAAGGATATGCTACGCATGGGCATAATTTCTCCTTCTGAATCATCCTATTCTTTTCCTATGGATCTAGTTAGAAAGAAGGACAAATCTCTTCGCATCTGCATTGATTTTAGACGTCTTAACAGTGTCACTCTCACAGATGCTGAGCCTATGCCTGTTTTGGAGGATCTCTTATCACAACTATCCCAGGCTACATACTTTAGCAAACTACATCTTTCCAAGGGATATTGGCAGATCCCTTTAACTGATAAAGCCAAACCACTAACCGCATTTATGACTCCATATGGTTTATTCCAATGAAATTATATGTGTTTTGGCCTTGTCAATGCTCCTGCGACTTTTGTGCGCATGATGTGGAAACTCTTAGGAGATACGTCTGATGTCATCACATATATAGACGACATCTGTTTATTCCATAGTTCTTGGCAAGAACATATCACAGGATTAAAATCTTTATTAATGCTACTCAGAAAGCATGGTTTGACAGTTAGACCTTCAAAGGTTCAGATTGGTTGTCGAGAAATTTCATTTCTTGGTCACCGTGTTGGTAACCACATGTTATACCCTGATGAGCACACTGTCAAACGCATATTAGAATTAGATATCCCTCGGACAAATAAACAGGTTAGGAGCATGTTAGGACTCATTAACTTCTATCACAAGTTCATTCCGAACTTTTCATCTATTTCTTCTGTCCTGTCATCTTTGACTAAAGAGGGAGCTCCTAATAAAATTGTTTGGTCCGATACTTGCAGTGGAGCTTTGAACAAAAAAAAAAACTGTATTTTCCAAGGCACCTATTTTGGTGTTACCTAATATCACTATGCCATTTCTTCTGAGGACTGATGCTTCTCAGACTGGCATTAGTGGTTGCCTGTTGCAATGGTTCAATGATACTCCACATCCATGCTTGTATGTAAGCAGGAAGTTGCTACCAGCAGAAACTCGGTATTCCACCAGTGAAAGAGAACTTTTGTCCATCATTTGGTGTATAAGCAAGTTATCACGCTATTTACTTGGCGCACACTTCTACCTCCAGACGGATCACCGTCCACTAACATCCCTAAATCAAAAAACTACGACAAACAGTAGATTACACAGATGGTTCTTGCTTATCCAAGAATATAGATATACAATTATCCCCATCAAGGGATCAGAAAACTTTCTGGCAGACTTATTGTCAAGGAATGTAACTGGAAAGTGAAATTGTTTGTGCCAGTTGTTGACATTGTCTGATCTTCTTTTGTTTTTCAAGTGATATACTATTGAAACATTCATGATACGACTTTAATTGCATTTTTTGAAAGATTGGATTATATTTTGTCTACACTGTTTAGATATATCTGTTTTCATGTCATTTGTTACTACAATTAATATTTCATATATATTATTCTGAACAGTAGGATTTTTTTTTTTAATAGATTAATAGTTCTTGGGCTAACTATCCACTGTTCTCAAGCGAAAACCCTTGGTTTCCGCTCGGGAACAGGGGGGCAATGTTGGGAGTAGAAAATCATTAGTTTATTGCCAGTTTGGCACTTCGCTGCTTCGCCCAATAGCCACTCTATTTTCTGGCTGGGGAAGTTTTTGCTAACAAGGCAGGTAAAAAACGAGAGAGAGTTAGCAGCGAAGAGGGCAGTCAGTATCCAGCCGTAGTACGGTTGAGATGTCTGTTTGGGCGTGTGTGGATAGCCCTAATGTATATTCCTGTTTTACATGGAAGTATACTACTGTATGGCATATTTAACATTCATAATTGTTCATGCAAATGAGTGACTATTATTATTATTAATCTGGATTATGTTCTAATTGCCTGACCACATCAATGGGTCTATTTTGAAGTTTCGTCATGTGTATTAAAGTTACAAACCGTCACTCAGTTATTATTACTTTCGTTGGAGAAAGAGATGTGTGCACAAAGTAAGTTAATACTAAGAGTTAAGATTTATTCGCCAGGTACGTAAAGAAAGAACCCTGGACATTAACTTCCTATCAATATTGGATACACATAAACAGTCGTGCAAACGCAAAAAGCAGGAATAAGCACGAAATAAATAACCACCCCTTGACATAGGGCTGCAGCTGGTTCTGTAATTATTGAATCGCAAATGCGTGCTTCGTTCGTTTATAATCTTCAAAGAGAGGGTCACCGTTACATGGACTCAATAAGTGTTGAATGTCCAAGAAGGTATTGGTTCCTTTCGGAGCTCATTATTGTTTTATACATCTTCTCATCGGAAGAGTTCTTCATTATCATATTAATCAACATTGTCAATTCAACAGACAGCTGTAACGTATCAATGTGGATACGTCTTCAACTTGGAGTCCATGCTTTATTAAACAGTTCACACACGAAGACATTTCACGTAGGTAGACATTCACATACAGTTCATTAGAATTTACTTGCATATATATTCTTATCCGTTCGTGTCATAATAAATTCATGTCGGCAGAACATCATGGCTATATACATGTGCTGCTGGGATTCAGACAGCCAGAAATGAGTGCATGATTCTTGACAAAAATAATAAAATTACTTATCGACCATCCTTCCTCAACGTAGGTTAATCACTAACCTTTTGAATTCGCTTGTATATATTATTATCTGGACTGACCCTAAGTCCTGGTATCACTTTACATAAATATGGCTATTAACAAAGCCTATCAACCTTGGAAGGAGGTAAAAACACGACTTCACGGCTTGACGGACAACGTAACAAGGGTCCAGTAACTAAGTCACGAAGCGTGACCTTATCTACGCTAACACGTCATAATTTGACCGTGTATTTCGCGTTCATTAATCCGTGAAGTATAAAAATCAATTTATATTAATTCTATTGACCCCAACAATGCGCACTGCCAATTCTAGCAGACGATATCAATAAAACTACCGTAACACCCTTCTACCGTGAGGTGTAGAGGTTTGGAAGAGAGAGCGCCAGACTATCCTATCGGCTGTCTTCCTCCTGGCCTGGTTCCATTCTAGTCCTCGGTCCTTCAAAGATTGTCTAATGTTGTCCTCCCAGCGGACTCTGGGTCGTCCTGGGGATCTGGATCCTTGGCTCTTTGTTTCCAATGCTTGTCGTGGTAGCCGGTCTTCTCCTATTCTGCAGACATGGCCAAACCATCTTAGTTGGGACTGTTCTACTTGAGTCTGCAGGGGGTGGGATTTAAGGCCTTGACGTATCGTCTGGTTGCGTACCATGTCTCTTCTTGTTACTTCAACCACCTTCCTCAGATACCTCATTTCTGAGGTTTGGATCTGGCTTTTGTGGGTTGTAGTCATTGCCCATGACTCGCATCCATATGTCAAGACTGGAACATAGGTGGAGCGGTATACAGCCATCTTCGTTTTCTTACCAACCTCTCTCTTGCTGAGGAATCCTCGATTTATGGCCTGAAAAAGTCTCCCAGCTGCTGCTTTTCGAGTGGCCAATTCTTCTTTGATGCCTCCCTTTCGGTCAATAATAGCTGCGAGGTATTTAAAGTGGTCGACTTGCTCCAGGACCTGTTCTCCCAGCTTAATCTGATGTCTTTTTTCTTCTCGTGATATCACCATGGATTTTGTTTTAGAGCTGCTTATGACCATCCCTCTCTTCTCCAGCTCTTCCTTCCAGATTTGCAGGTTGAATTGGAGATGTGCCTCTGATTTAGCAATCAGGGCAACATCATCAGCAAATGCCAGCTCCGAAATACAGACCTGTCTCATCTTCCAGTACCCCACTGAATACTTTCTTGTTCTCTCCTTACATGCCTTAATGACATCGTCCATGAGGAGTATGAAAAGGTAAGGTGACAGGATATCACCTTGTCTTACACCAGTGGTGGTCCTGAACTCTTCTGACTTATGGTTTGCTGTCCTCACATAATTTCTGCAAGACTTGTAGAAGCTCTGTATAGCATGAATCAGAGGTGCTGGAATGTTCTTCCTTGCCAAACAATCCCAAAGTTTGCTCCAGGGGACCCTGTCAAACGCCTTTTCCAGATCTATGAAACAAAGATGGATCTCACTCTTATACTCAAGGGCCTTTTCATTCAGCTGTCTGAGTGTGAAGATTAGGTCTTGAGTACTTCGGTTCGCTCGGAATCCGCACTGGACCTCATCCAGTTCTGGCTCTGCTAGGCGTCGGAGTCTCTGCTATAGGATTCTAGAGTAGATTTTACCAGGGACACTGAGAAGGGATATGCCTCTATGGTTTCCACACTGTCGATTGTCACCCTTTTTGAAAATTGGTGTTATGATGGCAATCTCCCAATCCTTTGGTATGGTCTTGTTGTACCACGCTGCCTGTAGAACCCTTAAGAGTAATAGGTCGCCTGATGCTCCCATGTACCTAACCATTTCTGGTGTTATACCATCATGCCCTGCTGCCTTGCCCATCTTGATTTTCTCCAGTGCTGCCTTCAGTTCTTCCATCTTTATGTCATCTTCACCATCATTGGTTTTCTCTTCTGTGCTAGTGGTTATCATTTCTGATGCTTCACCATGCTCACCATCCAGGAGTTCTGAGAAATATTCTTTCCATCTTTCCATTACTTCCTTCGGGGCAGTAAGCAATTTGCCTTGCTTGTCCTTTATAAATTTGAGAGTGCATTGTTTTTCCTTTCTCATGTTCTTTAGGGTCTTATAGAACAATTTCTGGTTTTCTTGTGCATCTTTTTCTAGCTTTTCTCCAAATTCTTCCCAGGACTTCTGTTTTGCTGCTAGCACTTTGTTCTTTGCTTCTGTTCTGAGTGTCACATATTCTCTATATTTTTTCATCTGTCCTGTTGTGTTTTTAGCTCCTAAGTATTGTTTCCATGCCATTTTATTCTCTCTTATTTTCTCTTTGACTTCCTCTGTCCACCAAGGTGTCCTCTTTCTCTTGTTCCCAAGTCGGACTTCACCGCATGCTTCTGCTGCAGCTGTCTTTATGATATCCTTGAATTTATTCCAGAGGGTTTCCAAGTCATCAGGTTGTTCTTCTGTGTTGCTCACAGCTGCAGCAATAAGCCCCTGATATCTGGTCTTAATTTATGGCTCTTTCAGCTTGTAGGTCCTAATGCTCATTTCTCCCGCTCGTTTACTTGGTTTCTTGAGTGATGTTGGGCAGTTCCTAGGCTGAGCAACTCTTTCAGTTGTTCTTTTGATTGTTAGCAGGTAGTGATCACTTCCAATCTCTGGCCCCCTCCAGACTCTAGCATCACGGACATATTTGAATGAGCTTCTCCTAACAATGGCATAGTCGATCACTGACTTCTCATTCTTGGTTGGTTCACATCTAGTGTATGCATGTATGCGCTTATGGGGGAACTTTGTGTTTGTGATGATCAGATTCTGCTCACTGCAGAATCTAAGGAGTCGCTTTCCATTGTCATTGAGAGTATCTTCTCCACATCTTCCGATAACTCCACCCCATCTAGCATGGTCATTTCCAACTCTGGCATTAAAATCTCCGAGCATGATAACTTTATCTAGGCAGTCATCCACTGTCCTTTGAAGCAGCTCGAAGAATTCCTCCTTGACCTCTGCTCTCTCATCCTCATTTGGCCCATACACTATGACCAGGTTGACTATGGTTTCTCCTTCTTTTAGTTTTACAACCATAATGCGCTCCGAGACAAAGTTCCATCCCTTGATACTATCTTTCTGGTTTTTGGCCACAATGCAACCCACGCCCCCTTTAGCTCTTTCAGATGTGGGTACACCACTGTATAACAGCGTGTTGCCATCGAGATCCATGACTCCTTGTCCCTTTTTCTTTGTTTCGGTAATAGCCAGGATTTCTAATTTTGCTTTCCTCATCTCTTCCATCAGCTCCTCTTCTTTCCCAGTTATACTTCTTGTGTTCCAAGTTCCATAAGTCGTAGTCCGTAGTCCGTTCCATTTCGTCGCCTTTAGAATCAGTCCGGTTTTCTCTCTTATATTGCTCGTAATCATAGTTTAAAGCAAACAGGTGATTGGCCTGTTGTGCTTTTGCATGGTGGAGGGGCTGCCTCCTTACGGCCTCCATGCAGGCCGCCCTCCTCCTTTTTCATCCGGGCTTGGGACCGGCATAGGCGGAGTTCCACCAAAAAACACGAATGTTTAAAACTATTGGAGCCCTGCTTAGCTTCGTAACAAACAAATGCGGGGGAAGACTTGCAATATAACCTGACACGTTTCAGTTTTAAGACATTTTGAGAATCGCTTGCCAAGACGACAACCAGACTGCCAGAGTGAAGCCTAGAATCAGATTTCATATATATCAGACCGGAATTTGTGGAACATCTTGAAGGACTTAAAGAGCTCAAGGAAACCATTTTAATAACGAAACCCGGGATCTGAGGAAACTGAACACACGGAGTCATAGTGTGAGTTTATTGCTCAAGTAACGACCCCCAAGAACACGTGTAAGAGGCATCTGCAAGTACCTTTATTCCTCTGAGCAAACAGTATGTGAGCCAAGATTGGCTTGGTGGTACCAGTTGAGGGTACTATCTCTGGAACAAGAATGGAACCAGTGGCATGAAGTCGAAGCTAGAAACCATCATCAGACCGGGGGACCAACGAGCCGTTTTAAAGACGAATGACCAACTTCGTAGACACTCCATGACACTTCTGGGAACGTGCTGCGCCCGACAACCTTGACCAGTGACGAGCGGGATCAACAATCCAGTCTACCAAGAACCAACCCATCAGAAGGAGCAGAACCGTCACTGACAGCTAAATAACCTATAAAAGCTGCCAAATGACCTCCTTTACACACTTCTATGCCATCACAATAGTGATGATAATTTTTTTATAAACAATAAATCATTTGTTTAAACTGTTAAAACTTAGTTGATTATTAAATGTGTTATTTGTAATTATACAAATTTAACTTCGATTTAATCATTTTTAATGTACAGTATGTTTGTCTCAGTCAATTTACTAAATACACTCAGAGAGCTATACCATCGAAATCCATAATTCTCGCCGTTTGTACGTCGGTCACATCTAAGGGATGCAACTGTGGTTTAAAGTTACACTTTAATTGTACTGTTTCCCTTATATGTACTCTCCCGAAAATAGTAACACTCAACGAAGAAAAGTCGGTGTAGAACCCAGTTTCATTCTGGAAACGGATTTAACTCATCATTTTGTTAAAAATAACCTTAAAATGTAAGTTGTTGATTGTTTCTTCAAGACAAAATTTTAATTTAAAGTATTGCGACTTCGTCAATTCCCAGTGATTTTAGCATTTGCAATGACGATCAATAAGGCGCAAGGACAATCTTTAGATCACGTAGGAGTTTTCTTTCCTGAACCTGTTTTCGGACACGGCCAGCTCTATGTCACCTTCACCCGAGGAACAAATCATGAAAACTTGAAAGTTTTTGTTAAAAACACTTTTTATCAGGGAACATTCTTTGAAACAAATCCACGCACTTTCACAAAAAATGTTGTCATCAAAGAACTTTTATAGTGAATTAAAAAATATTTTTAAAATATATTATAATTTTTTTATTTACTTCTATCATTATTGACGGGTTATTGCTAGTAATAATAATAATTCCACTGAGTAAATCAGGGTGGGGGCCTGAACGAGCTGAGATTAATAATTGCTTAATTCTTCATAAAAGGCGGCGGATCAGATATAAGATAACAATTGCTCTGCCCAATGCAGCATTGTTCTTGGCTTCTGAAATATCTTATGAATACTCCCTTGAGATAGAAGCATCATTATTCTTCTATCTAAAACTCTACCAAGAGTAATCTTGTGCGAAGGTAGACACCTTTGAAGACCCATATTAGATACTCCTGAGTTTTGGACACTGTTGGACCACTACTGCAAAGCAGGGGAGGCAATTCCGTGACAATACTAAGGGAGACTGGGCACATATGGGTTTGCCCGGAGTGCAGTGGTCGATTCTGTTCAACAATAACAATAACAAACAGGTCAACAGATTCAAATACCTGGGCACATTAATAACAACGGATGGAAGATGCATCTCAGAAGTGAAGAGCAGAACAGCTCAGGCAAAAAAACAGCATTCTATAAAGTGAAGAGTATTTTATTTAACAATTCTTTGTCAATAGAAGAAAGAGAGTTTTTCAGTGTTATATAGAACCAATCCTGCCATATGGGAGTGAGTCATGGACAGTTAGTAAACAAGTAGGGAAGGCACTAGAGTCCACAGAGATGTGGTTTTACAGAAGAATGTTAAAAATACCATGGACAGCGAAAAGAAGTAATGAGGATGTCCTTAAAGAGGCCAAAGTTAGAAAGAAGCAATCCACTTTTTTGGGCATATTATGAGAAGAGGAAAGCTGGAATTTATCTTAACAACACGTAATATTGAAGGAAAAAAAAATAGGGGAAGGCAAAGAAAAAAAATACTGGATAGTTTGACATCATGGTCGGCGTCTGTGGCCTAATGGATATGAACGCAGTTTCATAATCCAGATATACCAGGTTCAAAACCTGCTGCAGGCGGTTTGGTAGCAAATCGCTTTGTGTGGATTTTTAACAATGGTATAAGCGCCGTACCGTTCAGAAAGCAATGGCAAACTACTGAATGAAAAAAATTGCCTAGAAAAATCACAAACAGCCAATAAAAGCTGGGGTTGATTGCCACGTCCTGTAAAGGATAAGCAACTAACTTTTTTGACATCATGGCATGGAAAGAAGTCAACTGCAGAATTGATAAATTGTCCTGGAGACAGGAAGTTGTGCAGAGACATAATCTCCTATGCTACTAGGCATGGTACTTGAAGAAGATTATTCTTAGGCAATGAAATCAATAACTGATGACAGGTATGTCCAAACTGCAAATCTATCTAAAGTAGACATGTTATAAAAACTGGACATATTGAATTTATTTAACATCACACTTTCAATGTGAATGACTGAAACATGAGTTAACAAGTAATTAATTATGGTTATATTGTTACTACTTGTACTATAATGTGTGTACAGAGTATAAATTACTACTGAAAAATACAGCAAATAACACTGCTTTCAAAATGTATACATATCTAAAGTAGACATCTCTTATAAAATGGACTTTATTGAATGTTTGTGTGCAGCGTGCTTCAAGTTTGGTTTGGTTTTAAGGATGATCTTCATTGCACGCGGACAGCTCCATCAGTGCTCCGATCGCCTCCCTTAGATCACACAAAGAAGATCTCAGCACAGTGCACAAACTCCATAGCACCGGCGAGAATCCCAATGTGTGTATATAGGAATCATACATTCTATAAATATATTTGGCCGGTAGGTTTCTAATTTTTAAAAAGTTTTCCGAGCAACGGCCTTATGGTCTACTCTTTACGATTTCCAACTGCCGTGGGATTTTTAACATGCGCATGGGACCTCCTTTTTTCGCCCTTATCCGAGAAGACTAGGCATACGATCTCACTACCCATGAGACCGGGGGGAGTATGACATCATTAGGACCACCGGTTCTGAGAAAAAATTTCCATACATTGTTTTGGCCTCTACTGGGAATCGAACCAGGTACCTCTAGAATTCGAGGTGGGCGCCAAAACTCTTAGCCACTCCGAGCCCTTTCAAGCACGAATTATAGAAACATGCAGTGAAAAGTCATTAATTATGGTTATATCCGTACTATTTCTACAACAATATGTGCTTGAGTACAAATTACCACTGAGAAATATACCAAGTAACATTGTTATCTGGCTTGGCCATGTTCGCCGCATGGAAGATGGTCGCATCCCAAAAGATATCTTCTACGGACAATTAGCAGATGGCAAGAGAACAGTTGGGCGACCACAGCTGAGGTTCAAAGATGTGTGCAAGAGAGATATGAGGGCACTGGACATGGATCCAGCAACATGGGAGGATGAAGCTGCCGATCGCACTAAGTGGCGATGCTATTTACGGCACCACCTCAGATTGGGCGAAGAGAGGCTCACACAAGAAGCAGAGGTGAGGAGAAAACGTCGAAAGGAGCACCAGGAAAATAAGCAGCTGAGGGCTGCCACCTCAGGGGCGCATTCCCATAGTCATTTATGACTGAAGGGGCTATTATTATTATAACATTGTTATACTGCATATTGTAAATAAACTTGTGGAAAATAATGTGTTAATATTATGATATAGTATATGTTTCTTTGTGTTCACTCAAGGTAGCCAAAATATTATAATATTACGACACGCAATGTTATATACATGAACACATTGTAAATTATGGCACTGCCTGCTCTAACCCCAACATTTCTCTTTCATTCTGTCACATTTGCTTGTCTTTTTTTCCTGTGAAGAATTTGCACATGCACAGATGGAGAACTTTGTAACAAATTGAGCTTTCAATCACTTCCACATGCGCGTATCCAAGAAGTACATAAAGAAATAAAAGAAAAACTGAAGCACCAAAACCGAGACACCTGCATGAAGTCATCCTTCACTATGAGAGAACTAAGTGCTGCCATAACAAAACTAACGAAAATGAAAGCTCCAGGAAAAGATGGTATTACAAATGATATGATCAAGAACCTGGGACCTGTAGCCAGGCACAAGCTTCTCCAAATCTTCAATCAATCATGGAGTATCGGAAAATTTCCGGATCGATGGCGAGAAGCAATCATCGTTCCTATCAGAAAGAAACAAAAGGAGAAAACAAGCAAGTCCAGCTACCGACCAATTAGCCTACTGAGCTGTCTGGGTGTTTGTCATAACCAAATTAGCTGTGAATTTATAATAACTTGTAATACTAATAAAAATAGGCTCGCTCCCTAGGAGTACAACCACAACACAATGGCTGACATAAGAAATCAACACCTTTAACAGGAATTTCTCTTTAATAAATAAGCACACAGAATCAGGCCTCACACGGCCAAACAAACGTATGAAAAATACGATATAATAATGCCAATGAAACGTGCCTCAATAACAGCTCAATCTATCGGCACCATACACTACAGTGTGTCTTAACTAAACGAACACTGCAATGACAATCGTTCGCCATGAACGGCTAAAAACTGTGACAATGGCACACCCTTTTCATTGACAACTATAAATCTGCGGTCTGTAGAAATGCCCACTAGATACTACACAATCTAGAATTACACGACATACTCCACTCCAACCGAAATATGGCAAGTACTTATAACAATACGTCCATGGCATGAACTTCACAGCATGAATGCTGGCAAGGGAAAAAATGTCTCCTCCATCCTCAGTCGGACGCTGGCTAGGAACTCACTAACTAGCTTCGCGCCTAATATTTTCCGCTTCCGCTAGTCTCATGACTTAGCTGGTTTTTTATTCCAATGTTGCCAACCTCAATGTAGCCAGTCTGATTTTTCGTCACTGCGAAATAGCGCCGTGACAGTGTTGTATAGTAGGTCTATTTTGTTATCACTCTCTATCTTTTCCAACATCTTTCTTATTTTATTTTCACCCACATTTTGCTCTTTCATCGTTATTCAAGTAATCTTTTAATCACGACTTAAATCTAAACTAAAACTTTTCACGCCTTTGACTTATCTTTCGGAACCCCACATTTCCTCCTTATAAATCTTGTGGAACACCAGCTTGGTCATAAACAAAGTCTTTGATATCTAAGTTCCCGTGTAAATATCGTCAGACATGCCACCTTGGAATATTGATTAAATTACGTATGAGATCAGATCTGAGCTTAACATTATCCAAAGGTAATCAATTAAATTGCCCTTCAGTAGTTACCCTCCCATTGTGGAATCACTGGAAATGAGATAGCAGATGCTCTATCTTGAAGTGGCTGTAAAATGGAACAATTCAGCCACCCATTGCCCTATAGAGAAGCTAAAAGCATCATCCACAACAAGTACAAAACCAGTGGAAGGAGGAAGGTGATACATACAGCAGAGATGACTTAATCCACCATTTAACATACACCAACAGACCATCATATTCAGCCTAAGGGCTGGACACTGCAGACTACTAGGCCATCTCTATTGCCTCAGGATGTCTCATACAAACGAATGTCCACGTGGAACTGGGATCCAGACCCCCAAACACATTCTCCAAAACTGCCCAACCTATGATGACCCACAACATCTGACCTGGCCAAGGGGTGCTGAGCTCAAGCAGAGGCTATGGGGCTGCCGCGCTGACATGGAAAAGACTATGGACTTCGTCCTGGTGACAGGCCTACAGATTTAGCATGACTACAAACTGAACGAAGAAGAAGAAGAGCTTTCAGTTTTGAAAACAGCTACCTGTCTTTCAATCTTAGAAGCTGTTGAATGTACAAATGCCCTCCATGGATGCTCACTTCAAGCTGCTTAGACTACAACTGAGAATGGGCTATTTTAAAACAGAAGAACCTTACAGTGCAGAATGTTTACAACACAATAATGTAGAATATTTCCTACTAAAATGTAGGAAGTGTAAACAGTACCGAATGCCAATATTAGATTATTTACAGGCATGAAGTTTACTTATAACATGTGTTTAGAATAGACAGACCTAAAGAATTGCACAGTATAGTCGAACAGTATTTAACAAGACCAAAAATGAATGTATACTGATTAGTGGGGGTATGGGGGAAAGTGAAGGTCTAGTGAGATTCTAGTAATATATATTGGTAAAGGTAAAGGATCCCGTTACATGCCCATTAAGGCATATTGGGAATATGGTGTTAGGCCCATATTTTCTTGACCATCGGCACACTAGGGGTGATGTGGTCAACATCACGCCGGCCGCCTTAACCTTCCCAGAGTTGCTCTGGTACCCAGTTGGGGCTGGGTCGATCCAGGAGCCGTTTGCGGCCTAAAATAATCCCACCTCATCTGGGGATCGAACCGTAAACCACTGAGCTAGAAAGCCAGTGCACTAACCACTATGCTACCGCGGTAATACATATTACTAATGACAAAAAGTAAATTAAATATTAACCCAAACACCTTAAAATTTCACTTAAACAAACATTTTTTTTAACATGATGACAAGGATGAAAAAGTTTACCATTTTAGGATAAAGAAAACAAACAAACACAAACACGTACAGAGACACAATTTTGAAATTTTAATGTACTCTATTTACAATATTTGGACAGGATATGTACTGTGAAAACAGACATGGGACATATTATATGAAATTAGCGACACTATGTATCCTAATTATAACCCAGTAGAGGTTGAACTAGATTCTTTTCTTTGTAACTAAAAAAAAAGTTTTCTTCTATGCTCAGCTGTGCAGTCGCGCAGTAGCATTGTTTGTCATTCAAATGTCAACATGAATAATTTGTGAACCTGATTAAATTAGGTCTCATATGGTCATTATGGAAGCAACTGAGGCTTTTATGCAAGTAGTAAAAATGTATTACTGGTAGTCAGTGTCATTCATCCTGAAGAAACAGTAAACACAGTACAAGAGACTGAGAGAAAAAAAAGAGACTATACTGAAATGTGATGACTAAACAATATTCTGTCAATGGCTGACTTGGTAGGATGATCACAGTACTGTCACACAAAATATTCATAGAATCACTCTTTATAAATATATAAAACTAGCGACTAAATAATTGTCTTTCTCGTGTATAATGATGATGCCTTCCTGATATAGTGGACAAGATTTTTCTGGCTTCTACATACCTATATTACAGAGGATGTTGAGTTTAAATGGCTTGGATACCTTCATATGTTGGCACAGAGGGAAATGAAAAGGCAGATGAAGTAGCCATGAAAGGTAGATCTGATAAAAATCTAATAAATGCAGGGATTAGTAAATCAGAGATTAAAAGCTTAATTAAAGAAATAATAACAGATGTATTGTCAGATGAGTCAGATACAAATCTGAAAGGAAGACATGCATGGAAACTATTCAAGTCTCCTACAAGAAAATATCTGGTTGTCGTACTTTTCCGATAGGTGATTAAGAACAATGTTAGGTCCCTTCTGAATAGAACTGTCAACGGTGATGAATCAGTCCGAGATAAGGTAAACAGATAAATTTTCACTAGTGAGTTGGTGAAGGGTAGAGTCTGTCCCTGGATTTGAGAAGCTACTCTAGTCCAGCCTATCGGTTACGACTAAAAGTTGTTGCTCAGACAGTTCCCTTTCTATATATATATATATATATATATATATATATATATATATATATATATATATATATATATATATATATATATATTCATTCATTCATAACCCTCCACTCCCAAAGGAGCATAGGCCTTCAACAAACACATGCCAAGTCCTCTTGTCACGTGCCATCATCTCAAGTTCTTTCCATGTTCTCATCATTTTCACCTCTGTTTCCAACTCTCTTCTCCATGTACTTCTTGGTCTTCCTCTGTCTCTCTTGCCCTGGGGGTTCCAGAACAAGGACTGCCTTGTAATGCTATCAACAGGTTTCCTCAGTGTGTGTCCTATCCATCGCCATCATCTTCTTCTCATTTCTTGTTCCACTGGCACTTGTCTAGTTCTTGTCATCAGTTCCACATTGGTAACCTTGTCATACCATTTTAATCCCTCTATTCTACGCAAGCACCCATTTATAAAAGTCTGTAGCTTTTTGGTTGTTGTCTTTATTGTTCTCCATGTCTCTGAGCCATACAATAGGACTGACTTCACATTTGAGTTGAAGATTCTTATTTTCGTGTTGGATCCTATTTCTCTTGATCTCCATATATTTCCCAATGCAATGAAAGCTCCTCTTGCCTTTTGTATTCTTATTTTGATATCGCTGTCTGTCCCTCCAACTTTGTCTATATTACTGCCAATATATGTGTATGATTCTACATCTTGTATTGGTGTTTCTTCAAGTTCAACCCTGTTATCATTACCTGCATTTATTCGCATTATTTTTGTCTTTTCCCTGTGTATTTTCAGACCCAATTACTGTGACCTCTCATCGAGTGTTTTCAATTTGTCCTGCATCTGATTACGGCTATGGGACAGAAGAGCCAATATATATATATATATATATATATATATATATATATATATATATATATATATATATATATATATATATATATATATATATATATATATCCCTACCACTCACATACACACACACAGATAAGTGACGACAATTAGACGCACAAACGTGAAAACTATAGTAATGGAGTATGTATATTGGGATGAGCTGACCGACACTGGTAATAAGATTTATGTTAATGTTTATTTATCATAAAAAAAGAAACTTCACAACAGTTATTATAAGATATCAAAAAAATACAAAAATCATAGGCTACAGACTTAAATAAAGAAATAGACCCACTAAGTGTAATTCCCTCTGTAGAGACAAAATCCCACAAGAAGAAGTTAATTAATCCCCAAAAGGTCAAAAGAATAGCACTAGGGTCAAAAATGTTACTATACTGTAAAGAACAGAGTTTCTACGTTAATCTATTCTGTGATGAACAGTATTAGCAAAACATCATAAGAAATAAACAAGAAAATGAGTGCATGGATTATACAGTGAAATAATTATTCATCTCTTCTTTCTCTCGCTTCAGACAGACTGTGGCCACATTTTCACTCTTACCTCATACGTGCTTTCATAACATCTGAAACATCTCTATGAAAAAAAAACAACCACAGATCCAAGGTTGGGTGTTGGCAAAACAAGCCCCAGTTTCTCCAAGACTGATTAATCTATTTATTGGGAAACGCTTGCTTTGATATTCCTTCTTTAGGATTCTGTTTATGTCACATCAATTAGTCCAGGTAGGAAAATACTTAAGAGCTTTAATGTTCACAGAGTCAGTAGCTAGTAAAATTGATACTTGGAGAGAATGTCAGAGGGGTAAATCTCTCGGGATACAAATCCTTTTTACATCACAATTGGTTGGTAGTCGGTAATGTTAATTGTTGGAAAGTTCGCCACAACGAGCTGAATGTAAATGACATTGGGAAAAAGAAATCTGGATAGCTATAGGCCCAGTCAAATGTTATTCTTAATATTCTTTGGGTTGGTACTCTGTCTCTTTCTGGGTGTAAACAAGAGGCCAGACAGGTTCACCTTGAAGACCCAGTATTTTATCAGAATGTTTTTTGTACTGTTAGACTTAGATCCGTTATTCTCAGATTTATATGGAAGCCGCTGGTAGGTGTTGGGTATATGATCCAGTACTAGATATAGGAAGAAAAAAATACAAAATACTTAACCACAATATAGTATTCTCAATCCTATCCTAACCCGCGTAAAATATAATATTATTATCCACTTCGGTTATTTAACTTTAATTAGAAACTACATGCTTAGAGGTTGTCTTATCGTTTATAAAAAGAAACCCCGTGAAATAAATTCTAGTCCTATACACAATTAATCATCATGAATTAGAAATAAATATATATTTCGTCAGTACTCATAAGGAAAAGTGCATTTACTAGTCGATTCAAATATCTCTTACTGGTTAATATCAGTTAGTTAGATTAACGCTACAGCCGGAACAATTTAGCTATAAATCCTTTTAAGTCTGTTAGTCAATTTGCACACAACAAATCCTAGTGAAATATAATTGACGGACTTAACAATTAAATCACTCAAACTTCTAGTATAATATTTACCACAAACACAGAAATTAAAACAATCTCCAATGAAAACTAAGAAACTCCATTAATACAAATGGTTCTAGAATCGAAGCTAGATGTTCTGAAATAAATCTGTGGGTACTGAATAATGGATTTTAAAGGCAGAGATATATATATTTAAATGGTAGGAATTCACTCGCACTTGCTAGTTTTGACACCTTCGCCCAGATTTCGGGTATTTCTTCGTTCGATCTGCGAATCAAAGTTAAAATTGCCACTGTGGCAGATTATGATAATTGATTTCATATACGAGGGGCGTTCAGAAAGTAATGCACCACATCGTTTTTCTCAGGAGCTGTTTATTAAAAACGCATGAAATTTATACACAATATACATAGATATGTCATGTAAACATCGGTATTATTGAACATAATCCCCATCAATTTGTACGGCTTTATGCCAGCTCGAAACAAGTGCATGTATTCCTAGCCCGTACCAGATTTTGTCTTGATCATGTAGTCATTTCTTCGCTGCATGAATCACTCCTTCATCATCTTCAAACCTTGTCCCACGGAGTGCATCTTTAAGTGGACCAAATAGATGAAAATCAGAGGGTGCCAAATCGGGACTATAGGGTGGATGGGGTAGTACAGTCCAACCCAATTTGGTGATTGCTTCCCGTGGTACCAGACTTGTGAGGGCGCGCATTGTCGTGAAGGAGAAGCAGGTCAGCTGGATTCTTGTGCGGCCGAACTCTGCGAAAACGTTGATTGAGTTTTTCAATGTCTTAATGTAAGCTTGCGAATTGATTGTCTCTCCTCTTGGCATAACGTCCACAAGAACCACACCTTCAATGTCCCAAAAGACATTGATCATGACCTTTCCAGCTAAAGGAATTGTCTTGAATTTCTTTCTTCGTGGTGATTGCGGATGATGCCACTCCATTGACTGTCTTTTTGTCTCAGGTTCAAAATGATGTGCCCAGGTTTCGTCACCTGTAACGATCTTAGCCAAAAAATTCTCTCCATCAGCATTGAAATGCTCCAACAATTCAGAAGAAATTGCTTTCCTTTGCAATCGGTGCTCATTTGTGAGACTTCTAGGAACCCATCTTGCGCAAACCTTAGAAAATCCGAGAGTTTTTATAACTGCATTTGCACTACCAATGCTGACTGACAGCTGTAAGGCCAATTGTTGAGTAGTATACAGTAAGAATAATGCCCTCAGCGCATTTCAACATTTCTGCGTTGGTGGCTGTTGCAGGACGTCCACAGCGCGGCCGATCAAGGAGCTCCGTATCTCCACTTCCTGATTCTTTGATTCTCTGAACCCAGCGACTGACTGTACTCCTGTCGGCTGCAAGACTTCCATACACATCACATAGACGCTTGTGAATGTTCACAACAGTTTCCTTCTTTGCAACGAGAAATTCTATCACAATTCGCTGCTTATAACGCAAGTTGCTAACACGCTCCATTTCAACGGTTTAGAGCAGCCGTATAATTTGGCCGGTTGCAGTGCAATTTGGTGCACACAATTGGCACATGCCATATTTAAAATGTGCAAAATTTTATGCTTCTATCTTCATTATTAGCTGATAAAAACGATGTGGTGCATTACTTTCTAAACGCCCCTCGTATCTATTTTCTTTATCTTCATTTTTCTTTTACCTAGCTTCACCTACGCCTGTTGGGTTAACATAAAACCTCCTATTACTCAGAAATATGTCCCTCTTTTCTCATTTAGCACGCGTTGTATTGCGGTTCGCTAATTTCTTTGATGAGTCTACCAGAGACCTATTAGCTAACGTGAGCTGTAATTTTAACACCAGCGCCAGAGATCAAATCGTTGTAGAGATCAGACAGCAACCAGATTTGAATAAATTTGAGTAGATATTGGGAACCAAAGTGAGAAATCTTTATTACCTTTCCCTGAATCCGTTCGTTTGATAAGTAATTAAACACGGCGAATCAGAAGATCTAAAGACATTGCTCGCTTGAATACAAGCAGAGAGACGAAGGAAACTCACACTGATTAGCGTTTTCCGATGTCTGATCTAAGCGAGAACGAAGATCCTGGGTTTTCGGCTTTGAATTTCGTATAAGCCGAAAACTGAACGTAGAATTCACCATAGGTGAGAACATATGGTAGGGTCTGGTTTTCGGGGGATAGTTAACTACCTCCTTTCATCTCTAATATATATATACCTCATCTTTATAACTTCATTCATTCAATACTCCACAGACTTTAAAGACATCTAGCCGAGTTCTAGAATACCTTGTATAAGTGAAGTTCTTAGTTTCTCGTTGGAGATAGCCTGTAGTTCTGTTTGGAGGTAATATATTCACTAGTATTGTTGAGTGATTTACGTGTTGAAATCGTCAATAATATTCACTAGTTTATATCTGTGCAGAGTGATTTACTATATAGTCAGCCAATTGTTAGTTCTCTAGGTTTTTCTGTGTTACATTGGCTAGCAGAATAAATTATATTCTAGCTAAACTATTCCAGCTAATAAATAAATTTAATTCAATTGCTAGTAACCAGTCAGAGAATATTGTAACCGACTAGCAATGCACTGTTCATCATGAGTATTGAAGAAACATATGTATTTCTAATTCATGATGATAAGTTTTTTAAAATACCTAGAATTTATTTCACGGGAGTTTAAACGATAAGACAAGCTCTAAGCTTGTAGTTTCAATTTAACGTTAAATAACCGAAGTGAATATATTATTTTACGCGAGGTAGGATAGGAGTGAGAATAATAATATTTTGGTTAAGTATTTGTACTTGTTTCTCTTCCTTTATACAAGTACAGCATTGGGTCAAGCCCAAAATCTACCAGCGGTTTTTCAATGTGTATCTGAGAATAACCATAAGAGAGAACATTTTGTACTTAAATACTTGGGTCTTCAAGGTAAACCTGTCTGGCATTGTGGTTGCATCCAGAAAGAGACAGAGTAGCAACCTAAAGGACATTAAGACTAAATGCTGTAACTGGGCCTATCGAGCCAGATTATATTCTTTCCAAAAATCTCATTTACATTCTGCCCATGTGACGAAAAATTACAAACATTGACATTTCCGACGTTTGACCAATTGTCGTGTGACAATAAATTGTTTATACTGAGAGAAGTTACCAACCTGACATTTCCAAAGTACTGGAAATCTCACGAATTCTGACACTGTGAGCCCTGTGGCATCTCTTACCTGAACTGATTTCCGGTGACAACAATAATCCTATAATATAAACAGTGAAGTTAACGCTCCCCGGAGAATTGGAATTAACCGGTCTCTGTAGAGCTGGGGTTAATCTTTGCCTAAAGAACGCGGAATCTGTTGTGCATGTGTCCTAAAGATTGTCCCAGAAGGTGAAAATCAAGTTTGTAGGTCAGAACGAATGTCAGTGGCCACTGCTGTATGAATAGAATGAAAGCAGGAATGAGTGACTCTTTTATTGTATAACCCATACACCCACTTTGTGGAGTCGCGGTAGCATAGTGGTTAGTGCACTGGCTTCCTAGCGCAGTGGTCTATGGTTCGATCCCCAGATGAGGCGGAAAATTTTTAGGCCACAAACGGCTCCTGGGTCGACCCAGCCCCAAATGGGTACCAGAGCTACTCTGGGAAGGTTAAGGCGGCCGGCGTGATGCCGACCACATCACCCCTCGTGTGCCGACGGTCAAGATAATATGGGCCTAACACCATATTCCCAATATGCCTCAATGGGCGTGTAACGGGTTCCTTTACCTTTACCATACACCCACTTTGTATTTCTTTATGCGAGTTTTGCTAATGCTGTTTCCTCTTAGAATAGATTAATGTATCAACTATGTTCTTAACTGTAGAGGGAAATCCTAGACCATAGTATATAAATCTTTGACGCTTTGAGGGTTAATAACTTTCTTCTTACGGGATTCTTTTGTCTCAACAGAGGGAGGGAGGATTAAACCTATGAGTCTACTCTTTAATTAACTAATTAACCTATGTTCATTGTATTTGATTTTGATATTCAAAGATATTGTTGTGTTGTAGTTTCTTTATGATAAATAAAATTTACATAAACTTTATTTACGTGTGTCGGTCAGCTTGTCCCAAAAGATCCCAATTCCATAGATATAGGTTTCACGTCTGTGCGTCTAATTGTCGTCATGTATCTGTGTGTGTGTGTAGATGTGAGTGGTTGAATATATATATATTTATAGGGAAACTGTCTGATCTACAAATCTCAGTCGTATACGATAGGCTGGATTGATTATCTCTCAAATCCAAGGACAGATTTCACCTTTCACCATTTCACTTGTGAAAAATCTATTTCTTTACCTTTATCTCTCACTGAGCTATCACCTGTTCTAGTCCTATTCAGGAGGGGCCAACATTGATCTTAATTACCCTATCGAAAATATACGACAGCCACCTTTCCGCCTTGCAGACTCTGGCAACGAGCGAACGGTCTCTTTGATCACGTCTCGTCCGCAGTTTAATTACGTTCACGAACGAATGGATGTGGGGGGATAACTAAGATTGATTATCTCCCCTGACCGAAGTAACTAACAAAGTACGACTTTTGAATAATCGCCCTTGATTTACTTTATTAGCTTATCTCCCCTTATCTCACTACGTGCATCATAGTCTGATCTGTCAATATTTCAACGGTTTGATTTTAAACATTCCTAGTGCCTGTAAGACAATAGAGAACAGAAAAAAAATAGGCGTGACTTACAATTATGAGTTTGACATATATGAAAGTACGAAGGTTCTGCATTAACAAAACGTGCATAACTCATAAGGAAGCAAGGTGCAATCCAGGCGGAAGCAAAGACGTTTAGATATAGGTACTCTATGTTACATAATCTCTGTCACACTGGTATCTTGGGATTTTAAAATTCCCAGTAATAAGAAACTTCTCAGACTAAAACTGGGAACAGGATATTTCAGAATAGAAGAAACATACTGTACAGAATGTCTTCAAGACAATAATATAGAACATAGTAATAAGTGGGTAGATGGCAGGTAGGGTGAAGATCTAGTGGTGTTCTTATAAAACATATTACTTACGACAAATGAAAGTTGATTAAATATCACACTAAGGATCCCAGGCCTTTACGCCCACCCCTATTTCTTGTTTTTGTTTGGTGTTTTTTTTTTTAAATTTCTCTTTTGGGTTTTTTGTTTGTTTGTGTGTTTGTTTGTTTGTTTGACATACATACACACTTAATTCGATAATTTTGATTTGCCCTAAAATACAACAATTGGACAGAAGCTATGATGCCAGTTTCTAATATCGGCAATTATACATATTATTTGGACTTGAGAACACTATATATCCTATAACCCTTGAGGGGCTGAACGGTGTATTTTTTCATCATCAAATTAAAACAATAATAATAATAAAATGCCTTCCTGTTCTTGCTATGTCAGACTCCCAAAACTGACTACCCTATATTACTGAGGCATGCCACATAGATAAAATTTAAGTGCAGTTAAGTTTTTTCTTGATATTATTCAGTAATTTTGAACTGGATCTGTCATTCAGATTTTCACAAATTTAATAATTAATTACCTGTAAATCACCAAAGCCACAAATGAAGAGATCGTATGATGCTGTTTTCTAACGCCTGTTACAGAGTTAAATACTTTTTTAAATAAAATAATAAGAACCCACACAGAGATATTACTTTACGCAAAGGGATTTTGTACACAATTATTTTAATCTTACAAGTGCCTGGAATGCGTGTAAATTTGTTTAAAATTTATGCTGTTTTAAAATTACAAACTCGGCGGATAATGCACAGAAATGTCAAATCAATTTATTCATTATCAGCCAAAGTCAAAACACTTGGTAGACGTGTGCAACTTTGATACCACTTTGTCTCGATTGAGTTATGGAACAATTTCTCTGCTGAGGACAATTTTGTAAAATGCGCACATCACTCACGTGTATATTATGAATTTTCAAAGCATTTTATGCACAACATAGACACTAAATATTTCATCTAAAAGCACAATTCTCTTTGCTGACTAAACAATAGAAACTGTGAACAGCTGGCATCCACATAGAATGATTTCCTTTCTCCTTCTGACACACATAATATACTGGAGCTCCTGAGCTTCCAGGACAAGTTGGTCCTGTATGGTAGTGGGCATGAGATATGGTCAAGGTCACTTTAAAACGAACATGTTTGCCAACACTGATAACTTTTGGCATACCATGGGGATGTCCAATAACAACACAGAGATCATTACATGATTGCCATACATCTGGTGGAATACGGTTGTATAAAGCTGTTACTACACTTAAGTCTTCTTGAAGGATATGACATAGATTTGGATCATGTGAAATACATTTTAAGTATGCAATATCACCGTCTTCTCCGCTGTACTCCAGGCCAACACATCGTACGATGAAACTTTTATCAAAATGATGATGACTGTCATAGAAAAACTGAGCTTGTGTTTTCAAAGCCTCTGCTAAATCGTACACAACATGTTTGTTGGTTAGGATTCTGATGTAGCCGTAAACATTGTGTTTCTTCCTGCTGAAAGGACAATCTGGTGTTACACATGGAAACTCTGATGTGTCTCTAGGAAGCCATGCTGAACCTGCAAAAAGTAAAGCTGTTCTGAAAGCAGATTTACAAAATGTGGACTTGAATAACTTTTTTTTCTTTTTACATGGAAAACCTTAAAGTAAAATATGTCCAATTATATGCACTTGTTTTCACCTTGATTACCAAAGATCTAAGGTATGGTTGTTCATCTATCAAACTGAACTAACGTGCTGGACAGACAAAAACATATAGGGACCAAACATGCAAACCCACAGCCTTGTAGTTAGGTCACAAAACCCACAACCTGCTACCTAACAGATAGGCATTTATTTTTACATTTTAAAAAATGTATTCAGTCTTTAGTTGAAACAGAATGTTAACGTTAAAAATAAAATATGATAAGATATTGTGTCACTCTTTTATTATGAAATTAAATTTTTAAACTTCATCATCGTCATTTCTTGATGGTTACTTGCAAAGAGATCTGTGAAATCCAAAAAAAAAAGTAGATTATTCGCCTCCATGTAGGATGATTATAATGGGTACTCAAGATAACATTTACTCATAGCACCATGCAATGCGCGCCATTTCCATATTATCCCAAAAAGCGTAAGTGAATATTTTTGACACACTGAAAAATGCGCCATGAAAAGTATATTATTTTAATGGATGTTCAATTTAGTTTTCAGGGTGCAATGTGCACATTTTCCCGAAATGTTGGTGGGGTTGTTTCACTGTTGGTTACACACGCTTCTTTAAGACAATTAGTAGTATGGGTATGTATGTGTGTGTGTGTATATATATATATATATACTTTTTTTCGAAAGTGTGTTTGTATGTATGTATGTTTGTTTGTTTGTTTGTTCGGGGTTGGCTCCGGCCCCGATGAAGCTACGGCCATGAAATTTTGCACAGTTTCTTCAGGGGTCCAGGAGTGCTAACGTTAACTTTTTTTTGTCTACAGTTTTCATACTTGATGTCACACTGTATAAAAAGTCTATACGTCAACTGGCAAAATTAATGGCTTCATTGACATTGCTGCACTCAGTCTACAAAAGTGATGACGTAATTGCATTATGGGTGTCCAGCATACGAAAATGATGACGTCATATAAGTTTGTGCATATGCATGTTATCACTACACTTTATACATATCGTCTTTATTGTATGGTTTTCACATTTGATCGTTTTGGTTGTTTGATTCGGGTAATTTCACATATTACGCTTTTGCATTTCGTCTCTTCGGAATCCGCTTTACACATTACAACTATTTCGCTATTGAATTCTGTTAATAATGCCCGCTATGATTCTGCACCGTCCATTGGCGGCAATACTGAAGTTTAAATAATCCAGACCTAAGGGTCTTTTCTGTTTGGACATGCGCCCTAATATAACCGACAAGGTTGAACGGGACGCGCCTCGCCAAAACGAGGCAAAACTTTTTTTTTTTTTTTAAATGATGGCTTCAATGAACAAGTTGGAGAACACTCAGTCTGCTAAAGTGGTGACGAAATTGTATTATGGATAAGCAGCATACACAAATGATGACAAACCAGATGAGATATTAAAAGTTCAGTTTCTTTTTTGACTCTGGCAAAGCCGGGTTTATCTGCTAGTACACACACAAGCACATATTTATATTTTTACAAAACTGTAGACAAAAAAAAGTTAACGTTAGCACTCCTGGACCCCTGAAGAAACTGTGCAAAATTTCATGGCCGTAGCTTCATCGGGGAAGGAGCCAACCCCAAACAAACAAACAAACATACATACATACAAACACTCTTTAAAAAAAAAAAAAAAAAAATATATATATATATATATATATATATATATATATATATACACACACACACACACACACACACACACACACACACACACATATATATATATACAAGAGGATTGACATAAGTCTTGGGCCTGACCATGAAGGAGTCACAGGAGGAAGATGAAACTTGGCACATTTAAAGTTCATCATATTTGCACTGAATGTGTAAAGTACGCGTTTGTTTCTTCAATGGGTTTTCCCGCTACGGTGCACGGTGCAATGTACCCTATTGACCGGATCTGCTGCTCCAAAGATTTGACAAAACAATGGAAAAGAAGGAGGCCAGAGCTGTGATAAAATTTCTGATGTTTCAAGGAAAAACACCTACAGAAATACACAGGGAGATGGAACCAGTGTTTCGTGATTCTTGTCCTTCATATACTTCGGTAAAAAACTGGTGTCAACAGTTTAAGTGCGGCCGCTCAAATGTTGCTGATCTGCCAAGATCTGGTAGACCAGCCTCTGAGTGTAACGATGAAAATGCAACAAGAGTGAAGAAAATAATTGACCAGGATCGAAAAATGACAATTGTGGAGATAGCTAGTAGAGTAAAACTAAATGAAAAAACAGTTTATAGAATTTTACACAACAGACTGAACATGAGAAAAGTGTGTGCACACTGGGTTCCGCGACTGTTGACACGTGAACAGAAGCAAACGAGGGTAAATTGCTGTCAACAGTTGCTCAAAAAGTGTCAGTCAAAAAATTTTTTGGAGACCATGGTGACAGTTGATGAGACTTGGGTACACCATTATGACCCCGAATCCAAAATTGCCAGCATGCAATGGATAACCCCGGGCTCCCCAACACCTGTCAAGCCGAGGGCACAGAAATCTGCAGGAAAAGTGATGCCGACTGTTTTTTGGGACGGCAAAGGTGTCCTTTTGAAAGAATATCTGCCTCGTGGCAACACAGTTAATGGACAGTACTATGCAGATCTTCTCACAAAACTAAGAAAGGTTGTGACCAGGAAACGAGGGATAACGCGCACTCAAAATCTTCATTTGCTTCAAGAAAACGCGCCCTCTCACAAAGCACGGCTTGTGCAGCTAGCAGCCAATGATTTGAATATTGAAATTCTTCCACACCCACCATATTCTCCAGATTTGGCTCCATCAGACTTTTTTCTATTCACAAATCTTAAAAAAACAGCTAAAAGGAAATCATTTTGACAGCGATGAAGAGGTTATACTGGCATGTGATGACTGGTTTAGTTTGAAAAATAGGGTGTTCTACTCCAAAGGTCTTTTCAAGGTCAAACAGAGATGGCAGAAGTGTGTCAATTCAGATGGTGGCTATATTGAAAAGGAATAAACACTATACAAAATTTAAGCTTTTTGTGACATGTCCTTCATGGTCAGGCCCATGACTTATGTCAATCCTATTGTATATATATATATATATATATATATATATATATATATATATATATATATATATATATATATATATATATATATATATATATATATATATATATATATATAATATATATATATATATATATATATATATATATATATATAGTGCAGTCCACTTAAGCGGAACTCGCTTAAATCGAATTTCACTTAAGTAGAAGCATTTCTGAAGGTCCCGGCCAAAAGTGTTCTTTGGTTTTGCTAAAAAAAACTCTGGTTAAGTCGAATTCTGAATATAACAATAATATACATAAGTCAAAGTAATTTTTCTGTCCCAACTCAAATTTGGACTCACATAAGTAGAAGTTCTGCCTTCATCGCCCTAGAAATATGGCATGGCCCCGTGGGAGGGGGGGGGGGAAGGGGGGGCATATGGCTTACACTGAGAACCACTGGGGAAAGTCACTTTCTTTTTAGTCGCATATATATATTTGATGCAACCAAGAAGTTACATATTTTCAAAGAATATAATAGAAAGATTGCACGGAATAGGATTGAAATGGTTTGACAAAGTCACAAATGTGGAACTTATGACAAGAACCAGACAAATGTCAGTAAAACAAGAAATGTGAAGAAGTTGTTGGAGATGGATAGCGCACACAAACAATGAGGAAGCCTGCCAGACTGTCCTTCTTCTGGAATCCTCAGAGTAAGAGAAGCAGAGGGAGCCCAGAAAACCACGAGGAGAAGAGAACTGGAGACAGAAATGAAAATGACGAGGAAGACATGGAAAGATTTTGAGCTGATGGTAAAGACAAAAATGACTTGGCATGTGTTTATTGAAGGTCTATGTCACGTAACAGGAGGACTTGGCAGACTTAAGTGTGGGCCTAAGCTCCTTGGGGAGATAAAGGATAATAAATGAATATATGTAATGTAGCATGAAGCTCTTCAGATTTTGTCATGTCATCATTTCTCATTCTGTCTCTCTTGGTAACATTAATGAGTTCAGTAAATTATTTCGTCTCAGATAATGTGATTTTCCTCTCCCGTGCTCTAGTCAGGGACCATGTTTGATACTGATGGGAAAGAACTGGTTAGAATGAAGGAAGTATCACTGGCTTTTCAAGTGACGGATACAGGAAGTTCAGAAGAACAGACTAGTGTAGCAACCACCAGCTTAGAAGCTTGGAAAAAAGCAAAAGATAAAATGATCACCACAGTTAAATCTACATACTTGAACAATGTTTTTGCTTACCTGAAGCCAGACGTGGTAAATCTGTTCCTCGCATGTTTGCACAAGGGTAATAACTTGGGCGATCAGTACTTGTATGTTTAACTACAATCCTGACAGTAAATCTACTAACCATCTTGAGGTAAGAAACAACACGCTTGTCACGGCATCCAATAGGGAGATGACCGGCTCCAAACCTGCAGCAATAGCATACATTATCAGGACATGTAAGACATTAAATATTCTGATATATCAATACATTTACAACTTTGCCGTGGATAGCGCTATTATGCAGAATTGTTATGTTATTGTTGAACATAATCGACATCATTGCACTCCGGGCAAACCCATAGGTGCTCAGTCTCCCTCAGCTTACGTTGAATGTATGAATGCTGTTTCTGTTTGCACTGGTTGTATACACGACAGATGCATCTTCTCATACATCCATCCCTGCTAGCCTTACATTTTGTGTTAAATTCCAGCGATCTTAGACTTGTTGATTCATCTATAGCAGTGTCGTTCTCTAACAGGTGATCATTAATTTGTCCTCAGTATCCCTTATCCATGTCCAATGCCCCCACTATGAGTGCTCTTGAGGTTAGTCCGTCAGCTCTCTCATTACCATGACAGTAGATCCACACCATTTCCTGAAGCTTTTATGGATGGTTTCCATTCATGCCATAACAATCCATTTTGAACCTTCCAGGGAGTCTGACACAATAACTGCCCTTTTTAACGAAGTCTCAGACAGCCATGTAAAGCTGCAGTACCTACCTGTATCTCCATTCTCATGCTGAAGTTTGTTGTCATGTAAGCTCTGGTCTCTTCTGCGATGGTCATACCCTTTACTCTAGCCGAGAATTTCCATCCTGATTTATCACCACGGAGTACAGACCCAAATGTGTACACAATGACATCATCATTTCCGGCATGATCATGCATCAGCTGATTAATTTCCAGCTCTGTTTTCTCATTGCCCCAAGCTCTGCACTCCCTGCCAAGACTGATGATGACTTGCTGGTAGTTTGTCCAATTATCACGTGACTTACTCCACTCTTCCTCCCTTGGATATATTTTCAACTGGTATCACCTGTCTAATCGTAGCCTCGGCCTGTGTCATCCATTATATCCCTCTCTTTATTCTTGCCGCCTTGATGGCAGCTATGTTCCTATGCAGGGGGTGTCTTCTGTATGTTGTTATCTGGATCTAATCAACAGCAATCAAAGCACGTACCTCATCGTCACCATGGGGGTATCTCGCAATTAGCCCAAGAGTACACACATCCCTTCACTTTTAATGTGTTCCAGAAGTTCACATTATCATACTGACAGTATGAGTATTTCCAATCCATAATTGATGATTGATATGAGTAGCTGGTGATCAAGGAGAAATTGTAATATCTGCTCCGGGTACACAGCGGCCACGAGTTTTTAAGGCTGCCAGACCTCGCTTGCACTTCTGAATGATTCGCCCAACATTGTACTTGTACTATGGCCTGCAATCAAACGTTACTACAAGATATTTCAGCTTGTCTTGCCTTTCAATTTTCTGCCCATTGGGAGTAATATATGGAAGGTCTAGTTTCACTATGGAGTTGTTCAAGGAGCACTATATTGCACAGACTTTGTTGGGATTGACTTTGGAGCTGGTTTCCTCACACCATTTAAACACCTCCTGTAGTGTCTAATGTATGCTTCTGACCATTTCCCGTCAGTCTGAGATTCTTCTTTCTTCTTCTTTGATCCTTAGCCGCCGACCGTCAAAGCAGTCGGTGGCCATCACGCCTAGTGGCGTCTTGTAGGGCAACAACAAATTGATTCCACTTTGCTCGGTCGGTGGCCATCCTTCGTACAGTGCCCCAACTCTGGTTCATTCTTTGCATCTCAGCCTCCACAGTCCTCCGCCAGGTTGTTTTTGGTCGGCCTCTTTTTCGTTTTCCTTCAGGGGTCCAAAGCATAGCTGTTCTTGTGATGGCATCGGGGTCTCTTCTGAGGACATGACCAACCCAGTTCCAGCGTCTGCCAGCTATGATGGTGTGCATGTCCTCTTGCTTGCTACGAGTAAGCAAATCTTGGTTAGTGATGGTATTCGGCCAAAAGATTCGGTGAATTTTTCTTAGGCATGTTGTGTGAAAAGAGGACAATTTCGACATTTCCTTCTCTGTAACTCTCCAGCATTCCGCACCATAGAGAAGCACAGAAAGCACACAGCTATGATATAATCTTAATTTTGTGCTTCTGCTCTATTGGGAGGATTTCCTGATGTTGTTTAGGCTAAAGAAGGCTGTTCTTGCCTTATTCATTCTGATGTTGATGTCTTTGCCTGCCCCGCCGTCTGGTGTTACTATGCTTCCTAGGTATGTGAAGGTATCTGTCGGTACCAATTGCTTATTCCTTACTGATATGGGCTCAGGGTTGCTCACATTGAGCGTCATGACCTCAGACTTCTTTAAATTGATGTTCAAGCCCACCTGCTGGCTAATCTTATTAAGTCTATCCGTTTTTTCCTGGATGTGTTGATGTGAATGTGCTAGTAGTGCAATGTCATCTGCATATTCCAGATCTTCCAATGTAGAAAATGTTGTCCATCTTATTCCTTTTGGACTGCCCTCTGTTGTCTGGCGCATCACCCAGTCTATGACTATTAAAAATAGAGTGGTTGATAAGGGGTATCCCTGTCGTACTCCTGTCTTCACCTCAAAGGTTAGGTTGCTCTGCCCAACACTGCACGTAAAGTTTGCATAGAGGCTTTTTATGATTGACACTATGCAGCTTGGAATTCCATAAGCCCTCAGTATTTTCCATAAACTGTCCCTATGTATGCTGTCAAAAGCCTTTTCAAAATCAACGAAATTAATGTAAAGCTGTCTTTGCCATTCTGAGCACTGCTCTATAATGTTCCTGAGAGTGAATATATGATCTACACATCTCCTGTTCTTTCTAAATCCTGCTTGTTCTTTCCTCAGTTTGTGATCTACTGCCTTTGAAATTCTCTGTATAATTATCCTGCCTAGTATTTTGCTGGGAACTGAGAGAAGAGTGATTCCTCTCCAATTATTGCAGTCTGCAGGATCTCCCTTCTTGGGCAATTTGACAATTATTCCTTTGTTCCACTCTGATGGTGTTGTCCCCGTTTTCCAGACTTGTGCAAATAGTGGTTCTAATAGTTCTGCTGCTAGCTCAGGGTCTGTCTTAAATAGCTCTGCATTTAAGTTATCATGGCCCGGAGCTTTGCCGTTCTTTAACCCTTTGATTCAGTCTGAGATAGTCCTATATATTAGTATGTCAGCTGCAAAAGTTAATGTTCGTCCCAGCCCAGTTGGCTGAATGGTGGCTCTTTTGCTGTATAGATGTTAAACCTGTAATAGTGGAGATCCCTGGGGTATTCCCGGGCTAATGCGTACTGGTTCTGACGCCCATGTTTCCAGGCAAAATGCACCTGATCTCTCCATTATGGCAGCTACTTTCCATCTTGTTAGCCAAGGATTAACACCACATGCCATTATGGTAGAGGTCGACAACCCAGAAGTTTTTGGGGTCTACTTTAGTAACACCGAGCCCTCTAAAGATCTACTATATATATATATATATATATATATATATATATATATATATATATATATATATATATATATATATATATATATATATATATATATATATATATAGGTATGTATGTATGTGTGTGTGTGCGCGCACGCAGGCATGTGTGTGTTATTTGATGGGGAAGGGGATAATGAATCTCACAAAGAAAAGATCTCATGCAGTTCACGAATATATTTTAGTAGCCAGCTCGATAGTTTTTATTGGGAATGCGGAAAAAGTACCTTTGACCCTGGAGACAACAAAATTTTAAATGCCGATGGGAGAGGTCCAGTCCGAAATTGTCCTTGTTTAAAAAGTCTATTTTTTATTATTTTTTTGCACATAGATCTACCAAATCATCCATTGAGATCTACAGGTAGATCAGGATGGATCGGTAGCCGACTCCCTTGCATTACACAGTTCCTTCAGGGTTCAAAGTTCACACTCTTATAAGCATCCTCTAGATTCTAGATCAACGGTTCTCAACGTAGGCCATATGGCCCCCAGGGGGCACTGCCATATTTCTAGGGGGCCACAGTAAATTGGTAAAGTTCCTTTTTTCCAGCTGACAGTGACTATCGGGGGGGGGGGGGGCGGCATAGACGTAGATGAAGCACAGAAGGGTGACCATGAGCAAAACAAGGTTGAGAACCCCTGCTCTATATCAATTGCCATAGCAACTGTTTCTCCTTTAGCCTGGAATCATTTTTATGCATTATTATTATGAGTTATTATGCATTATTATTATGAGTTATTATGCATTATTATTATGAGTTATTATGCATTATTATTATGAGTTATTATGCATTATTATTATGAGTTATTATGCATTTGTGCCCGTATTCACATAGATAGTATTTTAGGGGTAAAACTGGTTTGGGGTTCTATTTCATTTAATTTAACATTCATCTATATAAATGAATAATCCGTCGGAAAATTATTAAAGCAGGTCAGAATAGCTCGATAGGTATATATGTTATAGCGAGAATGCGTGTTACATTGGCACACCAACTAAGAAGCAGGTATTGTGCCAATGTATTAACTGTGACCAGTTAATTAAGGAGCTATTCTCCGTTGAAGGAATTAAAGGACAGCAAAGGAAGCATTCCGACGGTATTCTATCTTTTTAGTTACATAACCTATAATTGACCAGTTCGAGTTCACAGTATAAATATATTTAAGTTGGCGGTATCAATATATTTAAGGTTGCTGTGTCAAGTTTGAGTTAACTGGATGATCCTCCAGAGGTATTGTTTAACTTGATCAAAGGGTACGGGATCCAGGTTCGTATTCAGATTTTGATAGTTGGAAGTAATCACAATGTAATATAAAAGGCAGTACGGTCCATTTTTTCCCTATAGAGTTCCTAAACAATGTGCAAGTCAAACTCAACAACTTCCAACAGCATTTTAAGCAAAGTCCGACGTTGTATATGAAAAGTTTATTTGGTTTCTTTCAGATGTATGGCGGTAAATTACAAGATGATCCTATTCTCAGTTCACTAACATTCGTTTCCTCATACGAAATCATCTCATAAAATCCATTAGTGCATTTTGATGAGCTTATGTATATCTATTTCATCCTGTCTACTATGAGTAAGTCTAAGTCGAGACCTTTTACCAACCTGAAGTATATGTTGTCATAGGGCTAGGGGTCAGGTTAGCCATTATTCTCTTGCCAATATAAAGTGGCGGTCAGCAAATCTGCTAGGAACCTAAGGCTCTTGGACTATCCGGAATGACCTGGCTTTGGCTCTTGGCTTTTACTCTTCTTTGACTCTTCTTTGACTCTTGTTTGGCTCTCTCTTGCTAAGGGTTTTGGGCCGTCAATATATACAAACTGGTTCCTAAGACTGTTTGGGGGGAAGTTACTTTGATTTGTCAGTCAATACGGATATGTTTGAGATGAACTATTTCATTGGCGAAGCCATTAGTTAAGATGGATATTCCACTAGTTTTGTCGATGTCATATTTACGTCACAAGTTTCTACACAAGTTTCTATGATAGCGAATGGTATAAGTATAAGCTTTTATTCGAGGGTATTTTTAATTATGTTTAGAGGTTTTCAGGTCTCGTATCATTTCCTGTAACTGTCTAGAAGTCTTTATTTTAAAATGTCGATAAGAGGCTATGTGAAAATTACGTCATCAATAACTTGCGCACTGAAATTATTTAAAGGATAATTACTAAACTACTAATGTGATCATCATTCCGGTTACATATACGTCCCCATGCTACAAAAATGTATCTCAAAGAGAGACACTTTCCTAGTTCTATCAACTAATAACCCAACAAACTTGCAAATCTAGTAAAACAATGGTATACATCTTTATAGTACATAAGAGGGAACATAGGGGATATCATGAAAACGCACGGTCAATATAAGGTGAATGTATGCATACCGGTCAATCTATATGAAGACATCCAAACATCAAAATTGTCCGCAACAATTTAAATTTTAACAAACAAAATTACTAATCATCGAAACGCGTATGTGGGGGAATGAGGGTACTCAACACAATGCGGCGAAAATCCTTAATGTGTGTCATCTGATGCTGGGAGGATCAAATGCAATTGAAGAATTGAAAAACTATAACACTGGTCAAAAAAAATCTTGAACTATAAACGGAAAATTTGAAAATGTCCAATCATATAAGCTATTCAATCGTGTCATGTGATAATAGCGATCCAACCCCGCTGTAAAGTCACGTATAGTCGTTAAGGTGTGAATACTAATGTTCAAGACACTATGGGTTTGATCTGTTTACATGTATTTTGTACCGCGGAATAAGTACTATTAAAACCGGCACGACTTATTCACAACGTGTCATATAATCTGTTGGTGACTCGATAGTGTTTGTACTGAGAATCTAGCATAGAAAACTCGGTTGTAGTCCGAATAGAAACGCTAGGGCATCCCAATGAACGGGCGGTTTGCTCTCTGGCGTCTGGTGGAGTAAAGAGAAGACGTGAAGGTCGCTAATGGATATCCTCACTTGATATAAATCCAGACGAGGGATTTGTGGTAAGTCAATAGAGGTACTACCGAATTTGGCTTCATCAATTCAGAAATGTCATTTTATACAAATCGTGATTTTGATTGTTCTTGACGACGAAGAGTCAGATACTTCCTTTGCAAACTCGTATATAGTTGAATCACGAAGTAATAAGGTTTCCGTAGCAACGCAAAGGTTTATGTAAAGTCCAACGAGCAGGAAGTGTGGAAACATTTCCTCGAAATTCCAGTCACAGCTTGTTAGCTAATAACGACATCATTTGGGACAAAAGCATGCATTTATCCATGCGAGGTGAAACATTTGGTAAAATATTAACCGTAGGGGTAGGGAGTGAAGTATCGTCGTTAACCATGTCGACATCGTATAAGAAGCGTTGGGGATTTGTACGACGTCTTTGCTTTGTAGGTTTAATAAAAATGTGCTCTTGCGGCAATCTCGGTAGTTTGGCTAGAGGGGTGGAATCTGAAGAGGAAGGCTCGTATTTCCGTTTATCAGGTGTCCTTCTTGTTTCGTCCATACCGCACAAAGTAGAGTTAGATGCACTGGTCATCGAATCTGTGTCTGGGTGAAGAATATCTGGTGTTTCTTCATCATACAATGGAGCCATTTGAGATGATTGATAATCATGTCGATCGGTGGGTTCAGGATTGCGAAATTTTGTAACGTCTGGAAAGCTCTCTTTCTGTTGTATAGGACGTTGTTGTAATTCTCGCAAAGGTATATTCTCTTTACTGGAAGACGCATGACCTCTCTCTTGACGTTGAATAAGGCGTTGTCTTAGCTCCTGCAGAGGGATATTGTTTTCACTAGAAGATGAATCTCTGTTATCTCTAATACGTTTGACGAAACGTATCCAAATTCTGTGAAGGGATATCGGAGTCATGGGAGGAGGAATCTGAGTTGGGTAATTCATCATCAGTGAAAGATGAGGAAGGTTGCGCTAGGGTAGACAATCTCGTGGGTCTATCAGCTTGTTTTTTCGTGACAGTGAGTGGTCTGTGGTCGTCAAGACGCATCTGGGACACATGAGCTTTCGTTGTGGTATCTCTTTCTTCATTCCACAGGGTGTAATTGGTTGTCGCTTTTCGTTCCAACACTTTAAAACCCAGGAATCCAATGGTTATCAAATTTGTTCGTTCGCACATGTTTCCGAAAATAAACCAAATCTCCAGGCTTAAACTCTTGGAGTTTTGCTGTTTTGTTCTTAATTCGTGCATTTTTGCGAAGGCTTTTCTTACTTTCGATGGGCTATTACATGAGCTCAATGCTTCTGTCGGAGCGTAATTTGGATACCACACTCGCCAAAATATTTTCCCTGTGGCGCCAAAAGATTATCTAGTGGAAAAGTTGGTTCTCTTCCGTAAAGCAGGTTAGAACGGTGAAAAATCCAGTAGTATCATTGATATTAATTCGAATTGGTTCTGAAGCTTGATTGATGTATAGGTCCCAGTTTTGACCCGGTCCGGCAATAAACTTGGCTATTATATCGTGCATGGTGGCATGCATTCGCTCATTTCTCCCATTTGACTGCGGATGGTAGTATGCAGTCGTAGTATGTTTGATATTTAACCTTTTGAGAGTTGAAGCAAAGGGCTCTCCTACGAATTGTTTCCCGTTATCAGTGATTACACGCTTGGGACATCCATGCCGTGGTAAAAATTGTTGTAGGAAAACATCAGTGATGAGGGTTGATGTGGCATTTTCTAAGGGGAAACATTCTGGCCATACTGTGTATTGGTCTACGATATGTAAAATGTATCTGTGTCCTCCTAAAGTTGTGGGGTAAGGTCCAGATAAATCCAAGCTAATAACTTCCATTGGGTAGTGCGGATAAGACATTTCTTGGATAGGGGCTCGAATAGTTCTCATATTTCTTAGCTTGCAAACCCTACATGTCTCAACATACTCTATGATATCTTTAATCATCGTGGGCCAGTAATAACGTTTTAGGATCACATCTAGAGTCTTGTCTCTTCCAAAATGCCCGTTTTCGTCATGAAACTGTTGTAATACTTTTGGAACTAGCGATTTGGGTATACATTTTTGTAGAGTACCATTGTCTCTAGAGCCAATATGATACAAGATATTATCTTCCGAAAGGATGATGTAGTCTTTCTTCTCTTTTGGATTTGTACGAACCTGTGTAATGATCTTAACTAATGTTTCATCTTTCAATTGTTCTTTCTTAAAGTCGATATTCTGTTCAAACGTTTCTGTTCCTTGGTTGTCTGATGGTAAATCAAATGTGGTTCCATGTTGTAGTTCAGGTTCTTGGGTTGTCACCTCTTCATCGTTTTGTCTTGAGTTTTGAGAGTCTATGCATGAATTTCCTTTGTGTTATCGTCGATGTCCGTTGTAGACTCAAGGAGAGGGGAGACTGGTTCATTGGTGTCAGAATATGGAATTCGGGACAAAAGATCAGCACACGTATTCAATTTTCCAGGAATATACTCAATGGTTGTATTGTAACTTTGGAGATTTATCGCCCAGGTCTGGAGTTTCTTTGGTTGCTCTGCAGTCTTAGTTAGCCAGCTTACAAGTAGTTGGTGATCTGTTCTGATGATAACCTGGGTTCCACGGATATAAAAATCGAATTTCTGGAGGGCGTAATGGTTTGCATAGGCTTCCTTCTCTGTCGTAGTCCATCTCCTCTGTGTTCGGCTTAATGTGTGGGAAAGGAAGGCTATCGGTTTTTCGTTTGGAACATTTTTTATCACTTGCGGTTCGTCTGGTGATCTTTCTTGTACAAGGCACGCGCCTACTGCTGTGTTTGATGCGTCCGTGTATATAATCATGGGCTTGTTCAAGTCTGGATGGGCTAGAAAAGGTACGGTGGTTAAGGCTGTCTTCAGGTACTCAAATGCTTTTTGGCAATCTTCAGTCCAGCGGAATTTGGCATACTTCCTGGTTAGTTTCAGTAATGGTTCAGCTACTTTAGAAAAATTGATAATGTGCTTTTGATAATACGCACAATACCCAAAGAATCCTCTTAATTGACGTACTGTGGTAGGTGGAGGGATCTTTTGGATAGCTTCAATCTTTTCACTGTCCGGTCTGATTCCGTTGGAGTTGACAATAAAGCCCAAATATTTAATTTCCTTCTGTAGGAAACGGCATTTGCTGAGTTTCAACTTTACTTTGTGCAATCTCATTCTGTCGAAAACAGTCTCGACATGTTTCAGGTGTTCTCCCATTGTTCCCTTTGTGTGGATCAAGACATCATCTATATATGCTGATGCAAATGAGTTCAGTCCTTGCAACACTTCATCCATTAAACTTACGTAAGTAGCCGGGCTATTTTTCAGTCCAAAAGGTAATACATTCCAACTATATGATCCCATGTGTGTACAGAAAGTAGATTTCTTCTTTGCATCTTCAGACAATGGTATTGTCCAGAATCCGGAGCGTGCATCTAGAGAGGTATACCAGTCTGAGTTACCCAAGTGTTGCTGAGTTATTTGCCGGTTGAAGATCATGCACTGAGTATGGTTACTTTAGTGATCTCTTGTTAATCGTGCTTTGTTTAGTATTACGCGAATTAGGGTGAAGGTGTTCATACAACTCAGTAGCATGGTATGAAGAAGTAATTCATGTAACTTGAACTCAGCAACATTAATGAAGTAATTAATTCCTTCAGATTGAGTCCGTAATATTTAATCACATGTACACACAGGATGATCATTTCCAATAGGAACAGAACATAAGTCCTTATAAGTCATGCATAAATTAATCAATAACATAGACTGCTGGTTTACGTGTCAATGTCCGTTTAAGGATACAATGCAGTATTGTCGTCAGAACATCACAGCTATATGCACGCGCAGCTAGACATGGCTACCTGCCGACAGTGAGACTGCGAGTCTGAATATTTCATACGAATTTGACGATTATTCTTCTCCTTCTGAGAATTCTAGTTAAATACTAACCTCCATAAATTTTCCTCTCATATAGAGTTCTAGGACTGACCCTGGTCCATCAAAAAATGCATATATAAATGGCTATATCATGCCATTGAATTGGAAGGTTAGAAAAACGCAGCTATTCAGCTTGGCGGTCAAGTAACAAAGGGTAGCGTCTCCTAGTTACCGACTGTGTCCTAAACAACGCTAGACACGTCATAATCGATCGTGTATGGAGCGTTCAATAATTGAAACATCTATCGCAATATATTAAATGTCTTAACCTTTACAATTGCACGTCTGGTAACCTTTAGCAGACGGCGTTAATATCATATACCGTAACAATTCCCTGTACACCGGGGAAAAAAAAATCGATAGATTTTTTTTTCAAGATCTATCCGACTTAACAATTTTTCAAAAAAATTTAACACAATCGTGACATATGGCCGACGATGTTCTGAGTAGAACCGTGTCGCGGTCATGTCAACTAACTATTTGTCATAGTCATCTAACATTAATCACATTATATATCAATATTATACATATTATTATATCAACTAAATAAAATGTCCAATGTTAATAGTGAATGATAGAATTAAATTAAAGTAAGGTCTGTCGTATTAGTATGTCATATAGGAATTAATTTGACTAATTAAAATTAAATTAATTAATTAAGAGTTAAATTATTAAGATTCTAATGTAACGCGATGTTATGAGAGAAGAAAAGACAAAATAAGTGAGAAGAAATAGAAAGAAATTCGAATATAAGTTTAACTTAATTGTGTGTGTTAAGTGTTAGTGAATAATAACTATCTAATTTAACTAACTAAATAATGTATAGGTACATTAAAAAAAAATATTAATCTAATACTTGTGTGAGATTTATTTTCTCTTTTCATAATTTCTTCTTTTTATATTTCGTTCTCTTTTTTTGTTCTTTCATTTCATTTTTTTCTCACATTTCATTTTATTGATAATAATTCAATTAAGAAGTTAAGTTAACTAATTAATTAGTATAGGATATGATGATCCATCCGTAGTCTTGATCCTGATGAATTCTTTTAGGCAAAAATGTTCAAACGTTTACGTTGGAAAGAAATGTCATTTATCCCAGCATCCAAGAATTAAGTGCACATAGGATAATAAGTTCGACTTGTCGTCAGATATTGTTCCATGATTGTTCAACGAATATTCATATATCGTGTATGGACGTTAGACGAAGTTTCAATGTCAATATGTATACCTTGATTGTCTTTAGTTCAATTCTGTGATGCATATAGTGTTTATAAAGTTTAAATTGAAGGCAAGGTTAGTTCCCTTATAGTTGATATGTTTTAGGAATGTTAATGTTGATTATTCGTCGTCAATAGGATTACGTGACAACGCATCCGCCACAATGTTTTCAGTGCCAGGAATATGTTCAATGGAGAATTCAAATGGCTGTAGGATGATTGCATATCTGGCGAGTTTTTGGCTCTTATGGTTAGATCGACGCAAAGATGCTACAGCACGTTGGTCCGTCTGTATGGTGAAGGGAGCACCAAGCAAGAACTTTTCAAGTTTAGTTATTGCCCATATCACAGATAAAAGTTCCTTGTCCACTGTGGATACTTTGTTTCTGCCGGCTTTAGCTTTCTTGATATATATAAGGTAGGATGTAGAATGCCATCATGGTTCTGGAGCAGGCATGCACCAATGCCGTAGTTACTAGCATCTGTTCGTAAGAAAAATCTTTTGGAAGCATCGGGAAGTCTTAAAATTGGTTCATGCGAGAACAAATTTATAATTTTGTTGAAAGTTTCATTGCATGTACCAGTCCATGTCACCTTCACCGGCATGTCTTTTTTTAACAATGAAGACAATACAGCCGTGATGGATGACAAGTTTGGTATGAATCTACTGTAATATTGAACAAGTCCTAACAAACTCCTGACCTGTTTCTTCGTCTGAGGAACTGCTATGTTTAGAATTTTGGAGACTGTACTAGGTAACGTTCGGATATATCCCGATCCAATGATATGTCCCAAAAAGGTTATCTCATTACACGCGATTTGCACCTTTGTAGGTTTAGCAGTTAGATGATAATTCCTTAGAGTGTCGAAAACATATCTAAGTCCCGAAACATGTTCCTCAAACGACGAACTAAACAAGCATATGTCGTCAATATATGTAATAACGTCTGGTCTACCTGATAAAATTTGTCGCATCAGGCGAATGAAGGTAGCTGGCGCATTAACAAGCCCAAAAGGCATCACATTCCACTGGTATAGACCTTGTGGAGTGGAAAATGCGGTGTAGTACTTAGCCTTTTCGGTCAGTGGTATCTGCCAATAACCTTTAGTTAAGTCTATCTTACTAAATATAGTTGCGTTGGATAGACGTGGCAGTAAGTCGTCGATAAGTGGATGTGGTTCGCTGTCAACTATAGTCTTAGCATTTAATTTTCTATAATCAACACATAGTCTGATGTTATTGTCCTTCTTCCGGACAATCACTAATGGAGAAGAGAATGGCGAATTACTAGTCTCAATGATTCCCAGAGACAACATCTGTTCAAGTTCCTTAGTAGTTTTAGCAAGGAAATGTAAAGGAACAGAATAGGGATGTACACGAATAGGTGTATCATCATTGAGAGTAATGTCATGACTGATAGCCGATGTGCGACCCGGGACGTCGGTCAACACATCTGGATAAGATTGTAATAGATTAGCAATCTGTAGACGCTGTTGCGGTGTAACCGTTGAAGAGATGGTTACATCCCGCCAAGATTCAGTAGGTTGAACTACTGGTACCGGTAACGGTAACTGTACCTCAGGAAAAGAAGATTCTTCTTCCTGGATGACAGATAAGTTAGAATAATAACAAGTAGATACTGTGTTGTCATCTAGTTCATGAAAAATTGACTGTAAGTGTTCAGGACGTGTATGAAATTGCTTGAGCATGTTAATATGAAATATCTTTTTGTGTCCCTTGATATCTAAGACGTAATCAACGTCGGAAATTTTATCAATGACTTTGTAAGGACCATTCCAAGATATCAATAATTTATTGTTATTGTGAGGAAGTAACACATAAGCCTCGTCGCCTGGGAATAATTGGCGTAATCGTCGAGACCTATTTTGTAGAGATCGAGCCTTAGCTTTTGCAGCCTCAGAAGAAGCTGTTGCCAACTGGCAAGACTCAATAATGTTCTTCCGAAGATTAATCACGTACTCGTAAGATGACTGAGTGTCCTGAGTCATCTCCGCGTCAATTAATAAGTCTTTTATTAGTCCCATAGGACCTCTTGGGGGAGCACCAAAAACTAATTCAAAGGGAGAGAAGCCAGTTTGTTCATGCGGTACCTCCCGATAAGCAAATAGAACAGCTGGGAGTGCTCTGTCCCAGTCATGAGGGTGCTTAGCAGTAACCTTATGTAGTAGTTGTTTAAGTGTACGGTTAAGTCTTTCAACCGCACCATTACTCATTGGATGATAAATACTACTTAAATTCCTATCAATGTTCCAAGTTTTCATGACTTCCTTCATGGTGTCAGATATAACTGTGACCCATGGTCTGATAAAAGTTTTCTAGGAAACCCTATTCTAGAAAAGATGAGATGTAGTGCATCAGCTACATCTGTGGTAGTGGTGGTCTTTAATGGGATAGCTTCTGGCCATCGTGTGCACAAATCAATGCACGTAAGGACGAATCTATGTCCTCTGGCCGATGGTAGCAATGGACCAATAATATCTATTGCCATCTTGTCAAACGGTCTTACTGAGATATCGCAAGCCTGAATAGGCGCCGTGTGAAAAGCTCCACGTGCTTTCACTTCTTGGCATGTAGTACAGGAACGTACATACTGCGAAATATCTCTTGACACTCCTGGCCAAAAGAATGAAGACAGTACTCGAGATCGTGTTCGAGTATATCCCATATGTCCAGCACAATGTGAGTCATGTGCATGTTGAAGAATGTACCGTCTAAAAGTATACGGGACCATAACTTGTTGTTTCATTTGTGATTTGTCATGAAAACATCTAATCAATATGTCATTTTTAATAACAAAACAATGTTTGTTATTATTACCTGAGGATAGATTGTCAACTTTATCAACCAACTTAAAAAATTTTTTTAAAGATTTATCCTCTTTTTGTTCGGTTGCAAATGTTTCCCTGTCAATAGGTGAATTGACTACAAATTCCTCTTGGTTGTCTGCATCCATTTTATTATCATCAACTTTCTCCATGAGTTGAGTCTGCGCTCTAGTCGTCACGGCGTTTCCAGTGCATAGGTTATGTTTCTCCCATTTATAATCTCTGGAGTACAATCTTACTGCCGTGTTTACGACACCATCAGAATCAGCTAAAGCTTTTTTAGCATACATACTTTTACGTTCTGTGAAAAAAGGTGTGTTAACATGAATAATAGCTGTGGGTAAAACTCAATAGTTCCAAAGTCATGCAACGGACAT